>OX104111.1:58026533-58626533 GCA_944474755.1 Limnoperna fortunei | reverse complement strand
ATCCGGATGATCATTTTACCAAATCGATACAGAAATTATGCACTTCCAGAATTCAAATTTTGACAACAATGCCATGATTACAAATAAAGTGTAAAACTAACAAATTAGGTGTTGTACAGTAGTGTTAATAGTTTGTTATTACTGCATCATTTATTAGTTGCATTACGTTTTCTTCCCACTCAAGAATGAGTAAGAATGACTACTGCCAAACACTTGTATCTTTCAAGCAATTTCATTAGTTGATATTTTTAAGTGACGTCATATGAAAATCTTCTAGCCCGGGAATTTCCTAACTAAGTTTGTCAGGGTTTCATGGACACATGTGGACCCTGACTTGTGAGGAGGACCTCTTTGTAGCTATGTCCATTAAAAAAAAAGGAGCTACATTATTGTAGCTATTCAATGTGTTGTTTGTTTATTGTATTAATACATCTTTTGATTTGAGAGTTTTCACAATTTCAGCTGATATTGAAATAAAATGTGAAATTTTCATACATGAGAAAACAAACCATCAAAATAATAAACTAATCAAAGGAAACATTTCCTTACAATACTAGATGTGCATAAAAAATATCAATGAATAATATGACAATTGTAGCCTTTACATCAATGAATAATATAACAATTGTAGACTTTACATTATGGTTGATATTTTTCCATATCATCCTAATTTAAAGGCTCTAAATGTAAAATTATATGACAGGTATTTTGATTTAAAGTTTGTCATTACTACAATTTATCTACAACAGGTGTGGACACAGAAAAATGTCTCATCCTTAATCAGCATCAATAACAAAAAAAATTACCACATGAGCACAAAAAATAGCATTAAATTGTTATCATTTAAATATATACAATGCATGGTTAATGAGAAACTGACCTAACCTCAAAACCTTAATGTTGTTACTGGAATGTGAAATTGAGGTCAAAGTCAGGTGTCGCCTATAAGACAGTCATGTACTATTAATCAGCAACCTTTATACCAAATATTGTCATCCTACCATGCAACATTGCACAAACTTTCCCAATCCAAAAACTTTAACATAGTCGCTTGACTATGAAATTGAGGTAAAGGTAAGAGAGTCTAGAACGAATAATCGTACCCTCGTTTATTTTATTTTTTTTTTTTATTTGGCGAGGGTACGAATTTGGTCCCATACTAGTAATGTAGCAGAGCGCGAGTGAATCACTCCCAGCACTTTGATGTCCAAAAGAAGTTGCATATATATACAATCAGACGTGGTGATCTTGATCTCTTTTGACAGTGTCACCATTTTTTTTTGTCGGTTTCGTGTTTATAATGGATCATTACTGATATGTGATGATAGTTTTTAGTAACCCGCGGTGTGTTGTGTATTAATTGACATTCATGTCTCTTTTTAATTACGTTTACTCCATGAAAAACATTGAGAAACTCGAAACTGAATGGCATGTTGCATCTTGGGTAATACATATGTAAATTACTGGATTCTCACTACGGAATGGTTGATATAGTATGCAAATTAGCACGTTTATAATAAAATTAGGTCACATTATCCATATATGGAAGAATTATCAACATAGCATTTTACATGTGCATCTTTTTCAAAGACAAAAAAGAAATTTCTTCAATAAAGATTGTTTCCCGTCAGTTTCGCAATGTCTAAAGCTTTAATGACGTAAAGAAGATGAATATTATGTTTGAATTTTGTATAAATAGACCAAAGTTAGAATTTTTGTTTTTGCTACATTATGAGCAATAGGACCGAATTCTGCCGTTAGTCAGACAAATCACAAATCTAACTTTGGATTATAACAGCAGTAAAAATTCGGCCTACCAGACAGTCATGTACTATTCATCAGCAACCTATATACCAAATATTGTCATCCTACTATGCATGGTTACAAACTAACTGCCATAATCCAAAAACTATAACATTAGTTGCTGAACCATGAAATAGAGGTCAATGTCAGGTGATAACCACCAAAAAGTCATGTATTGTTCATCAGCAACCTATATACCATATATTGTGATCCTACCATGCATGGTTATAGAGAAACTGCCATAATCCAAAAACATAGTCACTGGACTGCGAAATTGAGGTCAAAGGTCAGGTGACAGATGACGTACTGGCATAAACTTACAAAGATATACAGCTTAATGTCAAGTGACACTGCCGGATTCCTGAATATATATGTCGCATCTCTAAAGACTATAGTCACAGGCAAGACAAAAAAGCAAGAAATTATACAAATAGTAACTCACCCACTTTGACCTTAGTCAATGACCTCATCGTTCCAAATGGTCGGCGTGTAAATACTGATCCATGGGCTCTGTAAATCTGAGATGGCTGAAATATACATAATTAACAATGTTTTGCAATGAATACAAACATCCTTTACAGCTACAACATGAAATTACCCCCTCTTCAGTTCACATTCTTCACTTAAATCAAGAAACAAATTAATTTATGTCGATGGAATGTCAGTAAATTGTTAAGAGGAATCTGGTATATCTGATATTTTCAATACAAATCGATATACATATGCATATTCTTTTTTGCACCAATGCTACTTAAACACATTTTGTAATTCTGCAATTGCTCCTTACAATAGTGAAAAATTATTCTAACAAACTTCAAAATATAATACATGTATACATATTTTTTATATGAATATTAAACTAAACAAGTCTTTTTTATACAATGTATTACAAGACTGTAGCAATGAAATAAAAAGCAGTGTCTATACAAAAAAAGATGGTTATCAGTGAATTATCAGTGAATTTTTGTTCAGGTCCTGAATATTCTGTTGCTGAAATATTGCTCACAAGACATTAAGCAAATATTTAATCAATCAATGTTTAATAGTCAAAATACAATGACCTGTCAGGTATTTTTTTACCTATTGGTCAATCAGTTCTAAATACAGATAACAGGTGTTTAGAAAACTGATTCAATCTGTTTTCTTTAATCCTCGTCACCTGTAATAGCTTTAACATTTTAACTGCAGCTCTGGCTTCCTCCCCCAATAAAAACTGGATGCCATGATATAGCTGAAAAATTGCTGAAATGCCACATTAAACAATATTCAAACAAACAAACAAACAATAAACTGCAGCTACCCATGCATGAGTCAGGTAAATTTAAGCTTCTTACTTAGAATATTGCCATTGTTTATAATCTAAGAGAACAAAGATTTATTTTACCAGAGTCACGCATGAGTAGCTGCAATTTTAAATTCTAGCTCTTTCGGATTAAGGGCTTTAAAGAAAACAGATTGAATCAGTTTTCTAAACAGCTGTTATCTATTTTTGGAATTGACTGAGCAATAGGTAGAAAACAGGTCATTGTATTTTGACTATAATTTGAATATGTGATGTTCACTTACATATGACAGGCAAAGGTGTTTTCCAAAGGTTAGTTTTGTCGGTGAACAAATTAATTCTTTTATACATAATTCAATAATTACCGAGAGTCATGTTTCCACCAAGTTTTTATGGATCCCCCTACTTTTTTATTGTACACACTTGGTTGAACATATTGTTAATAGTGTGTTTGAAATACATGTAAGGTGTTTTCTATAACTAATGTGATGACATAGTAGACACTAATTTGAGATGTTATAATGTGAAATACATCAATTAATCAAACATGAGAGAAAGATATGCTTTGAATTTCAAATCTAGACCCTCAAATTCTAATGGTAAATCTTAATGTCACATGATAGCACTTTATCAAAACACTGAAAATGGCTACCTAGTGGTGCAGAGACAATTCAAGTTAAGGTTAGAGTGATAAATGATGAGAACTGATGAAATCTGTAGTCAAGTATGAAAGGGAGTAAGAAAAATCTCTGGAAATAACATGTGATAAAAGAAATTCAGAAGGCATTATTATTTAAAGATGTACTACATAAACACTAGGCCAAAAGTTTGGGACCACCAGGTTTTGCTTCAATTCAAATAAATAAAAAAATTAATTGTTTCTGGTTCTTTGTACAAATGTTATCAACAAACGCCAGGTTTGTAGCATATATTGCTAAATTTTTAAAATCGCTTGATACACGATACCATTACAATAGAGATTTAAAAAAACACTACCCTCAGCTTTTGAAAACCCAAGTTTGGCACCTTTTTGCATTTCATCATGTGCATGTGCGTAACAGGTAAAATTTATCCTGTTTTGACTGTGGAAGACTTCGAGTACGGAGACTAATAAAGCGACCAGCACTTACACGAAGACATAAGGATGCGTGGCTGCAGTGGCAGCGTGACCAAATCAGGTGGAATATTCGCTTTTGGAAAAGAATTCATTGGTCTGACGAAAGTCGTTTTCTTCTGAAACCAGTTAATGGTAGGATGCGTGTATGGCGTCAACACAACACAGACTTTAATCCTGCATATGTTCTGGAAACTACAGCTTTTGGTGGTGGCGGAGTGACAGTTTTGGGCTGCTTATCATATGACTGTAAGTTAGACTTGTATCCATCCACTAACTGCTTTAAAATACAGAGATCAGATTCTGGACCCCCATATTGTGCCCCATTTTGATGCGCATCCATTTGGAAACATACCGTGTTTATGGACGACTACGCAAGACCTTATATATCATGCATATAGCATGCTTCGTCAAAGATTACCTTGCAAATGAATGAGGCAATTAAGACATTACCATGTTTGGGACTGTCTCGGCCGGAAAGTGAATGAACGTGACCCTTCATGTCAGAGCATTCAAGAATTGCGTGATACTTTAATTAAGGAGTGGCAGCAATTCCCTCAACAAAGACATCAGAGACATGACTAGAGCACGAGGAGACAAGTTCAAGAATTGCACTGGAAGCGTGGTGGATACACACAATACTGACTCTTTTCTTGTGAATAAATGTTTAAAAATGATATCTTTTTACATCTTAATAATCATCAACCTGTAAACTCTTTGTATGTAACATTACCATTGGTTCAAACTGAAACTTTTTTTGAGTTATGATTTTGCAGTTTTATGGCACATCTTGTTGGTCTTTTCTATACATTTTGAATAGTAAATCATAAACTTCTTTAAAATAGTTGACAATTGAAACGAAACGTGAAATGAACAAAGGATGGTTATATATTGATAAAAAAATTGGCTAAAAAAATCACCTCCACTTAAATCCTGGTGGTCCCTAATTTATGGCAAAGTGTATATAACAACAGTTACCTGTTTTGGGTTTTGGTTCTATATATAAAGACAGAAGTAATAATGTAACAATACATGTAAGTAAGCTGTTAATATTTCTAACACATAAATATGGACAGTTTAAGAAATGTTTGTGTATATGGTTAATTATCCACACACACAAATAAAAATCTTTTGGTAGAGGAAACAAATACAAATTTCAGAAATCCGTTGATAGAACACAATTGAACTGGACATTTACAAACCTTATCAGCCTGAATATGCACCCTATCTGACAACCACATGTGTTTAGGACAAAATGATCGTCTAGCATCTCTGATATATACTTGTCTTACCAATGTAGCTATTACCTACAAAACAAATATGTAAATAATTTAAATGAGTGTTTTTATCATTTAAGCTCAGGTACACCCCAACTTCTGTTAAATGATTATATTTCTTTAAATTTTGCTTACTTTATAGTATACATGTAAAAAAGATTTCCTGCATCAGTTTGTTAATAAGAAAGTCAGATGTCTTGTAACTTTATCAGTACAAGTATGATGTTTGTTTGTTTGTTTGATGGTGTTTAACGCCACTTTCAGCAATTTTTCAGCTATATCATGGCGTCCAGTTTTTATTGGGGGAGGAAGCCGGAGTACCCGGAAAAAACCCCCGACCTGCGGTAGGAAAACTGGCAATCCTTGTCAATTAAGATTGGAGTCGAGTACACCCTGCCTGCAGTGAGAATCGAACCCGCAATCTCAGTGTTGACAGACCACGTGATCAATAGTAGACGAACTACCTTGACCACTCGGCCACCGAGGCCCCAGTACAAGTATGAAGAGGCAATTCTTTAGGATGATATATTTTTCAAAAGTTTTAACCAACAACAACAAATAAAACTGAATACAGTAAGCCCTACTTGTAACAGTCATTTTCAAATGACAAACTTAATCTGCAGTGATAAATGATAATTATGAAACCTGAATGACAATGAAATAGAAAGGTGAAATTGATGACTGTCCAGAATGACAGTGCAATCTGAAATTCCTTCTATAGATGATGAAACAATTTTTGGATGGCTTCAAACATTTCAAGGAAGCTTGTCGACAATGGTCTAGAAATTGCTTTTTGTCAGTCTGGGTTTATATTTCATGACTTATGGGGTTTCAAGGGTTGTTTTAAAAAAAGGGAAGCAGTCGTTAAACTTATATGACAGGTATAAAAAGAGGTCAAATGAATGGGAAAATGATGGGGAGGATTAACTACGGTTGGATAAAGAAGGAAGTTGTTATATGGAGGGGGTCACTAAGACAAGTTTGACTGCAGTGTAGTAAATGTCATTAAATTCATTACTTCAACTTAAAAAAAAAGAATCAACCACAAGTGTAAAAGTCAACAGCAAGAAAAGCTTTCCCCAAGCTGTCTAGATGTTGTCTGCCAAGCATAAAGTTGTGTTAGATGTTTTTGGTGGCTGTTTGTAGTACTTACTGGACATCACACTTATTTTAGAGAAATTCTAGTTTAGTAAAACAAGTGTGGACACAGAAAAATGTCTCACCTGCATTCAGCATCAGTAACAAAAAAAAAATTACGTCATAAGCATTACGCAAATAGCATTAAATTGTTATCATTTACAGAGAAATTGACCCGATTCAATTTTAACTTAGTCACTGGACCATGAAATTAAGGTCACGGTCATTTGAAACCTACCAGACACTCATGTACTCATCATTAGCAACCTATATACCACATACTGTCATCCTACCATGCATGGTTACAGAGGAAGTGCCCTATCCACTTTAACATAGTCGCTGTTGTGTGACTGACTGGCAAGTACTCATCATAAGCTACCACTGAACCAAATTTGATGGACCTAGGGCTTAGGCTTACAAAGATATGAAGCAAGATGTCCCAAGTTTACCCCGCCACTGCTACCACTTACCATACATATGTCTCGTCTCCAGCGACGAAGTCGCATGTGAGACAAAAATTATGAGTCATAAATGCTGACAGTTTTACTATTGTCCTGTAATAAGTTGAAATTGTAATCCACAGGAGTAGTGCTTTCTGCATTACGGTATTACTGGTGAGGCAGTGCATGTAGTGAACTGGTTCTATCCAACAGAATATTTTCTGACTGTGCAATCAACCAACACTTTTCACCCATTTTTTATTTAAGTGTTCAACAATTATATCTTGTGTCAATTTAGAATATATTTATAAATGACAATTGTTTTTTAAATCAAGACAAGAACTGCATGAACTGCATCCATAGATGTTTTACTGGTGGTTTCAGCACTAACACTACTAAAATTAATGAGAGCTTCATGTACTCATACTCAATGTCCCAATCTGTTTTATTTACAGAACCAATATGCTACCACTTATCTGTTGAAATCTTATATAAGTTCAGTGATCATGTAAAACAAGCTTGGGTGGATGGAAAATATGCTTAAATTTCATAATCACTAAAAAAATTCACTATACAATTGTTGCCTCCATACATGGTAAACATTCAATTTACTTAAGCTTTATTGGTTGTATGTCCTAGGGCTCTTATTTGTTGTTCACTTTGTATCAAGGCAAAATTGTTATTATACTGTAAATAAACTTGGAACATATACTTAAAAGACTGAGGTGTTTATACCCTCGCTCCCCTTAGGTGATAGGGTATACTGTTTTCTGTTGGTGGGTATCAGCAATGATAAATAATACAATACTGAAATTTTGTGAATAGCTTTGTATGATTTTCCCGGATTGTGGTATTTATTTTCAGACATCTCTGAAGTTGTAGAGCAGTGGTATCATAAGGAAGAATTAGCACACAGTTACTTCCTGTATCTGAAATCTGTACTCGGCTAGTCTACAATTAAATTTTTAGTTAAACTAGACAAAGTCGATCTAGCGATCACTAATACCCACGCATTTTGTAAAAATTTCTAACGTTTTTCGTGGACTGTGACCTTGAAATTTGATGGATTTCCACCAAAATCAATAGGCTTCTTACCAACAAAATATATAACAATATTTTACAGTTTCATTAAAATCGGATGCAAACTTTTTGAGTTATTGTCCGGCAACAACTTTTTTGTAAAAATTTCTACCGTTTTTCGTGGACTGTGACCTTGAAATTTGACGGATTTCCCCCAAAATCAATAGGCTTCTTACCAACCTGATATATAACAATATCCCAAAGTTTCATTCAAATCACATGCACACTTTTTGAGTTATCGTCCGGAAACAACTTTTTTGTAAAAATTTCTAACGTTTTTCGTGGACTGTGACCTTGAAATTTAACCGATTTCCCCCAAAATCATAAGTCTTTTTACAAACCTGATATATAACAATATCCCAAAGTTTCATTCAAATTGAATGCAAACTTTTTGAGTTATTGTCCGGAAACAACTTTTTTGTAAAAATTTCTAACATTTTTCGTGGACTGTGACCTTGAAATTTAACCGATTTCCCCCAAAATCAATAGGCTTCTTACCAACCTGATATATGACAATATCCCAAAGTTTCATTCAAATTGAATGCAAACTTTTTGAGTTATTGTCCGGAAACAACTTTTTTGTAAAAATTTCTAACATTTTTCGTGGACTGTGACCTTGAAATTTGACGTATTTCCCCCAAAATCAATAGGCTTCTTACCAACCTGATATATGACAATATCCCAAAGTTTCATTCAAATCGGATGTAAACTTTTTGAGTTATTGTCCGGAAACAACTTTGGTTTTGTTAAAATTTCTAACGTTTTTCGTGGACTGTGACCTTGAAATTTGAAGGATTTCCCCCAAAATCAATATGCTTCTTACCAACCTGATATATAACAATATCCCAAAGTTTCATTCAAATCGGATGTAAACTTTTTGAATGATCATCCGGAAACCAAATGTGGACGGACGAACGGACGGACGGAAGGACGGACGGACGGACAGACGGACGGACGGACATGAGGACCACTATATACCCCCGACTCTGTCGAGCGGGGGTATAATAAAAGTTTAAATTTCTGCTAAAAATAAAACACATTTAGATCTTTTGTCTAAGATTTCAGCATCCTGTATATGACGTAAACCAATTACCATTTCTAATATTAAAGCATCTCAAGTACTAATTGTGAAAGTAACAGTTAGCAACACCTGGGTATATGACCTAGTTACGCCCAGGTATATTGGTTTTGTAAAGACATGTAAATGACTATCAAATTCCAGGAATAATACTCATACGTGGATAATGTATAATCCCACCCCTATGAAGATGTCTACTTTCATACATATTTTTTGAAAAACAGCCAAATTTGTTTTCTGAAGTTTAAATATATGTAAGGTTAATAATTATTGTTGTCTTTTAATTTATTATTCATTAAAGGGTTATTGTCATGTTGATATTATACAGAATTCCTTTACAATTGATCAAGTATGTTTTATACCAAATATAAATCTTGGAATCAGATACCAAATGTTATGTTGTTTCAATCATTTTTTGGTGTATGTAATTTTGTGAATATTATGTGAATGTCAGCATGTCCACTGTATATAAAAAAAAAATAATGATTTATCGCAATACCAGTCAATGCAATTCTGCTTTTTAAAAAAATATTTTAATTTCGTTTAAATACTCAATACATGAGCAAAAGTGGTTACTTCCTATAACCTAACTTGGTTTTTCAGCATGTGACTGATTGTGACGTAATAATAAGATGTATAGATGACGTTGACAATACATGAATTCTCCGCAAACAACAAGAGAAAACACTAAAATTGTGAATTGCAAATATTATTTGATTACTTGTAAAATATTGTTCTTGTTATTTTATTTTTACTATAGAATTTAAAATGTATGGTTTGTTTTCAATTGTTGGTTAGATTATTGGATATAAACGGCTTTGGATCGATTTACGCTGCAACATGAACCGCTTCGCGGTTTATTCAGCGTAAATCAACCCAAAGTCATTTATATCCAATAATCTAACCAGCAATTGAAAACAATCCTTAAAGGGAAACTTCGTGAAAAAATGAAAATTTGATATATTATTCTTCAAATAAAAAGAAACACTTTTGCCACTTGATGTTTTATTATATTTTTCAATATTGAATTTATGGTGTAAAAAATGCACTAATGGAGGTCCGCCATCTTGTCACTATCTCGTCACTAGATGGCGATACTAGAGATCCCTGGACATCCAAGTAACTTAAAGTCGCCGTATGATAATAACGTGAAACGATCAATAACAGAAGGTTGTACTATAAGACAAGGTTGTGGCAAGATTATGTTTCGTATTCATGATCTAAGCAAAAAAAACTGGTCTATGTCCACAGCAGCAACAACTTCTTGCGAATATCATTTTCCAGAATTAAATGGAGGATAGTTTAATGGTATGATGACCTCATTTTTCATCGAATATGCGTTCAAATTTTGTCCATAAATGTTAATTAAATTGAAAATTCTTAATCAGATTATGCAACTTATTGAACGAAACTTTTTTTATACAGAATCTTTGCGAAGTTGACTATTTTAGAAATAACGGTTATAAATGAAATATTTTTAAATACTCTGTTTTCACGCATCAAAATTTCACTTCACGTTTAGTACATTTATTATTATTATTAATACTGGTAACATTTATTGTGCGTGTGCGTAACACAGTTTCCAAAATTTTACATGTGTATATTTTGAGTCAACGTTGTCAGTTTTAGGTTTCCTCTGACATGGCATCTTAAGGTATTCGAAATCTTATATACATCCTGTGTTCTGACTCTTCGGTGTATTAAAATCATACCTGTCCTTGACAGGAGGGGGCGTGCCGTTCTAATTTCGAAGTACATGATTAACCTTCAATCTGATCAGATTTTGAAAATGTCGGAATATTCATACTTCAAAGTCGGCGTCAAATGCTCTAGTAATTGCAATAAACATCCTGTTTGTTTACCTGTTAATTCTGTCAATTCTCCTTCAAAAACGAGTAATGATAATCAGTGTTCTAGGATTTTTTGCTAACTGAACTTTACACGGGAAAGTGTCCTCTATAAACTATATATTTCCCACATCTCAAGTAAACTTTCCCACAAAGTTTTAATGACGTGTTAATTTTTGTAAGTAAAAAATGTACAGATATGTACCAATTGAAGATTTTCTTCTTTTACAGAATTGCACAATAGTTATTGTTTCCAAATATAAATTCAGAAGCTGGCTTAGGTTTCTTGTTGTACATATTTTTAGGAAACTAACAGTACAAAACCCCCATACATCTCAAGATATAATTTACACATATTTGTCATGTTTGTACATAACAAATTTTCATCCTTTTCGATTTTTGTACAAGTCAAAGTAAGAACAAACTTCAATATTATATTATTTAATTCATTACCAAATTAAAAAAAAAAAAAACACACACAAAAAAAACAAAAACAAAACAGAGAATTGTTTCCCCCCAAAACCGTACTTTGCCGGTTTTACCGGGTTTGATTTGGTACTTACTGTATTCATACTTGATCTCAAAAATGTTTTGCAGCAGTGGTGAAAACTCAAAGTACAAGCACCTGTATAACATTGATCAAATAAAAACGAAAACAAATATCCACACTTGATTTTTTTATCTTGATTTAAAAAAAAATAAACTATTGATTGATTAATGGTGTTTAACGCCCGAGAATAAACTATTGAACAAAATTAATGTATTTTTGTATCCTGCCAGGGCAAGTATGAACATTTTTTCAAGAATCCCGACTTTTAATGTGTACATGCCCACGGGTGACCAGGTCAACAAAATTGGCTTTCCCGTGCTGAAAAATCACTTTCCACCGGTGACGGGAACTGGGAATCCTAGAACACTGAATGATTTACCTGTAAAATTTTCACGTCCAGGTACACCTGCTGTTTCAAGACGTGCAAAATTTTATTTTATTTTATTTTTTAATTTTATACGGAGTTTTATTTTATGTTAAAGAAATAAATATACACATATATCTTTTATTGCAATTATTATTTAGGTAATTATCTGAGTTAAATAAAGACAGGTTAAAATTTGTGTCTAAAAATACTTTTAAGAATAAAAAGATCATTTAAGCATATTTGGTAATCTTATATGTTGTCAGCTAGTTATTAGTCATCGCCAGTTTTAATATTCTTCAAAGAGCAAAGGCAGAAAAAACATATTTTTAAACTGGATTATCATATTTACTGGATAATTACAGTTATCACGTCACCAACGCAGTCACGTGATAAAATATTGTCAATATGGCAGCCCCCATACACAAAATTTTACCACCTTTAATTCACTCTAGAAGCGTAACGGTAAAGAATACAATAAAACATCAAAAGGGAATTATATTTCTTTTTATTTGAAGAATAACATATCAAATTTTCATTTTTTCACGAAGTTTCCCTTTAAATAACCTTCCCTACTCACTTTAAATAAGTAAGCCCATCTCCTAGTTTCTTCATCTCTTTGCTGTTTGTTTTCATCCTTTACACCTGTAATTCTTAAAGCTTCCTTGTAATCTTCAGTAATCATTGGTTTTGCATCAGGATGAGCAAGTTCGATAATTCCTAAGCAGGAATCTCTCAACATCAAAGTCATAGGTACAATTTCATCCAGAGAAAATGGCATACTACTGGTTTTGTCTGAAATCACATAAAAGCAAGTCCTTTTTTTCATATTAAAATAATGTCCAAACAGTTAAATTTTACAAGAACTTAATGTACAAATTTTTATGATGAACTTTGTATTCAATATATATTTGTGTAGGTTTCCTAATATACCTGATATTCAAACTAACTATAAAGCATTTTACTTTAAAAAATACCTAGATCTAAGAAGACCATTCAAGATAAAATTAAACTAGAGTATAAAAAACTGTGAGCAATGCTCACCATTGATACCCCCCGCTTCATGATTTCTTCAAAAATGCATGTGTTCTTACTTATGAACTTGAAACTAAATCTAGTGTAGGAAGAGTTGCAGATAAAACATGGGAACCCCCATCCCTCCCCCACCTCAAACAATAGCAATGTCCATTTTTTTCTGTGGGAAAACCCAAATATCATTCCGATCAAAATGTTAAATATCAGGTGCATAATAGCGCTATGTGACAAAGATTCTGTTTAAGTTTCATCAATTTCCATTCAGTGGTGTAGGAGGAGTTGCACATAAGAGATGGGTATCCTCTTAGGTCAATGACAAAGTCCATGTTTTTCTATGGGAAACCCCAAATATCATTATGATCAAAATGTTAAATATCTCCTGCACCATGGCACTATGTGACAAGGATTCTGTGTAAGTGTCATCAAATTCCATTCAGCGGTGTAGGAGGAGTTGCAAATAAGAGAAAGTAACGGATGGACAGACAGACGGACAGACACCATGATCACTATATACCCCCCCCCCCCCCTTATCAAGCGGAGGGTATAAAAATGACAATATTATAAGAGTCTCAAAATTTATTTTTTTGTGAACTTCCACCATCCAGTTAACATGTGCAACAGATTTAATATTACAATACAAAATAAATCCACTTTATTAGTTTTTTATTTATTTCCAAAGTTATCTCTTTTCGGGAATATGAAAAAGACCACCCTGGCTGATTCACCATGTGGGAATTTCCCTTAAATGTAAAAATATTGTAGAAAATTTCCTTGAAGACAGTTTGAATTTTGAATTAGGCAAGGGCAGGAAATCTTTTAGTTGGCTATAAACATTACTATAATTTTTGTACATTCATACCACCCCATAATGATCTTTTAAAAAATATTGAAGAAACTACCATTAAATGTTTCTCCATAGAAGTCAGCATCATGTAGTGTATAGAGTGAATGACTAAACATGGTACAGAACACTGACAACATTGGTACTATGCGGCTTATGTCCTCTTCCACCATTGGCAGTCCTCGGGATAGAGTCTGGATTAATGTTGTCTCAGTTCTGTAAAATTAAAATGTGAGTGCACTAAGGGCAATTTGGAAAGACAAGAATATAAAAAGAGAAGTAACTGGACAAAATAACTTTCTTCAAATTTCTTTTTGCTCTGCAAAATGTTGTTTTTGTCATTTCCTCATTCAGTCATTAAAAAGCTGTTTTTTTAGCTTGTTATAGCCTGAAAATGATTACTGATTTATTTCCACTAAGTTTGTTGGTGGCTCTTTTGGCTTAATAAAATGTGTCTAGAAATGTACCTTAAATATTGCCTGTTTTAAGCTTGGTAAAAAATATTTTAAAAACCATGCCTATATTTCACAATATTTGAACAGCCACATAATCTCCAAATCTGCATTATTAACAATGTCAGCTCAGTGAAATGTAAACAACATGTAGATAGGATTCTATGCCTGTGATTCCTGATCAGTCAGATTTCCGGTGAAATGAGAACAATAGAATCGGAGCTCTTTCGTTTACGAGGTACAAAAGTTACTGTGTCGCTGTTTATTCTGTTGCCATGTAAATTAAAAGTTATTTAGAACATTTATTGAAAAACGTTTTCAATCAATATGTATTCGTTTTAATATTTAAGTCAACGTTGCAAAATTTCAAGCACAACAGATACGTAATATCTTTGTTTCAGTCAATAAACATTAAAAACAGGGGGTGTTTTCGTAAGTGCTGCAAAAAAAATGCACCATTCTAAATTTTGTTGAAAAAAATTCCATGTATTTGTAAAACATTCATCTTTCACTTGTTAATTTTTTGGTTTGTGACGACTTTTTGTTTTCGAGTAAAAAAATTCCAAAGTCGATCATTTTTTCTATTGCGGTTCATTCATGTGTGATAAATATTGGCGTGTTCGTATATGTCACATTTATTTACATCGTAACTAAGGCGTGTGTGATTTGTAATTATTTTATTTTGTAGTGTTCAGAAATTTTCTTTTTTAACGAGTTCCAATTTGTTGAAAGTGTTCAAATAACTAAATTTATGGCCAAATAAAGTAGAAATTTAAAATAAATCTAAAAAATGTAAAATTGAACTACCCACTAAAAACACGGCTTTCGTGCCGATACAATTCAGAAGTATATGTTGTCATAATAGGCATTGAAAAATTGTTAGGTACAATCCAATTGTACGTTTGCATGTATACAGACACTGCGTGTATCGATTGATCTTTATTGTATATTTTTCTTTGCATTGTATTTTCTCTTCTACTGTGTTTGAAATTCACCAAAATACATGTTTTGCTCAATCATTATTCACACCGTTTCTAAAACACGACGTGTGTGCTGCAATATTATGGCCATCCAATTTTATAGCAGCCTTATAGTTGATGGACTTTTTAAATATCATTTGGGTTGTCTTATACATCCCGTTTTGTTCTTTTAATCCACCTTAAAATGTTCTAGTTGGGATAAATTCTAGATTAAATCTTAATTACATATGTAATATGTAAGTTTTATTTTATCTTTGTTCTGCTATCTGTAATATAAAAGAAATATAGTTTCACAAATGGAAGAGAACGTTGATCAAAGCACGAATAAAACTTATTCTTCTGCAAATTCTATTGATTTGCGTTCACGTAGAGGCAGCAAAGGACACATTCATCCTGGAAGACCATGTACTAAATGTGCAAAATGTGGAACAGGCGTCACAATCAGATGGTATCACAAGACAAACAAGCCTTCCGAGTATCTACAGTTTATAAATTTGAAATTCAATTTACTGCCAGATGATTGTCTTTGCAGTGCTTGCCATACATTCTTAGATAAAACATTTAACGGTCCACCTCCACTTAAAAAACAAAAGACTGATAACTGTAAATTATGCAACAATACAAGTTCACACACAATTTATGTTTCAAATATCTCTGTTTCTTGAAATCATGGACGTCAACACTACTGCAAATTCAGAATTTAATGATTCAGTGAATATTAACCTTTGTAGCTCTCATTATGAGATATGGCGGGAAAACCGCTTCAAAAATAAGATAATTGCATGTTGTCAAATTGAAAATTGTAGAGAAAGACTTCGAGATAAGAGGACTTACTAGATTCCCGAGTTCGGTTTACTTTCTCAGTATTTTCAGGAAAATGGGGAATCTTGGTTTTCAGAATTAAATGAAGGCGGTCCCATTTGTGGTAAATGTATATGTATTTTGTTGAAAATTGTTCAAAATATTGATCCTCAGAAGCAAAATTGCTGTGAGGAATTTAACAGTTCTGCTTCTGAAATTCCAATACCATCTCTTAATTCTCTAGCTTCGCACTACCCTATATTGCTTTCTAACATGAAAAGCAGTCAAGAAAGTCCCCTTGAATTAATAGCAATGACAGAAACGTTTTACTTAGTTTGTAAAGAATTATTACTGGACAATCCACTACTTTTAAACAATTTACTCGATAATTTTAAGGAAAACGCCAAGAAACCCTCTCCCTCTCACCCCTTATGCATATGCCTTATGCCGTGTTTTGCTAACAAATTCCTCATATCTAAGACAAAAATACATATACGCATTAATTCCTCCGTTTCTATAATGTACAATAGTGATTCCAATACAACTGGATACATTATAATTTGTGCTATTTTACTTCATGAAATCCAGTGTAAAGAAAATAAAATATGCACGTGTTGTCTCACCAATTCTTGCCACACAAAATGTATGTGATGTGTGTACATATCCAAATATAAAACACATTTTTCTAACAAGGAAATAATCCTTTGAACTGGAAAAAATTATATTTGTTGAAATAATTTACAGCATAAAACATTTTTTAACGATATAAAAATATTAATTTAGAGTACAAATTTGCTTAAAGTTAAAGTGATGACAAATGTCCCTTCAAGCAGTTTATTGTAATTATTTTAATGCGGGGTGTTTAAAAAATTAGGTTCACACTACCGTTGACCAAAACGGCTTCCCATACCTGAATCATCACAGATTATCGGACGTGAATCGTCTTGCGTTTCATTACATTTACACTTGTCTCCCTTAATTCCTTGACAACCGACACATTTTAGTGCTGCGAATTTTTGCACCATTTTTAATTTACTTCAAACAAATTTTAATCGAATCTATATATAATTACCCTTGTCCTACTGAAGATCTGACTTGTGACTACATCGGGAACTATGTTTTAATATTTTTCAAAGATCTGGCAACATTTTCCAAAGTTGTTCCTTGACGATGAAAACATGTTTATTGCAACTTATTTCAGGTCATCTGTAACTTTATACTGCAATGACTCGATGGAGGAAACATGCATGTCTTTGATCATCATGGCATTTGGCAAGCCCGGTTTAAATTGTATTACCTTTGTACATGTTTTTTCGTGGCGTCAAATAGTACGCGTCCATCAGAAAATGGCGGTCGGTCATGGTGACTGCATCTCATGAATATTTTGAAGGGAGATAATTCGAAGACACCGCAAATCTGACTGTGATGGGTCACTTTTGAGGGTTATTAGACATTACAAAATACTTCCTCCTTTTGTTACCTGTGAAGTACCGTATTTCTACACATGCATTCCACATCTGAAAAAGGCAAAAAAGTTTACAGCATATAGTACTTACCTAGTAACAGAAACATTAGACATGGAGACACAAGAATACCACAGCTTCCTCATAAAATGTCTATTAAAGGCTAAACTGTATAGTAACCTGGAAAGATAAGATATAAGGATTAGAGATAAACTGTTCGGTTGAATATTTGAGGGTCTTTCCACATTAATTTTAATTTTGTATTACATGAAGACATTTAAAATAATCATCTTTTTGCAAAATGTTATAACTTTGCTATAAATATTTAAAAAAGAAAGTATGTTGTATTATTTGCTACAGATTGGCATTATAAGAGAGATAACTCTTATAAAAGTTTGATACAACTTTTCACGCCATGTCTTAATTTAATCGTAATTATAAATAGAACATTTTAGGACGAAAATAATTTCAATATCTTTAAAAATAGCAAAGGTCAAAAACTAGTACGTGACCTTGACCCATACAAGTTTTCAAGGTCAGAGGGCATGAGGGTCTATGGTTAGACCCCATGCCTCCATCATTAATAGTTAATGAGTTACATGTGAAAAACCGATAAGTTACATATATAATGGGAGATAACTCCTATAAGATGACATCAAATCCTTTTTCTGTAAATGTGACAAGGTTGCTCCTTTAATAGATCAACATTTTGCACTCTTTGGTTTCCTTCTATCATTAATAGTTAATGAGTTACAAGTGAAAAACCAATCAGTTACATATATAATGGGAGATAACTCCTATAAAATGAAGTCAAATCCTTTTCCTGTAAATGTGACAAAGTTGCTGCTTTAAAAGACTAACATTTTGCACTCTTTAGTTTCCTTTTATCATTAATAGTTAATGAGTTACTTGTGAAAAACCAATCAGTTACATATATAATGGGAGATAACTCCTATAAAATAAGTCAAATCCTTTTTGTGTAAATGTGACAATAAGTCAAATCCTTTTTGTGTAAATGTGACAAAGTTGCTCCTTTAAAAGGTCAACATTTTGCACTCTTTACTTTCCCTTTATCATTAATAGTTAATGAGTTACAAGTGAAAAACCAATCAGTTACATATATAATGGGAGATAACTCCTATAAAATAAGTCAAATCCTTTTTGTGTAAATGTGACAAAGTTGCTCCTTTAAAAGGTCAACATTTTGCACTCTTTACTTTCCCTTTATCGTTAATAGTTAATGAGTTACATGTGAAAAACCAATCAGTTACATATATAATGGGAGATAACTCCTATAAAATGAAGTCAAATCCTTTTAGTTCAAATGTGTCAAAGTTGCTCCTTTAAAAGACCAAAATTTTGCACTCTTTACTTTCCCTTTATCATTAAAAGTTAATGAGCTACTTGTGAAAAACTAATCAGTTACATATATAATGGGAGATAACTCCTATTAAATGAAGTCAAATTACTTCGCTCCAAATGTGACAAAGTTGCGTCTTAATAAGACAAACATTTTACTCTCAATAATTGTTTATCTATCTTTTACCGTTTCAAAGGAGTAGCACACACAAGCAAATGTCAAAATTAAGAACGTGACCTTGACCTTTGACCTTGTGTCCATTTTCAAGGTCAAAGATCAATTTGATCTATGGTGAAGACCCCAGGCCTCTATTTCTTTTAGTTGTTGAGATTTGTTTGAATATCACTTACTACTTTTATTTAAAGGGTGATAACTCCTATAAGATGTCGACAGAACCCTTCAATCAATCTGTCCTAAAGTTCCGCAAGGATATAGGACACATTTTGGTAAAGGTTTGGTATTGCTATTTGTTTTGGTTTAGGAGGAGTAGTATGAACAAGTTTTTTAGTAAAAGCGGAGATAACTCCTTAAAGGAAAAGGGTGCGGTCAGTCAGGGTGAACTGCGAAAGTGCAATGGGTAACCGATATAAGATATAAAATATCGAAGCGACATGATGAAAAAACCAGACATAAGTTTGCGCAAGAAGTGGGAGAAGAATGATAATAATAATAATAATAATAATAATTAAAGTTCATTGTTTCTACCGAACAAATGATAGGCTTTCCACTTATCGCAAAAATGACCTTGACATTGACTTTGGTTTATGGAAATTTACTTTTCTTTTCAAAATAAACAAACGAAAGAAAAAATCATTAGGCTATCTTTCGAAATAAAAAAGGTAAAAAAATAGGACGTTAATTGACATTAATGCCCTTGACCAGCAAGTTTTTGATATTGGCATATTTAATGCTTTAAAAACAAATCATTTATTAAGATTTACCATTTTATTTACACGAAAAAGCAGAATTTCCGAAAAATATGTTTTGACCTTGACTTCTGTCAATATGACCTTGACCATGCTGAGGGTCAATAAAGGACAAACAGTGAAGATCCTATGTTAATATTTCGTATAATTATGAAGAAATGACTATTTATCATAAATACCAAAATTTATAAGATGACCTTGACCTTTGACCTTGTTTCTATTTTCAAGGTCAAGGGTCAAACTGGTCTATAGTGAAGACCCAATGCCTCTACTATCAATAGTTGATAAGTAATTAATGAAAACCTAATTATCAATGGCTGTAATGGGGGATAACTCCTATAAGATGAAGTCGGATCCTTTCCCTCCAAATGTAAAAAAGTTGCGCCTTTATGAGACCAACATTTTATCCATTATAACATATAGCCTATCTTTTACCGTTTCAATGAAATAGCGATGACAAGACAATGTCAAAATTTCAAACGTGACCTTGACGTTTGACCTTGTGTCCATTTTCAAGGTCAAGGTCAATGATGACTAATGATATAAGGTTTCATATAAATATCTGTTATAGTAACTGAGATATAGTGATATAATGTCATTCACAATATATTTTATTGGTCTAGGGGAGATAACTCTTATAAAAATGTCAATAAAAAAAGTGATGATTCAAGATCTTAATATGATACACATTTTGGTAAAGGTTTCAGTTCTCTATCTATTATAGTAAAGGAGGAGATCTGCACACAACAAAGGGTCAAAAATTAGAACATGACCTTGACCTTTTTCAAGGTCAATGATGACCAACTGTGAAATATCTAGTCTCTATCACCTCTGGTTCATGAGTTACAATGGTACAAAATGTACTTCCAATAAATAAGGGGAAATAACTCCTACAAGGAGTCGTCAAAATACTTTGCGCGATATGTAACAAATTGTCGCAATCCATAGCTGACCATTTTGCAACAACTTTCATTGCGAAATCTTTTACGGTTTAAAAGTTTATCTGCACACAAGTTTTTGATGACAGGGGCAAAACTCCGTAAAGAAAAAGTGTTCGGTGTGACAGGGTTAACTGTGAATGCGTAATGTCTCATACATTCATAGTACAAAATGTCTTTACAACATGTCGCGAAACAAAATTTATAATGGGATAACAAAACTTAGCGGAAGAATAATAAGAATAAATATAGATTCAATCGTTCTAAAGAACGATTAATAGGCTTTCCACTTTAAAAAAAGACCTTAAATAAATGACCTTGAAACTAAAAAGCTAAGAAACATACGTAATTTGTCTATTGCAATGAATAAGAACAAAAATTATTTAAAAACTATTTAGATATCTTTAAAAATAAGAAAGGTCATTAAATAGGACGCAAGAAAACTTGAATGACCTTGACAGCTGATCTTTTAATCTACGTAAATATTACTTATAGACAATAGCATTAAAAAAATAAGCCATTCAAAATACATAGTACCATGAAAAACATTTAAAAAGGACTTTGACCTTGACCATGCTGAAGGTCAACAGTGATCAACATTGAAGATTTTATGCCAATATCTCTTTATTCATTGAGATATGACTACTTATAATATATACAAAAAATTAGAAAATGACCTTGACCTTTGACCTTGTATTTGTGTTCAAGGTCAAGTGTCCTAATGGTCTATAGTGAAGACCCCATGCCTCTACTATCAATAGTTGATAAGCAATTAATGAAAAACTAATTATCAATGGTTGTAATGGGGGATAACTCCTATAAGATGAAGCCCTATCCTTTCCTTCCAAATAGAAAAAAGTTGCGCCTTTATGAGACCAACATTTTTTCCATTATAACTTATTGCCTATCTTTTACCGTTTTAAAGGAATAGCGATAACAAGACAATGCCAAAATTTCAAACGTGACCTTAACCTTTGACCTTGAGTCCATTTTCAAGGTCAAGGTAAATGATGACTAATGATATAAGGTTTCATATAAATATCTGTTATAGTTACTGAGATAAAGTGATATAATGCAACTCACAATATATTTTAGTGGTCTAGGGGAGATAACTCTTATAAAAATGTCAAATAAAAAAGTGACGATTCAAGATCTTAATATGATACACATTTTGGTAAAGGTTTCAATTCTCTATCTATTATAGTAAAGGAGGAGATCTGTACACAACACAATGTCAAAAATTAGAATGTGACCTTGACCTTTGACCTTGTGACCTTTTTCAAGGTCAAGGTCAATGATGACCAACTGTGAAATATCTAGTCTCTATCACCTCTGGTTCATGAGTTACTATGGTACAAAATGTACTTCCAATAAATAAGGGGAAATAACTCCTACAAGGAGTCGTCAAAATACTTTGCGCGATATGTAACAAATTGTCGCAATCCATAGCTGACCATTTTGCAACAACTTTCATTGCGAAATCTTTTACGGTTTAAAAGTTTATCTGCACACAAGTTTTTGATGACAGGGGCAAAACTCCGTTAAGAAAAAGTGTTCGGTGTGACAGGGTTAACTGCGAATGCGTAATGTCTCATACATTCATAGTACAAAATGTCTTTACAACATGTCGCGAAACAAAATTTATAATGGGATAACAAAACTTAGCGGAAGAATAATAAGAATAATGAAAAGTCATTTGTTCAGAGAACAAATGTGAGGTCTTTCCCTGCATTTGATTAGTCTTATGTCTAGGTATATAGTTGCTAATGACTTTACGGTCAGTTACCATGATTTTAGTGTACAAAGCAAGTGGTTCTAAGTCAGAAAATGTATGGTTGCTAAGGACATTTAGTGGTTGCTATGGACAAAATGTCGCTTCCGGTCATACAATATGATATTTAAATTCAGTTAGTGATCCCGATTCCGTTTCCCATGTATTGTCCGCTTCAATTTTGTACGGTTAAAGTGTTATTTTACAAAAACTTTACGGTGTCAGCCATTTTGAAAATGGCTGCCCATAACCATTCGACTTCGGTCTTAAATCGAAGGGCTTGTTATGATCGTTACAAAAAAAACCATATGTTTACTATATTATCCTTGACGTTTTTAAAGTTATAGGCCAAAAACTGATTAGCCGAAACATGTCAAGGGCCATAACCTCGAAAACGGTTTGTCGCACAGTTTTCGACATTTATTAAATGTAGATCTCAAAGAGAGGAAATTTTTCTGATATATTGTCTGCTTCAATTTTTTATGGTTTTTGAGTTATATTGAAACAAAATTAAGCCGGAACCTGTCAAGGGCCATAACCTATAAAACGGTTTGTCGCACAGTTTTCAAACCTATTTATCAATGTAGATCTCAACGAGAGGAACATTTTCCTGATATATTGTCTGCTTCAATTTTTTTTTAATGGTTTTTGAGTTATTTCAAAAACAATATTTAGCCGAAACCTGTCAAGGGCCATAACCTCTAAAACGGTTTGTCGCACAGTTTTTAAACCTATATATCAAATGTAGATCTCAACGAGAGGAACATTTTTCTGATATATTGTCTGCTTCAAAATTTTATGGTTTTTGAGTTACATTGTAAAATAAAATTTCAATGTCGGCCATTTTGAAAATGGTGAACCGAAAACAAATTTTGCTCCGACATATGTAATTAGGACCCTCATATCGACTTGGAAACCAATGTTTGTGTAAATCGAACAACTTTGACGTTTTCGACAAACTTCGCGCCGAAATCACGTAAACAGGAAGTGGATCGAAGAAATTTTTTTTGCATGACTAATCATGGCCATGAGTCAGACAACATGTTCCCCACTTTAGATTTTTGATATAGTTTCTGAGTTTATCTGAACACAAGGGTTTTGGGTTTGGGGCAGATAACTCTGTTACTACAAATAGATCGGTTTCGCAAGGTGAGTCAGGTCGAGCCCAGGTAGTGTCGGTTAAGTGTGCCAAGTTTCAAAGCGATACGTCAAGACACTTTTTCGACATTGACCGTCTTTCACGCGTTGTCCCTATTTCCTTAGAAAAAACTGACGTTAAACGTCAAACAATAAACCCCAGAGGGTAAAAATCTATTATTTTATATTGTAAAATATCCGTAGGCCTCCTCCTCCCCCGGTTTCTTTTCTATTGTTTCTATAACATTCTAATTATTTAAAAAAGGGCCCGGCCCCCCAACCAGCATGTAAACTTATTTTGTTATTCATCTTGGTATTTTTAATTTATTGTCTCACATTGATTCAAATAGCTTTGTACTAATTTTGAGAAAAAACGGAAAAATGGGACTCTGCAGATTAAAAAATTGTGACAAAAATTTGTTAAACTAGTTTTAAAAATTCATATACATTATTTTGGTGTAAAATAAATACTTCTTTGTCATTTCGCTCTATTTATAGTATACATTAAATGAACACTTTACATTTCACTGAGGTGTCTTCGTCGAAGCTCGCGTTCATAGCATTTTGTCAGCGTCTTCTGTTCTGTGTGGACGAATACTACATGAAGCACGATCTTAAGTTTAATCTCAGTGATTATTTATATATTTCAGGACGACACGGGTTATTACAAACGGAGCTACCGACGATCATTTAAAGACGTTTTCATTCATAGGAATTTTACGCTGGAATGTGGAAAATAAGGACACGAGTCACGTAGCAGACGACCGAATACACACAAATTCACGTCGGAAATTGTTTCAATTTGATTAAAATGTGAGGTAAAATGCAGTTCGGATAGTTAGAACAACTTGTTGAGAAAGGATTTACACTATGATTCACTGACGATAACTGAAATGGACATCACAGCAGACGAAATTTACAAATAAGGGGGAGGTGTAGTCACGTGCTTCAGTCTGGGATTTTAAGGATTTATTGACTGGTATACTTTGAGGAAATACGTTTTTAGACTGAAATCCACATTCTAAACGGAAAGTATCTTCTATTTAGCTAACAAAGTAAGTTGATTAAATTTAGTGTTTTGGTCATGTATATTGAAAAAATGTACACTATGAAAGTAGACCAAACTTCATAACATTTTATGCAAACTTATTTTGTCATACATCTTGGTATTTTTAATTGATTGTCTCCATACAATATTATTATTATGATTCAGAAATAGCTTTGTACTCATTTGTAATGGAGAAACACACTAAAATAGGAGACAACAGCTTTAAATATTTTAAAATTAATAATTAAACAATAAGGAAAAGAGGGAAACTTGTAGAAATCACAAGGTTTTGTTTAAACATTGGTTTAAAATGTGTCGATTTAGGCTATTGTCACAGTGTTGAATATTTTTTCATGAAAATCTAGGAATATAGTGTACCATTTTTAAAGTAATTGCTCTTAAATTTCTAATTTCTGTATAAATGTGCAAGTTAACATCATTTCAATCATTTTAATAATTATCACATTTGGTTTAATACAGCAATTTTGTAACAAAGTGCATGTTTTTTTCACTCGACACATAATTACGCATTGTAGGAACTCAATCTTCATTATTTTATAAATTTTTGTTTAATACAGCAATTTTGTAACAAAGTGCATGTTTTCTTCACTCTACACATAATTACGCATTGTAGGAACTCACTCAATGTTCATTATTTTATCAATTTTTGCCAAAAGTTAGTTTTTTATGTTACAAAAAGTACATTTAGTATGTACTTAAAATTTGAAATTAGTATTTAAGCCATTTTAAAATGTCCATCATTGAAAAATTTTAAGTCTCATATGATTATCCCTTTCTAAGCCAAAAAGTACTAATATCTTGATACATATTAATTCTTAGTTGTTTTTTTTTCGCTCGACAAAGCTTATCAGGTCCATATCAAATGAGCTCGAAGATATAAGATACTCTCTAGATACTGGTTATGTGTTACGTTTTATATATTGTAACACTTCTTAGTGTCTGGACAGGTCTGATTAATTCCAGCAAAGATGTGTATTTTTTTTATCGTGATGTATGTTTTCCTTAATATTCATGAGGTTTGGTCAGTGATGTACGATTGGTCAAAAAGCTAGGCAGATTCTTCACGCACGACATATGACCATGTTAACTATATTATCTGTAACCGTTTTCACTTAAAGTCAAAAACCGAATAACAGAAATGCGTCAAGGCTGATAACTCGAATACGGTTCATATAACAGTTTCAGACACAATATACTAAATAAATGAATGAGGATCACTTTAAATATACATGTTTACTATATTATCTCTAACCGTTTTCAAGTTTTAACCAAAAAACCGATTAACCCAAACACGTCAAGGGCTGTAACTCGAAAACGATTCATCGCACAGCTTCGGGTCAAATGTACCAAATGAAGGTCTCAACAAAATTTAGCCAATACGTGTCAAGGGCCATAACCTCAAAAACGGTTTGTTGCACAGCTTTCAACTATTTATATCAAATGTAGATCTCAATGAGAGGAACATTTTTCTGATATATTGTCTGCTTCAATTTTTTATGGTTTTTGAGTTATATTGAAAACAAAATTTAGCTGAAACCTGTCAAGGGCCATAACCTCGAAAACGGTTTGTCGCACAGTTTTCAACTATTATATCAAATGTAGATCTCAATGAGAGGAACATTTTTCTGATATATTGTCTGCTTCAATTTTGTATGATTTTTGAGTTATATTGAAAACTAAATTTAGCCGAAACCTGTCAAGGGCCATAACCTCGAAAACGGTTTGTCGCACAGTTTTCAACTATTTATATCAAATGTAGATCTCAATGAGAGGAACATTTTTCTGATATATTGTCTGCTTCAATTTTGTATGATTTTTGAGTTATATTGAAAAAAAAATTTAGCCGAAACCTGTCAAGGGCCATAACCTCGAAAACGGTTTGTCGCACAGTTTTCAACAATTATATCAAATGTAGATCTTAATGAGAGGAACATTTTTCTGATATATTGTCTGCTTCAATTTTTTATGGTTTTTGAGTTATATTGAAAAACAAAATTTCAATGGCGGCCATTTTGAAAATGGTGGACCGAAAAAATTTTTTGATCCGATATATGTAATAAGGACCCTCATATCTACTTGGAAACCAAGTTTTGTGTAAATCCGACAACTTTGAGGTTTTCGACAAATTTTCGTGTCAAAATCGCGTAACCAGGAAGTTGATCGAAACAAAATTTTTTGCGTGACGAATCATGACCAGGAGTCTAGCAACATTTTCCTCGCTTCAGATTTTTGATAATGGTTACGGTTTCTGAGTTTATCTGCTAACAAGGTTTTTGGGTTTGGGGCAGATAACTCTGTTAATAAAAATAGATTTGTTTCGCAGGGTGACTCAGGTCGAGCCCAGGTAGTGTCGGTTAAGTGTGCCAAGTTTCAAAGCGATACGCCAAGACACTTTTTCGACATCTGCGGCGGAAAAGAAGAAGAATAAAAATAATAATAATAATTAAACTGCCATTTGTTCTGAGAACAAATGAGAAGGTCTTTCCCACTTTTCCTCTAAAGTAAGAAAAGTTAGGTGATGCTATGGGATTTTGTGTCTTGCAATAGCACAAAATGTCACTTCCAGTTATAAAAATGAATAATTTGAGTAAAGAAAGTGGTCCCGAGCCACAAAAATATATGGTTGTTAAGGACTTTCATTCGGTTGCTAGGGACAAAAGGCCACTTCCGGTCATGAAATGACATGACATATTTCAGTAAAGTACATCATTCTGATTCTAAAAATATATGGTTGCTAAGGACTTTTTATAATGGTCACCTTGTTGCTAGGGTATGACCTTGACCTATGACCTTTGTCCTTGGCTCAAATTGAAGCTCTTTTCCTACTGATCATGTTAAACATATATGTTTACTATATTATCTCTAACCGTTTTCAAGTTTTAACCAAAAAACCGATTAACCGAAACGTGTCAAGGGCAGTAACTCGAAAACGGTTCATCGCACAGTTTCCGGTCGAATGTACCAAATGAAGGTCTCAATAAGTGGAGTATTTTTCCCATTTATTGTTTGCTTCGATCTTCTATGGTTTGTGAGATATAGTGCTAACAAGACCTATGGTGTCCTTTGACCTTGACATTTTTAAATGTAACATATGTCACTTAGGATCAATGGAGGTGGTCCCAAGTCTCTATGACTTACGGTTTTTGAGAAAAAAATTTTGACGCGTTGCGTCATTTTTCAGGTCAAAAACGCGTAAACCGGAAGTCGATTAAGAAAAAAAAGTTTGCATGTTAAATCATCGCCATACGTCGCCCTACACTTTGCACACTTCAGATTTTGAGTATCTGTTACTGTTTCTGAGTTTATCTGCTAACAAGGTTTTCGGTGTTGGGGCAGATAACTCTGTTACTAAAAATAGAATAGTCTCACAGGGTGAGCCAGGTCATCTCCTGGTATGAGCGATTAAACGTGCTAAGTATCATAATGATATGTCGAAACCCTTTCTGGCAAACCCATTTGGAAATTTGGGGAGAAAAAGAAAAATAATAATAATAATCATAAGAAATACAAGAAGGTCTTTCCCTTGGAAAGGGGGAAAGACCTTAATAATCAGAAGAAATACAGTAAGGTCTTTCCCTTGGAAAGGGGAAAGACCTTAAATATAGATTCAATCGTTCTAAAGAACGATTAATAGGCTTTCCACTTTAAAAAAAGACCTTAAATAAATGACCTTGAAACTAAAAAGCTAAGAAACATACGTAATTTGTCTATTGCAATGAATAAGAACAAAAATTATTTAAAAACTATTTAGATATCTTTAAAAATAAGAAAGGTCATTAAATAGGACGCAAGAAAACTTGAATGACCTTGACAGCTGATCTTTTAATCTACGTAAATATTACTTATAGACAATAGCATTAAAAAAATAAGCCATTCAAAATACATAGTACCATGAAAAACATTTAAAAAGGACTTTGACCTTGACTCTTACAGATTGACCTTGACCATGCTGAAGGTCAACAGTGATCAACATTGAAGATTTTATGCCAATATCTCTTTATTCATTGAGATATGACTACTTATAATATATACAAAAAATTAGAAAATGACCTTGACCTTTGACCTTGTATTTGTGTTCAAGGTCAAGTGTCCTAATGGTCTATAGTGAAGACCCCATGCCTCTACTATCAATAGTTGATAAGCAATTAATGAAAAACTAATTACCAATGGTTGTAATGGGGGATAACTCCTATAAGATGAAGCCCTATCCTTTCCTTCCAAATAGAAAAAAGTTGCGCCTTTATGAGACCAACATTTTTTCCATTATAACTTATTGCCTATCTTTTACCGTTTTAAAGGAATAGCGATAACAAGACAATGCCAAAATTTCAAACGTGACCTTAACCTTTGACCTTGAGTCCATTTTCAAGGTCAAGGTAAATGATGACTAATGATATAAGGTTTCATATAAATATCTGTTATAGTTACTGAGATAAAGTGATATAATGCAACTCACAATATATTTTAGTGGTCTAGGGGAGATAACTCTTATAAAAATGTCAAATAAAAAAGTGACGATTCAAGATCTTAATATGATACACATTTTGGTAAAGGTTTCAATTCTCTATCTATTATAGTAAAGGAGGAGATCTGTACACAACACAATGTCAACCAGAGGCTCTTAAGAGCCTGTATCGCTCACCTGATTTTATAGGAAATGAAGATGGCATTTCCCTGATGTTAAAGTTAGTCCTGTAATTTTCAATAAACTTTAATTAGGACCATCCAAACAATATTACTAGAAAGCTTTGTTTCATTGGTTAACCGGTTGTATAGAGAAGATTTTTTTTATTTGCCCATAGGGTCCAATGTTAAACTAAGTCCTGCGGCGGTGGTGGCCATTTTGAATTTCCAATTGCCATAAAAAACATAAACTTTATAAAGGACCATCCAAACAATATTGCTAGTAAGTTTTTGTTTCAATTGATTAACCGGTTTCAGAGAAGAAGCCTTTAAAAACTTTTTCCCATAGGGTCCTATGTTAAACTAAGTCCTGCGGTAGCAGCCATTTTGAATTTCCAATTGCCATAAAAAACATAAACTTTATAGAGGACCATCCAAACAATATTGCTAGTAAGTTTTTGTTTCCATTGGTTAACCGGTTTCAGAGAAGAAGCCTTTAAAAACTTTTTTCCATAGGGTCCTATGTTAAACTAAGTCCTGCGGTAGCGGCCATTTTGAATTTCCAATTGCCATAAAAAACATAAACTTTATAGAGGACCATCCAAACAATATTGCTAGTAAGTTTTGTTTTGATTGGTTAAACGGTTTCAGAGAAGAAGCCCTTTTAAACTTTTTTCTCATAGGGTTGAATGTTAAACCAAGTCCTGCGGTGACGGCCATTTTGAATTTCCGATTGGGATAAAAAAACATTAACTTTATAGAGGACCATCCAAACAATATTGCTAGTAAGTTTTGTTTCCATTGGTTGACCGGTTTCAGAAAAGAAGCCTTTCAAACTTTTTCCCATAGGGTCCTATGTTAAATTAAGTCCTGCGGTGGCAGCCATTTTGAATTTCCAATTGCCATAAAAAACACAAACTTTATAGAGGACCATCTAAACAATATTGCTAGTAAGTTTTTGTTTCCATTGATTAACCGGTTTCAGAGAAGAAGCCTTTTAAAACTTTTTCCCATAGGGTTCTATGTTAAACTAAGTCCTGCGGTGGCGGCCATTTTGAATTTCCAATTCCCATCAAAAACACAAACTTTATAGAGGACCATCCAAACAATATTGCTAGTAAGTTTTGTTTTGATTGGTTAAACGGTTTCAGAGAAGAAGCCCTTTTAAACTTTTTTCCCATAGGGTCCTATGTTAAACTAAGTCTTGAGGTGGCGGCCATATTGGTTTACCAATCAAAATAAAAAACACAAACTTTGTAAAGGTCCATCCAATGAACATTATGGCCAAGTTTGGTTTCAATTGGCCAAGTGGTTTCAGAGAAGAAGATTAAAATGTAAAAAGTTTACAGACGCCGACGACGACGACGACGACGACGACGACGACGCCGACGGACGCAAAGTGCTAACAATAGCTCACATGACCCTTTGGGTCAGGTGAGCTAAAAATTAGAATGTGACCTTGACCTTTGACCTTGTGACCTTTTTCAAGGTCAAGGTCAATGATGACCAACTGTGAAATATCTAGTCTCTATCACCTCTGGTTCATGAGTTACTATGGTACAAAATGTACTTCCAATAAATAAGGGGAAATAACTCCTACAAGGAGTCGTCAAAATACTTTGCGCGATATGTAACAAATTGTCGCAATCCATAGCTGACCATTTTGCAACAACTTTCATTGCGAAATCTTTTACGGTTTAAAAGTTTATCTGCACACAAGTTTTTGATGACAGGGGCAAAACTCCGTAAAGAAAAAGTGTTCGGTGTGACAGGGTTAACTGCGAATGCGTAATGTCTCATACATTCATAGTACAAAATGTCTTTACAACATGTCGCGAAACAAAATTTATAATGGGATAACAAAACTTAGCGGAAGAATAATAAGAATAAATATAGATTCAATCGTTCTAAAGAACGATTAATAGGCTTTCCACTTTAAAAAAAGACCTTAAATAAATGACCTTGAAACTAAAAAGCTAAGAAACATACGTAATTTGTCTATTGCAATGAATAAGAACAAAAATTATTTAAAAACTATTTAGATATCTTTAAAAATAAGAAAGGTCATTAAATAGGACGCAAGAAAACTTGAATGACCTTGACAGCTGATCTTTTAATCTACGTAAATATTACTTATAGACAATAGCATTAAAAAAATAAGCCATTCAAAATACATAGTACCATGAAAAACATTTAAAAAGGACTTTGACCTTGACTCTTACAGATTGACCTTGACCATGCTGAAGGTCAACAGTGATCAACATTGAAGATTTTATGCCAATATCTCTTTATTCATTGAGATATGACTACTTATAATATATACAAAAAATTAGAAAATGACCTTGACCTTTGACCTTGTATTTGTGTTCAAGGTCAAGTGTCCTAATGGTCTATAGTGAAGACCCCATGCCTCTACTATCAATAGTTGATAAGCAATTAATGAAAAACTAATTATCAATGGTTGTAATGGGGGATAACTCCTATAAGATGAAGCCCTATCCTTTCCTTCCAAATAGAAAAAAGTTGCGCCTTTATGAGACCAACATTTTTTCCATTATAACTTATTGCCTATCTTTTACCGTTTTAAAGGAATAGCGATAACAAGACAATGCCAAAATTTCAAACGTGACCTTAACCTTTGACCTTGAGTCCATTTTCAAGGTCAAGGTAAATGATGACTAATGATATAAGGTTTCATATAAATATCTGTTATAGTTACTGAGATAAAGTGATATAATGCAACTCACAATATATTTTAGTGGTCTAGGGGAGATAACTCTTATAAAAATGTCAAATAAAAAAGTGACGATTCAAGATCTTAATATGATACACATTTTGGTAAAGGTTTCAATTCTCTATCTATTATAGTAAAGGAGGAGATCTGTACACAACACAATGTCAAAAATTAGAATGTGACCTTGACCTTTGACCTTGTGACCTTTTTCAAGGTCAAGGTCAATGATGACCAACTGTGAAATATCTAGTCTCTATCACCTCTGGTTCATGAGTTACTATGGTACAAAATGTACTTCCAATAAATAAGGGGAAATAACTCCTACAAGGAGTCGTCAAAATACTTTGCGCGATATGTAACAAATTGTCGCAATCCATAGCTGACCATTTTGCAACAACTTTCATTGCGAAATCTTTTACGGTTTAAAAGTTTATCTGCACACAAGTTTTTGATGACAGGGGCAAAACTCCGTAAAGAAAAAGTGTTCGGTGTGACAGGGTTAACTGCGAATGCGTAATGTCTCATACATTCATAGTACAAAATGTCTTTACAACATGTCGCGAAACAAAATTTATAATGGGATAACAAAACTTAGCGGAAGAATAATAAGAATAAATATAGATTCAATCGTTCTAAAGAACGATTAATAGGCTTTCCACTTTAAAAAAACACCTTAAATAAATGACCTTGAAACTAAAAAGCTAAGAAACATACGTAATTTGTCTATTGCAATGAATAAGAACAAAAATTATTTAAAAACTATTTAGATATCTTTAAAAATAAGAAAGGTCATTAAATAGGACGCAAGAAAACTTGAATGACCTTGACAGCTGATCTTTTAATCTACGTAAATATTACTAATAGACAATAGCATTAAAAAAATAAGCCATTCAAAATACATAGTACCATGAAAAACATTTAAAAAGGACTTTGACCTTGACTCTTACAGATTGACCTTGACCATGCTGAAGGTCAACAGTGATCAACATTGAAGATTTTATGCCAATATCTCTTTATTCATTGAGATATGACTACTTATAATATATACAAAAAATTAGAAAATGACCTTGACCTTTGACCTTGTATTTGTGTTCAAGGTCAAGTGTCCTAATGGTCTATAGTGAAGACCCCATGCCTCTACTATCAATAGTTGATAAGCAATTAATAAAAAACTAATTATCAATGGTTGTAATGGGGGATAACTCCTATAAGATGAAGCCCTATCCTTTCCTTCCAAATAGAAAAAAGTTGCGCCTTTATGAGACCAACATTTTTTTCCATTATAACTTATTGCCTATCTTTTACCGTTTTAAAGGAATAGCGATAACAAGACAATGCCAAAATTTCAAACGTGACCTTAACCTTTGACCTTGAGTCCATTTTCAAGGTCAAGGTAAATGATGACTAATGATATAAGGTTTCATATAAATATCTGTTATAGTTACTGAGATAAAGTGATATAATGCAACTCACAATATATTTTAGTGGTCTAGGGGAGATAACTCTTATAAAAATGTCAAATAAAAAAGTGACGATTCAAGATCTTAATATGATACACATTTTGGTAAAGGTTTCAATTCTCTATCTATTATAGTAAAGGAGGAGATCTGTACACAACACAATGTCAAAAATTAGAATGTGACCTTGACCTTTGACCTTGTGACCTTTTTCAAGGTCAAGGTCAATGATGACCAACTGTGAAATATCTAGTCTCTATCACCTCTGGTTCATGAGTTACTATGGTACAAAATGTACTTCCAATAAATAAGGGGAAATAACTCCTACAAGGAGTCGTCAAAATACTTTGCGCGATATGTAACAAATTGTCGCAATCCATAGCTGACCATTTTGCAACAACTTTCATTGCGAAATCTTTTACGGTTTAAAAGTTTATCTGCACACAAGTTTTTGATGACAGGGGCAAAACTCCGTAAAGAAAAAGTGTTCGGTGTGACAGGGTTAACTGCGAATGCGTAATGTCTCATACATTCATAGTACAAAATGTCTTTACAACATGTCGCGAAACAAAATTTATAATGGGATAACAAAACTTAGCGGAAGAATAATAAGAATAAATATAGATTCAATCGTTCTAAAGAACGATTAATAGGCTTTCCACTTTAAAAAAAGACCTTAAATAAATGACCTTGAAACTAAAAAGCTAAGAAACATACGTAATTTGTCTATTGCAATGAATAAGAACAAAAATTATTTAAAAACTATTTAGATATCTTTAAAAATAAGAAAGGTCATTAAATAGGACGCAAGAAAACTTGAATGACCTTGACAGCTGATCTTTTAATCTACGTAAATATTACTTATAGACAATAGCATTAAAAAAATAAGCCATTCAAAATACATAGTACCATGAAAAACATTTAAAAAGGACTTTGACCTTGACTCTTACAGATTGACCTTGACCATGCTGAAGGTCAACAGTGATCAACATTGAAGATTTTATGCCAATATCTCTTTATTCATTGAGATATGACTACTTATAATATATACAAAAAATTAGAAAATGACCTTGACCTTTGACCTTGTATTTGTGTTCAAGGTCAAGTGTCCTAATGGTCTATAGTGAAGACCCCATGCCTCTACTATCAATAGTTGATAAGCAATTAATGAAAAACTAATTATCAATGGTTGTAATGGGGGATAACTCCTATAAGATGAAGCCCTATCCTTTCCTTCCAAATAGAAAAAAGTTGCGCCTTTATGAGACCAACATTTTTTCCATTATAACTTATTGCCTATCTTTTACCGTTTTAAAGGAATAGCGATAACAAGACAATGCCAAAATTTCAAACGTGACCTTAACCTTTGACCTTGAGTCCATTTTCAAGGTCAAGGTAAATGATGACTAATGATATAAGGTTTCATATAAATATCTGTTATAGTTACTGAGATAAAGTGATATAATGCAACTCACAATATATTTTAGTGGTCTAGGGGAGATAACTCTTATAAAAATGTCAAATAAAAAAGTGACGATTCAAGATCTTAATATGATACACATTTTGGTAAAGGTTTCAATTCTCTATCTATTATAGTAAAGGAGGAGATCTGTACACAACACAATGTCAAAAATTAGAATGTGACCTTGACCTTTGACCTTGTGACCTTTTTCAAGGTCAAGGTCAATGATGACCAACTGTGAAATATCTAGTCTCTATCACCTCTGGTTCATGAGTTACTATGGTACAAAATGTACTTCCAATAAATAAGGGGAAATAACTCCTACAAGGAGTCGTCAAAATACTTTGCGCGATATGTAACAAATTGTCGCAATCCATAGCTGACCATTTTGCAACAACTTTCATTGCGAAATCTTTTACGGTTTAAAAGTTTATCTGCACACAAGTTTTTGATGACAGGGGCAAAACTCCGTAAAGAAAAAGTGTTCGGTGTGACAGGGTTAACTGCGAATGCGTAATGTCTCATACATTCATAGTACAAAATGTCTTTACAACATGTCGCGAAACAAAATTTATAATGGGATAACAAAACTTAGCGGAAGAATAATAAGAATAAATATAGATTCAATCGTTCTAAAGAACGATTAATAGGCTTTCCACTTTAAAAAAAGACCTTAAATAAATGACCTTGAAACTAAAAAGCTAAGAAACATACGTAATTTGTCTATTGCAATGAATAAGAACAAAAATTATTTAAAAACTATTTAGATATCTTTAAAAATAAGAAAGGTCATTAAATAGGACGCAAGAAAACTTGAATGACCTTGACAGCTGATCTTTTAATCTACGTAAATATTACTTATAGACAATAGCATTAAAAAAATAAGCCATTCAAAATACATAGTACCATGAAAAACATTTAAAAAGGACTTTGACCTTGACTCTTACAGATTGACCTTGACCATGCTGAAGGTCAACAGTGATCAACATTGAAGATTTTATGCCAATATCTCTTTATTCATTGAGATATGACTACTTATAATATATACAAAAAATTAGAAAATGACCTTGACCTTTGACCTTGTATTTGTGTTCAAGGTCAAGTGTCCTAATGGTCTATAGTGAAGACCCCATGCCTCTACTATCAATAGTTGATAAGCAATTAATGAAAAACTAATTATCAATGGTTGTAATGGGGGATAACTCCTATAAGATGAAGCCCTATCCTTTCCTTCCAAATAGAAAAAAGTTGCGCCTTTATGAGACCAACATTTTTTCCATTATAACTTATTGCCTATCTTTTACCGTTTTAAAGGAATAGCGATAACAAGACAATGCCAAAATTTCAAACGTGACCTTAACCTTTGACCTTGAGTCCATTTTCAAGGTCAAGGTAAATGATGACTAATGATATAAGGTTTCATATAAATATCTGTTATAGTTACTGAGATAAAGTGATATAATGCAACTCACAATATATTTTAGTGGTCTAGGGGAGATAACTCTTATAAAAATGTCAAATAAAAAAGTGACGATTCAAGATCTTAATATGATACACATTTTGGTAAAGGTTTCAATTCTCTATCTATTATAGTAAAGGAGGAGATCTGTACACAACACAATGTCAAAAATTAGAACGTGACCTTGACCTTTGACCTTGTGACCTTTTTCAAGGTCAAGGTCAATGATGACCAACTGTGAAATATCTAGTCTTTATCACCTCTGGTTCAAGAGTTACATGGTACAAAATGTGCTTTCAATAAATAAGGGGAAATAACTCCTATAAGAAGGTGAAAATTTCTTTAATGCGATATGTTATTAAGTGTCGCAATCCTTCGCTGAACATTTTGGAACAACTTTTATTGCGATATCTTTTACATTTTCAAAGTTAATCTGCACACAAGCTTTTTTATGACAGGGGAAATAACTCCGTAAAGGATAAGCGTTCGGTCTGCCAGGGTCAACTGCGAAAGCGTAATGTTTCATACATCCATAGTACAAAATATCTGTACGACATGTCGCGAAACAAAATTTATAATGGGAAAAGAAAACTTGGCGGAAAAAAAAGAATAATAATAATAATTAAAGTTCATTTTTCCTTTGGAAGAAAAAATCTTGGCTTTCCACATCAAGCGACATTTTTAACACAGCAGCGTAAAAAAAATTGTTTTTTTGTATATAAAAGTCCATAACTGCATAAAATATACGTGAAACGTAATAGAAAACCATGCAAAAAAGACATGTCACATCCTAGGCTCGAACTGACGATGTCAGTATTGGGAGACAGCGATGTAACCACTGCACTACGGAATCCGACACTTGAAATGTCAAATTTTGACGTATATATACCTTCTATGTGTTTTCTACATTTAAAATACAAAAACATTTTGTAATGTTTTCGTGTATTTACAAATGAAATAAATAAGAAAAACAGAAAATTGTATGATTTTTATTTATGAAATACACATAGAACGCTTTGATCTGAATGGGCAGCGTCTGATGTCACTTGACCAGGCTATATATTATCAGGGACTTAGTTTTAATCAATTCACTTGGGGGGCTGACGTTGAACAGATAACATGGATATATTACATATGATCGCGATATACATATAAGTATCATCACAAGTGTGGACACAGAAAAACGTCTCGCCTGCATTCCGCATCAGTAACGAAAATAAATTTCGTCATAAGCATTACGTAAATAGCATAAAATATCAGCAGCGGCCTGTATACAAAATATTGTCACCATAAAGCCTTAATTAAAGATCAACTGTTCGGTTGAACATTTGAGGGTCTTTCCACATTAATTTTAATTTGTATTGCATGATGACATTTAAAATAATCATCTTTTTGCAAAATGTTATAACTTTGCTATAAATATTATAAAAAAATATTTTGTATTATTTACCACAGATTGGCATTCTAAGAGAGATTATTCTTATAAAAGTATTATACAACTTTTCACGCCGTGTCTTAATTTACTCGAAATTATTAATAGAACATTTTAGGACGAAAATAATTTCAATATCTTTAAAAAAAGCAAAGGTCAAAAACTAGTACGTGACCTTGACCCATACAAGTTTTCAAGGTCAAAGTGCATGAGTGTCTATGGTGAAGACCCCATGCCTCTATCATTACTAGTTAATGAGTAACATGTAAAAAACCAATAAGTTACATATATAATGGGAGATAACTCCTATAAAATGAAGTCAAATCCTTTACATGTAAATGTAACAAAGTTGCTCCTTTAAGAGGCCAACATTTTGCAATCTTTAGTTTCCCTTTATCATTAATAGTTAATGAGTAACCTGTAAAAAACCAATAAGTTACATATATAATTGGAGATAACTCCTATAAAATGAAGTCAAATCCTTTACATGTAAACGTAACAAAGTTGCTCCTTTAAGAGACCAACATTTTGCACTCTTTAGTTTGCTTTTATCATTAACAGTGAATGAGTAACATGTAAAAAACCAATAAGTTACATATATAATGGGAGATAACTCCTATAAAATGAAGTCAAATTCTTTTCCTGTAAATGTAACAAAGTTGCTCCTTTAAGAGACCAACATTTTGCACTCTTTAGTGTTCCTTTATCATTAATAGTTAATGAGTAACATGTAAAAAACCAATAAGTTACATATATAATGGGAGATAACTCCTATAAAATGAAGTCAAATCCTTTCCCTGTAAATGTAACAAAGTTGCTCCTTTAAGAGATCAACATTTTGCACTCTTTACTTTCCCTCTATCATTTATAGTTAATGAGTAACATGTGAAAAACCAATCAGTTACATATATAATGGGAGATAACTCCTATAAAATGAAATCAAATTACTTCGCTTCAAATGTGACAAAGTTGCGTCTTAATAAGACGAACATTTTACTCTCAATAAGTGTTTATCTATCTTTTACCGTTTCAGAGGAGTAGCGGACACAAGCAAATGTCAAAATTCAGAACGTGACCTTGACCTTTGACCTTGTGTCCATTTTCAAGGTCAAAGGTCAAGATGATCTATGGTGAAGACCCCAGGCCTCTATCTCTTTTAGTTGTTGAGTTTGTTTGAATATCACTTACTACTTTTTATTTAAAGGGAAATAACTCCTATAAGATGTCGTCAGAACCCTTCAATCAATCTGTCCCAAAGTTGCGCAAGGATATAGGACACATTTTGGTAAAGGTTTGGTATTGATATCTTTTTTGGTTTAGGAGGAGTAGCAGGAACAAGCTTTTTAGTAAAAGGGGAGATAACTCCGTAAAGAAAAAGGGTGCGGTCAGTCAGGGTGAACTGCGAAAGTGCAATGGGTCACCGATATCAGATATAAAATATCAAAGCGACATGCCGCGAAATGAAAAAACCCCACATAAGTTTGCGCAAGAAGTGGGAGAATAATAATAATAATAATAATCAGAACAATAACTATAGGTCTTTCCACAGAAAGGTGGAAAGACCTAATAATAATAATAAGAAACAGACATAATGCAATAAGTCTTTCCACTTGGAAAGTGGAAAGCCTTAATAATCAGAACAATAACTATAGGTCTTTCCACAGAAAGGTGGAAAGACCTAATGAATTGAACTAATAAAAATTGAAGAACAACATTATAAGTGTACATATTGTCCATCATCAAAATCAAATCTCATATATCTCAGTCTATTGTAGTCTTTAAGACAATGCTGTAACCTTCGGCCCAGACTTATTTCACTGGCAGCTGTCATTTCCATTAAAACCAAAAGTGAAAGCATTATGTTATATTTACAGTATTGATTTACAGCAAAGGGGCGTGTATTGAGTCCGATGGAAAAACGAGATACTGCCCCTTCGCTGTCAATCAGATACAGTAAATGAGTATTCTAAATGATTTGTGGAATGGTCGATGAAATTATTTTACATCGAATTAATTACCACATGGTTTATAAGTTACAAATTAGCAACATTTTAAAATCTGCAATGGTGTCAGACTTCAAGGACATAACAGAAGAAAAAGAAATGAAACTTTTTAAAAATGTTTGTCAGTTTGAGCATTCTTATGATTCTTCAAGAAATGTATGATTGCCAGATCATGATAGTTCATGTTTGGATGATGTTACGTTGTCAAAAATAGCCAAAAACATGGAAAATGAACATTATGTTTTTTACCGAAATTGGAGAAAAGTCAAACTGTCCAACAATATCTTCCACATGGAGATTTTAACTTGGATTTTTCAATGTCAGACAGTGAATTAAATTCTTGCAAAGTGGAACCCAATTCATATGTTTATTCGGAGTGCATGAAACCTGTTATACTTATTATACCCCTAAAATTTGTACTTATCACACAACAATTTGTTCCAACGATGCAAGGGTGGAGCAATAGTTATTGAATAGTTGTGATGTCATACAAGCTCCACCCGTTGCAGCACCTAAATTTATGTACACTTAACTTCAAAGAAAACTAAGACAAACCATTCTACAAGTTGTAATTAACTCTTGACAAATTTTTCAATGGGGCCAAAATTGAAATTCAGATTGTTTCTGTGGCACCCTCTGGGTCAATGAATGCCAACAGTTAAAACATTTGTTCACTCCTTTTTTTTCCTTAGTTTTTCACAAAAAAATCATTGGTTTATAATCCTGATTTAACTAACAGTAGAAGTCATCAAAAATCTTTTAAATGTACAAAAAATGAATTTACAAATGTGCACAACTATGAAATTTGCTGCTGATCAGTCTTGGAGAGGAGAATTGAGGATGTTTTTTTACTTTTAATAATGTCTTGGTTGGGATTTAGCTGCGAAACTGGGATCTTCAGGTCCTTTGGCTATTATTTGATTTGGTGGTCCACCAAATAAACTAGATAAAGTCGATCTAGCGATCACTGATACCCCAGCTTTTGTAAAAATTTCTAACATTTTTCATGGACTCTGACCTTGAAATTTGACAAATTTCCCCCACAATATATAGGCTTCTTACCAACCTGATATATAACAATATCCCAAAGTTTCATTCAAATCTGATGCAAACTTTTTGAGTTATAGTCTGGAAACAATTTTTTGTAAAAATTTCTAACGTTTTTCATGGACTTCCACCTTGAAATTTGACGGATTTCCCCCAAAATCAATAGGCTTTTAACCAACCTGATATATAACACTATCCCAAAGTTTCATTCAAATCACATGAAAACTTTGAGAGTTATTGACCGGAAACAAGCTTTTTGTTAAAATTTCTAAGGTTTTTCGTGGACTGTGACCTTAAAATTTGACGGATTCCCCCTAAAATAGATAGGCTTCTTACCAACCTGATATATAACAATATCCCAAAGTTTCATTCAAATCTGATGCAAACTTTTTGAGTTATTGTCCGGAAACAACTTTTTTGTTAAAATTTATAACGTTTTTCGTGGACTGTGACCTTGAAATTTGACAGATTTCCCCCAAAATCTATAGGCGTCTTACCAGCCTGATATTTAACAATATCCCACCCTTTCATTCAAATCCGATGCAAACTTTTTGAGTTATTGTCCATAAACAACTTTTTTTCTAAAATTTTTAAGTTTTTGCGGACTGCGACCTAGAAATTTGACTTATTTCCCCCAAAATCGATAGGCTTCTTACCAACCTGATATATATCAATATCCCAAAGTTTCATTCAAATCATATGCAACTTTTTGAGTTATTGTCGAGCGGGGGTATAATAAAATATTGTTCAAGTACCAAAATAGCTGCAGTTTCGCAGCAACTAGTAGGTTTAATGAGATTTCTGCAAAATCAATAGTGTTTTCCTTATAATATATCTGTGGCATTGGCATTTGATTTAATCTTACAATTTTTCAATCTTAAAGTTAAACCATATAGATCAAGCCAATAGAAAAGAAAGTGAACAATTTTAGTAAGTAATGTCTTAATTAGGAAAAACTGACTTAATCTTCAAACAAGAAGCCCAGAGGATAAAAATTTCATTACTTGTAATGTAGCAAAGCTGGTGTGAATCACTCTCGGCACTTAATTTCCAATACGTAGTTGCATATATATATAATCAACCATGGTCAATCTTGATATCTTTCGACGTCGTCACAATTTTTTATCGGTTAAGATAGATCATTATTGAAACATGATGATAATTATTGCCATTTTTAATAACCAGATGTGCGTTATGAATTTATTGACATGCGGGTCTCTGTTTACTTCATGAAAAACATTGAGAATACTGCTAAATTTGGTGTATTGCACCTTGGGAAGGTTGTATATGTAAATTACTGGTTTCTTACTAGGGAATGGTTGTAACAGTATTAAAACTAGACAAAGTCGATCTAGCGATCGCTGATACCCCCGCTTTTGTGAAAATTTCTAACGTTTTTCGTGGATTGTGACCTTGAAATTGGATGGATTTCCACCAAAATCAATAGGCTTCTTACCAACAAAATATATAAGAATATTTTACAGTTTCATTAAAATCGGATGAAAACTTTTTGAGTTATTTTCCGGAAACAACTTTTTGTAAAAATTTCTAACATTTTTCGTGGACTGTGACCTTGAAATTTGACAGATTTCCCCCAAAATCGATAGGCTTCTTACCAACGTGATATATAACAATATCCCAAAGTTTCATTCAAATCACATGCAAACTTTTTGAGTTATCATCCGGAAACAACTTTTTTGTAAAAATTTCTAACGTTTTTCGTGGACTGCGACCTTGAAATTTGATGGATTTTCCCCAAAATCAAAAGGCTTTTTACCAACCTGATATATAACAATATCCCAAAGTTTCATTCAAATCACATGCAAACTTTTTGAGTTATTGTCCGGAAACAACTTTTATGTTAAAATTTCTAATGTTTTTCGTGGACTGTGACCTTGAAATTTGACGGATTTCCCCCAAAATCGATAGGCTTCTTACCAACCTGATATATGACAATATCCCAAAGTTTCATTCAAATCGGATGTAAACTTTTTGAGTTATTGTCCGGACACAACTTTTTTGTTAAAATTTGTAACGTTTTTCGTGGACTGTGACCTTGAAATTTGACGGATTTCCCCCAAAATCGATAGGCTTCTTACCAACGTGATATATAACAATATCCCAAAGTTTCATTCAAATCACATGCAAACTTTTTGAGCTATCATCCGGAAACAACTTTTTTGTAAAAATTTCTAACGTTTTTCGTGGACTGCGACCTTGAAATTTGATGGATTTTCCCCAAAATCAAAAGGCTTTTTACCAACCTGATATATAACAATATCCCAAAGTTTCATTCAAATCACATGCAAACTTTTTGAGTTATTGTCCGGAAACAACTTTTATGTTAAAATTTCTAATGTTTTTCGTGGACTGTGACCTTGAAATTTGACGGATTTCCCCCAAAATCGATAGGCTTCTTACCAACCTGATATATGACAATATCCCAAAGTTTCATTCAAATCGGATGTAAACTTTTTGAGTTATTGTCCGGAAACAACTTTTTTGTTAAAATTTGTAACGTTTTTCGTGGACTGTGACCTTGAAATTTGACGGATTTCCCCCAAAATCGATAGGCTTCTTACCAACCTGATATATAACAATATCCCAAAGTTTCATTCAAATCGGATGTAAACTTTTTGAATTATCATCCGGAAACCAAATGTGGACGGACGAACGGACGGACGGACGGACAGACGGACGGACGGACGGACATGAGGACCACTATATACCCCCGACTCTGTCGAGCGGGGGTATAATTAGCACAATTTTCCTCAAATTATGTCATCACTACCAGATACAGAAAAAAGATCAACATACATTTTCCAAGTGCATTTTAAAAGATGAAAAAAGAAATTTCTTCAATAAAGATTATTTCCGATTAGTTGGCTTTCTCTTCAGTGTTGACATTTTAGTGACTAATTTTTTTTTAAATTAGCAAGATAAACTTTACTTATAATATTGAACCATGTTGACAGTAAATATAAATGCCCACTATTCTGCTGATTACACAACAATTATGTTAACTGATTTATTGATTTTTTAATCGAAGGATTAAGATTAGAAAGTGTGACCATGTTTAAGTACCAATAATTCAAAATAATTAAGAGTAATTTATGTGTTTGGCAGTAGAAACAGGGGAAATTTTGTTGAATAAAGGACTTCTAAAATTAAAAACATGTGGATGATTTCGATATGCGAGGTAATATTAATGGTTAAAAAACAGTATCATAGAAAATAGTGGCATTATTCAATTTTGACTGTTTAATAGGGGCCATATACTGAGGGAACAATGTAGTTGTATTTTTTTTTTCAGACTGATCCTATGCAAAACTTAAATATGTCTGATCTAAGTTTAGGTTTAGTTCTATGAAATACTGTCATAAGGTACTTTTCTTCATGGGCATCAAATTTTGTGGCTTGCTGAAATTTTACATGTTTGTGGGTACTTAAATTCATGTTCTGGCAATTCCCAAAATGCAAAAAATTGAAGCAGCAATCAAAATAAATGATTACAGCCGAATCTTTTTCACTGTTGATAATAAATATCAACATATAAAGAACCAATTTATAACATGCTGTTGTTTATGCATGTAATTACAATTGTACATTAAAGTGTTTATTAGAGGTCATAATTCATAATTGTGTTTTTTTTGTAATTAGAATACATCAAATGTTTAAAAAGGAAAGTTAATTATTTGCATCTAAAGATTAGCCTTAACAACACAAAAATCAACAGCTAATAATAAACTCCGTAATTTATTAATTGATTAATTGCTAAAAACTAAAAAACTAAAAATACTTTGTCTACTTGTTATCAAAAGAAGCATTCCTAGCATCTTGGGTCATTAGTGTCATTAGTGTCACTGATATCAGGGCTTTTTTTTGTCCCATTTGGGAAAAGCTATTTCAAATGAATTGAGAATATTTTATTTTCTATGAAAATCATCAAAAGACTTTTGAAACCTCTATTTAAGACTACAGAACACACTGCAAGAGTTAAAATAACATGATTTTGTTGTCTCATTGACAATATAGTGGTTTTACAACTCTAAGATGCAGTCTTCAGGGACTTACTACTATTAGCAGGAGTAGGAGTAAGACTGTTTAAAGTAAATGTAAATTAAAAGTAATGTTTTGGGATGCCAACACAGAAGTTGCCAAAAATCCCCACGGATAGTATTACATTCCACTCAGGACATTAAAATGTACCTACACATCAAATTTCATTAAAATTGGAGGTTTAATATTTGATGCCTTTTTGGTGGACATTTTGAAACTAACGGTAAAAAAAAATCCAAATGTGGATTTACACTTCAGACACTTAGATCTACCTCCACACCAAATTTTGTTGCAAATGGATTACATTAAATTTCATCGAGATCAAATAACCTTGAAAATTATACACATTTTTTGCCGTCATTTTTAAAGGAGAGGTCAGAAATAAATTTCAAAGGTAGTATTTTACTCGAAATACTAAAATCTACCTCCATAACAAATTTGGTTGAAATACAACCATGGGAAAATTTTTGTCATTTTGGGGTGGGTGTCTTCAAGTGGGGGCCATTTTGAAAAGGTGGCAATTATCAAAACTCTGACTAATTACTGCACCCCTCAAAATGTCGATCTACAACTGTGCCAAGTTTCATTTTATTACATTAAGGCGTCTCTGAGAAATGTGTCAGACAAATTCACGGTCCAGAAAAAGTGGAAACCGAAATATGTGCAAAACAGTAAGTCCTCAAAACTTTGTTTTGGTTGATTTGGAATGATATTTCCCATTTCGATACGTCTTTGTACAAGTGAAACTTAAAATTCATAGATCTAAATCCTGTATCAATAAAGCACATTCCTGACTGAAACACATGGTCATTTAAACAGATAAAACATGGAACAGTTTGGAAAAGAAGTGAAATAATTCCCCATTTCACCGATCTTGAAAAACTCGCATTGATTGGGAATTTTCTTGCTGATTTGGGATAAAAACAGAGGCTCTTAAGAGCCTGTATCGCTCACCTGATTTTATAGGCAAGGAAGATGGCATTTCCCTGATGTTAAAGTAAGTCCTGTAATTTTCAATAAACTTTAAATAGGACCATCCAAACAATATTACTAGAAAGCTTTGTTTCATTGGTTAACCAGTTGTATAGTGAAGATTTTTTTTATTTGCCCATAGGGTCCTATGTTAAACTAAGTCCTGCGGCGGAGGTGGCAATTTTGAATTTCCAATTGCCATAAAAAACATAAACTTTATAAAGGACCATCCAAACAATATTGCTAGTAAGTTTTTGTTTCCATTGATTAACCGGTTTCAGAGAAGAAGCCTTTAAAAACTTTTTCCCATAGGGTCGTATGTTAAACTAAGTCCTGCGGTAGGGGCCATTTTGAATTTCCAATTGCCATAAAAAACATAAACTTTATAGAGGACCATCCAAACAATATTGCTAGTAAGTTTTTGTTTCCATTGATTAACCGGTTTCAGAGAAGAAGCCTTTAAAAACTTTTTCCCATTGGGTCCTATGTTAAACTAAGTCCTGCGGTAGCGGCCATTTTGAATTACCAATTGCCATAAAAAACATAAACTTTATAAAGGACCATCCAAACAATATTGCTAGTAAGTTTTTGTTTCCATTGATTAACCGGTTTCAGAGAAGAAGCCTTTAAAAACTTTTTCCCATAGGGTCGTATGTTAAACTAAGTCCTGCGGTAGGGGCCATTTTGAATTTCCAATTGCCATAAAAAACATAAACTTTATAGAGGACCATCCAAACAATATTGCTAGTAAGTTTTTGTTTCCATTGATTAACCGGTTTCAGAGAAGAAGCCTTTAAAAACTTTTTCCCATTGGGTCCTATGTTAAACTAAGTCCTGCGGTAGCGGCCATTTTGAATTACCAATTGCCATAAAAAACATAAACTTTATAAAGGACCATCCAAACAATATTGCTAGTAAGTTTTGTTTTGATTGGTTAAACGGTTTCAGAGAAGAAGCCCTTTTAAACTTTTTTCTCATAGGGTTGAATGTTAAACCAAGTCCTGCGGTGGCGGCCATTTTGAATTTCCGATTGGGATAAAAAACATTAACTTTATAGATATAGAGGACCATCCAAACAATATTGCTAGTAAGTTTTGTTTCCATTGGTTGGCCGGTTTCAGAAAAGAAGCCTTTCAAACTTTTTCCCATAGGGTCCTATGTTAAATTAAATCCTGCGGTGGCAGCCATTTTGAATTTCCAATTCCCATCTAAAACACAAAATTTATAGAGGACCATCAAAACAATATTGCTAGTAAGTTTTGTTTTGATTGGTTAAACGGTTTCAGAGAAGAAGCCCTTTTTAACTTTTTTCCCATAGGGTCCTATGTTAAACTAAGTCTTGAGGTGGCGGCCATATTGGTTTACCAATCAAAATAAAAAACACAAACTTTGTAAAGGTCCATCCAATGAACATTATGGCCAAGTTTGGTTTCAATTGGCCAAGTGGTTTCAGAGAAGAAGATTAAAATGTAAAACGTTTACAGACGCCGCCGACGACGACGACGCCGACGGACGCAAAATGATAACAATAGCTCACATGACCCTTTGAGTCAGGTGAGCTAAAAAGATGGTTTTTGTCATTGGGAATGGGGTAGGACCCATAGAACCCCCTGAAAAAGCCCTGGACATGCATTATTGAAAATAAAATAAAGCTTATCTTTTAAATAGTTTATTTTATCATTTTAATTTATGTTCCAAGATATTCAAAGGAGCAACCAAGCTCACAATTACTATTCCTATGTAATAATTTGTTACTTTGTAACATAAAAAATGGACACCTTGACCAGAAGTCAATGTTTCTTAGTACAAGTAAATGATACCTACAATTAATTAAAACACAATTTCGAACATGTACCTGCTTACATAATAATCATTTAAGATGGATATTGAACTAAAAATTAGGTATAAATCAAATCACAAAAATCATATACTGTGGTTTTATTTATTTTCGTGGGTATCAATTTTCGTGGTTGGAGGAAAAAAGACCTTTAATGGGATTCTTATATTCGTGGTTCGCAGAATACAAAAAAATCAAAAGTGAAAAATGAGGGAATTGTTAACGAATTTTCCGTATTCCTACAGTGTTAGTCTGTACATTTTCGAATACGTCATTTTCAAGATATAATTGTCAGGACGTGACAATTGTAGTGCTAATCACAGGATTTCATAGAAATTTATGTTACTTTTATTGGAAGTAGCGACATTAAAACAAAATGGGACAGGTTAAGAATTACGATACAAAACGAAACCTGTTAAGTTTCAGAGATTTGGGTTGAAAACTGTACACAAAATATGCACTGCCTAATGCAAATGTTCTTATAAAAATGTTCCCATGTCTGGAAAATTAGGAAAAATCCTAGAACAATTCCATAATAACAGGTGCACAACTTCAATACATGTGCAATCTTTATGTGAAGTTTCACAGATCTGGGTTGAAAACTGTAGGAGCAGTTGATTACACAAAATAGATACCTTATTTTCTCGCCTGCCGGCCTGACTCACCATACTATAACCCGGGTTTGCACTTCGTGCATCCCGGCCAAAATGTTTCATACTTTAAACATGTATATCTACATCACGTTTATCAATATTTTAAACCAAGGACACATTGTCATTAAAAATACTGCCAGACTGCTTGGTCAGGCTCCAAGCCAGACCCAGAGATAGGGGAAACACAGATTTTTTTCATAATGGCCTGATCTTTCAAGCGATATAAATATTGCACATTTTAAATATTTTAATAAATAACATGTGTGGACTGTGAGTCACAAAGGTATACCCCCGGCTTCTCTTTCCAGTCCAATTATCTCCCCTGAATGATATCTGAGGTCAATAAAAATCCTTTCACATCTACATATACTGTACTTGCTTTATGCTAAATTTCATTTAATTTCATCAAGCGGTTTAGGAGGAGTTGCGCTTACAGGACAGACCGACCGACAGACCGACAGACTGACAGACAGAGAGACAGACATTGTGATTCCTATGTACCCCAAAATATACTGAGGGGGGGGGGGGCAGACGGCAGACGGTTCATAAACTTTGACAGGTGTAAAGATTTTTACCTTCTGACATTAATAATGAAGAAAACAGGCAACATAATTTCCAACACATATTTTGACTATCAGGTGATCATGTAACATCTACATGACAATGAAAAGAACCTGACATTTGTTTACAACAGTGTTCCAGCTAGGGGGAAATGGAGGGGCGCCACACCCCACCCTAAAATTACTGGGCCCCTTTGCCCCCCTCAAACGTCCATGTCACAAATACCATGCTGCTTGTGTTGAAGTTACAACCACAAAGATTAAAAAACATTAACAAATAGTATTTTGGCAGTCACTTATTAAATGCACAAATATATTTAAAAAATTACAGTGAAAACAAAGGAGCAAAACACCAAAAAAAAACACTTATTCAAATAATAATAACAACACAAATGCAACAACCGCAATCACACACACAATCTGCAAAAACATGAAAAAGTGCCCTTCTCATGCGCCCCTCTATTTAAAAATTCTAGCTGGAACCACTACAAACACCAAAACCTTAATTCCCGCAGAAAACCTTAATCTCCGGGGGAAAACCTTAATTTTTTAAGGAATCCCTTTAAAATTAAGTGTTGGTTTTTTAAATTAAGGTTTACCCTCGGAGATTAAGGTTTTCCCGCGGAGATTACTTTTTTTTGTTGATTGGACCCCTGGGTCGGTTTTAAGCCCTCTGGCATTGTTGTTGATAACGATCATCAGTTACTCTGCAGATTTATGACAATGGTTATAAAGCTATATATTTATATATACAATTTATTCTTGTCCAAAATAAATATGTATACGAATATTCCAAAATAATAATGCATGAACGTGAATGCATTTTCTACTTTTATTTCAGAAAAGGCGTATATTTAAAAATTATCATTATACAAATTATTAAAATATAATTTTTAAGTAACCGTTAAGTTATTATTTTTCCATTTGAAGATCGGTAGGTAAGAAATACACGGACCGAACTTGTAATACACATCCGCCATACTGTTTGTTTACCTGTACAAAATGAAAGGAATAAAGGACGGATCTTAAATTATTTTAATTATTTGTTTTTTATTTGCAGGTTTCTGGTAAGTTTTTGGTATTCATATTGTTGTTGAACAAAATCTAACATGTTGTTTATTTTGCATTTTTAACCTTTCTTCGTTTTAGCTTTATATTTTTATTTTGACTTTTTATTATTACGTTGGGTTTCTAATGATTTGATTTTTTTACTTGTTTAATTCAAATTATGTTAATTGTTAATAAAATTAAATGTGTTATTTGTTTTGCATTCATAACAAATTCTTAGTTTTCACTTTATAAACATATATTTTTTGTTATATTTAAATTTGCTCAGAAATTTATTTTCAATACAAAGCACGTTTTCGCCGTTTTCTGTTATTTTCTATTCAGCTTCAAATTGTTTCAATTTACAATTTATAAGCAGAAACAACATTTAAATCATCTTAAAAAACACATTTATGATGTTTTATTTTACATCGTTAGTTAAGAAGCTCCGGTTTGGTATAATTAGCATGATTAGATAGCTAATGCTGTAAGTATCGATCGTAATATAATATTGTTATATCTTTATAAAGTATAAAGAGATGTATGTATATTTATATTTTCTATTGTATTATCTGTTAGTGATTTAGACATTTTTATGGCTGCAGGTATTAAGAAATAACAAGGCAAAGTAATTTATATTTAATACAAAATGTCCTCATAGAAAAGTAACTAATTTGGGCCTTATTCTCGATAAATCCTGTAGGCGAGAATGGGAATTATGAATTCATATTCTGTATCATTTGTACCCCTGCCCGCCAGTATGAAATTATACAAATTATTATCATGGTTTTTTTTCAGAAAAATGCAAGCCTAGGACTCTAACAGAGCACATCATTTTTGTGTGCAGTATTGTTCTGCGGAAGAAATATTGTGTACTTGGTCAATAATACAATATTGGACTATATGTCTTGTTATAAATTATTTATTTTGTAGTTATTTTTCCATTACATATATTATGTATTGTAGCACATCATTGGTGGATGGGGGCTGGAAAGGGGGGAGGGGTGCGATTATAAATCAGCGTCCACAATCCCCCGTGATAAAAAATGGGTCTAGAATGCATCACCTCACCTTATGAGGTTATTAGATTTTTGTACCGATCGATCTATCATTCAAATCGGATTTTTCTCCGTTAACCGCGTATATATATACAAAAGGGTTTCAACAAAATCAGCTATATCGCTTACAAAAAACGCAGCTAGCTTTACAATATGCAGTTTGAACAGCTTTACCGTAAATTTGATCCACGGTGCCATTTCTTCAAATTTGGAGTAGCTATATGTTGAAAGATAATTTATATTGTACGTTTTACTACTAAGACATTATGTATTACGCCATCAGTTTCCGTGCATATATCTCTGGTTTTACGTATTCAAGAGCGATTCTCACTGTTGTTCTTTGAATCGTAAAAATTAAGAAGATGCATAATATTTCTTTTTAACTGTGCGAATTCGTGCAACTGGAAAAAACAAATTAACACATGTCGATCATATTACAATCTATCTATGGGTTGACAACCATTACAAACGATTTAGAGAGTGAAATCGATGTATACGTAAAATTATTTACGATCTTATTTGCAGACGACACTGTACTTTTGGCAGAGCCTGCCGACGATTTACAATTGGGTCTAAATTTCTTTCAAGAATACTGCGAAAAGTGGACGCTAAAATTAAACATAGATAAGACTAAAGTTATGATATTCAGTAAAGGTGCAATCTCACGAAATTTTAAAGGGAACGCAAGGTCAAAAATTATTTTTTGGCATATAAATGATTGAATCTATTAATATACACATCTGCAATCCATTTATTCATACTAAATCTAATTATCATTTAATCAGTGATTATTATATCTTAATTGCACTTTTCTGGAGGCAGACATATTGTAAATATATTTATTTCCCTTATCAGAGATTTCCCAGCAGGCACAGCTGGTTATGACGTATGATAGTCAATTCCTGTATCATTGGCATTATCAACAGCTAATAAATTCTATGCTACTTAAATAGATTACTTAATGGTAGAAAAGGTAGATCTAAGGAATGCCTGTCCAGCTGGAACTGTTATCTAATTCATTATGTGATATAATTAATCTTTGGAGAGATCAGAAATGGGTCAAGCTGTTAATTGTAGTGTATTTACCTGTGAAATGTTAAAGATAATACAAGTATTTATGATCTTTTTTAATTAGATCAAGTTATATTCCAAAAAGTATGACTATGCTTTAATATTACTCAATACATTTGATTTGTAAAAAATATAAAAAATACATATATCATGATATTTACTTGCATATCTTCCTTGAAACAACTGGGCGCAAAATGTTTCTCACAAACTATCATGTTAAAGGAATGTTCAAAAGTTTTAATGTCCAAGATTACGTAACCATCAGACACATCTTTCATATTCCTTTGTGGGGTCTGGGATGTGAAATCCCTTGACAACTGTACACAATTTTGCTTGGCACTCAGGCATTTTTACTATTGAGTGTGTATAAGATTAACAGCTGCATCAACAGGAATTGACTATCATACGTCATATCTCTACTTCCGCTAGATATGATAATTAGTCTCACCATAGTGCAATAATTTGATTAGAAAAACAGCTGTGTAATTAATATCTGATGAGATATTTATTTAGATGGGTCATTTTTCACATAAGTAAAAGTGTACAATTAACATATCAAAAAAATTTTTTAGCCCTTACATTCCCTTTAAATTCACGTTCCAGGAAAGAGAATTAGAAATTGTAAGTGAGTTTATAAAAAAGGTAAACTCTACTTGACAAATTTGATACCGATAAGGTATTGAATTTTGTCTATTCTGTTTTTTTCTTTTTATCGCTATCATTTGTAACAATAATTATTTGCGAGATATATATGGTATTGATTGTATAAGAAAGTAGATGGTGTTGCAATACCTATTAGTTTATTGTATAATGTACTTGTTTATTGTATATTGTATTTGTATGACATTCAATCTCTCGCTCTGTAACCATTGTATTCATTGAATTTGGAGAATAAAGATAGAACTATCCATCTACATTGGACATGTAATAAGCTTCTTGACTGGTTGATTATTTTCTTGGCTCTATTGTATATGTAGTTATGTTCTCTAATTAGGAAATGCTGACCATTAATTTGAGCAGAGAACAAAAAATTAAAAAGACATCAATGGAGTGCAGCTGGTGATAATATGTTCAATCTTTTATTATTTTGGGATTATTTTGTTTTAAAATTGCGATGTCTAATAAATATTCATTTTTATGTGAATTTTCGTATTTTACTATATGTTGTTTAATTACTACCAAAAATGTTATTTTAACTAGTGTTTGGGTACAGTTTGGGTTTAACACGATCATAAGGTGATTCATAAGTTCGACCTATGGTACACACATATGGCACATTTTAAAAAAACAAATTTAATGGTTTAAATGTATATAACACAGTTTGGTATTTAAAAATTTCGTTTTATGTCCATTTTGTGGTTTTATGGGGTATTTTTGGGTATTCTGGGGGTATTCTTGGGTATTTCTATGGTCCGTGGCAGGGTGGTTCAGTATCACAAGTTGTACGTGTTAAGCGACTTTCAGACCTGTCGGACAACTACTTCCTGTTTGGGACTTCATTTGTACGTAAATACGTCCGTCCGTATGTACGAATTTCCGTCAAGCTTTCTCAGAAACTGTACATTAGAACAGTTTGAAATTTGGCAGGGTGGTTCAGTATCACAAGTTGTACGTCCTAAGCAACTTTCAGATCTGTCGGAAAACTACTTCCTGTTTGGGACTTCATTTAGCGGGGACATCTGTGTCCCATGGACACATTCTTCGATTTTTATTGAGTTAACTTGTAAAAAGAACAATATTGAGAAAATTCTACCGACAGTATATAAAACAGCTTTGTCAGATTTTAACTATGGATCGGTTCATGTGTTATTGTTCCTCCTGTATTCGTTACAATGGATTGATTGATTGATTGTTGTTTAACGTCCAGCAAGCAATATTTCAGCTATATTCATGACGTGAACAATGGAAAATCTGTTACTATGCGCACTTTGATGCAATATGCGTAACTTATCGCTATTTTGCAGTATTTTCCTTTGATCTTTGTGTGCGATATTATTCCATCTCACTCTACTAGCGTGAGATGGGCCCATCTCAGCTCGCTGTCAAGACGTCGTTAAGTAAACACTGTGACGTCACAATGTTACAAAATAGCGATAAACAGATTATTTACGTTTTATGAAACTCGATGCATTTTCTCGTCATCTCATCTCAGGGCTGTCGCCCTTCGATGAGATATGGACGAGAAAACGCATCTCGTTTCAAAAAACGTAAATAATCTATAAAGATGATTAAAGATGGCTGTACGCAGAAACTAACCCGTCGTTGTAGCAATTGTATAGAAGTAAAGAAGAGACCATCTCAGTAAGTTTATTGCATAATCTTAGAGTAAACATTTCAAATTATGAACATATAAAACTATAAAAATATAGATTTAGCAAAATAACAACAAAATTTAACAATAGTAATTGTTTCGTGAACTTAACGAACATAACAAAGATTACATTTTAAGCTAAAAAACACAAATCGTCCTCTCCTGTTATAGGATGGTGGATCTAACTTTGCACAATTTCTTCTGGATACACTGTACTAACGTCTTCAACTAAAGGCCATAATAAAGCAATTAAAATACTTAAAAACACGAACATAATTATATATAGGAAATAAAAAATAAATTTTAAAAAATTGAAAAAAAAATGTAAAAGCAAAAAAACGAAGAAATGTTAACGTTAACAATTTGGAAATTTTTGTCAAATTAATGTAAAGAATATTCTAATTAGTCGATTATTCTTTGATTTTCCGATGATATTCGACGGAAGGGCATAAGAGCTGCACTCGACTAGAGGATTTCGTTTAAGTTAATGGACGCATGTATTCATTTTTGTCTCAAGCGTTGAAATAATTATAAATAAAATAGTATCGATTAAAAAACACCGCTAATTTCAGTTAAAAAAAACCCCCAAAAAGTCATAAATTTACATAGCTGTAATACCAATTAAACTTATAAATTGAAACAATTTGAAGCTGAATAGAAAATAACAGAAAACGGCGAAAACGTGCTTTGTATTGAAAATGAATTTCTGAGCAAATTTAAATATAACAAAAAATAAATGTTTATAAAGTAAAAACTAAGAATTTGTTATGAATGCAAAACAAATAACACATTTAATTTTATTAACAATTAACATAATTTGAATTAAACAAATAAAATCGACAATAAAAAAAATCAAATCATTAGAAACCGAACGTAATAATAACAAGTCCAAATAAAAATATAAAGCGACAACGAAGAAAGGTTAAAAATGCAAAATAAACAACATGTTAGATTTTGTTCAACAACAATATGAATACCAAAAACTTACCAGAAACCTGCGAATAAAAAACAAATAATTAAAAATAATTTAAGATCCGTCCTTTATTCCTTTCATTTTGTACAGGTAAACAAACAGTATGGCGGATGTGTATTACAAGTTCGGTCCGTGTATTGATTGTTCTATATTTCTTACCTACCGATCTTCAAATGGAAAAATAATAACTTAACGGTTACTTAAAAATTATATTTTAATAATTTGTATAATAATAATTTTTAAATATACGCCTTTTCTGAAATAAAAGTTGATAGAAAATGCATTCACGTTCATGCATTATTATTTTGGGATATTCGTATACATATTTATTTTGGACAAGAATAAATTGTATATATAAATATATAGCTTTATAACCATTGTCATAAATCTGCAGAGTAACTGATGATCGTTATCAACAACAATGCCAGAGGGCTTAAAACCGACCCAGGGGTCCAATCAACAAAAAACCGTAATCTCCGCGGGAAAACCTTAATCTCCGAGGGTAAACCTTAATTTAAAAAACCAACACTTAATTTTAAAGGGATTCCTTAAAAAATTAAGGTTTTCCCCCGGAGATTAAGGTTTTCTGCGGGAATTAAGGTTTTGGTGTTTGTAGTGAACACTGAACAGACAACACAGTAAAATGTCATCAAGATATAAGATATTTCTAATGAAGACATTAATGAATTTGTGGCAGAACCTAATGTTAATCTGGTATTTGTTTTCTCACCCATGTTAAAATATAACATAACAAATATTCCATAAAAATTTTGTCAATGTACAAGAATATTTTCCTTGGTACTTGGAAAATATTAGTGTACAATGACAACATTCATATGGAATATCTGTATTGTTGGTTTTTGTAAAAGATATTATCACTACTACGTTGAAAATCAGCATCGTTAAATAATGTACCTTTGCTTATGGATAGAGAGATTAAACTGGGACATCAGAGAGTAACATATTGCACACACAGAAGCCACAATTTGGGCATCCAATTTTTCATTCTGACTTAAACATCTGACTACAGCATGTACGAACTTCAGGGAGTTCAAAAACATAACAACATCTTCGTGAGGATTTCTGGACTTCTGAAATGTCACAAAAAACAATAATTTTAAATTACAAACCTGTCTCTTTATATTTCAAAAACTGTTTAAAAAATACTAAGTGTCTTTTATTTTAAGCCATATGTATTTTAAAAATACATGACAGTGAGACATTGAAGGTCAGTAAAATGCAAAACTGCCTTAACAACTATACATTTGTTAGGCTTGACAAGATGTCAAAACACTGATGTGATAGAGATACACAAATTTCAAATTATTGTCATGGTAACATTTATGACAAGTTACTGCTTTTAATAAACATTAATGTACCTTCAAGTCTAAGTTAGATGAGCATCTTTTCCAATAAATAAAAAAAAAATATAATTTTATGTCTTACAACATGCTATATAATGCATGCACAAGGAGACCTTTCAATGTATAAGTGTTAACAATTATGAGCTATATAGAAAATGTTCTTGTTCTTATTAGAAACAGTGGTGTTGGGAAACATTGGATGCTGGATTGTATTTTTGACAACAAAAAAATTAATAAAACACATGACTTTCAATCTTCCAACTGAAACATTACATTAATTTAGGTAAACAAAATGGAATCAATACTGATTTCAGCCACACTGTTCATTTCTTAAAACTGCAATTATATATGATTTATAGTAAAGGCATCAAGTACTGTAACTGAGAACTAAATGGGAAAATGCAAAAGGGTCATAGAACAAGTGTATGAAAGTAGAACAAGTGTATGAAGTCTGTGTGATCTGTTACATATACCTTACACTTGACATGTTGACAAATGATAAAAACAAAGAATATGTAAAGATACCAGAATGTATCACAGCAGTCAGTATAAATACAGAAATTATAAATACTGTCATTAAAGGGAAACTTGGCAAAAAAGTACAAATTTGATATGTTATTCATTAAATAAAAAGAAACACTTTTGCCTCTTGATATTTTATTTTCAATGGTTAAGTTTCTACATTGAAATTACTGTGTAAAAAATGCACTTATGGAGGTCTGCTATCTCGTCACTACCTCGTCACTAGATGGCGATACTAGAGATCCCTTGACATCCAAATACCTTCACATATGATAATAATGTGAAACGGTCCATAACAGAAGGTTGTACTATAAGACAAGGTTCTGGCAAGAATTCATTTCGTATTCCTGATCTAAGCAATAAACCTGACTTGTGTAAGAAGTAGTTTAAAGACTTCTACTTTAGACTATGTCCACAGCAGCAACAACTTCGTATGCGAAGATCATTTTGCAGAATGTTGCATGGATGATAGTTTAACATGTTTAATGGTAAGGTGACCTTTCTTTTATTTTTCCTCAAATATTAGTTTGAATTTTGTCCATAAATATGAATTAAATCGAAAATTGTTCGTATTATTATTTACAACTTATTGAATGAAACTTAATATTTGCAAAGTTGACAATTTTAGAAATAACGGTCATTAAATGAAATATTTTTAAATACTCTTGTTTTCAGTGATCAGAATTTCAATTCATGTTTAGTACATTTATTATTTTTTTATTCTATTATTATTATTATTACTGGTAACATTTATTGCACATGTGCGTAACATAGTTTCCAAAATTTAGCCTGTGTTTATTTGTGTCAATGCGTCAGTTTTACGTTTCCTGTGACCTGACATCTAAACATATTCCAAATCTTATATACAAAATGACATCCTGTGTTCTCACACTTCGGTGTATTCAAATCATACCTGTCCTTGGCAGGAGAGGGACGTGCCTTATAATTGCGAATTACATGATTAACTTTTAATCTGGTTAGCTTTTGAAAAGGTCTGAATATTCATACTTCAAAGTCGGCATCAAATGATCTAGTAATTGCAATAAACATCATGTTTGTTAAACTGCTAATTCTGTTAATTTTCAGGTACAACTGCAGTTTCCAGACGTGCAAAATTATCAAGGGAATTTTATTTTATGTTTTTAAAAATAATTATATAAATATATTATTTACAATTATTATTTAGGTAAATTCTATCCTAGTTAATATATAGAGACATGTTAAAAATTGTGTCTAAGGTACTTTTTTTAACACTAAGATCATTACAACATTAAGACGTATTTGGTAATATTATGTTTTCAGTTGATCATTAGTCATCGCCACAGTTTTTATATTCTTCAAAGAGCAAATGCAGAAAAAACAAATTTTTATACTGGATTATTTATCATATTTACTGGATAATAGCAGGTTATCACATCACAACCTACAATCTCATAGTAAATACTGTCAATATGGTGGCCCATATACAAAATTTTACCACCTAAAATCCACTCTAGAAATGTAACGGTAATATAATACAATAAAACATCAATAAGGCACATATATTTCTTTTGATTTGAAGAATAATAGATCAAATTTTCATTGTTTTGCAAAGTTTCTCTCTTAAGGACATATCCTACTATTCGATCTTCATATGATATTTTCTTAATATTTTGTCTTAACTTTCCTTATGGCAAAATCTTTAAATAAAGCTAACAAAAATTAGTGGTCACCGACCGTATTAAAAAGTTATGACGTCATCTGTATCATCTGTTTTAGGGTACTAGGATTATGTATTATTTTAGTTATATTTTTCCCATAGTTTACTGTTAGAATCAACTTAAATTGTTTTGATGGCTTCATTGCATGTAGAAAACAACTACGCCATAATCTATTTAAAAATACGTAAGTTTCGAGCATAAATGTGGAATTAATACGTTCCCGCCATTTTTGTTATGCACTCGAAATACACAAAATCGCAGATCGCAAAAAACTGACCTATGATAATAAAACTATATTTTCACAGAAGATAGATGATAACTTACTCTCCAAATTGAATAAATAAAAAAAATATGGTCACCGAATAAGGGGAAAAATATTTGAGAAAAATAAGTATAGGCCAGATTTGTCGGGAAGGAAAGGGCGTGTTTTTCTTCGTATAAACTGCAATATCTTTTCTAGATTTGTACCGCAGAATACAATCACGAAAGTAAAATAGTTCTTTTTTGTGTATGTTTGCTATTGCAAAGTGATTAATTTTGTTTTTTCCCAAATTCTAAAAGGCTGTATTGCTTTTTTTACTCATAAAAAAACCTCTAAGTTGATCCATAAAGAGTATGGTAATTGAGATGGAAATTTCGCGGAATTTTGACGACGACGACGTCATAAACGAATTACGAAACAATAACGTTTAAAATCAAAATGCGCAGAAACAATAGTAGGATATGTCTTTAAAGCTTTAGTATCTGAGAACCATAACATTTGTTTTATATGATCTTACATTGCAAGTGACAACTGATGAGTGAACACAAAGAGTACATTAGAGTTAATAGAAATAAAATGTAATAAAACAAAAATAGAATATCAACCATTCATAGCACCAAGGATTGATGCACTAAACTATTAACTGTATGTGGAGATATTGGAACATGCAACAAGACTTATGCTAGTTTCTCAGTGCTATTTGTGTTGTACGTCATCTAATTATGAGATAAATATCATGTTTCGTGCATTATGGGAAAACAAACTTACAGCATTATCCTCTGTATCCATATCTTCTTCTGAGTCTGAGTCCTCATTGGATCCAAACTTGCAATGTACTGCGACACACGGTAAAAGCTGTTTTAAAACTAATAATAAGTTCACAACTTCTGGGGTGGTCATCTTGTCTAAATATAGTAAACAAAATTTATATCATGTTTATACATTAAAATCTTAATAAATGTATTATTTAAGGATTGTTTTCAATGGCTGGTTAGATTATTGGAGATAGATGACTTTGGGTCAGTTTACGCTGTACATGCTGTACATAAACCATTTCGCCCAAAGTCGTCTATATCCAATAATCTAACCAACAATTGAAAACAATTTGTATATTTTAAATTCAATATTGTGAAAAGAAATAACAAAAACATTATTTAACAAGTATTCAAATAATATTTGAAATTCACAATTTTTAGTGTCATTGCTTGTAATTTGCGGAAGAATTCATTTTTGGTCGACATCATCAATACATATTATTATGACGTCAACAATCTGTTAGGTTATACGAAATGGACAATGTTGCTCAGCTTTTGAGTATTTAAAGAAATTTAAAATATTCAAAATACATACTTTGTACAATATTTAAGTTACTTCCTTTTTTAAGAATTGATATCAATATCACATTTTGAGGATAAAAATAGCAACATCTGCAAACCAAAATAAAACTTATCGCAATGATAAAAAACATTTTAACAACTAAAATAGTCAAACAAAGATGTGGTTACAAAACATTTAAATCAAAGAAATTTTCATATTTCAACTTTGCCTCAATTGCACCTCTTCATTTTACAAAACAAATAACTATAAAGGAGTTTCAAATATCAATTTGGAGTTGTGTGTAAATGAATAAATATCTAAGTACTGAAGACGTGTGTAAATAAACTTATACCTAAGAATCTTGCAGAAAATGTGACGACAGCTTTTAATAGCCACTGAGTTTTAGGAAGGTCTATATTATTTGTTTTCTGAACAACCTTTGCCCCCTCAGATGTCTGTTCCAATAAGGTTTGAATCAGTTCCACTAAAGGAAATGGAAATTTGTTGTATACCATTGCTGGCAGTAAAAACTGCTCAATCTGGTCACTAAATGCTGGGCAGAAAAATGATTGACACAAACACTTCAGGACAATATGACTGGAAAATAAATACATGATTGATAAAATATGCGTAAAACAGGTAATATCATTGAGAATGAATACCCTTCAGTACTGATTTCCCATAGTTGCTGTTGCCCCGTCTTATAATTGTTGTCAAGTTGAATGAAGATCGTACCAAAACTAGCTGAGAAATAGTGTTAAATACATTTAATATATAACAAGTGTGGACTGTGAGCAGTCAGTGTTCTAGGATTTTTTTGCCAACTGAACTTTCCACGGGAAAGTGTCCTCTATAAACTGGCTTTCCCACATCTAAAGTAAACTTTCCCACAAAGTTTTAATGACATGTTGTTTTTTTAATTATCATTTAAAAATATACAGATACAAATTGATGGGTTTTCTTCTTGTACTTACAGTACATTTATTATTTGGAAACAATGACTGTTGTGCTATTTTGTCTAAGAAGCCGGCTTAGGTTTCTTGTTGTAGATATGTATTTTTAAGAAACAAATATGTACAAAACCCTCATTATCTCAACATATATTGTACACATATTTGTACACAACAAAATTTTATAAAGTTTCATTCTCATATATTTTAAGTCAATTTGGGTAGGAAAAAAAACATCAATATTATATTATTTAATTCAATTCAAATTAACAATAAACAAAAAAAAAAGAAAAGAAAATTCTTTCCCCCCAAACCCGGATTTTGTGGGTTTTTCCGAGTTCGATTTGGTATTTATTGCATTCATACTTGATCTCAAAAATGTTTTGCAGCAGGGGTAAAAACTCAAATTACAAGCTCCTGTATAACATTGATGAAATAAAACGAAAACAGTTTTTTGCCAACTGAACTTTCCACGGGAAAGTGTCCTCTATAAACTGGCTTTCCCACATCTAAAGTAAACTTTCCCACAAAGTTTTAATGACATGTTGTTTTTTTAATTATCATTTAAAAATATACAGATACAAATTGATGGGTTTTCTTCCTGTACTTACAGTACATTTATTATTTGGAAACAATGACTGTTGTGCTATTTTGTCTAAGAAGCCGGCTTAGGTTTCTTGTTGTAGATATGTATTTTTAAGAAACAAATATGTACAAAACCCTCATTATCTCAACATATATTGTACACATATTTGTACACAACAAAATTTTATAAAGTTTCATTCTCATATATTTTAAGTCAATTTGGGTAGGAAAAAAAACATCAATATTATATTATTTAATTCAATTCAAATTAACAATAAACAAAAAAAAAAAGAAAAGAAAATTCTTTCCCCCCAAACCCGGATTTTGTGGGTTTTTCCGAGTTCGATTTGGTATTTATTGCATTCATACTTGATCTCAAAAATGTTTTGCAGCAGGGGTAAAAACTCAAATTACAAGCACCTGTATAACATTGATGAAATAAAACGAAAACAGTTTTTTGCCAACTGAACTTTCCACGGGAAAGTGTCCTCTATAAACTGGCTTTCCCACATCTAAAGTAAACTTTCCCACAAAGTTTTAATGACATGTTGTTTTTTTAATTATCATTTAAAAATATACAGATACAAATTGATGGGTTTTCTTCTTGTACTTACAGTACATTTATTATTTGGAAACAATGACTGTTGTGCTATTTTGTCTAAGAAGCCGGCTTAGGTTTCTTGTTGTAGATATGTATTTTTAAGAAACAAATATGTACAAAACCCTCATTATCTCAACATATATTGTACACATATTTGTACACAACAAAATTTTATAAAGTTTCATTCTCATATATTTTAAGTCAATTTGGGTAGGAAAAAAAACATCAATATTATATTATTTAATTCAATTCAAATTAACAATAAACAAAAAAAAAAAGAAAAGAAAATTCTTTCCCCCCAAACCCGGATTTTGTGGGTTTTTCCGAGTTCGATTTGGTATTTATTGCATTCATACTTGATCTCAAAAATGTTTTGCAGCAGGGGTAAAAACTCAAATTACAAGCACCTGTATAACATTGATGAAATAAAACGAAAACAATCGTCCTCCACACTTGATTTCTTACCTTGATTTTACTAAATTAAACTATTGAACAAAATTAATGTACTTTTGTATCATGACAAGGCAAGTATTAGCTTTTTTTCAAGAATCCCGACTTTTAATATATACTTTCCCACGGGTAATCAGGACAAATAAATTGGCTTTCCCGTGCTGAGAAATCACTTTCCACGGGTGACGGGAAATGGGAATCCTAGAACACTGCAGCAGGCTCACTTAGCGATACCCCCCGCTTCCCTTTAAGTCCAATTATCTCCCCTTTATAATATCCGAGGTGAATAAAAATCCTTCATGCACATCTACATATGCTGTACTTCCTTTATGCTAAGTTTCATTAAATTTTATCAAGCGGTTTAGGAGGAGTTGCTCTTATGAGGTCTCCCACTGAAAACTATATATTTAAAAAAGTCTAAGTCCAATTATCTCCCCTGAATAATATCCGACATATGATGTACTTCATCCATGTAAAGTTTCATAAAAATCTGTGAAGCGGTTTAGGAGGAAAAGCACTTACAAGGGATGTGGACAGACAGACGGACAGACAGACAGGGTGATTCCTATAAACCGCCAAAACAAGTTTGCAGGGGGGTATACCGGTAATAAATGGCAACTAGATATCAGTGAGATGGTATCCATCTGTGTGGGCCCTGCCGACCTTTAGATCAATCTCAAATGTCATCAACCATGATATTATCTACCCACATTCCAAATATCAAAAGCCTATCTCAAAAGATAAAAATTACAACTCGGACATGAATTTGTTATTCAGAAAGCAATAATGTGATCTTAAGGTCAAAGCTAAAGGTCACATGTAAACAACCATGGTATGGGACACATCGCCTTGATATTAACTACCCACATTCCAAATATCACTTACTTATCAATAGCGCTTACAAGGGATGTGAACAGACAGACGGACAGACAGACAGGGTGATTCCTATAAACCCCAAAACAAGTTTGCAGGGGGTATAATAAATGGCAACTAGATATCAGTGAGATGGTACCCATCTCTGTGGGCCCCACCAACTTTGAGATCAATGTTAAATGTCATCAACCATGATATTATCTACCCACATTCCAAATATCAAAAGCCTATCTCAAAAAATAAAAAAGTTACAACTCGGACATGAATTTGTTATTCAGAAAGCAATAATGTGACCTAATGGTAAAGGTTAAGGTCACATGTTAACAACCATGGTGGTGTAGGACCACCAAATACCGGGAACCAGTCCAGAGGTTGTACGTAAATGTAGTACTAGTCAACATACAGGTTCACTCTTGCATCATATAAAATTTGAACCGCACATGATACCAGAATAAATTTGGTATTTTTGGAAAGCTGAATATTCTAGGAAACTTGAGGATAAAGTTTTATTGGTTTTAAATGAACATAAAAATGTTGAGAGTCAATAAAGGGACAAGCACTATTTTTGGACTGAAATAGAAAGTGAAAGTAGATTTTTAGACCACGTGGACTTCAGGTTGAGCGTTTTTCCTTATATGCCATGAAACATATTGTGAAATTTTGACAGAATGTTCAGCCAGTGCATTTTTATAGGGGACAGAAGTGTCACTTAATTTGAAACAAAGGTAAATTTTCTAGGATAAGTCAAAATTATCAAATTTTAATATAGCTGAAGAGTAAAAAAACTATGGTGGTCCTACACCTGGTATGCGACACATCGCCTTGATATGATCTACCCACATTCCAAGTATCAAAAGCCTATCTCAAAAGATAAACCAGACGCTCTTAAGAGCCTGTATCGCTCACCTGATTTTATAGGCAATAAAGGTTGCATTTCCCTGATGTTAAACAAAGTCCTGTAATTTTCAATAATCTTTAAAGAGGACCATCCAAACATTATTGCTAGAAAGTTTTGTTTCCATTGGTTAACCAGTTTTATAGAGAAGATATTTTTTTAATTTGCCCATAGGGTCCTATATTAAACTAAGTATTCTATGTAATGCTGTGGTGGCCATTTTGATTTTCCTTTTGGCATAAACTTCACAGAGGACATCCAAACAATATTGCTAGTAAGTTTTGTTTCCATTGGTTAACCAGTTTTAGAAAAGAAGCCTTTGAAAAATTGTTCACATATGGTCCTACGTTAAACTAAGTCTTGCGGTGGTGGCCTTTTGATTTTCCAATTGGCATACAAAATACAAACTTTATAATGGACCATGTGAAATAATATTGGTAGTAAGTTTTGTTTCCATTGTTTAATCGGTTTCAGAGAAGAAACCTTTTTTAACACAAGTTAAAACAAGTCTTGCAGTGGTGGACATTTTGAATTTCCGATTGGGATAAAAAACATGAACTTTATAGAGGACCATCCAAACAATATTGCTGAAAAGTTTTGCTTTGATTGGTTAACCGGTTTCAGAGAAGAAGCCTTTTAAACTTTTTTCCCTTAGGGTCCTATGTTAAACTACTTCCTGCATTGGTGGCCATGGCCATTTTGAATTTCCAATTGTCATAAAAAACATAAATTTTATAGAGGACCATCCAAACAATATTGCTAGTAAGTTTTGTTTACATTGGTAAACCAGTTTCAGAGAAGACACCTATTTTTAACTTTTCCCCATAGGGTCCTATGTTATGTCCTGCGGTGGCAGCCATTTTAATTTTCCAATTGGCATAAAAAACATAAACTTATAAAGGACCATCCAAACAATATTGGTAGTAAGTTTTGATTTGATTGGTTAACCGGTTTCAGAGAAGAAGCCCTTTTAAACTTTTTTCCCATAGGGTCCTATGTTAAACTAAGTCCTGTGTTGGCGGCCATTTTGAATTTTCAATTGTCATAAAAAAAAAAAAAACTTGAAAGAGGACCATCCAAACAATATTGCTACTAAGTTTTTGTTTCCATTGGTTAACCAGTTTCAGAGAAGAAGCCTTTTTAAACTTTTTCCCATAGGGTCCTATGTTATACTAAGTCCTGCGGTGGTGGCCATTTTGAATTTCCAGTTGGCATAGAAAACATAAACTTTATAAAGGACCATCCAAACAATATTGCTAGTAAGTTTTGTTTTGATTGGTTAACAGTTTCAGAGAAGAAGCCATTTTTAACTTTTTTCCCATAGGGTCCTATGTTAAACTAAGTCCTGCGGTGGTGGCTATATTGGTTTTCCAATCCAAATAAAAAACACAAAGTAAAGTAAAGGTCCATCCACTGAACATTAAGGCCAAGTTTGGTTTCAACTGGCCAAGTGGTTTCAGAGAAGAAGATTAAAATGTAAAAAGTTTACAGATGCCGACGACAACGACGACAATGACGAGGACGACGACACCGACAGACCCAAAGTGATAACAATAGCTCACATGACCCTTTGGGTCAGGTGAGCTAAAAAGTTACAGCCCGGACATGAATTTGTCATACAGAAAGCAATAATGTAACCTTAAGGTCAAAGTTCAAGGTTAAAGGTTATCAACCACGGTATGAGACACATCGCCTTGATATAATCTACCTACATTCCAAATATCAAAAGCCTATCTCAAAAAATAAAACTGTTACAGCCCGGACATGAATTTGTCATACAGAAGACAATAATGTGATCTTAAGGTCAAAGGATATCAACCACGGTATGCGAAACATCGCCTTGATATTATCTACCTACATTCCAAATATCAAAAGCCTACCTTAAAAGATAAACTGGACAAAGTTGATCTAGCGATCACTGATACCCCTGCTTTTGTAAAAAGTTCTAACATTTTTCGTGGACTGTGACCTTGAAATTTGACAGATTTCCCCCAAAAGCGATAGGCTTCTTACCAACATAATATATAATAATATCCAAAAGTTTCATTCAAATCAAATGCAAACTTTTTGAGTTATTGTCTGGAAACAACTTTTTTGTAAAAATTTCTAACATTTTTCATGGAATGCGACCATTGAAATTTGACAGATTTCTCACCAAATTAAAAGGCTTCTTACCAACATGATATATAACAAAATCCCAAAGTTTCATAAAAATCGGATGCAAACTTTTAGAGTTTTTGTCGGAAAACAACGTTTGTGTTAAAATTCCTAAGGTTTTTCATGGACAGCGAACCTTGAAATTTGACGGATTTCACCCAAAATCGATAGGCTTCTTACCAACCTGATATATAACAATATCCCAAAGTTTCATTCAAATCTGATGTAAACTTTTTGAATTATCACCCGGAAACCAAGTTTTTGTTAAAATTCCTAAAGTTTTTCATGGACTGCGACCTTGAAATTTGACGGATTTCCCCAAAAATCGATAGGCTTCTTACCAACCTGATATATAACAATATCCCAAAGTTTCATTCAAATCTGATGTAATCTTTTTGAATTATCATCCGGAAACCAAGTTTTTGTTAAAATTCATAAAGTTTTTCGTGGACTGCGACCTTGAAATTTGACGCATTTCCCCCAAAATCGATAGGCTTCTTACCAACCTGATATATAACAATATCCCAAAGTTTCATTCAAATCGGATGTAAACTTTCTGAATAATCATCCGGAAACCAAGTTTTTGTTAAAATTCCTAACGTTTTTCGTGGCCTGCAACCTTGAAATTTGACGGAATTTCCCCAAAATCGAAAGGCTTCTTACCAACCTGATATATAACAATATCCCAAAGTTTCATTCAAATCGGATGTAAACTTTTTGAATTATCATCCGGAAACCAAATGTGGACAGACGAATGGACGGATGGAAAGACGGACGGACGGACATGAGGACCACTATATACCCCCGACTCTGTCGAGCGGGGGTATAAAAAGTAACAGCCTGGACACGATTAGTTCTGACGCACGGACACACGTACGTACTGACAGACGGACGAACGGACTGATCACTATAGGACGTCTGCCACAAAGTAGAGGGGCCCTAATAACTATCTCCCCTGAATAATATCAGACAGCGATGAAAATTCTTCATGCACATCTACATATGATGTACTTCCTCCATGTAAAGTTTCATAACTGTTGAGTGGTTTAGGAGGAGAAGCACTTACAAGTGATGTGGACAGACGCACAGACAGCCAGACAGACAGACAGGGTGATTCCTATATACCCCCCTAAACAAGTTTGCGGGGGGTATAATAAGTGGCAATAACTCATTAACCAGAGGCTCTTAAGAGCCTGTATCGCTCACCTAATTTTATAGGCAATGAAGATGGCATTTCCCTGATGTTAAAGTAAGTCCTGTAATTTTCAATAAACTTTAAATAGGACCATCCAAACAATATTACTAGAAAGCTTTGTTTCATTGGTTAACCGGTTGTATAGAGAAGATTTTTTTTATTTGCCCATAGGGTCCTATGTTAAACTAAGTCCTGCGGCGGTGGCGGCCATTTTGAATTTCCAATTGCCATAAAAAACATAAACTTTATAAAGGACCATCCAAACAATATTGCTAGTAAGTTTTTGTTTCCATTGATTAACCGGTTTCAGAGAAGAAGCCTTTAAAAACTTTTTCCCATAGAGTCCTATGTTAAACTAAGTCCTGCGGTAGTGGCCATTTTGAACTTCCAATTGCCATAAAAAACACAAACTTTATAGAGGACCATCCAAACAATATTGCTAGTAAGTTTTTGTTTCCATTGATTAACCGGTTTCTGAGAAGAAGCCTTTAAAAACTTTTTCCCATAGGGTCCTATATTAAACTAAGTCCTGCGGTAGCGGCCATTTTGAATTTCCAATTGCCATAAAAAACATAAACTTTATAGAGGACCATCCAAACAATATTGCTAGTAAGTTTTGTTTTGATTGGTTAAACGGTTTCAGAGAAGAAGCCCTTTTAAACTTTTTTCTCATAGGGTCAAATGTTAAACCAAGTCCTGCGGAGGTGGCCATTTTGAATTTCCGATTGGGATAAAAAACATCAACTTTATAGAGGACCATCCAAACAATATTGCTAGTAAGTTTTGTTTCCATTGGTTGACCGGTTTCAGAAAAGAAGCCTTTCAAACTTTTTCCAATAGGGTCCTATGTTAAATTAAGTCCTGCGGTGGCGGCCATTTTGAATTTCCAATTCCCATCAAAAACACAAACTTTATAGAGGACCATCAAAACAATATTGCTAGTAAGTTTTGTTTTGATTGGTTAAACGGTTTTCCCATAGGGTCCTATGTTAAACTAAGTCTTGAGGTGGTGGCCATATTGGTTTACCAATCAAAATAAAAAGCACAAACTTTGTAAAGGTCCATCCAATGAACATTATGGCCAAGTTTGGTTTCAATTGGCCAAGTGGTTTCAGAGAAGAAGATTAAAATGTAACTAGAGGCTCCCAGGAGCCTGTAATCGCTCACCTGGAATCCAAATGACTATATTAAAATTTTTGAAATTAACAGTTTCAGTCTAGTTGTTATAGCTTTTAAGTTACTGTGCAAAAACTAAACATTTCTTCAAAAAATTTGTTAAATACAATAACTCCTATAAGGTGCCATCGACAATTTCTGAAAATTAAATGGTTTTTAGGCATTGTCCTTTAGGGTACTTTAGAAATTTACAGTTTTACTCTACTAATAGGTGTGTTATAGACTAATTTATAATTAAAAAACTGTTCATATGTCCAAATTCATAATGAAAGGGCAATAACTCCTATAAAGAGTCATCTTGCAATTTTTGGACTAAGCAATCATTTGTAGGGCTTCTATTGCTGATCATTTGTGCAATTTACAGTTTTAATCTAGCTACTATAGTTTTCAAGTTACAGGACAAAAATGGAAAATTTCATAACAAAATTGTCATTTAAGGGCAATAACCCCTATAAGGAGTCATCTGACAATTTCAGACCAATTAAATGAATTGTAGGGCTTTTTTTGCTGATCATTTTTGCAATTTATTATTTCACTCTAGCTGTTATGGTTTTTAAGTTACAGGACAAAAACGGAAAATTTCATAAAAAATTGCAATTTAAGGGCAATAACTCCTATAAGGAGTCATCTGACAATTTCAGACTTAAAACGTAATTTGTAAGGCTTGTATTGCTGATCAGTTTTGCTATTAACAGTTTCACTCTAGCTGTTACAGTTTTTAAGTTACAGGACAAAAACGGAAAATTTCATAAAAAATTGCAATTTAAGGGCAATAACTCCTATAAGGAGTCATCTGACAATTTCAGACTTAAAACGTAATTTGTAAGGCTTGTATTGCTGATCAGTTTTGCTATTAACAGTTTCACTCTAGCTGTTACAGTTTTTAAGTTACAGGACAAAAACGGAAAATTTCATAAAAAATTGTCATTTATGGGCAATAACTTATTTAAGGAGTTGTCCGACAATTTCAGACTAATACAGTGAATTGTAGGGCTTGTATTGTTGATCATTTGTGCTATTTACAGTTTTACTCTAGCTGTTATAGTTTTAAAGTTACAGGACAAAAACGGAAAATTTCATAAAAAATTACCATTTAAGGGCAATAACTCATATAAGGAGTCATCTGACAATTTCAGACCAATCAAGTGAATTGTAGGGTCTTTATTGCTGATCATTTGTGCAATTTACAGTTTCAATCTAGCTGCTATAGTTTTCAAGTTACAGGACAAAAACGGAAAATTTCATAAAAAATTGCCATTTAAGGGCAATAACTCCTATAAGGAGTCATCTGACAATTTCAGACTAATACAGTGAATTGTAGGGCTTGTATTGTTGATCATTTTTGCTATTTACAGTTTTACTCTAGCTGTTATAGTTTTAAAGTTACAGGACAAAAACGGAAAATTTCATAAAAAATTACCATTTAAGGGCAATAACTCATATAAGGAGTCATCTGACAATTTCAGACCAATCAAGTGAATTGTAGGGCTTTTATTGCTGATCATTTTTGCCATTTACAGTTTCACTCTACCTCGTATATTTTTCAGGTTATATTGTAAATACCAAAAATTTGGTCAAAAATCGTCAAAAAAGGGCAATAACTCCTACAAGAAGCCAATACACAACTTCGCACTAATAGCAACTATTGTAGACCTTAATGTGCTGATCAATTTGAAGTAACGGTTTTCTCTATAGCTATTATAGTTTTTTAGATAATGATCAAAAACCTGTGTTGACCCCCATGTTCTATTTTTAATAACAGCGGCCATATTTGTCTGTTGATCAACACCCTGGGTACAAACTTGAAACTAGGAACCCTAAGGATGATTGTGGCCAAGTTTGAAAAAAATTGGCCCAGTGGTTTCAGAGGAGAAGATTTTTGAAAAAGTTTACGACGGACGACGGACGACAGACGACGGACGACGGACGCCAAGTGATAGCAATAGCTCACATGGACCTTCGGTCCAGGTGAGCTAAAAAGTTTACAGACGCCGCCGCCGCCGACGACGCCGACGGAGGCAAAGTGATAACAATAGCTCACATGACCCTTTGGGTCAGGTGAGCTAAAAATAAAGCCTGTCATAACATTCAATTGGTACCTTGGAATGGTACTAATAAATGCTTTAAAATAAAATCAAAATTGGACCAATCATATCCAAAAAAAATTGCTGACAAAATGTACTTTATTCAATTAATATAACAAATGCTTATCAGACCTAACACAGCCAGAAACAGTACACCAATCTTGTCTACAGACAGACAAAATCACAAATGTTGATCCAAAATAGCCCCATATATGTATTTTAAGCATCACTCATTGCCAAATTAGTTAATAGAGACCACTTTATTAATATGAAGTGTTTTTTAATTGATCATGGCCATGGGTCATCACATTAGTTACATATCCAAATAAAGAAATCAAATACTTTCTTATCAGAGCAAATATAAGAATTTTGTCAAAATATAATCTAACAATATAGGACATACCTGAAACTTTTGTCTTTGACATCTGTAGCATATACAATAGGAGACATAATAAGTGAAAATATACTTCCTGCTTGAGGAGTGGGTGGTTCTGGGGATTTTTCTAAGTTTGATGGCACTTTAGCTTCCAGAATAATCCTCATATATTCAAAGTATCCTGAAATTGAGATAAATTGTGTTTAAATATCTAAAGTTATTTTATAAATATCAGTGTTTGTTCACATTCTGCAATACACAATAAGCACAGCAATCATTTATTTTCTGTTAGACTTTGATTTTAATAATTAGAGTAAACCAATTAATATAGGCAGACAAACCTACACCTGTGTTTCCCTCTTTTTAACAAAACAAAATCAATCAATTTGTAAAAAATTATTTATCTATATTTAGCAAGTGACTTATAGGTATTAGGTCAAGTGATTAATGAAGGAATATGTTGGGAATATTAATGAAGAGAGGCTTATGTTGGTACTATCTGTAAAACATCAAAAAGGCTACTACATGAACATCATAACACATTCAAAACAGTTATCCAATGTAGGGAGGTGAATCAATGATTCTAACTTTAAGACAATGTACAACATCCAAAACCAAGCAACTTTTGAATTTCAAATCATATAAAATTTCAGATGTAAATGCTTTTTGATGAATAGGACAAAATGGTCATTATAAGATTGAAGTTCCTTATCTCCAGGGCAATTTACCTTTATCAATCAGGTGATGCCAGACGTGGGACAATACTTCAGATGTGGGATACAGCTTGTCCAATGTAAACGTTTCTAGCATTCTCATAGGCACTGCTATTGGCTGAGATGTGTCTGATATAGACACTAGATACCTATGCATATTAATATACAAGTTAACACAAAGTTGCTATTTTAGATTATAAAGCGTTTTGACCTGTGCAGGTACAATGGAACTGAATAGCAGTCTGTTTAGTTCAAAATTAATCTACTTGTATCTTTAAAAAAATCCACAAAGATATTATTTAAGTTGAGCACCTTTTTATAAATTTTAAATATTTCAAGTAATCAGAAGGATAATACATTACTGCCACCTTATAATAAGCAAACAACTGGAAGGACAGTATACTATAACTTACCTCAGACATAAAACAAGCAACCGATTAATAAGAAACAATCTAGAAGATTTCTGACTACATAATAACTTAATAATACTATCTTTTAACTTCATCACACTCTGACATAGCCAAATCTATAAGAGAAGAAATTAGTAATGTCACAACTTACTTTTAAACCATTACACAGTTAAATGCATAACATGCTGCAAGTAACTAACAAAATTGATTTCACTCATCCCACTTTATGTTGTAAAAAATATATAGAAATTGTCCACAACCCTAAATTTGATAGATTATTGCATACATCTGTTCATTTGTAGATACATGTAATTGCTATCTATATATAGGGATGAGAATTGAAGGTCATATGTTCATGAAAATTGGTAAAAACTACATATTACACTTTAATTGATTGATTGATTGATTTAGATGTCTGGTTTACGTCCAGCAAGCAGTATTTCAGCTATGTTCAGGACAGGAACAAGTTAACAAACAATAAATCAACGGAAAATGGGGGTGGGATGGGTCACAGGGAATACAATTTTAACTGCCACTGGAAAAGTATGGAGTGTTGTGTAGGGGCAGAAAAGTTAGCCTTTTGTAGCGGCTACAATGAGCCTACTTTTATCAAAATCTTTAAAAGGGGTCTTTATCGTTCAAGGAGCGTGACACTCTCCCAACACGTTACCCACTAAGGTCCGCGGTCAGGCTTTCTGTATTATGACCTGACAACCCCCCAACGAGAGGGACCCGCTGGGCTGCTCTGTGGGTCGAGCACTGGGAACCCTCCCAGTATGGTCCCAGCATACTACACTTTAATAAAATATTTTTATCGCTGATTTTTGACATTTTTATTTCAAAAACATTATTGACTATTTCATAGAGCACCATAACATCACAATGTTATAAGACAGATGTACAAAGATTTTTGTTTGTATTATTTCATTGATCCAATTATCCACCTCCACTGCAGGTGGCTTGATTGATGATAGCTATTTTGGTAATAAAACAAGTAAATCTAGGAACTAATCCTCACTAGTGCTACCCCACTTTCAAAATAAGTATTCGGTAAACAGGAAGTAGATGTTCAAGGAGCATAAAATCTCTATACACCATATGGTATATGGTACTAAAGAATAAAGAAATACTTTTTGGCATAAGATCTAGACTCAGCAATAACTGACTGATGTCAATAATATGAAAGTTCCATGCATGTCAGCTTGGTCAATGTACTTGAAATACATGTACAAATATTTTCAACCTTGCTGTGTTTAGATGTGTACATAAAACTTTATATCCATGTTTTTTTGTGTGATTTGTGATCTTTGTTTGTGTGTGAATGACCATCCTTACTTTCTTCCTTTAAATCTGTAAACAAATTTATTAAAAGAAACTGTTGCCCGGGTCATTCATTTTTCCAAAACTGTTTCTTTTTTCTGACATAGTAAGTATATTTTCAAAATTTTTGCCTTTGAACTAAAAGATGCTAAACCATGGTAATTGAAGACAAACTTGCCTTCCAATTATTCCACAAGATTGGTGTTTTAAAAAATTGGTAGTCATAACACATGTAACCTAGAAACTGATTTTTATGCCCAAGAATGCCATTTAGAACTGAAAATAATAATTACATGATAAAACCATATGTCATGTAATTTTTGCGCATTTTGTCTCGGGTAGAATTATATTTACTTTATTGACCATCTTATCTGTAAACAATACTCACGCCAGTGCTGTATTTACGCCATATTTTCTTGATTTGACTGCCTGACACACACACACACTCTCTCCCTCTCTCTCTCTCTCTCTCTCTCTCTCTCTCTATCATGATATTATTGTCATACACAAAGGTCATTGGTAATTTTCAGAATGCCAAGTGACTTTTACACATTTGTTTACTGTACACGCAAAATTCACTGCATGTTATGATTTGGTTACAACTATGTATTGGGACCTCAATTACCCATACAATTTATATTTAGTGCAGCACTTTACCCCAATTTTTTTTAAATAACATTGTTATTCAAATATTTTAATTAGAAGTTCCCATTTTACAAGATAGTCAAATTAACAAAATAGCAAATTATAACGATTATAATTTGATACTTGTAAAAGTATATACCAGTATTTGCTTAAGAATTTTATGAAAAAATAGGTGCTGTTTTGAAATTTTAAAAGGTTATCTACTTTGTTTTCGAGTTAATATATAAATGATACATTGCAAGAAAAAACTAACGACATATACATATAAGATTTTATTTTCTATTATGCACCATTCTGAAATAAATTTCATTTAGATATTTAAATATGTTTATTTTAGCTAAAATATTTAAGCAATTAATGCCCATCTTTGTTTTTTTGCATCCGTCCTCATTCACTAGCAGACAAGAGATAAAGCTTCAATTGCAAAGTCTTTTTTTTTATGTTTGTTTGTTTGATGTTGTTTAACGCCACTTTCAGCAATTTTTCAGCTATATCATGGCGTCCAGTTTTTATTGGGGGAGGAAGCCGTAGTACCCAGATAAAACCCCCGACCTGCGGTAGGAAAACTGGCAATCCTTATCAATTAAGATTTGAGTCGAGTTCACCCTGCCAGTGAGAATCGAACCCACAATCACAATGTTGACAGACCACGTGATCAATGGTAGACAAACTACCTTGACCACTGGGCCACGGAGGCCCCTTTCTTTTTTGATAATTATTTAATAGCGAGCACAGCGTGCTGCCTGCGAAGAGCGGTGAGCTCTACGGCAATTATGTGTCATGTGATCGAAATGAAATCATGTGATCAAAATCTGCTTAATACTGATATTGATTTTTTTTGTCCAGAAGTTGATATCGTCAAAAAACTGTAACAAAGTGAATGAAGAAAAGTACTAAAAAAATTTTTTTGAAAGACTTGAAAATAAAGTTGACATCGTTAAATATTAAATGTTATATTTAAAATTAACAACAAACATTTCATACTATTTTTTTGCAATCTCTAAATCGATCTTTAAAAACTGACAATCAAATTACACTTCATGTGACGTCACAGTTACAAAGAAAGACATCACGTGACTACTGGAATTTAGAGGCACTTTTAGGGTGATAGGAAGTAACGTCAATTATGAAATGCACATTATATATTGATAATACAGTATGTAAATATAAATAATGTTTTGTCTATGCTCGCATTTTGGCAATGCCTACTCCATATTAACATGTTTGAATGATCAATGATCAATACAATGCAGCAACCTTCCTATATTAAAGCCTTATTTTAAATGAATACAGTTTGCAGCACATTAATTTTTATTTACCTCCTACCGCCCACATTAATGAAGGAACACGTTAATGTTTCTATACTACTTGTTTTATCAGTAATCTACTTGAATATTTACCAGTCTCTGACCATCTTGTTTTACATCACAGAAATAACAGAATTTAGATGTTAAATTTAAAACAATATTAATATCCGATATAATCTTCTTTTGGTGATATTCTTTATCAAACTCTGTTCTCAAAAAGTGTGCCTGAAAAAAAAGACATATATTGGACAAAAGAAAGTATCAAAACAAGGAACCTGTGAGCTATTGCTCACTCTGTATACCCCAGCTATTCACATCATTAAATTGACCAAGTTGGTAAACAGGAAGTAGATATGCGACAGACCCGAAATCTGTACTCCCAATATACATGTCGGACCAGATGGTAAGGTCACATATAAAACTTCAAGTGGTTGTGATAAAACTGTTACACAAGTTATGTTGCAGACAGAAGGCCAGTTGGACAGAGTTTAACTAGTATCCCCCTCCTTCTTCTTGGAAGTGGGGGAATGATAAGTTTGTGTCAATAAAAATATCTTGAAAAAAACCCTCATGCAGTTTTGCAAGCAGATATTATACCTTTGCCAGATTGTAAAACTTCTGTACAGTAGACATGTATGATAATTCCTGGATTCAAGTCAGTCAGGTCAACCAAAGACTTTGCTGCATGTTGGCTAAACATGCAGTATAAAGTATACCAGGAGGACTGATTGGCTCTGGGTAAGGATAATAAGTCACATTTTTCCAACTCCATAGAGTTACTCATGTGTTTCACAACTAGAATTGCATGGATCTTTTTTTTATATTAACAGAATGTAGATAAGAGTAATTACTTCCATTGATGGATATATTCTGCCTGAAATTTTTTACTACTATACATCAAGAACAAACCATGCAGACACGCTAGATATGAAGTTTATTTTGACTTTTGTGATACAGGGGTCTGGTTCTTAATCGTGGTTCTCAATAATGGTAATGTATCAAGATGGCCAGATACATCCTCACAAGTCAGGGTTTCTGTGTCCACGAAACCCTGACAAACTTAGCAAGGAAATTCCCGGGCTAGAAGTCACTATTTTGATTGGCTACAACATACCTCAATGTAGCCAATCAAAAGCTCGTTTTCATTCACGACTTGGTAAGGGATATCCCAATGTCGACTGTAAAAAACCAAACGGATGTGTTGCATAGACCATCTGAAAATCAGTGTATTTTGTACAGTAGTGTTAATGACTCAAGAATGAGTAAGAATGACAACTGCCAAACACTTGCTTCTTTCAAGCAATTTCATTGGTTGGTATTTTGAAAGATTGACGTCATAAGAAAATCTTCTAGACTGGAAATTTCCCAGCTAAGTTTGTCAGGGTTTCGTGAAAACATAGGGACACAGAAACCCTGACTTGTGAGGATGGACCAGATACTATTATTTTCATTTGAACATAGATATATATAACAGATATGCATAAAAAGTGTCTATGTTTCTGTCACTTTAACATAACAGATAACATTTCTAACTAGATAACAGTGAGATGGTACCCATCTCTGTGGGGCCCGCAGACCTTCAGGTCAAGGTCAAAGGTCATCAACCATGGTATGCAACACATTGCCTTGATCTTACCTACCCACATAATAAATATCAAAAGTCTACCTCAAAAGATAAAAAGTTGCAGTCAGGACAAGATGATTATTTACAGATGAATGGACAGACTGATCACTATAGAGTGACTAGAGCGTCCGCCACAAAGTGGTAGAGCCCTAATAATTATAATTCCAAAAGTCATTGGTCTTATCTCAATTTACAACATTTATGTATTTTAACTACCTTCCATGGTAAGCATTAAAACAACTAGAGTTGCATATTGTTTAATATTAACTTATTCATATTTCTATTATTAATTTTCCTGCGGCCTCGGTGGCGAAGTGGTCAAGATAGTTCGTCTACTATTGATCACGTGGTCTGTCAACACTTGAGATTGTGGGTTCAATTCTCACTGTAGGTAGGGTGTACTCGACTCAAATCTTAATTGACAAGGATTGCCAGTTTTCCTACCGCAGGTCGGGGGTTTTCTCCTGGTACTCCAGCTTCCTCCCCCAATAAAAACTGGACGCTATGATATAGCTGAAAAATTGCTGAAAGTGGCATTAAACACCATCAAACAAACAAACAATATAATTTTCCTTGGAACATAGTATGATTGACATGTATTTCCTGTGTATTATAGAATGATTTCCTGTCATGAATTTGAACAAAATCAAGGTAACATGTCAAAAATTTTTATTTCATACTTACACATTTCTTCCTTACAGTGTAACCACGGTAATAAGACTGAATAAGTATAGAACTTTCAACTCGTTTCCTTTGATCCTAAAATAGATATAAACTGCAATAAACTGTAAACAGAATGCAACATAGACACCAAAAAAGTCACAGGCCCAACCATACTACAAAGTGGATTAGGGACAATTTACAAGAATGTGAAAAAACATATATCACTTACCAAAAGCCATTGATTTCAGAACCAATCATTAGTTTTCTTAAATACTTTTCAAAGTGTCAAATCGGGGCCTCGTGGCCGAGAGGTCAAGGTAGTTCGTCTACTATTGATCACGTGGTCTGTCAACACTGAGATTGCGGGTTCGATTCTCACTGCAGGCAGGGTGTACTCGACTCAAATCTTAATTGACAAGGATTGCCAGTTTTCCTACCGCAGGTCGGGGGTTCTCTCCGGGTACTCAGGCTTCCTCCCCCAATAAAAACTGGACGCCATGAAATAGCTGAAAAATTGCTGAAAGTGGCGTTAAAACACCATTCAAACATAACAAAACAAAGTGTCAAATCAATGATACACAGCTGCATATTGTACAGTAGAGATTGTGTAAATACAATGTAATAATTTTGTTTTATTTATTCTTTTTTTTAGAATGTCTCACCCTTATGTTACCTGACATTCATCTTAACTCCAGATTATTAAATAAATGACTTTACATTGTATTACAATTATGTGTTGATATTTTCAAATATCTTGTAAAGTAAAATATCTTGTAAAGTATGAATGACAATAAAATATCTGTCAAGAAGATTGAAGGAAAAACATACAAATTACATTAGGAGCAACATTAGTCAAAGCATAAGTGCATGAGGAAGTATTGGCATCATGTGAGTAACATATGAGGGGTACATCTATGCAGGATTATTATTTGGGGTCGCCCCGATATTCCGACACCCCAATAGTCTGACACCCGGTTGGTCCGACGCCCCAATAGTCCGACAACCCATTGTCAAAAATCGTAATAGTTCAACACTTTCCATTTTAAAAAAAAAATGTGAATGAATTTTTTCCTCATATTTTCCTATATTAAACTATGTCCTGTGGTGGTGGTGATTTTTTAATTTCTTTTTGGAATACAAATATAAACGTTGTAAAGGACCTTAAATAAATATTGCTGACAAGTGTTGTTTCTATTGCTTCGCCAGTTTCAGAAAAGAAACCTTTAAAAGTTGCATTAGGTGTCTATGTTTAATTAAGCCTAGTCCGAGGATCCTCTGTCGAACCAACCAACGCATTTTGATAGACATCGATGACGACAGAAGATTCTCGGACTAAATAAAGCCCTGTGAGGACAGCCATCTTAGATTTTGTATTAAAAAAATCATAAACTTTGTAGAAGACTATCAAATAAATATTAAAATACAATTGACGTTTTCGAAATTATATAATCACGTCTTGAAGTTTAAGAAGAAAGTAATTAACATTCTTCACATAGAATCTTCATTCAACATAGACCAATGAGCATTGTGACCAAGTTTGGTTTCAGTTAGCCCAGTGGTATAGGACCATGTAAAAAAATTGTAGACAGCGACAATGGTAATGTCAGCTAATCTGACCTACACATCGTCGAAAATCGTATAAATTCATTAACCTATTCATTGCTACAAATGCTTTAATGACACCCATTAATCCGTTTTGCTACAGAGCACGGGACAAATTGTGTTTGTTTTATCCTATAGAAACGCAATTAACATCATATTCTAATATTTGATGTCCTTATAACGTCAAACGACATGTTCTTCTTTATATACGTTCACATCCATAGATATGGAAATTTTAAAACCAGAAGTGACCCAAGTACATCCTCAGGCGAAGCTGAGTACAAGGATGCTGAAGGTGTTAAAATCGCCATATCTACATATATGAACTTAACCCCGGTTTTAGCTTGAAATGATGGATTTTTATATACATTGTCAGCGCAATGGCAGATGTTAACGTAACGTTTTCTTCATCATCAAAAAAACTGCATGTGATTACCTTTGATAATACCCTACAGTTTTCGAAATAAAACCAGTATTCGTGTTGGATGTTGAAAAATTAGGTTTTGGTGCTGAATGTGTTACCGAGTCGTCATAATCAGATAATAGTGTGACGTCGTTGTTTGTCAAAGATGCATATCTTTTGTTTCTTTTTCTGCTAAAAATAAAAACACATTTGGACCTTTTGTCCCACTCTCTGACACAGAGAACAAAACTAAATATAACCTTAGCCACATGTCATCCCCCATTTACTGCTGGACTACATTTACTTGTCTGTCCGTGGTGTTTGTTGAAGAAGAATGATGTTTGTTAACAAATACACGAGATCTTTTTTTATATAGTCTATTTGTACACTTTTGATAAATTACTGTGTTTGTACGCGAAGCTTATCCTCTATGAGAGATATCTCTCACAATGTCAACCAATAGTATGGCAGATGTGATTGTGGCAGACGTAGGATACCTAGAATCCTATGCGTGGAGACAGCTTTTGTCCAAGATTTTATCTCAAATTAAGTATTATTTTGTCAAAATCTGATAATTAAGGGATTGATATAACATGTGTGATACAAAACGTTTTATCATTTATATATGACACTATTTTTTGACATCATAATGAATCTTATAACCAATGATTGGCAATGGTGACTCCCAGTCTATGAATGAAATGTGATGTCATAATGTGTGTGACCTTAGGGACTATATTTTATGTCAGAATTCTTTGTTGAATAAAAAAAAAATTTTAATTGTATTAAATTTTTTTTATACTTCTTAATTTTAGAAATTTATTACATACATTGAAGTGCATGTCAACTACCTGTATCACGTATAATTTTGTTAATTCCTCAGTGACTTTGAAAATTGCCTCGGTAGAAATCTCAATCATAGTTTTAAGTTTTGAAGGAATATTTTGACGGAAGTAAAAGGACGGGTACTTGAAATCGTCAAAAGTACCGATTGTGTATCGCCAAAATTTGACACATCTCTTTAATCTTGTCCGATTATCCTTTGCCGTTGCATGGCAGAGGATCCTGGATTCTGGGATTATAAAATTACAAATAGTAGAATTCCTTACTTGCTGTAAACAAGACTTATCTCCCATTTGCAGAGTTATCTGTTCTTTAGAGCAGGTACTTTATAGTACCTACTGTGGGTAAAAAGTAATTTTTCTACAATAGTTTTGTATTCACATATACATGATATAGCAAAGCATCCGGTAAAATTTATTATGTATGCAAACTAATTATGCAGTTTTTTTAGTTGTACTGGAAGAGTCAGTCAACAGACATTGTTTTAAAAAAATAATAACATGATTTTTCCCTATCTGTTCAATACTAGATACCTGCTGTCAGGAAATACAACTCTTGAAAATGGGAAGTAACCCTTGTATTCTGAAAATAGGGAATTGCCGATATATTAAGAAAGCAAAGTTCTGGAATAAGTGCACAGAAACAAGAAAATTTTATTCAATAGAAATAACCTATTATACTTATACTGTAAAGAGGTATTGCAATGAAGAGAATGATTATAGTATTTAACAATTGATTAAGTTCATTTATTTGGAATTTTTCATTCCTCTTTCCCTAGAAAGTTAAATTTTTGGTTCAAAAAAGGTAATTGAAAACTTTATCTGCCCTGAAAAACCTAGAATGCAGGATTTTGTTTCATTTACTCCAGCTTCTGGTCCCAGACCCCCGACTGTAAAAGCACAGTGCATATGCTTGGTGCGTCAGACAGGAGCTGTCCGAATGTAGACAAGTAAAAAGAAGGAAGGGCAACCAAATATTTGAATTGACTTGCCGGTCGGGCAAGTTAGCTGAATTTTCTTATTTCTTATTTAACCAATTACCATTTCTATTATAAACGTGTCTTACGTACTACCGTAAATCAGGTTATTTTGGTTGTAGTTGTATTTTGGCTTATTTGCGCTTTCGGTGAAAGAGCCAAAAATGGAGATGCCATACATAGTGGCAGGAAACTGCAGGAGAAGGTCTTGATCCACGAGGGTTTTAATATCAGAAAAACAAAGAGAGGAATGATGCCACATACTGCCAATGCTGGCGATCAGATTGTCGTTCCATTACGCAGACTTTTGTGTTAAATTTCGATGAAAGCAATATTTTTCGTTTACGGCATAAATCTTTATATGCTACTTGTAAAATAATATATTAGTATTTTTAATATACTCTGATGCTTTTTAGTGCAATTATAGTATATTAAAATGGTTAATCATCTACTATGTCAACATTAAGGTTGCGACTTTGAGCAAGATGTGCTCGACTCCAGCTAAATTGACAATCACATCTTTCCTGTCGAAGTGTGGGGTTTTTAACCCTCCCCCCCCCCCCCCCCGGACAAAAATGTATCCTGCAATCCCTGTACATAAAGGTTATATGTATACCTTATTTCTGTATTCGGCTTGTATCCTAATAAACTACCTTTGTACCCTTGTCTTCGCTTACAAAACAATAAGTACTATGTTCTAGTATAAATTTTTTGTGATATCAGGAAATAATAACTGATACCACAAGTGTGGACACAGAAAAACGTCTCGCCTGTATTCCGCATCAGTAACGAAAATAAATTTCGTCATAAGCATTACGTAAATAGCATTAAATATCAGCAGCGGCCTGTATACAAAATATTGTCACCATACACTGCATAGTTGCAGGGGAACAGCCGTAACCCTAAAACTTTAACGTAGTCAATGGACCGTGAAATTAAGGTCAAGGTCAGGTGACACCTACCAGACAGTCATCAGCAACCTATACACCAAATATTGTCATCCTACCATGCGTAATTACAGAGGAACTGTCGTAACCCAAAAACTTTAACGTAGTCGCTGGACCGTGAAATTGAGGTCAAGGTCAGGTGACACCTACGAGACAGTCATGTACTAGTCATCAGCAACCTATACACCAAATATTGTCATCCTACCATGCGTAGTTACAGAGGAACTGTCGTAACCCAAAAACTTTAACGTAGTCGATGGACCGTGAAATTGAGGTCAAGGTCAGGTGACACCTACCAGACAGTCATGTACAAGTCATCAGCAACCTATACACCAAATATTGTCATCCTACCATGCATAGTTACAGAGGAACTGTCGTAACCCAAAAACTTTAACATAGTCGCTGGACCGTGAAATTGAGGTCAAGGTCAGGTGACACCTACCAGACAGTCATGTACAAGTCATCAGCAACCTATACACCAAATATTGTCATCCTACCATGCGTAGTTACAGAGGAACTGTCGTAACCCAAAAACTTTAACGTAGTCGCTGGACCGTGAAATTGAGGTCAAGGTCAGGTGACACCTACCAGACAGTCATGTACTAGTCATCAGCAACCTATACACCAAATATTGTCATCCTACCATGCATAGTTACAGAGGAACTGTCGTAACCCAAAAACTTTAACATAGTCGCTGGACCGTGAAATTGAGGTCAAGGTCAGGTGACACCTACCAGACAGTCATGTACAAGTCATCAGCAACCTATACACCAAATATTGTCATCCTACCATGCGTAGTTACAGAGGAACTGTCGTAACCCAAAAACTTTAACGTAGTCGCTGGACCGTGAAATTGAGGTCAAGGTCAGGTGACACCTACCAGACAGTCATGTACTAGTCATCAGCAACCTATACACCAAATATTGTCATCCTACCATGCGTAGTTACAGAGGAACTGTCGTAACCCAAAAACTTTAACGTAGTCGCTGGACCGTGAAATTGAGGTCAAGGTCAGGTGACACCTACCAGACAGTCATGTACTAGTCATCAGCAACCTATACACCAAATATTGTCATCCTACCATGCGTAGTTACAGAGGAACTGTCGTAACCCAAAAACTTTAACGTAGTCGCTGGACCGTGAAATTGAGGTCAAGGTCAGGTGACAGGTGACTGACTGGCAAGTACTCATCATAAGCTACCTCTGGACCAAATTTGATGCACCTAGGGCTTGAGCTTACAAAGATATGAAGCAAGATGTCAAGTGTTTACGCCGCCGCCGCCGCCGCCGCCGCCGCCGGATTCCCATACATATGTCTCGCCTCCAGCGACTTTCGTCGCAGGCGAGACAAAAATGATATAAAATTGCAAATCATTGGTAAAACAGCACCTAGTATTTCTGATGAGGTTTTGCAATAAAATTTTCAACCAAGAAATCAGCTAGAAATGCCCAACATTGAATCTGTGCACTCACCGAACTTCGCTTATGGTTTGAGAAAGTATATTTTAAAAAATTAAAATTTAGTGACGAACTACTAGTATTTGGGGCGTCGGACTAATGGGGTGTCGGACTAATGGGGCCTCAGACCAATGGGGTGTCGGACTAATGGGGGATCGGACCAATGGTGTATCGGACCAATGGGGCGTTGGACTAGCGGTGCTGCCCCTATTATTTTCTACTATAGCAGTGTGACAGACACTAAAGCCTTGTATATTGGATTTAAGGCCACAGAAAATTGATTGTTAGTTGATCTTACATTGGAAAAAGAACCAGCATACAGGGAATTTTTTTCCTCTGCAAATAATGGGTTGAAAAATGCTTTAAAGTATGAGAATTATTTACCAAAACTGTAAGCACAATGCCCTTAACACAGAAAAATATATTTTTTCCTTATCACAAAGCCAGACCCATTCCATTTTAATCCTGTTTTCTAAAAAATAGAATCACCTGGTCGAGTTCGGGGAAACCAACAATCATATTCACATCGCCAATAGAACCGAATTTTATAAATGCAAAGCTAAATAATCTTGGCGGTGGGTATACGCAGGTACTATCAGTATCAAACAAATCTGCTGTGACATAAACTAGAGGCTCTCAGGAGCCTGTATCACTCACGTGAATCTGAAACCAAACCCTTTTTTATCTAGCTTTTCTTTGCTATAAGGAATTGCCCAACACTTCTTCAAAAGTCATTAATTTTTTTAAGGGAAATAATTCCTATAAGGAGGAGCTTTTGATGCTTAGAGGGAGAAGGGAGGTTCACTTTTAAATTTGCTGTACCTGTTATACTTTTTTTACTATCAGTCGAAAACTCTCCCATGCCCCCCCAACCCCCCACCTATTTTCTATTTTAAGCCAACGTAGCTATGTAGGTAGTCAGGTGTCATGATTTTCACAATTTTGGTAGAGGACTTCCTAAAGATGATGTGTGCAATGTTTCAAAGCAGTCCTTTAATGGGTTAAAGAGGAGAAGATTTTTTAAAATCAAGTAAAATTGATTAAAAAAATGTTCAAGGAGAATAATTCCTAAACAGTTCATCAGACAATCTTGACCTTAAATCATTTTTGTAGCCCTCATAGAGCAGAACAATTAAGCAATGTTAACTTTTTCTCTAGTTCTAATAAGTTTCCAAGACTGAGGCAAAAATGTAAAAAATAATCAATTTTGACAATTAAAGGGCAATAACTCCTATAAGGGGTCATCATACAACATGAGATTTTTAAGATTTTGAGGCAAAAATGTGAAAAATAATCAATTTGGACAATAAAAGGGCAATAACTCCTATAAGGAGTCATCCTCGTACAACTTCAACCCAATGGAGTGTTTCCAAGAGCTTTTGATGCAGATGAAGGCATGTCTCTTAGTTGGTGCAAACTTGGTTGAGGACATTTGACGCATGATGTGTACAAAGTTTCAAAGCAGTTCTTTCAGTGGATTCAGAGGAGAAGATTTTTAAAAAATCAATTAAAACCGATTAAAAACTAGAGGCTCACAGGAGCCCACATATCGCTCACCTGAACCTGAAACGAAACAACCCTTTTTTATCCAGCTTTTCGTTGCTATAAGGAATTGCCCAACACTTCTGCAAAAATCATTAATTTTGACCTTTTAAGGGAAATAACTCCTATAAGGAGGAGCTTTTGATGCTTAGAGGGAGAAGGGAGGTTCACTTCAAATTTGCTGTACCTGTTATACTTTTTTAACTATCAGTCGAAAACTCTCTCGACTCCCAACCCCCCCCCCCCCCTTTTTTCATTTTTTCTATTTTAAGCCAACGTAGCTATGTAGGTAGTCAGGTGTCATGATTTGCAAAATTTTGGTAGAGGACATCCTAAAGAAGATGATTTTTGCAATGTTTCAAAGCAGTCCTTTCATTGGTTAAAGAGGAGAAGATTTTTTAAAATCAAGTAAAATTGATTAAAACAAGTGTGGACACAGAAAAATGTCTCGCCTGCATTCCCCATCAGTAACCGAAAATAAATTTCGTCATAAGCATTACGTAAATAGCATTAGTTATCAGCAGCAGCCTGTATACCAAATATTGTCACCATACCATGCATAGTTACAGGGGAACAGCAGTTACCCAAAAACTTTAATGTAGTCACTGGACCATGAAATTGAGGTCAAGGTCAAGTGGCACCTACCAGACAGTCATGTACTAGTCATTAGCAACCTATATACCAAATATTGTCATCCTACCATGTGTGGTTATAGAGGAACTGTCGTAACCCAAAAACTTTAACGTAGTCGCTGGACCGTTAAATTGAGGTCAAGGTCAGGTGACACCTACCAGACAGTCATGTACTAGTCATCAGCAACCTATACACCAAATATTATCATCCTACCATGCGTAGTTACAGAGGAACTGTCGTAACCCAAAAACTTTAACATAGTCGCTGGACCGTGAAATTGAGGTCAAGGTCAGGTGACAGGTGACTGACTGGCAAGTACTCATCATAAGCTACCTCTGGACCAAATTTGATGGACCTAGGGCTTGGGCTTACAAATATATGAAGCAAGATGTCAAGTGTTTACGCCGCCGCCGCCGCCCGATTCCCATACATATGTCTCGCCTCCAGCGACTTTCGTCGCAGGCGAGACAAAAATGTTCAAGGACATTTATGACATGTATTAAATTCAACAAAGTTACCCAATGTTAGAGATAACATACACACACAAAAATGCATGTGATGCACGAAATGTATGATGTGACGTGCAAAGTTGGACCCTTTTTAAAACACAACACCACAGTGCTTTCCTAAATTCCTGGGGAGAACCCTGCTGTCAATATACCTCTCTTCTTTGTCTGTTTATATGTGCTCTTTTTATCAACAGATCTTTTTCTTCCTGCAGTAAACATAACAAGATTGTAAGTAGTCTTAGATAATTAAATATCAATACACAATTCAAAATGAAAATAATTCTATTTAAAAAGTACTAGTAAATGCCAACACAAGATTACATAGAAATAGTAACATTACACAACTACATTTGGACATGTTTTTTGTTTAGGTTTTTTTAATTTTGTTTTCTATATACATGTAGTTAAAAGAAAAATTATCAAAGAATAGAAATTTACCACTTTCCAGTTAAAATTTAAGTTTATCAGGAAAAAATAACTCTTGTTGAACATGTAAAACTAAAACACTAAACATAAAAGAATAGTGCAGATAGCAATCTACAGGAGGGGTGTAATCGACTCCAATTTTATTTGACACGGATCGCCAGTTTTCCCACCACAGGTCTGGGGATTTTTCTGGGTACTCCAGCTTCCGTCCCCAATAAAAACGGGACACCATTATATAGCTGAAAATTGCCGAAAGAGGCTATAAACACCATTCAACCAATCAACCATATGGCAACCAAATTTAAAATTAAATCCTTCAATTGTTACTTCTTTTTCAATTGGTGCCACATGGAACACGGGGCTCCAAGAAGCCTGTAATCGCTCACCTGTAACCCTAACGACTTCAACTATACATTTTTGCAATTTACAGTTTCAGCCTTGTTGTTATAGCTTGCAAAATTTAATATTCTTCAAAAATTTTGGGTAAGTACAATAACTCCTATAAGGTGCCATCAGACAATTTGTGAAAATTAAATGATTTGTAGGCCTTTTTCTTTTGGGTAATTTAGTAAATTGCAGTTTTATTCTAGGATTGTTATAGACTTATTTATAATGCAAAAACTTATTATTTGTCCAAAAATTTGTAATTCAAGGGCAATAATTCCTATAATGATCCATCTTGCAATTTCGGACTAAGCAATGATTTATAGGCCTTGCTTTCCTGATCATTTGTGCAATTTACAGTTAAATCTAGCTGTACTGTAAACTACAAATTCCACCAAAAATTTGTATTAAAGGGTTATAACTTCTATGAGGAGTCATCTGATAATTTCAGACCAACAAAGTGAATTCTAGAACTTGTTTTGCTGATCATTTTTGTAATAAACAGTTTCACTCTAGCTCTTAATAGTTTTCAAGTTATACTGCAAATAAAACAAATTTTGTCAAAAATTGTCTTTAAACACATGTTAAAGGGCAGTAGCTCCTACAGGAAGCAATTTCACAACTTCACACTAATGGCAACTATTCTAGACCTTAATGTGCTGATCAATTTTTAATAATGGTTTTCTCTATAGCTATTATATTCTTTGTTTGTTTGATGGTGTTTAACGCCACTTTCAGCAATTTTTCAGCTATACATGTATCTTGGCGCCCAGTTTTTATTGGGGGAGGAAGCCGGTGTACCCGGAGAAAAACCCCTGACCTGACTACAGCTATTATAATTTTTGAGATATTGATGAAAAAACTTCGCTGACACCAATGTTCTATTTTCAGTAACATTGGCCATCTTTGTCTGTTGATCAACGCTCTGGGTACAAATTTGAAACTAGGAACCATAAGGATGATTGTGGCCAAGTTTGAAATCAATTGGCCAAGTGGTTTCCATCCTCACAAGTCAGGGTTTTTGTGCCTACGAAACCCTGACAAACTTAGGTAGGTTATTCCCAGGCTAGAAGTCACTATTTTGATAGGCTAAATCATACCTCAATGTAGCCAATCAAAAACTCCCTTTTATTCACAACTTGGTTAAGGGATATCCAGATGTAAAAAAACAAATTGGATGTGTTGCATAGACCATGTGAAAATCAGTGTATTTTGTACAATAGTGTTAGTAGTTTGTTATTACCGCATTATTTATTAGTTGTGTTATGTTTTCTTCACACTCAGAATGAGTAAGAATGACTACTGCCAAACACTTGCTACTTTCAAGCAATTTCATTAGTTGATATTTTGAAAGATTGATGTCATATTAAAATCTTCTAGCCCGGGAATTTCCTAGCTAAGTTTGTCAGGGTTTTTGTGGACACAGAAACCCTGACTTATGAGGATGAGTGGTTTCAGAGGAGAGGATTTTTGATAAATTATAAATTATAATAAAATTCCCTTGTTTTCTAAACAAATTTTAGATATTCAAACCTTGCAATTTTACAATAACAGATGGACAAATCTTGATTTTTTCCATTTTTCAAGCGGGCATTATGGATAAGCTCATTTTTAATGAAAGAACGAAATTGAAGCTAAGGTCTGTATGAAACACTCATAATTTGGTTAAAATCGCTCTTTCTATTCCATGCTATGATCATGATCATGTCAGTAACTTTTATCAACGATGACCAGTACATGATATGAAAAAGCCTTATTTATTCATAAGTACATTCTGTGTTTTATTGCAGCAGAGACCTCAGTAGACATGGCAGCAGTGAGTTAATCGTCGGTTGAAAATAAGTAACATTCTATTTGTTAATCCATTATTAATTTAAGATACATCCTTGCATTCCTCGTTATTTATCCAGTTGTTTTAAATTCAGTTGTGGCAATTCTTGTTGAAAGAGATGTTAATTTTTTTCATGAATAGGTACACTTTTGTTTACTTAAAATATCTAAAGGCAAGATTTGAGGCAAAAATGGCAAAAATCATCAATTTTGACAATTAAAGGGCAATAACTCCTACAAGGAGTCATCATACAACTTCAACCAAATGGAGTGTTTGGTAGAGCTTTCAATGCGGATGAAGGCATGTCACTTTGGTTTTCCTGTATCTTTTATACTTTTTGAACTATAAGCCAAAAACTGTATTTTGACCCCCCTCCCAGTTTAGCCATGGCGACCTTGTTGGTTAATCTGCGGTCATGGTTTGTGCAAACTTGGGTGAGGACGTTTGACAGATGATGTCAGGGTTCACCACAGGCTATTCAAGGGTGGTGCTCCTCCACTCTTGAATTTGTTTCCTCCACCCTTGAATTTTGAGCTCCATACTAAAGTTTGACTTTATTCCTAAAGCAATGAAGTTTTTAAATACAAAAATACATGTATATTGTGACTGGTAGCAAAAACACAAGTGGGAAAACAAAAACAAAGACTGATCACACTATTATGAATAAATAAATGTCACTCTAAAATTTTTATGAGTAAGGAAATGGCTCATCGTCCGACTTGCACCACCCTTGGATTTTGAGCTGTGGTGATCACTGGATGTGTACAAAGAATTTAAGATTCAAAGCAGTTCTTTCAGTTTCAATTTTTATAGATGGTCATCTCTGTGATTTCCCAATGTGTGCATAAACAAAGCACACCGACTGTGTGGATTTTCATTTAAATAAACACATAAAGAATATTACAATGCAAAACCGCCTGAAACGACGACCACACGATCGCACAAAACATTAAATCACTTCATAATTATGTTGTCAAAATATACACCTGTGCCACTGTCAGTAATACATTTGTCTGAGTACTCAATTTCATTGAGCAGCTATATACCAAATATCGCGTTGCTTTCCGAAAACCAAAAAGCGTGACAATGAACATGGACTAGTTATCAGGTATACAATAAATGAGACATAATACGAAAGAATCAAAGTGCAGACTGCACCGAAGGAAAGGTTGCTTCGCAATTATGAAATGAGCTTCCTGCCTAATGTTTGACAGGCAATAAAACAAACCAATGTAAAATAAATCAGGTAAATTTAGAAACATATTAGATATAAATTTAAAAGACTAGAAAAAAACTTTGCAATCCTCATAATTGATAGCCCCAGCTCCCCTATGTCTTGAATAGCAATGTCCAGGGCTTTGCTATTGGAAACTCCAAAAATCGTTTTGCTCAAACTCTAAATAATCAGGTGCACAATTCCAACATATGACAAAGATCTGCAAAAGTTTCATCAAATCCCACTCAGTGGTGCAAGTAGTTGTGGATAAGAGATAGGTATCCCCTACATCAAAGAATGGCAAATAAATGTTATAAATATATTAATAAATAAGACAAAATTGCTGCTGCCCATTTCAGACATAAGAATCGCACCTGTTATATGGTTGGAATATAACTTGCATCAAATACATGTACATATATGTAAATGTCTCCCTATAAATGTAAGTGATGGCATAAGCTTCTAAAATATTCAAAACTAAAATAATTTATTTCTGTAATACTTCAGGGTTTCAGTTTGCCGAGTGGTTAAGGAAGTATTCATCTACTATTGATCGAATGCCTGTCAGCACTTGTTTGAGTCTTACTGCTGCCAGGGTGTGCTCAACTTCAATCTTGACAATTATTAAAAGACTCCTACAATCTGGCTTTCTCCTTCAATAAAAACAGGACGCCCAAATATAGTTGAAAAATTGCTGAAAGTGGTATTAAACAATTACAATACAGGGATCTGTGCATGACGATTTACATGTGCTTTCAAATGATACTGGGTCGATTTTGTTACTAAAGTATATCCAGTCCCACACACTATAACAAGATCGACCCAGTATTATTCAAAAGCGCATGTAAATCAATTTTTATAAATCCCCCGGATTCAAACAAACAAAACAACTGTATGAGGCAACATATATCTTTATAATCAGAATGCATGTCAACTAGTTTGTTTTACATTTAAACAGTGTGTTAATAGCTTATACTAAAAGACACAATCAAATGGAGTGCTTTTCTGCTTGCATTTTTTAAAATTAATATTCAATACATGTCAATATGCGATATTAAAAAAATTTCCACTGTACATACTATGCTTATTGTTTACATGTACTTGACTTTTGCTACGCAATCTGACACTTTATGTTTTCAACAAGTGTCCCAAGTTACGATGTTTGCAAAAGATCGCCAGCTTTCGTGACGTTCAATGGCATTTGCGCCTAAACCGCAAACGACATTACCCCAAGGTTTTCAAATGGACAATAATCGCTTGCTCCAAGTTACACCCATTCTAGTCCGAGAATCCTCTGCCGTCCAACGCTTTTTATTTTATTTTTTGCGTGGGACCACGCAAAAAATAAAAATAAAAAGCGTTGGACGGCAGAGGATTCTCGGACTACACCCATTCTAATTTTGGTCAAAATTAACCTTGGAAAATCGCTCTATCAAATTAAACAAGTGTGGACACAGAAAATCGTCTCGCCTGCATTCTGCATCAGTAACGAAAATAAATTTCGTCATAAGCATTACGTAAATAGCATTAAATATCAGCAGCGGCCTGTATACAAAATATTGTCACCATACCCTGCATAGTTACAGGGGAACAGCCGTAACCCAAAAACTTTAACGTAGTCGCTGCACCGTGAAATTGAGGTCAAGGTCAGGTGGAACCTACCAGACAGTCATGTACTATTCATCAGCAGCCTATATACCAAATATTGTCATCCTACCATGCGTAGTTACAGAGGAACTATCGTAACCCAAAAACTTTAACGTAGTCGCTGGACCGTGAAATTGAGGTCAAGGTCAGGTGACACCTATCAGACAGTCATGTACTAGTCATCAGCAACCTATACACCAAATATTGTCATCCTACCATGCGTAGTTACAGAGGAACTGTCGTAACCCAAAAACTTTAACGTAGTCGCTGGACCGTGAAATTGAGGTCAAGGTCAGGTGACACCTACCAGACAGTCATGTACTAGTCATCAGCAACCTATACACCAAATATTGTCATCCTACCATGCGTAGTTACAGAGGAACTGTCGTAACCCAAAAACTTTAACGTAGTCGCTGGACCGTGAAATTGAGGTCAAGGTCAGGTGACACCTACCAGACAGTCATGTACTAGTCATCAGCAACCTATACACCAAATATTGTCATCCTACCATGCGTTGTTACAGAGGAACTGTCGTAACCCAAAAACTTTAACGTAGTCGCTGGACCGTGAAATTGAGGTCAAGGTCAGGTGACACCTACCAGACAGTCATGTACTAGTCATCAGCAACCTATACACCAAATATTGTCATCCTACCATGCGTAGTTACAGAGGAACTGTCGTAACCCAAAAACTTTAACGTAGTCGCTGGACCATGAAATTGAGGTCAAGGTCAGGTGACACCTACCAGACAGTCATGTACTAGTCATCAGCAACCTATACACCAAATATTGTCATCCTACCATGCGTAGTTACAGAGGAACTGTCGTAACCCAAAAACTTTAACGTAGTCGCTAGACCGTGAAATTGAGGTCAAGGTCAGGTGACAGGTGACTGACTGGCAAGTACTCATCATAAGCTACCTCTGGACCAAATTTGATGGACCTAGGGCTTGGGCTTACAAAGATATGAAGCAAGATGTCAAGTGTTTACGCCGCCGCCGGATTCCCATACATATGTCTCGCCTCCAGCGACTTTCGTCGCAGGCGAGACAAAAACAGCATTTCAAAACGCTGAACAAATGTTAAAAAATAATTGCTGATTTCAATTTGCACCTTTTTGGATCTACATAAGGAACATAAGAGCGAACATACGTGCTAAGAGGTTTTATTTGTCACTCAAAAAACGTCTGCTAAAACACACTGACTTGATCACGTCTTCCTTTGTTTGAAGGAACACACAAAATGAAGAAAAATATATCGTTTTGCCTTTCGTTTAAATTATTAGATACTTAAAGCATAAAAATGCAACATCGTTTAAAACGATGGCAATTTCGTGAGGTAAACATGCACGGAAAATTGGTACGTTTTTTGGCTTGTTACGATGGGTGGTGACCAATTTCGACTCGTGTAACGAGAAATATTATTGGTTCAGCATGAATTACCAATTATAAAAATTAATCATAAGGACCGGGAACAAATATTGTGTCAGCTTACTACGGAATAATGTATCGAAATGGTGATTCGATGTCGAATAATCTATTTACTCTTCTTGTGTCACAAACACCAAAATATCTTTTTCAATACATTTTTATTAGTTAGAAATTGTAATATATTTAAATATACTTGTATTTTATTTACGAAACTTCTACATGCCATTCTCCCAACCTTAATTTTATAGATGGCGCCGCTCTGCAAATCTGTACATCGACAAAGCACACACTTTTGTGTTCATTTTCATTTAATTAAACACGTAAAAAATAGATTGTAAAACCGTATGAAACGACGACCACACGATCGAATAAAATAATCATTAAATCACTTTAATCATAATAACGTCGTCAAATATTGTTAGACTGGTGCCACTGTCAGTACTACATTTGTCGGTTCAGTGAACAGCTATCGCGAGGATTGCCAAATATCGCGTTGATTTCCGAAACCAAAAAGTGTAACGAGTCTGTCTCTCGCGGATGAACATGGAATATTAGTTTAAATCTTAATATTAATTATCAATTATACAGAGATTATGTCTCAATTATGAGACAATACGAAAGGACATGTATAGTAAAGTTGTTCAAGATAATTGTGGTGCACCGATTCATGTAATTGATAGATTCCTCAAATGTGACCTATATTTTACGAGCGTAAGGTTTGATTACACGCCGGTCGCAGTAGTTTCTATGTATCAGAGCGTTAGCAAGGGGAAAGTTTGCTACGCAACCTTCCCAAAAATGTGGTGCACCGTTCATGTAATTGATAGATTTCTCACCGAATCATGTAATTGATAGATTCCTCCAATGTGACCTATATTTTACGAGTGTAAGGTTATTATTACACGCTGGTCCGCAGGAATACAAGTCAGATCGGCACTTGGTCAAAACGGCACCTGGTTAAATCGGCACTTGGTATTGTCAATTCGGCACTCAGTATGGTTAATTCGGCACCTGATATAGTCAATTTGGCACCTATGTTTTTTTCTGAATTTATTATCATATGTTCAATTAAAAACAAAAAAGATTGAAAGATAACAATGTTTATTTTATTTCATTAAGAATCTAGCACGTATAAACGCAACACGCACTATAAAATCAAAGAACAGTTCATAATGATAAACAGGGACAGTCTATACTAGTATAGACTGTCCCTGTGATAAAGTAATATATTAAATGATTTAAAAATCATTTCAATTCATCATATTAAAGTTAATGTCAGCATTATGATCGTTACTGTGCAGGAGGTCCATAAACCGGTGCACATTTCCTTAGTAAATAGCTGGCACTGATGGTGTTGTTCTTGTATTGCTGCCACAAACTGAAAATCATTTGCTGAACCTGACGGGTCTGTTTTCTTTGATAGCGTCTTAATTTTCCCTCTGCAACAAGTCGTAGCTGTAAGGGAATATCTTCTGCTTCTGCAAACAGTTAACAAATCGGGTGATAAAATGGAACTGGTCCTCTGGTGGCTTTCTGTGCATTTAACCTGTGCATAAACTATATTTGACTGCACTTGATGTCGTCTGACATCGTTGGAATGATAGTTGGAATGATTGTATCTCAGTTATATTTTTTTTCCATTTTTCTCACTTATTAAACAGCTTGGTCTTGGGCCTTTTAATCTTAATTTAAAAATAATTTAGTTAACAATCATGAAACACTTTCAAAGTCCTTATTACAACAACAAACCATATAATTAGTCAAACAAAAAATTAATTTGTTACTTTTTCAAAGGAATTTAACCGTCTAATCATCGATGTTATAATAACAGTAATATAAACTATTATTGAACTTAATTTGTTGTAAATTTCAAAGAATCCCCCAATCAACATCAATAATTAGTATTTATTTGATTTTAAATTATAATTTTCAACATGTCATGTATTAAAATTCATTAAAATCTGCATTTTAAACAATTTCATTGTAATAAGTATAAATCATTTATCAGGTGCCGAAATCCAATGCCGATTTGACTATACATGGGTGCCGAATTTACTACTTTTCGGTACCGATTTGACTTTTTTTAAGGTGCCGATCTGACTTAGTGCCGATTTGACTTGCACCCGGTCCGCAGTAGTTTCTTTGTATTTGAGTGTTTGCAAAGGGAAAGTTTGCTACACAACCTTACCAAAAATATAAAAGACAGATGAAAAAGATAAGTATAAGGTTTTATGTTATATCTGTATATCTGAATGCCATAGAAATAATTATAAGAATACAAAAGCAGACAAACCTTTGTAAAAAAAATTATATCCCAGCAGAAAAAAAAACATAGCTGTTTGACATGTAACATGTACATAACAGAGGCATTGTATGGAATATTGACGTGTTATCATAGAATAATATTTTAATTAGATTTTCGTAATAAGCAGATACAACATGGAAAACTAACAAAATGCAAGCAAAAAACTGCATTACAAGGTAGAAGACCCCTCACTCTACGTGGTCTCCCATCACTGCATCAGGGCCTCTCTACACCTTGCTTGCGTTTGTTTTTATAGTGTGGTAACCCTGAATAAATAAAAAAATGATCTTGCAAAAAAGAATTCGGAATAAGTCACTGACAAACGTAGTTTTATAACCTGACTGTAAGAAATAATAAAATTTCGTTGTTGATTTAAACAATTGACAACCTTTTTACTTGCTCCTCTTAAAGACTGAATTGGCTTTTGACGAAAATTTCCTTCAAAACTGTACATTTTGATTTGGTTTGTCTTGTTCTGATTATTGTCGTTTCTAGTTCTAGAATGTAAAGGGAGATAAATTATAATTCTAAACACAAGATCTGTTTTGATTGGTGGAAAGAAATAATAGCATCCAATAAATATAATTGTAACAGTTGTTACTGTATTTCCGGAATGATTCACATGGTTTTTTTTAAATAAATACAAAAAATATATATGATCAGTTAAATTATTTCAGTAACTATGTTTTATTTGGTTGGACTGGGTCTTGGTGATGCGAAAGATATCACAGTTAAGGGTTTGGAAGTGGTAAAAAAATGCAAACGCGTTTACCTTGAGGTATACACTTCAATTCTTACTGTAGGAAAAGAGAAATTGGTAATTTATTTTATTAACATAAATTATTTAAGCATTGCGAAATATTCTTTAGTGAAATTCATTTGCAGCCAATAGATCGATGCCTCTACCGGGTTCATTGTCGTCGCTCAGAGTCGTTTTGCCATAAACAATGAGTCGTTTCGTTCTTATATAAAAGAAAAATAATAAATACAGACAATACGCACATTGTACAAGTTGTTAAAATGACTGTTAAAATAGGTATCTGGTCCATTCGCTCTAGGTTCGTTTGCCCCGAATATATGGGTCCGTTAGCCCTAAATTATAATAACAATTGTTATATATATGAAGTTATGTTTCATGCTTAAAAATGACTTGAATTAATTATAAAAATCAGCTGCTAATTTGTTTCTTTGATCGTTAATAAAATGATTTTAATAATTAAAAATAATTGGCTTGAATGGAGAAATTTATAGAAACAATTAGTTTAAGTGTAAAAATTTATTGATGAACAAAAAAATTAAATAATTAGCTAAGACCAAGAAATTGTTGAAAGTAATTAGTTTTAGTGTAATAATTAATTTGTAAAAAAAACTTTAGCCCAAGCCACGCTGCGCAACAGTTTTGTTATTATAAGTAACTGATAATGAACTGTATACCTAAAGAAGAAGAAGATATGGGTGAACATGTATTAGGGCGAACGAACCTAGGGCAAACAGGTAATATGGCAAAAAAGGACTAGGGCGAACTGACTCAGATTCGTTAAAATATATACATGTATTCGATTTAGTACCAGTTTGCTGATTTCCAGATTGTCATGTCCCAGTTACCAGATTCCCTGATATTCTGATATTAGACCAATTAATCTACAAGGTATATTATACATATATGATTGTAGGTTTTGTATTCTTTCTCCTTAATATTCATTATTGATGGATAAGATGCGAAATTTACTTCACATACGACATCTAGAATAGTGGGAATATACATCAGAAATGTAGAAAATAAACTTTTCCATAAACAATACCATTAGTCAAACATAAGTCCAATCCAAGAGAAAAGTAGCCATTTACAGTCCCCAAAATAACAGCGCCGAGCTCTGTACATATGGGATCATTTAATAATTTATTATTGTGAAAGATTACTAAAAGCATTGTTAATTAATTTATATAACTTCAAATCATCCATAATTGTCGGTAAAGTTCAGTGACTTAAATTAACTTGATTTTTTTCAATAAAATTTATCAGCTAATCATATTGATTCAAAACAAATAACGTCCCAAGCTGATAATTTGAATTATATTTAATTAATATATTTTAATTTGCATTATTTTCCTAAACAAATATAATTCTCAATACAAATTCTTTTATGCACCTTGTTGATTGTTCTTAATTAGTGGTATAATCTGATAATAGGAATGGTAGGGAATCGGCAAAGTGGATGCGACAATCTGGGAATCACCTAATTGGAATTCTTCGATACATTTATATTCATAATTAAAATGTATGCTTATTTAAGTTTTTTTTATTTGTGAATTAAACAATACTAGTATATGGCCAGGGACGGATCCAGGAATTTGTGTTCGGGGAGGCATAAAATTTCTGTGAGGGGTCTGGGGACCACTCAAGGCCCCCAGCAGCTCCAGGACAGGGGGAAGCCCCCAGGAAGCTCTGGGAATCTAAGCATTTGGTAGCCATCTAGACACGTTTACTTGTTTTCTCATTCCTCCTTTTCCTTTCTCTCGTTTTACCCTCTCGTTATCATGCTCTCTCTCTTTTTTTTAGAGCATTCATGTCTGATGGTATAAGTAAAACAAAACATGCATAAAAAGTATTTTTTTAAATTATTTAAACCAATAATTACTTAAATACACATGTACCATACAATTGCAATAAATTGGCTTCAATTTAAAAAATATAAAAACAATATGTATCTTTTTTTTATAACATTATATATTTTACCTCGGCAAAACAACCCATGACAAATACTAGTAGGATTCAGGGTGAATGGGCACACTGACTACATACCATCTGCTGTTATTTAAATTAGACTCAATAGATGTCACAAGCAAAGGGTACAAATAATTTAAATGTAATTGATGTTCTATGCACAAGGTGTAGGTGTCCTTAAAGGTTTATCATCATTTTTTCAGCACTATCTTGGAATCAAGTTTTTACTTGGGAACGATGCTGGAAAGAACTAATAAGCTTTAAGTTTATAGCCCTGCAAGTTGCTTGAACCTACAACCCAAGTTTTGACTTGTTGGACATCAGTAGTAACTATTTGGCTGCTAAAGCCTTTAGTTGAATAAAGCTGTCTTTTCTTGTGATTAAAACTCTTTAAACTTTAACTATTTGCATTTGGTCTTCCTATTTATTTTGGTTTTAAAAACAGGAGTCAAAAATTACATCTTTTGTATTTTTGGTATATAGATGTAATTTCTGTGCCCTGGCTGTGCATTTGATATATAAAACACAGCTCGGACGCACAACTGACAGATCAAAACAACACAAGTTACATAAACGAAAAGTTACTATGAAACCGTTTTTTGCACTACCTAATTTAACATTTATGTTTTATTAAGCTGTATAACACATGGACAGGGCAACATGCCACAAAAATATTCCAGAAAAAAATCGAGAGGTAATAACCCACTGGCTTGGACCAGTCACATAAAACATTGTGACAGGTTTAAATTCAGGTTATTGGGATCACTATAACTATGCATGTTACATTTATGGGTTACTGATCAGCATGTACTAATACAGTTGTCTTGCATTTAGTTAATGTATAAATTTTAAAGGTTGTGTACAAGTTTAGCTAAAATTTAACTTGCCAGTTTATAAATTTATATTTCCAGGAAGAGTTTTATGGAAGAGAAGTCATTCTTGCCGATAGAGACATGGTTGAAACCCAGTCTGGTAAGAACAATTCTAAAATAGATTAATTAAGCAAAATACAGTTAAAGTTGTATTTTAAAGGAAATATATACTACATGTATACTAGTGTTAGGATTTCTAAAACCAAAATGTTGGCTATAATGATGTATATTAAACTAATGGTGTTTCCATTATACTAGTAGTATCAACATATAATCCTAACTGAACATTCTGGAAAACTAAAAAGCAAAAACATGCTAAATGTGTACCATTTCTGACATTATTATAACAAATCCTGTCTAAACCAAACCATAAAAATATAGAAAAATCCTTTGTAAACCAAACAATTATATATTAGTCATTTTAAAATCTGTAAATTAAACTTGTCAGACTCCCAGAGTGGTTATATTTGTGATGTTCTGCTCACTTGTCATATTAAAAGCATGTCAACATTTTTTCATAGAAAAATTGTACTGCTTAATATTTTTCCAGAGAGAGCACTTAAAATAAGATTATGAGGAAAATAGTTTTAATACATTTTATTCATCTTACAGATGAGATGTTTCAAGGATCTGATTCAGACGACGTTGCGTTTTTAGTAGTTGGTGATCCATTTGGGTTAGTATTTGCCTTGGTTCAAATAATGACCTATACAATTGTTATTTTTGCAGCACCCTAAGAGAAAGAGTTAGATATGATCAAATTGTGTCAAAAAAATGTGTTCAAGGAAAAAGAATCAAAATACCTATGTGTGGTAAAAAAAAGATTAGTCAAGGACAGACAAAACCATTAGCACTAGGTCAGTCCAACCCGACTTTTCAGTAAAACAAGGAACAAGGACAGATCGTATCAGAGTCTGAAAAATGTTTCCAACAGTGAATGTTATGCTAACAATAGACTATATTCCTGGCCCAGTTCAGTTCATCCTGACTTATCAGTAAGCAGAAGGAACAAGGACATGTTGTCTCATAGGCCAAATTTTACTACTGTTGTAATCCAATGTTAGTTTCGTGATTTGTTAGATTAACAGCAGAGTTTAGTCCTTTTACTTATAGTGAAGCAAATAAAAAATTCTAACTTCGATCTATTTATTCAAAATTCAAACATAATATATCATGTATATATCGCTTATATTTTATTAAACCTTCAGACATCGTGAAGCTAACAAGAAAGAATCTTGAAGACAAATTTGTTTATGCCCCCGCAACGACATGTCAGGGGCATTAAGTTTTACTCACGTCCGTCCGTACGTAGTACGAATTTTCATCAAGCTTTTCTCAGAAACCATACACTAGAACAATTTGAAATTTGGCAGGGTGGTTCAGTATCACACCTTGTACGTCTTAAGCGACTTTCAGACCTGTCGGACAACTACTTTCTGTTTGGGACTTCATTTGTACGTCAATGTTTTTCATGTAGTAAACATGATTAATCAGACACAACTTGTCCTCAACTCAAAAATTGACCTAGATCAGATTGCTTGAAAATTCAAATTTGAGGAAAAACTCAGATATTTGAGGAAAATCTCAATTTGAGAAGTTTTATGAAACCCAGGCCAGTAAATACACAACGCACAGCTGGTTATTAAAATCGGTAATAATTATCATAAGTTTTCAATAATCATCGATCTTTAACACAAAACCTATATAAAAAGTGTGACACTGTCAAAAGATATCAAGATTGACCATGACTGATTATATACAATGTATGCAACTACTTTTGGATGTCAAAGTGACGTTAGTGATTCACTCCCACTCTTCTATATTACGAGTAATTCATTCTAGTTGTTTCAGAATCTCAATAATGTGTCCAACCTTAATGAGCTTTAGTCATTACGGTGCCCTTGCACAATCATTTTAACCCTGATATATCACTGAAGAGAACGTTCAAGCCAGGTCGTCTAAAAGTTTAAATAATGTGTTTAACTTTTTTGGACAGTCATTACATTGTCAACCATATAGGCAACCATTTAAGAATCACACCAGACAAATTAATAAGAAGAAAAAAAATGTGTGTCTACTTGATGCATTTGTAGATGTAAAACACTTCAGTTTCATTTTGATACTGCAAATAGCTAAAAATACTTGTGCACTAAATAAACACTCACTATTTTAAAAAGAAATTTGCCACAAACCTGATATTTAAACAACATTCATACATTGTCAGAAAATATATAGGTACAGGTTATTCATATAAACCTGAGACTAGAGTAGTAATGGTAGTCTGTGCCAAGCAGTTCTCATCTTTTATTTTGGGGTTGGGTGGGGTTTGAAGGCAAGTATAATTATACTTCATATTGAAAAAAGAAAAAAGCTTAAAAAAATTCTTATTTCTTGCTTGAAAATTTTTTTCAATCTAGTGATGACAATGACCATGTCACAAAAAGATTGAACTATAATAAATCCGAACATAATACTTAATATGGTATCAGGAGACTCTTTATATTCAAATCTACTAAATCATAAATTTATTGCTATACCTCTGTTGAAAATGTATTATTATTATATGTACTGTTAAAATTTTTAGTGCCACAACACATACAGATTTGGTACTGAGAGCAGTAGAGAAAGGAATAAAGTACAGTGTGGTTCATAATGCATCTATAATGAATGCTGTTGGATGCTGTGGGTTACAAGTAAATATCTGCTGTATTGGATTTATTACCTATGTGTAACAATAAGAGTTCTTTTTAATTTTTGTAGCACTGCATTTTTCCATAAAAAGGGCATCTATAGCTGTGTATTTTTCCACACAAGGAACATGATTACCTATACTTTTCCAAATGGATCACACTTAATCATTCAATGAATCTAGTGTTGGTTTCATTTTTATATGAAACTCTTTTCTGGAAGAAAAATCTTCCAGTTTCCTTATTAACACAATTTCAAAAGATTAAGTTAGCAACCAGTTAATTGAAGAATTTTGCAGATTGATGGAAAGATATGTCATTGTGTTTTAGTATATCTATCACTAAAAATTTTAACATAAAGGAAGAATTTTTAATGCGTAAACCCACAGCTGAGGGTCTCAGTGAGGAATGTAATGGAATAAGCCATGGATTATAATTTCTTCAGCTACCATAACCAATTTTGTGATTTTATTTTCTGATGTCCAAACATGGAAATTGATTGATCACGGGAATTCTTATCTTGTCTGTTTTGACATTTTGAACAAAATCTGACTCAAATTTACTGCAGTATTAAAACGATATACCTGAGGTTGAAATTTACTTATGCCATAATTGCAGGTAAGCATTTACAAAATGGGGCCTTGGTGGCAGAGTGGTTAAGATAGTTTGACTACTATAATCACTTGGTCTTTCAACACTGAGGTTGTGGATTCAAGTCTCGTTGCATGCAGGGTGTAGTGGAGTTAAATATCATTCAAATAAACAGACATTTACAAAAAATGTGTCCGACTGAACTCATTTTGACTGACAGTTGTGCAATTATGTTTAACTTTTTTGTGCAAGACATTCAGTCAGAAAACTTTAAAACTCTGCCTTACTCAAGTTAAAAATTTGCCTGTCAGGTGCTGTGGTCGGACACATTTCAGGATGATTAGTTTATTTTTATTGTTATCACTTTTATCCGTCAGCGTTGTTGTCTTACACAGGACTTAGTTTAACATAGGCCCTATGGGATAAAGTTTTAAAAGGCTTCTTCTATGAAACCGGTTAGCCAATGGAAAGAAAACTTACTAGCAATATTGTTTTGATGGTCCTCTATAAAGTTTGTGTTTTTTATGACAATTGGAGATTCAAAATGACCACCAACACAGGACCTAGTTAAACATAGGACCCTATGGGAAAAAGTTCAAAAGGTTTCTTCTCAGAAACCGGTTAACCAATCGAAACAACACTAACTAGCAATATTTGTTGGATGGTCTTCTATAAAGTTTATGTTTTTTTTTTTTAATCCCAATTGGAAAATCAAAATAGTCACCAACGCAGGACTTAGTTTAACATAGGACCCTATGGGAAAAAGTTTTAGAAGGCTTCTTCTGAAACTGGTTATCCAATGGAAACAAAACCTAATGGCAATATTGTTTTGATTGTCCTCTATAAAGTTTTTGTTTTTTATGACAATTGGAAATTCAAAATGGCCACCAACGCAGGACTTATGCTAAAATAGAACCTAATGGGAAAAAGTTTAGAAGGCTTCTTCTCTGAAAGTGGTTAACCAATCAAAATAAAACTTACTAGCAATATTGTTTGAATGTCCTCTATAAAGTTCATGATTTTTCATCCCAATCGGAAATCCAAAATGGCCACCACTGCAGGAACAATGGACCCTATGGGAAAATAGGTTAAAAAAGACTACTTTGCTGAAACCGGTTAATCAATGGAAGCAAAACTTACTACTGATATTGTTTGGATGGTCCTTTATAAGGTTTGTGTTTTTTTTATGTCGCTTGGAAAATCAAAATGACAGCCACTGCAGGACTTAGTTTAAGATAGGACCCTATGGGCAATTTTTTTTATAAAGGCTTCTTCTCCAAAATCCAAGAACACAGGTTAATCAAAGGAAACACAAATTACTAGCAATATTGTTTGGATGGTCCTCTTTGAAGTTTATGTTTTTTATACCATTAGGAAAATCAAAATGGCCACCACAGTATTACATACATTAACATTGGACCCTATGGAAACAGTTTTAAAAGGTTTTTTCTCTGAAACTGATTAACCAATGGAAACAAAACTTGCTGACAATATTGTTTGAATGGTCTTCTTGAAGTTTATGTTTTTTATTGCCAATTGGAAATTCAAAATGGCGACCACCTTAGGCCTTAGTTTAACATATGATCCTATGGGCATATGTTGTTAAAATCTTCTTCTTTAAAATCGGTTAACCAATGGAAACAAAACTTACTAGCAATATTGTTTGGGGTCCTTTTTAAAGTTTATTGAAAATTACTCTACTAGTTTAGCATCAGGGAAATGCCATCTTCATTGCTCACCTGATTCTATAGGCAATGAAGATGGCATTTCCCTGATGTTAAACTAAGTAGAGTAATTTTCAATAAACTTTAAATAGGACTTAGATGAATTGATACTATCAAAATAGAAAGCTTTCATTGATCCACCATTCGTCTACTCTTTCTGTGTTGTTTTCTCTTCAGATATGCTTTGCAATAACTGTTTGACCAAATAGACTAAAACTTAAACTCCGCTTTGTAGTAATCTTTTTACAGTATTTTGAATTTTTAGTTCAGCTGTTTAGTAATAATTTTGCCAAGAACTGTTCAATCCAAGGAACTTTGACTTATCATGTATGTTCCTCACTGGTACTCCATAACTTTACATGAAATCAATATAACTATTATCACCAACAATGGTTCATGCAGTGTGACATTGCAGTTTCTTAGAAATCTTTCTCAGATGAAGTTTGATCATTTGTATTTTTATAGAAATTGTATGCTGTTTTGCTCTTCTCATTGATTAAGAAAAAGACTAAAGACAATTAAATAATTTTGATAATTTTTGAAACTATATGCTGAAACCTGATTGATATTTTGAATCCTATTTTCAAGCTATACAACTTTGGTGAGACAGTGTCCATTGTATTTTGGACAGCTACTTGGAGACCAGACAGTTTTTATGACAAAATAAAAAGAAACAGAGACATGGGAATGCACACACTGTGTTTATTAGGTAATTGTTCTTTCTATTTTTCACTCACCCAAACCAGAGTTTCACAAAAAGTCATACAACATACGACCAGTTCTATGGTATTGTTTGTGACAGGTAGCCAGTTTGACCACTTTTTGTTAAAAGGCTGACCAGCAGTCACCAGCCCCATATGCAAAAGTTTTTGCCAAGATTTGCATAATTTTAATTCTCATATTAATATCCCATTTCATGCTAGGACCAATGTCTATTGTGACATTTCTTTTTTGATTATATAACAGTGGATATGCAACAGTACAGTTGTTCAAGTTTTTGTTTTCTGCAGTTGTTTGAACTTTTTCGGTCAATACCAGTACAAAATGCAATACGATAACCATCATATACAGGTACCTAAAATTTAGCTAAAATTGACGCTGCATTGTTCAAAGAAGACCAATTTAACTGCTGTTTTAAGTAGTTTCATTCCATAATTAAACCTGTTATTTGAAATGCCTTTAAACTCTAACTTACTGGTAGAATTATAATGTTGTGTTTCCTATCAGGAAAAACTCTAATAATTATAAATTATTTTACCTGGTATATGCTCATTTCAGATATAAAGGTTAAAGAGCAAAGTATAGAAAACATGATGAAGTATGTTAATTGTAATTCTAGTAATTCTAGTAATCAACTGAACATTAATTTTTTTACTGACCATAAATATAGAATATTGAAAAGCAAAAAGTTTGCTGAAGATAACTTAGATAACAGGTTTTTAGTTCACCTGACACACACATGTGAGCTATTGCCATCACTCTGCATCCGTCCTTGTTGTCGTCGACAGCTGGGGCGGAGTCTGTAAAATATTTACATTTTAATCTTCTCTGAAACCACTTGGTCATAATGTTCTTTGCAATGACCTTTTATTTGCATTGGAAAACTAATATGGCCACTACCCAAGGACTGCAGGACTCATTTTTAACATTGGACTCGATGGGAAAAAGGGCAAGTTGCTACATATAGCCAAATGTCTTCCGTCGCTGCACTGTCCAATTGCCTAAGAGAATTGAGAAAAATAAAATGGGGAAAAAAAATGTTGTGGTACATTAAGTTTTGGGACAAATCAATAAGCATGTAATATTAGACTGTTTTGACATGTATTTGGGAAGAGCTAAGCAACTACATAAAAAAACTTCATCAGAAAAGTCCCATAACTCCTAAAAAATTAGACAAATCAAAATGGTGGTAGTGCACATCTACACATCCACAAGATCTACCATTGTATTATATTGCTGGAATGTCCATAACTCCTACAAATTTTGATGAATCAAAGTGATGGTATAGTATGCACATCTACACATCATAACAAATAATTCTACCAAATATCACAGCAATTTGTCAAGTGGTTTTAAAGGAGATGCGTCCACATGAGCTACTTTTGTATTACCTGTATATTGCTGAAACGGTCAAAGTTCCATAACTCTAACAAAATTTGACAAATCAAAATGACGCTATAGTATGTTCATCTACTCACCATAATAATTAATTCTACCAAATATCAAAACAATCCGTGGTTTCAGAAGAGTTGTGTCCACAAATGTGTAATGGACAGACATGCAGATTCAGACCATTACTAGGTCCCTCCATTATAAATGGCTTCTTTTCTGAAACCAGTAAACCAATCAAAACAAAACTTACTACCAGTATTGTTTGGATGGTCGGCTATAAAGTTTATGTTTTTTTTATGCCAATTAGAAAATCAAAATGGCTGCCACTGCAGGACTTAGTTTAACATAGGACCCTAAGGAAAAAAGTAAACGGCTTTTATTCTGAAACTGGTAAACCAATGGAAAAAGATTTACAAGCAACATCGTTTGGATGTTCATTTATAAAGTTAAAAATTTTTATGCAAATTGTAAATTCAAAATGGCCACTACTGCAGGACTAAGTTTAACATAGGTCTCTATGTGAAACTAAAAGGCTTCGTTTCTGAAACCTGTTAGCTAATGGAAACAAAACTTACTAGCAATTGATTGCCCTCTTTAAAGTTTATTGAAAGTTACAGGACTTACTTTAACATCAGGGAAATGCTATTTTCATTGCATATAAAATCAGATACTGAATCATATAAAGCGATACAGGCTCTTAATAGCCTCTCGTTTGAATTCTGAGACAAGCTGTAATTATTAAGAAATTTACAACAACAGCTCAATACAGCTCAATATATGTTTTTAAATAAGTTCAACAATGTTAGAATTAGATTTTTAATACTGTCAAATATTTGAATACCCTCATGAAGGATTCAAACTTGCACCATTCTGACAATTTGGCACCCAGTCACCTGCACTATGTCCAGCGCGCTACACCACTTGGCCAAATCCGTTTTTAGAAAATATAGCGTCATTTAACGAGGTGAATCATAGAGATAGACTAGTACATGTGTACTAGCATTCCAATACCTTGGGGTTCCTGAAGGAAAATTTATTTTTTATAGATGGTGAGACATTTAAGCAAATTTTACATTGAGCTTGTAGTGAAAATTGCAATAGATTGTGGAGATTCTGTATAAAATGCCATCAAATTGGTAAAATTTAAGATAAGTTGGTATACTACCATAAAAAAATTTGCTGTGTTTTGTCCCAATTAGTTTTTTTTCTAGAAAATCTGTAATGAGGAAATTAATATTTACAGAGGAAGAAAAATTTTTGAACCACCCAGATACATGACTGTGAACACAGCTGCAGAGCAATTGTTAGAAATACTGCAAAGAAAAAGAGATGAAGGAGAAGGCATCTTAGGTAGGATCTTAATTATGTTATTATTCTTCAAATATGTTAATGATTCAAATAAACCTACAAAATTTTTCTTTGATCTTGAAAAGAAACGTGGTACAAAGAAATTATTATCCCATTTAACCTTGACTGATGGCAGTATAACTGATTCAGATCAGGAAATAAAAGCACTTGCCCAAAATTTTTACTCCGATTTGTATAGCCCCGATACAGTTGCTGAATGTTGTCAAAATGAAATTTTGAAAGACCTTCCTACAATAAGTGAAATCCAAAACCAAACATTAGATAGTGTTATAAGTTATGATGAATTGTCCTCTGCCATTTTAAAAATGAATAATAATAAGTCCCCTGGTATTGATGGGCTGCCTAGTGAATTTTACAAAACCTTTTGGAACATCGTTGGGAAAGATATGCACGAAGTTTTTGTTTCTTCTGTTGAAGAAAACAGACTTTCACTTTCATGCAGAAGAGCCGTTCTGACGATGATTCCAAAGAAAGGTGACAGTAGTTTGTTGAAAAACTGGAGACCAGTGTCTCTCCTTTTTTGTGATTATAAAATATTAACAAGAGCCTTCTCATTAAGACTTCGTACCGTTCTACCCGATTTATTACATATCGATCAAAGTTATTGTGTTCCTGGTCGTCATAACGGTGACAATATTCGTTTTATTTCTGATGCTACGTGTTATGCTAATCAGGAAAATATCCCCTTGCTATTGTTTCCCTTGACCAAGAGAAAGCTTTTGATCGTGTTCATCATAGTTATTTGATGAAGACATTAGAAGCCTTCGGTTTTGGAGATTATTTCATTTCCTGTATAAAAACTATTTATATAGATGTACATAGCTTACTGAAAATTAATAATTCGTTATTTTCTCCTTTTTAATTTAAGAGAGGTATACGACAAGGATGTTCCTTGTCTGGTCAATTATATGTTTTCTGCCTTGAACCTCTTTTGCATAACTAAGGTCAAAAGATGGTCTTTCAGGCCTTGAAATTTCTATTATCTGATGGTAAGAAAAGTTGTTTATCTGCTTATACAGATGATTTGGATACTCTGTTAACACAGGACTCTGATTTTGATAGGTTGTCTATCTGGTTAGATATATACCAGAAAGCTTCTAATTAAAAAAAATTAATTTACAAAAGTCAGAAAGTTTGTGGATGGGGATTTGCTAAAATAGAAATGATTGTCCACTTGGTCGCGAGTGGAATAATAAAGGTTTAAAGGTTTTGGGTACATAAGGAATTTTATAAAAAAAAATTGGGAAGGGATGGAGGAGGATATTACTGTCAAACTTGACAGGTAAAAACCATTTGCTTGTGGTTTGTCACCTAAAGGACGAACGCTTGTAATTAATTTAGTATCCGCATCAAAATTGTGGCATTCATTGGCTGTGCTCGATGAAATTATTAGTGTCATTCAAAACAAATTTGTAGATTTTCTATGGCAAGGAAAACATTGGGTTTCCAAAGAAATGTTATATATTCCTGTATGTACTGGAGGACAGGGTTTAGTTCATATTTTATCTAGAATTCGTGATTTTCGAATTCAAATTTATGTATAGATTTTTAACATTAATGAATGGTGAAGATGTTCATCCTTGTTACTATTTTTGTAAATATTTTTTGTCTACTAATTTGAATTATGATGTTCAATTGTTATTACTTGATGGGGATTTTCAATATACTAACATCCCAAGCTTTTATCAAGATTAAATAAAAGCCTGGAAATATTTTGAATCATCGAGAATAAAAATAGATGACATCTCAGTTGCAGACATATTAGAAGAACCTTTGTTTTTTTTACCATTAATTAGTTAACCCCAATACTAATGAACCTTTTTATTTTGAAATTTTGTATTTGCCTGTCTGACCAAAGTAAAAGATCTTTTTGATACTAGTTTGAAAAGAAAATTAACTGCAGCAGATCTTGTTGGCATATTAAGCATTCGTTCTGAACGCTGTATTCAGCAACATCTAGATTTACTAGGGTCGTCCTTTACTACGGAAGTGGAGTATATTGATTGACCGTTTTCTAAGTAATGATATTGATGTTGGTGTTGTTCACCAATATATTTTTAAATTAGATGTTGACATCTCAGAACGAATGTGCTAACAAGATCTGCTGCAGTTAATTTTCTTTTTAAACTAGTATTAAAAAGATCTTTAACTTTGGTCATACAGGCAAATACAGAATTTTCAAAATAAAAGGTTCATCGGTTTTAGGGTTAACTAATTAAGGGTTAAAAAACAAATATTCCCCCTAATGTCATATATAGTCATGTTTATGAATATCCTCATAGCATGCATGAAGGTGACCTTAACTGGAGAATCCTTCATGGTGCTATTTCAACCGGTAAATTTTTCTGTAAAGCTGGTTATCAGCAGTCGGATGCTTGTCCCTCTTGTGGTTTGAAAAAGGACTTGTATCATATTTTTGTTTCATGTCCACGTTTACAAGGTCTTTTAAGTTATGTTCAAAACATTTTGTTCAATTTAATTCCAAATGATGTTAGTTCCAAAGATTCTTTAATATTTGGACCATTAACTTTTTCTAGCACTGACCAAACGCCACCTAAGGTCAGTGCAAATCGATCTCCTCCAGCTGTCCACACGCCAACATCGGACAGCTGTCCAGTAAGGAGATTGAGTCCAGCTTATCCACCGTCACCTAGGATCAGCTGTCCAGAGATGCCAGCTCCAGACGACCGATCGTCATCCAGGGTCGGCTGCCCAGAGCCTACCAGACAACCAATGATGATGTAAGACGGAACAGTCGTGTTGGGAGAATGTACCAACACGCAACGATGGACCAAGCGGTGCAGGATCCCAAGACGACTGTTCCAGTGGATTGCCACCCAGGCGAAGATGGCCATCTACGTCACCTTGAGGCACCTGAGGTCCGGAGGAGGACAGACGAACCCACTCGTGGAATTCAGGTCGCGCATCCGCGCCCGGTTGGCAATCGAATTTGCCTATTGTAAGTTTATTAATAATGTAGATTTTTTTTCAGATTCTTTGTCTTTTAATAATGTATTATGTTTTATCTCTAATGACAAGCTTATTGTAAATATTTAATGGTAAGTTATTTTAATTGTATTTGTATTTTTTATTTTTATTTTTATCGTTTTGTTTATATATTGAAAACCGCGATGTGTTAAAGGTTAAAACATGGACTGGCCTTTACCAGTCCATGTTGACTGATCATTCGGACAAAGTCAGTTATAGGTTTCTAATTTAAAAGTAGGTAGGCAATAATGGTTAAAGTTTAAACTGGCTTGTATCAGTTTAAACTGACTTTGATCAGTTTGACAAAGTCTTTTGTATTTCTATTGTATTTTTGTATATTTTGGGGTTTAAAGTCTATGTAATTATATGTATTTTCAAAATTGTTCATTAGCTTGTAATAATAATGTATTTGTTAGGTTTGTATTTTATGTAACTTGAATTTTTGATACCTTGTACTACTGTGATATATTGTTTATTTAATAAAAGGGTATTGAAAATTCAATTCTTCTTCTTCTCATACAAAGCGTTTCCGGTTTACAACTTTTTTGTCCTTTGATATTCAGCTTTGATATTTGGCATGTAGATTTATCACCATGAGTCGATGTGTCGCATACCAGCAGATCTTCATATGACCTAGACCATTGACCTCAAGGTCAAATAATGCTAAATTTACATGCAAAGCATGTCTGGATCATAACTTTTTTATCTTTTGATATTCAGCTTTGATATTTTGCATGTAGATGTATCACCATGAGACGATGTATTGCGTACCAGAATGACCATCATATGACCGTGACCTTTGACCTCAAGGTCAAATTGATGCTAATTTTACATGCAAAGCATGTCCGGACCATAACTTTTTTATCCTTTGATATTCAGCTTTGATATTTGGCATGTAGATGTATCACCACGAGACGATGTGTCGGGTACCAAAACGACCTTCATATGACCTTAACCTTTGACCTCAAATTGAAATTAATGCTAATTTTACATGCATAGCGTGTCCGACCATAACTTTTTTATCCTTTGATATTTGGCATGTAGATGTATCACCCTGAGACTGTGTGGTGTACCAGAATGACCTTCAAATAACCTTGACCTTTAACCTCAAGGTCAAATTAATGCTAATTTTACGTGCAAATTTTTATCATTTTATATTCAGCTTTGATATTTGGCATATAGATGTATTACCACAAGACCATGTGTTGCATACCAGAATGACCTTCCTATGACCTTGACCTTTGACCTCAAGGTCAAATTAATGCTAATTTTACATACAAAGCGTGTCCGGACCATAACGTTTTTATCCTTTGATATTCATCTTTGATATTTGGCATGTAGATGTATCCCCGTTAGATGATGCCCTCAAGATCAAATTTATGCTAATTTTATTGCAATAACACCTGCATTTAATCAAGATCAGGTTTTTTCGATTTTTAGTATAAATTATCCTGTCTGATGGTACTGAATTGATACACTATACATTCATATTGTTCAGCTCCAGTGTGCATATTTATTTGCTCCCATGTAGAAAGATATTCCTAGTACTTATATTTGCCCCCACAGATAAAAACATCCACCTTGTTGATACCATGGAAGGGGAGACATCGGTTTTAGCCCGCTAAAACAGTTACAACTAGTTGTTCAAGAAATGTTTTCCAGACTTCGGAACCTATCTTACTTATCTTGTTATTTCAACTTTTAATGTATTATTTCAATTGTTGTTCTTTCATATTCATATAAGTGTTTGACAGCTATCTTCATATTGTAAAATTAAATGGTTTTCTAGTTAATCAAATTAAGGTAAACAAAAAGTTAATGATAAAAAGTTCTTTATTAACTAAAAATATATAATCAATATATAAATTTATTATACATAGCTATAATTTTTAAGTCCTATTGACTGTGAAGCAACGTATTATTAAAGTGCAATTCTCTTTTTTTTTTCATTTGTATTGCATTAACACATTAAGTTTTGTTATATTTGTCTTTTTTTTGTTTAATTTATATTTATTGGTTTAAAATTGAGATTTAGTTAACTTTGAAATCTTTACTTTTTTCTGCACTATTAGTAACGTTTATAATAATATTCTAAATAGTTTTACTTCTGTTTACAGCATTTTCAGAAGACACCATATGTGTTGGACTTTCTCGGGTCGGTTCAGAAACACAGACAATTGTAGCAGCAACATTACAAGAAATGACCTCTGTGGATATTGGTGGCCCACTGCATTCATTTATAATCCCTGGAGAACTTCATCCTTTAGAAAAAGACATGTTAAAATTGTTTGCTAATTGTGACAGTGTAAAAAAATTATTAAATTCATAGGGATAAGATTTTGTTGTTGGTTATGACTGCGATTACAGAGAAACTACCATGTGTTATTTATATTAAGTACCAGTAGTTTGCCCTTTGTAATAATGTCGAATGTGGATTGACAAATTAAGGCTAGGCAAGGTTATTTAATTATTGCCAAATGGTATACTTTACGTGTTTTGTCCCAATTAAAAAGATAGATATTTTTAATATATTAATATTTCCTCTTATAATGATTTAAAAAGGAACAAACATTTTTACACAGCTTTAGTTTTTCAGTCATTATTATAATATTGTCTAATTTAAAAGATGTCATTACATAAAAACATGTCACACGATTAAACTTTAAAACAGTTGGTATTCTAACTACTTCTATAAATAAATAGTTGGGAGAGTATGCCTCACTGAAGATAGATTTTTAGTCTTTAAAGCAGCCTTATGAATATTAATTAGGTGACCGTGATAACGCGTCCAGCAGGATTTTATCTGAACGAGGTACAGTACAAATCATTACACTTGCAACACCAGACTCCATGTAATTTTTTCAGTGACCTTTAGTAATAAATCATTTAAAAACACATGTAATTTTACCATTCATTACATGTAAAGTATAAAGTAAGATAAGGCAGTATTACATGTGAACAGTAGAAATATTTTATGGCTATCTACATTCTTATCAGTTTTATGGAAGTGGTTTTATAATAAAACTTTCAGTAACCACTTGTTAATGAATCATTAGAAAAGATGAGGTGTACCCTGTAATAGCAGTAGAAAATAATGTTTATATTCTTTAACAGCTGTATGATGTTTATAAAGTTGTGTGCAATTTTAATAGAGAAAATGGGACCAAAATGAAAACGATAAATGTGAATAATCTAAGAAAAGAAATTAATACTTTTACCTGAGTAACATAAAAATACTTAAAAATGATTTTAGTGCACTAAATTGTATGTTTGAACTTCTTCAAGTTCAATAACATTGACATAAATGATTAAAATGAGTACGAAAATAAACAGATGTTCACCTGTTTGCATAAATATGCAAATCTATATTGCACACAAAGTTGTTGATTATCATTGTTTTGATTGCAGTCATAACAAGAAATGATATGGGTTACACCCATATCCAGAGATGTTCGATTTATATGTTTATATGTGTTAGGTGTATCCGATTTGGTTTAATAGCTTTTTTTTTAATTTGTTTTATTTAAAATTTCATCATATGCTGTAAAGGGTTACAAATAGACGATTGTGGAAGGCAAGAAATATCTCAACTTTGAGAAGAGTGCTGTAAAAAAAGCAAGCATTAATTTATACATGTGTGCCCCCCCACCCACCCATACCATATGTGTTTTATATTTCAACAGATTATTTTATTTACGTGTTTTCGATATTAACAGATTTACCAAGCATACAGTTAACATAAAATTGATAATTTACATACAACTACATGTACTTTGTTGTTTTGTTGTACATGTACATGTATTCCAGAACGTTTATTGCCATTATGTATTGAAACGCACTGCCTAAGATATAGAAATGTTTTTCTTCGAGCACCAAAGCAGTTATAAAATAATGTAAACAAATTGAATATTAGATTTTTTTAATTAAATGTTTATAGTTTAAAATTTACTGAATAAGCAAAGTATACTTTACAATTAGAGCCACAACTCTCCATCTATGTGTGTACTACGACAGACGCCCAAGAACAATAATACATTTGATTTAATACCAGCATGTATATAAAATGATTGCTAATTTGTATTTATTAAAGAAATTAATTAAAATTTCTTCCTCTCCGTCTTTTTTACACTTCATAAAAGCCCACAAAAATCATTGTGTTAATATGCGTTTTAATTTGCGCTGTACTTCAAATAAAAAATATTTAACATTTTCGATATAAAATTTTACAAACTGCAGCTCATCTAGAGCTATCGTTCTTAATACTTAAATTGCACTATGAAATAATGATATAAACAAACAGACGGTAAAATCTAATAATAATTGTACACAATTTGAAAGGTGTATTGCCAATTAACAGAATTACGATCACGTGACTTGCTTTTTCGAGAGGTAAAGTGTCATGAGGTCAAAGGTTAAAAAGTTAATATAATACCTACTGCGTCGGAAAAAGCAAAAGTGTTGGAAAGACAAATGTTTACCGTACAATAACAATACATTGACCTTTTCGAAATATCACATAGTCACGTGGTTCTGTGGAAAAAAAAGGGGGGGGGGTAAGATCGTCAAAAACAATAATTTCTAATTTATAGAGGTATGTTAAATCTAATTCTATTAGTATCTGAATATAACTTGCTTCTTAAAAATAGTTTAACATAAAAAATTTTAAATCTTGAATTAAATAAAAATCCATACCATTAGTGTTTTTTTTGTTATAAAGAAATTTATTTTCCCTACCAAAATCTATGACATTTTTCACTTATTTAGAATTCTGATTTCTTAAATAACATGCCTGTTTTAAAATCTTATTTTCTTATACAAATAATAATCTAAATTAGCATTTTAGTGGCTAATTATATGAATCTAAATGGTCTTTCATTTTAACCTTTCATTAAAGTTCAGTGACATAAATAAGCAATTAGCAAATAAACAAGGCACATCTAATTTCCAATTAACAATTACATCACAGAAATATCTCTTACCCCCCCCCCCCCCCCTTCCCACCACCACGCACACACACACACACACACACGCCCCGTTCTCGGCCAATCTCGTGCGAGAGAGTTTGGGATTTATAAATCGTTAATAATCAAAACACATGGAAATAAAATTTAATGTTCAAGATTGATGAATTTTCTACATAAAGGTTTCATTTTCTACCCTAATTATGAAATAATCCAGAAATAATTCTGAAAATTATCGATCAAGGCTTTCTGGATTAGTGGTCACAAGCACGTTAAAAATACTGTTCGGCTAATGATGATGCCCGAGGGGAACTTCATGCATTACGTAATACAACAAAATTTTAAATGCATTATTTTTATCAAATCATCTTGTGAATTCCTATAAAAACAAATACATTCACATTCTATTATGTGAAGATTAGAAACTGCATAAAAATACAAAGCTTAAGTACCCTATAATTTCTGACATAACGAAAGAAATAAAATTGAAAATTATCGATCAAGTCAAATTTATAATCATCTACATTTTATATAAAGATACGAATGCAAAAAAAAAGATATGAAGCTTGCTCTATCAATCGTGAAATAATCCAAACAAAACAAAATATATTATGATAAAATTGAACCGAACAAGTCTTTCTAACTTATACATTACGTAATATAACGTAACACAATCTAAAAATGCCTTTTTATTATCAAATTATCTAATTAATTGATAAAAGAAACACATATATATACATTTTATTTTGTAAAGATAAGAATGCATTAAAAAAAATACTAAGCATACCCTATAAATCATGAAATAATCCAAGAAATAAAATTGAAGCATTGATCCTATCTAGTGAAGTCAAAAGCGCATTAATATACAATTTTGTACATCTTTACTTCTTATTAGATCAGGATAAAAAATGCATCTTAAAGCTTGAATGATTTAACAAATACGAAAAACTGTAATTGAAATATTTTCTTTAATTCTTAATTAGCCATTTTATCACTTACAACATGAACTATATTGTAGAGTATGGTTTTTACCTTTTTGCTCAATTTACCCGAAAACAATTATATATCATTAAGAGATAATAAGAAGAGATCGAACATATGAAAATATTAAAATATAATTTGTGGTCTTCTTGTTTTTTTGTCTTTGTCGATTAGTGAAGGCTGACAAAAAGGTTTTGTTATAAAAGCTGTTAATTTAACTGTTTAGACCCGAGTATTAATTTCAACAATGATAACAAACAAGATGACATTGCACTATAATTTTTTATTAGCCCAAGAAATAAATAAAACATTCAATATGACTGGTATTTCAAGAAACATAAACTACAAAACCTTTTGAACTGGACATCTGTATCACAAAATTTTTTTGACGGTGGATGGATTGTACATTCATATAAGCATTTTTCCATGATTTTCTAGTCTAAAAAATGGATATGAACAAAAGGTCATTGCAGACTTCATACAATCTTTTATATTTACTAGGTGATGTTACATTTTAAATTGATTTCAAAAAGAGAAGAGTTCATTATACTTAACTAAGTATACAGCTCGTGGGAATGTAACATTTTGTCTAGATAGATGATTCTGGCCAGAAATCTAAAATTACGGTCTGCTGTGGAAGTCACCAATATTTATTATTATTTTTTATTTTAAGCCCCACCCCAACAAGCCTGCATTGCATGATTTTCATTCTGAGAATGATAAAGTCAAACTTTCTATAATGACAAAAATTTGGGAGTTGGTTAAGAATTTTCTATTTAGATGTCATTTGATTATCTGAAATAATTTGTAAGCATAATGATAATGGAATGTAGCAAAACTGTAAAGATTTGAGATCAAGTTGTTTTAATTTCTTGACAGTCTTACTTGATATTATGCAGGTACAAACTCGGTTGCAGTTTAGCATGTTTAGAGACCTTCAGTTGTTTTTGCAAAAAGAATACACCCAGCATATGTATTCACTCTAATTAGCACAGCTCAGAAGTTGCATTACAGAAATGAATACAAAAACATTGGTGTATGACCAATATTAATCCTGAAACAAAATGCTTCAACTAGGATGCCAATTGTATGTAGCTTCAGGTTCCAGCCATTTGTATTTATGATATTGTGATTTGATGACAGTCTGTTTGGTCACCCACCTCCATTTATTCTCTTTATCGACCCAGTTGACATAAATTTAATCACTATGCATCTTACAAAACCTCTATTAACTATAATATTTTCTTTAACAAGACATTTTGTTATTTCTGAATATATTTTGTGTCTTACTCCATTTCTCTGTAAGTCATTAAAGATGGTGACAATTCTTTGTTTAACCAAATGTAAATTTTACTTTCATTGTGTTTTATTTTGACGCTAAAAGTACTATTTAATTTTTGTTGTATTTTTATATTTCCTTAATATTTCAAAGGTCTTGTCTGACTTGCATCTGTAACCTTATCTGATGAGTTGAACATCCCATCACCCTGGTTCTAATTAGATTTATAAAAATTTGTAACTGAATAGACTATTAAAAGTCAGATAATTGAAACAAACAGAACAACCAACTATTTTATATACATTATATTTATCAATTTTTTTATGAGATATTTACCAAAACATTCAACTGACAGTTTTAAGTTTATATGCACTTATTAGATGTGAAATGTATGAAAACTTGGAATACATTACATTTAGTTAAACATATATTAAGGTAAACATTACATGTAATTCCCAAACCAATTTTTTTTGACCAATAAAAACACTTACATGTAATATTTCATATTTACATGTAATACATTTTACATAGAAAGGCAATTACATGTATATTTTTCAAACTGACAATTCCAAATAAGAGATAATCAATGATGTATGTAGTATGCAAGCAGTACAAAATTTTGGTTTAGTACCAGTTTGCTGATTCCCAGATTGTCCAATATTTTGATTACCAATGTGCTGATTCCTTGATATTTGACCATTTAAAAACAATCTACCCGGCATATGAATGATTGTAGGTTTATGTATGCATCCTCCATAATATTGATGGGAAAGATGTTAAATTGGTTGATTAAGTTCAGTAACTTAAATGCAATTCTTTTTTAAATTTTCTTTTTGTATATTTAATTTTTCTTAGTAACTAATTATTATCTTTTCATATGAATTCAGAACAAATAACCACACAAGCTGATAATTTATAATTGTAAAAGATCACTAATAGTATTGGTTATTAATTTGCTTAATTTTTCTAAGTATCCATAATTTTTTCTCAAATGAAAATTATCAGCTTACATTGATTTAAAACAAATAACATCCTAAGCTCAAAATTTCTAAGTAAAAAATTCTTTTTATGTCAATTAAATTAATAAGAATTATTTAATTAATATTTAATTTACATAATTTTCATAAACACACATAATTCTCGATATTTATTTGTATACAGATTGTTCTTAATTGATTGAATAATAGGGAATCTGCTAATTGGACGCTGCAATCTGGGAATCCCCAAACTGGAATGCACTCCAACATTCTTAACTGTTTATTATGTATTTTGTTTTCAATGAACTCATGCTTTTATTCATTTCAAAGTTAAACTATTTAATAAGAAACATAAAATAGCAAGCATACTGTCAAATGATCACAGCAGTACAATTACTTTATACTAAATTCAAAAATTGGGATAACTTTCTGCAATCACATCTTCACATAAAGTAGAATATTCATCAACAGGAATGGTATTTGTAGTAAAACTTATTAAAGGCATGGACGAGATGTTTTTTCTTGTAACCTTGGCTTGTAAGTCTATTCCTAAGAAATTGGTGACATTTGCATAAATCAATATACTCATTGAAAGCTCTTGCATACCTGATCAAATATATACACCTATGCAAGAGAGGCTGAATTATTGCTGCACAAGTGAGGAAAATTTATAATTTTTAAATTAAAATCATCTTGTTTGTAATATAGCAGATAGGTCATTTATCAGTAGTAAGACCCATTTTTGGTTATGGTTGTATAGCACAATCCATCTCACAGCACAGTTTCTAAATAAACATTTATTAAAAAAGTGACTGAAATTTTCCAATTAGTTTTTTTGTTTGGTTATAAATTGATCATCACAAAGGTCCAACATAACCAGTTGGGTAAATTTTATTTAAGGAGTTATAAAATGCAGTTAGCTTAACTATTTTTTGTTTTGCACTTACATTGAAAAGTCAATGGTATGTTATTTTACCCATCTTTTAAGCTGCATGAAGCAAATCATTTAGTGAAGGTTAAGCTGAATGCGGATAAATGGTACCAAAATAGAAATTGTTTAATTTAGTTAGATATTGGGTGTAGGAGTGCTTCAAATTCCGCAGTGCAACTTGAACCCGCAGCCTTAGTGTTGACAGACCACATGATCAATAGAATATGACTGACTACCTTAACCACTCGGCCACCGAGGCCCCTAATGTGTAATGTTTTTTCTATTACAGTTTGTTTTAACGCAAACTTCTATTTAACTAATGTATAAAAGAAAGAAGAACTAGATAATCTGTACCGATATTCACCAAAGCAATGTTCTCTTTGTTACATTAATATTTTGTCTACTCATGTGTTATCAAAGGGCTCAATCATGAACATTCTCATATCATATAAGAATTTCATATTTTGTCCTGCCTGGACAAGTTTAGAGTTAAAACTGAAATGTTTGAGGGAACTACGACTGAAAATGAACTTTATTATTTTGATTTTAGATAGCATATTATATTGCCTTATAATGTGGTTTTCTATCACTAGTAAAGTTTGAGCTCATTAATAGATATTATTTATCTGGAACTGCTGTTTCTAGATTTTATACTTAGAAAATGATTCAGTTTTGTCAATATAACAATTCTTACTTATTTTGTAGTTATCTCAGTAAATAAATATTATTTTCAAATAAATTAATTCAGTTTAGTATGTTTTAGTGCAGGATTTTTACAACTGTGGATCTTGTCTATTTTAATAAACAAAAACAAAGGAAGGGGAGGTACCATTTCTTGTTTAAATATTGATATTTTGGATGCCATTTTATCACTTAGCTAAAACAGTTGTCTTGTTTGCTTAAACTTAACTTATTTTTAAATTTCTACCGATTCAGATTACTAAACATTAAATTGTTTCTTTCTTCAAAAATATTCACTCCAAAATTGACACAAAATTTCTCACATATGGTAACATACATGGTGCCATGCATAAAATCCATTTCTTCAAGGTTGACCTTCACTAAATTATGAATCAGGTGATGCTGTAGTCAAAAGTAGTACTTTATAGCACTAAAGTAGTTCTTAACTTTCACATTGCAAATTTTTCTCATTCTAACTAAATCTGTTTAAATTGATATTTATGCGATGAAAAAACATTTTGAATGTGAAATGACTCTTGATTTCCGCTGAGTATAAAAATTTTGTAAAAAAATTCACAAACACCTGTTTCTACCATTCTGACAACCAAAACTATATTTGTGAAATAATTTTTTAAACATAGTAAAATTTTCTTATTAGACTTAAGTTTTGCCCATTCTGATATTTTAGAGATTACTTAGAAAAGGGGGATTGAACAAATTCACTGCCAGGAAATGTTATAATGGTCAGTTATGTAAATCATTTAGTAAAGGTCAATTAGAACCTACTGACGAACTGTTAACTTGCACCATAAGAACAGCACAGGTGTTAAACCACTTTGATATGATCACAACTTTGTTTAGAGAGGTTCATGTTGCTTGTTTGTTGTTTGCTTGTAGTATATGTTACTAGGTGTGTTTTCGATAGCATTCTAGTAGCCTTTTCTTTGTAATTTTGTTCTTTTATAATGCCATTTTACCTCTAGATATACTAGATAATAAGGATTCCAGTTGCCATTTGCATAATTTCAGTATACATTTGTAAAATTATCAACAATGATATAAATGGAATTTTAGTTCAACAAAGTATTAACATCAGCTGGGCTCTTTATTTTAGTAACCTTGTATAATAAAAAGATTTAATCCTGGAATGTTTTCAAATAATATATCTTTTGCATAGTTTGTTACAAAGCAGCCAATCACAGTAGTGTTTTTATCTTTTTGAAGTTCTGAATACATGCCACCAGCTCATCATTGCAAATAGCAGACCCACAGACATCTAAATATTCTATGTTTTAACCTGATGCAACCAACTGCCCCATCAGTATCGAGATGTTTCAAGTCTGAACAATGAGAAACTATCTTTAAAATTCAGTTTGGGCTAATGCCTTCTGTTCCAATTTTAAGTTCTTTGAGAAATTGTAGATGACAAATTGCATCCACACATTGATCACTTATAAATGGGCAGTCATTAATCCACAAAGTTAACAAGATAGGAGTTTCCTAAAGCAGTAAACACAGATTGTCCAATGAATATAATATTATACAGTCCAAGCTGTCTTAAAAAAAAATAAAACCATCTAACTAGTTTTTTTCTTAATTACAGAAAGAAACAATACTGGTTAATTGGCACAATCTATGCTTCCTTAATTATAAAATTCATTTTAATTTCTCTTTGCTTCAACACCAAGACCTATGTGTATCAAAACCATATAATAATGCTACATTATATATATTTATTACAGTTTTCTCTTTCTATACATGAGCAGAATGCCCTTTTCTAACACTATTTTCAATGATCCTTGGGATGGTTCAATTACAATAACTATCTTGACAAAGATTTTTAAAACAGAAAATAAAAAATGTATACACTTTAGATACACAATTGTTTGTTTAATATCATTTTTGACTTAACAAAGATAATTGTTTATAGGCCAGTGACCAGAAAAGATATTCTGATGTTTTATACATCCTTTATTACTAAATCTTAAAGAAACTCTAACCTGTACCTATCAAATTCAGATTGATTGTAAAAATTGTCAATTGATAAAATAAACAGATGTCTTTTAAAGTAACAGTGTCTGTGATTTGATGGTCAAAATATAGGACAACTTCATAATATAGTCTTATATATCTAAAGCTAAAAATCATCAAAATGATGTTGGGGCTTATCAGTATCATTTGGTTACTCTAGTTGTATGACCAATTAAACTGTCAGTCCAATTATAATTTTTGCTGGTGATAAATACCAGATTTTAATAATGTTACTTTTAAATGTGCATGTTATAACAGGTACTCGTGGACAGAACCCTCTCTTATTGTATTCTCTTGTGAGAAATCTTTATTGCCTTAAAATATATAATGTTCTTTGTTCCATTAATGTCTAACAAAAAACCAAGTTTATGACAAGTTCCCTGACAGGCAAATTGTCATAAATTTAGTTTTTTATTTGTGGAACTATAATATGAAATGCTATCTCTGAAGCTAGTTATAAACAAGTGTGGACTGTGAGCAAGCTCACAAAGGGATACCCCCCGCTTCGCTTCAAGTCCAATTATCTCCCCTGAATAATATCCGACAGCGATGAAAATTCTTCATGCACATCTACATATGATGTACTTTCTTCATGTAAAGTTTCATCAAAATCTGTCAAGCGGTTTAGGAGGAGAAGCGCTTACAAGGGATGTGGACAGACGGACAGACAGACAGACAGACAGACAGACAGGGTGATTCCTATATACCCCCCAAACTAGTTTGCGGGGGGTATAAAAAAATAATTCAAGCTAAACACATAAAAAAATTGATTTGTTAAAGACGATTTTCCCTAATACAAATTATAGGAATGAAAATTGGACATTGTCGAACACTAAGTAAAACTTCTTCAAGTCTAAAATTACCAAGATCTCATTCAAATGTGTGACAATTTGAAGCTACTGTTTTACAGTCATCTGGTATTTATCACTGGCAAAAATTATAATTGGACTGACAATTTAATTGGTCATACAGCTCCTGTAACCAAATGATACTGATAAGCCCCAACATCATTTTGATGCAGATTTTTAGATTTAGATGTAAGACTGAATAAACATATTTCTGTAAACAATATTTTGTTCCAAAAAATTATAACAGGTTTGCCCAAACAAAACAATTGGCATTGCAAAAATATGAATTGAATGAAGTTACGATATTGGCAGCTCCTAATAAAATTAAAAAAACTGCATGTTAAAACGAGTAACAATTTAGAGATATTTGTTTGCTAAAGTGTAAATATAAAGTAATTTTAAACTGTTAATTATATAGAATAACAGAATTATTTAATAGAGACATATTAATGCAGGTTATTGAATGGCCTGCATTGTAAGTTGCTGAAGGTGAGACATATACGGGTTTCTGGCAGCAGAGTTGGAGACGTTAATTCTGGACATTTTTCTTTATAGAATAAAAATAGGGTCCAATTTGATAGAGGACTCTATTGAATATTGCTGATAAGTTTTGCTTCAATTGTTTCCCAGTATCAAAGAAGAAGCCTTCTTAATAATTTTCTCAGGTCTTATGTTTAACAAAGTCCTGCTGTGGCAAATCAGATGAGAACAACAAACATTGACTTTGTAAAGGACCATACAATGAACATTATATCAAGTTTGGTTTAAACACCAAATTAAAATGTAAAAGTTTACAGACACTGACAGATGTAAAGTGATGAGCTCACTTCACCCTTAGGGTTAGGTGAGCTAAAAAAATTTATTAAAGAAGAATATTGATCCTCTTTAATTACCACCCAAATCACACCAACAAGAGTTTAGTGTTAAACCCCAAAAAAATCTTTTCAGTTAAGTTTTCAAATAAATAAGGCATTGTGTACAAAGCAGAAGGCTACTATTCCCAGTTCTAGGTTAAAAAATTACTTGTCACTTACTTAAATTTGCTGTAAATGTTCATATTGTTGCCATTGTGGCATACAAGCAAAGTCCCATGAAATTTGTGTATAAAGTATAAAACCGATTTGAATTTGTCAATGAACCATTTGACTAGTGCAAACAGGAACATTAGCATCATTGGTTTAATTCACTTGCAGCAATTTTAAAGCTATATCATAGTGTCTAGTTTTTATTGGGGTGAAAACCCATAGTACGCTGTTTTAACAGCTGGCCTTTGGCACGACAACTTACAATCATTGTCAGTTTATGTTGAAATTAAGCACACTTTGTTGGAAGTCGGACTTTAATTCGCAATCTCAACTACTTTAACTACTGTGCCACAATAGTCAAACATACTCCTGTGCCATATACCAACTTCAGATTCTATATGCAAATAAATTTTGTCACTTATCACTGAAGTTCAGCAGAGGAAACTAAAATTTGTTTCATAATTGTCACACAATGCACTTATGTTACATCTGGATAAAGATAATAAAATCTGTCATTCTGTCAGGGGTGGGGTTTGTTTTCTCAGGGTCCCCCAGCTTCCTCCCCCAATAAAAACTGGATGCCATGATAAAGCTGAAAAATTGCTGAAAGTGGTGTTAAACAACATTTAAACAAAAAAAACCCAAACAAATCTGTTATTCTGAAATTCTTTAGTATGTGTTGAACAAATATGTTAAAAGGATTCATGTTACAAATGCATTCTTTTTGTTCTTACTTATTACTCTATTGTATGTGTTAAATAAATGTGTTACTAAAAAAGGTTTCAAGTGCAGCAGCAATTTAGTTTTCCCATTTATTTGATTTACATGTATGTAATTAATTTAATTTGATTTGATTTAAGCCAATTGAATCTTTTGAGAGAGCAACAAGCCAAGAATATGTAAGCCCCCCCCCCCACCCCCATAATGGGGTACAATAATAGTATATACTGACAAAATAAAACAATACACAAGATATAGACACATCAATTGTCATTGTAAATTGTTTAATTTTTATGTACACCATTATGTAAATATTGAATAGACTGTAAATACTACATGTACATTTATGTTTAAGACTATTGAGGGACTTGCACCTCAATAAGAGAGATTGACAGATTTTACATGAATAAGAATTAAACTGAGGGAAGCGCGAGAAAAAAATGTGTTTTTGAAAGAAAGATGTATCATTAGTAAAAGGTTTTAAAAAAAGTTGTGGGAAAGTATGCTAATTTATAACAATAAGTTAATCTTCCAGATTGTTTGATATACTTATGACAACTTTTACTATTTAAGATTGTAATTGTCACTATAAGAGAGTTTTTCATTCAATTATATCTTCAATTTGATCATTTCATTATAGTTATTCCAAAAAGTAGAATAATATAATATGCTAGGCAACCAAAAAAACTGTTGGTTGTCTTTTCATTTACACATGCAATTTGGGCAAGATGGGTTATCAACCAACAAATTTATTTAACAAAAGATAATTTAGTTAACTAGCTTCATTATACAACTGACAATGGATAATGTTAAGTTTTCTTGTTCGACAATCAAAATATTTAAAGAGTTCTTTTTTAGGCTTATAAACTTTATTAAGTTTAACAATACTAATTTACAGACATGTCATTTTCTTGCCTCAAAGGTTAAACAGTTCCATAGTCTGTTTACAGATGGAACAAGTGTGGACTGTAAGCACGCTCACAAAGGGATACCCCCCGCTTCGCTTTTCAAGTCCAATTCACTCCCCTGAATAATATCCGACGGCAACGAAAAATGCTTCATGCACATCTACATATGATATACTTCCTTCATGTAAAGTTTCATCAAAATCTGTCAAACGGTTTAGGAGAAGTTGCGCTTACGAAGTCTCCTACTAAGTACTATATTTATAAAGTCTTAGTCCAATTATCTCCCCTGAATAATATCCGACACGACGTAAATTCTTCATGCACAACTACATATGATGTACTTCCTTCATGTAAAGTTTCATTAAAATCTGTCAGGCGGTTTAGGAGAAGCGCTTAAAAGGGATGTGCACAGACGGATAGACAGAGATACAGACAGGGTGATTCCTATATACCCCCAAACAAGTTTGTGGATGGTATAATAAAATAATGATAAGAGACTGTCCTGCACTAAGGAGAAATATATTTTAGCCTGATTTGCCTCAAGTCATACTCATGCTGTCTTTATGTAACTAGATCATACATATAAGAAGGAGATAGCTCAATAATAATTTTTAAAATATAATGTGTTTATGTTTTTTATACTCTGACTTACAAAGTGGTGAGGTCCGTTTTGATAAGTTTATGTCCATCCGTTGGACTTCCCCATGGTTTCCTCTTGAAAACGTGTCCAAGTATTTGCTTACATTTGCACAGCTGTTAAGTACTATAAAATGAAGATCAAGTGTAATTTTTATCACAATCCCATTTGTAGTTTTTGATTTAGGCCAATTTAGCTTATGTCCCAATACCCGGTAGATGCCCAATTGTATTACATATAACTGACAGTCAAAATTTAATTACCGTATGTGTATAATTCTTTAATTGGCATAGTGTGTCCAGCTTCTATATGTACACTGTATACTAAATATTGTCATCCTACCATGTATGGTTACAGAGGAACTGCCTTAATCCAAAAACTTTAATGTAGGTTGTGAAATTGAGGTCAAGGTCAGGTGGTAGGTGACTGACTGGCAAGTACTCATCATAAGCTACCACTGGACCAAATTTGATGTACTTAAGGTTTAAGCTTACAAAGATATAAAGCAAAATTTTAAGTGTTCACGCTGCTGCTGCTGGAATCCCATATATATGTTTCGCCTCCAGTGACTATCGTCGCAGGCTAGACAAACACAATCATACAAAGGTGTTTACATAGACTTTGTTACTTTACTAAGTCATCCAAACACAAATATTTCAAAATTAACATTAATACCTCTGTGGGAAGAGAGAGCAGATACATACTTCAGCCCAAATTTATTTATAGCGGACCACATGAAACCTTTCCTGAGTATAAGTTGGTTTTGCTCAGGGTATGTAGATTTTAGGAAGATGAACTGTCCTATTGTTTAAATACAATAGGTATTGTTCTCTCTGCAGTTTGTTCTATTGGAGCTTTAAATTAGTCCGGAGAAATCAATCATCCATTTATTAATTTTCATATTTCAAAAACAAAAATCCTCCTTATGAAAATACATGAACCTACATTGATTGTAGGGAGGAATTGTTATGCAATTCTGAACCAAAATAAACTGAACAGTATTATTTGATATGTATCGTTTGAAGATAAATTGTCTATACAATGTTTTGAAGAAAATTTCACAATCTAGTTTACAATGTTTTCAAATAATAAGATTGAAACAGATGAAAAATGAAAAATTTGTCATTAAATTTCACAAAATATCTGCTGAAATTTTTTATGATCTATAGTTACGCTTTCTGTATCATTACTGTACAGGTCCCACCCCACTCCTGGAGAGAGCTGCTCATACTTATATATAAAGCATTAGCATACAAGTTTTATTGAAAGTAAGATTTTACAACAAATATAAACATAAGCTCTGTAGGGCTTTTAGCCGACTATATAGCACTAGTCACCATGTATGGTAAGTAGAGGTCATGGGAGCAGTCAGTAATATCCAGTAAAATTCATTGGAAAAGTGTTTGTTTTTTATGGAAAACCAATTTATTTTGTTTTAATGAAAACATATGAGTGCCATCAAGATATGGAATTAAGGGATATGGCAAAAAAATCTATGCATATACAATAGATCAAATAAAATAGAAATTTTTCTTTAGAAGTCATTTACATTAATTGTTGCAATAACAACTTGCTCTTACTAAGAGGGGGCCTCGGTGGCCGATTGGTTAAGGTAGTTCGTCTACTATTGATCACATGATCGCGGGTTCGATTCTCACTGCGGGCAGGGTGTACTCGACTCCAATCGTAACTGACAGGGATTGCAAGTTTTCCTTTGCAGGTCGGGGTTCTCTCCGTGTTCTCCGACTTCCTACCCCAATAAAAACTGAACGCCATGATAAAGCTGAAAAATTGCTGAAAGTGTCGTTATAATACCATTCAAACAAAAAAATCTTACTAAGAGTGTCACCAGTAAGTATAGCATATATAATTTCATAAGGGTGTTCAATTTTTTTTACATCAAAATTAATCAATGAATGTTTGATTTTCCCTGTCAGATTTAAAGTACCCATTGAATAAACTCCACTGAGAACAATATGTATTGTATTTAAACAATGGAACAGTTCATCTTTCAAAAAATTTAAATACCCTGACCAACACCAACATATACTCGGGAAAGGTTTCATGTGGTCCTCTATAATACACCATTGGCAAAGCTCATCCTCACAATTCTGGGGTTCATACACATGGACTCAGAACCCTTGACTTTGGATGATTGGCCAAACTGTCTTCATAAAAAAAGCATATGCCACATTTTTTTTTAAATTTGTAAAAGAAAATATACAAGCTATATTTGCAGAATCTATGCATAAAATACACCCCAACTTCTATTTGCTTAAAGACTGAGATATAGGTAACTACTATAAAAATGTACTAAACTCATGTAAAAGGCAGTTTTTCTCTTTCTATACATAAAAAAATGTCCTATTATCTCAGCATTTTTTCAGCATCCTTAACATGGTTTAATTAGCTTAATCATTTAGGCATTAATTAAGATTTACTTGAATAATCTTAGTTGTGACAGTGTTTGTTTAATATCATTTTTGACAGAACAAAGAAGTGTTTATTGACCAATGACCTTTTCAGATATGTTAATGTTTCAGACATCTTTAACTTGTCCATACTCCATAGTGATACTACAAAACCATTGATAACAAAAACCAAGATGTCTGTTCAAGTGGCAGTAAAAGTAACTAAAAACTGGTTAGAATATGGACAGATTCATATTAAACATTCAGTACAATATTTAGTTTCAAGAACTTTCAACATTTTGTTAATGCAGAATGATCAACATAAAAAATATGTTGTGTATGAAAGAGAAAATAAACTGATGATATTAGTACATTGAAGACTGTAAAAGTAAAAATATGGGGGAATAAAAAATCATGCATGTTATTATAAATGGTGTGTGTGACCTAAAAATGATGGTGGGGAAGGGTTAATTTAATTTGGTAATAATAAACAGTAATCTTGGTGATTTGTGGGACTATAAGACTTAATTATGGGCAAATGTTGTTCAAAATTATGTATTAGATTATCAGTCATTGGACTTCGGCACAGTTCAAAATTGCAACTGTAGCAATGTGAGAAATAAAGAAATTGTTTCTACTAAAAGCAAACCCAAAGTTGGGTAAAATAAACTTTGTTTCAGTAATTGCATTGCATGGGATGGGGCTATTGAGGTCAGTAAGGTATAGTTTGAAAGCTGAAGATATTGATCAGTGTTAAATGAATAGTTCAGTCATTCAATTTTCCATATATACATCTTTAAGCATTATTTAATGCCTCATTACTTAGAAAGGAAATACATGAAAATGATACTTATTTCATGTTAGTTCTTACCATACCATGGAATTGTATGCATGTATAAAGGAACATTTGAAATTAATAACAAAGATGTACAAATGATGTATAATGATTGTCCTGTCAATTTTATTAAATAAAGACAATTTCAGTGTTTTACAGTGTAATATAGTTTAAACTCCAAAACTACATAAGTCTGCTTTGTAAAATTAACTGAGATTTTAAATGTTGGTCTATTTGTCAATTCTGTTTCTGTCATTCCTTGATTGCAGTAACATTTATTCAGAATATTAAAATGACTGTTTGGCATTCTAGTTGACTAATTTCCAAGTTGTAATGGAACAAAAAGCACTTAACTCCACCCTTGTTTTGTTGATATCAAAAAGATGTAATTATTATGAAAATCTTTATTTTACATTCAATACCAATCTTATTAAAATTAAATCTTTCACAAGCTCCCCTTTTTGTTATTGTCCCTTAACATCCACAATAACAAAAACTGGGGGGGGGAGCTTGTGAAAGATTAAATTTTAATTAGATTGATTCAATACCAAAGATGATACTGTTAATAAAAAGGGGAGATAAGATTTTTGCACCCTAGATTTTCAAATCAACACCATTTTGATAATTTATTATAAATATTCATTATATAATTATATAATATTTAAGGATTAATTACAAAAATTATGTGCAAAACAGAAATTTTGTTATCCCTTGATGGAAAAAAAAAATTTTTGTAGTTAATACTTATAAATAAATTCAAACAATAGAATAAACTCAAAAATTTTATTTTTGTAACTGGACATTTTTTTAAAAAGAGCTCAACACAAAAACTGTTAGTTTCCCATGGAGTAATATATGACGTCAAATGGCTCCTGTCTCCATGACGATCAAATTGTTTTCCATCCTCTGATAGAAAATATTTTCCAGCCAATCAAAAGTCGGTATTCTCGCAAAATTTATTTATATGACATAAATAATAGATTTAAAAAAAATCTATTCAACTTTTCAATATTATGGTCTAAATTTTATGTTTAAAAAAAGTAAATTATCCATCTTGTTAATTTTTGCATAAAATGTTAGCATACAGTTGTATTGATAAATTAATCAGGATAGTTAATGAATCGGTGTGATTAATTGGTACTGGTCATTTTTTATTGATCTCACTTCAGCTGATCACTGTACAGGTATTAATTATCAGCAACTATTTTCCAAAACTTTAGTATCTTGAATAAACATTCAAAATAGAACATTTAAGTGATAATGACAAAGTTCCGTGTTTTGGTTATCACCTCAGTACCTTAGGTGCTTAAAAGTACTGTGGAACAAAGTTTTAAAGCGACCACCACTGTTAAAGACAGATTCCCTTGCATATTTTTCAACTTCAGTAACACTGAGGAGGGACAAAAAATACAATTAAAAAAGAAACAGTGATGATTAGTTTCAATTTATTTATTCACTATTGCAGAAGAAACTTAATACAGCTGTTAAAGAATATAAACATTATTTTCTACTGCTATTACAGGGTACACCTCATCTGATCTGATGATTCATTAACAAGTGGTTACTGAAAGTTTTATTATAAAACCACTTCCATAAAACTGATAAGAATGTAGATAGCCATAAAATATTTCTACTGTTCACATGTAATACTGCCTTATCTTACTTCAAACTTTACATGTAATGAATGGTACAATTACATGTGTTTTTAAATGATTTATTACTAAAGGTCACTGAAAAAATTACATGGAGTCTGGTGTTGCAAGTGTAATGATTTGTACTGTATTTGCACAAAAGAAGTTGGGAGTTAAGACTTAAAGTCGTCAATATTGATATCCTGTAATGCACGCATATAGTTGAAAATGTTTGTTGGAACGTGGTATGGTCGTTAAAGGTCGACAATCCGTTTACTGTAAATGTTAAAATATATATAGGGGTTTCCATGTGCTATTATTTTTTAAGTTACCAAATTGAACTCGAGATCGTAACGGTTGCTGTTTCTCAAATTAAAGAGTATATGTAATGAAATTCTATAATTTTGCACGTGTCATTTTGTATTTCAATTTACAAAAAATTGGTACGGTTTTTCTGTACCAGCAATAAAATGTGATACGGTCGGAACCGTACCGGCCGTACCGCTTGCTACGCCTATGACGGGTTTAAAAAGCCTGTAATCGTTAATATCAAGAATGATTTCTAAAACTTTATATGAAGTAGAAGTTACTAAAAGTGTTTCATACAGATAATTGTATTATGAATTCAGTTTAATACGAGGCAATTAATAAAGCTTCGAAGTATTGTGATATATGTCCAAGCGGTATTTAAAGCTAGTAAACACTTAAAGGAAAGTGAGAAATATAATCGAGTTCTCATTAACGAGGACCTCACAAAAACTAGAAGTCTCATGGCCTATAAAGCTCGTCAGTTAAAAACAATCACTACATCAAACAGACTGTTGATGGTAAGATATTTATTAAAGACAATGCCGACAAGATAAGTGTTACAAATACCGAGTCGGCACTGAGAAACTACGTCAACGAACGGTTTCCTCGAGCCATGAACCTCCTGTTTCCAACACGAGCTCGAGACGTTAGTGAACAAGACGACGGTGCTACTCCTGCGAACATTCAGCGTACCAATGGTACTGCCATCTTTAATCGGTAGTAACCTTTCCGACGAACTTTATAAAAGTGACTATTGGAATTTTTCGTGGCCAACTTTGAAAAAAAACTTTTCTTTGGTAAAACTACCTAACTACCTAACTCTACTCAATAGGTCTTAACATATCATGTTATATATATTCTCATGCTCGGTTGTTGCAATTTTTTTCTCTCTCTCTTTGTTTTATTATTAATTATTTTAAAGATTATTTTGAAAAGTTTTAACGAGGAAAAACTGAAAATCTTGAAAGCTTCATTTTTTTCCTTTCTTCATCTTACCTTATGGTAAAATTGTTCACTCAAGCAAATCATTAAGCTAGTCAGTAGAGTAAAATGTTCACTCGGGTAACGCGTCCGATCATTTAAAATTTTTACTGCAGAACAAAAAAGTTAAAGTCGATCGAAAAAAACAAATTGTTTAAAAAGTAATTAAATAGTTGACAAAATCACTATGTAGAGAATTAATTATTGTGAGTGATTTATATATTTCACATAAATTTCTGCAAATGCTATTGCATACTGTAATAACAATGTGCACTCTTGTAAATAACTTGTTACATATTTGCATTTTTCCTTCAATTTCCAACTGTTTATATGTCCTTTTCCTTTACCTTGATGAAATGCTCTATGTCTTAGATATTTCCATGTATAATTACGGATATGCACCGGATTATGATCACAATATATCCACCAGGATTTGATGTGTTTTGCCCACTCTCATTATGTGTACTTTGATCATACCCCGTGACTTTATAATGGGTATCGGTATTGAGCAGTACAGAGTGAGAGTGGGCCTATTTAATGTTTCTCAAAATCACAATAGAGCACGAACGTTATCATTGTTTGATGTTTTTTGTATATACTGTTTAGTATTTTATCAGTCAGATTCCCTGCCTGTTATAGTATTATTATGTTTCTTTGACTTTGAGAAATGTGTTGCAAGTGAAATAAGTCGCATTATTCACCAAAGTAATGTTGATTACATTTTAATGATTGTCACCTTGTTGTCAATCATGGAAATATTATTGCTCATATCGGGATTGGAATTCAACCCCGGCCCCATGAATATCAACCATACCCTAAGTAATATTGATCCTACGGATACAAGGAGTTCTGATTGCCCACCCGAATTTTCGCATATTTACGAGATATTTTCTAATTCTATATCCTTCCTTCATTTAAATGTACAGAGTTTACTACCAAAATTAGACCTTATCATAGCTGAATATAACGATTTCGATATTTGGCTTTTACTGAAACATGGTTGAAATCCTCAGATATGGATGACTCTACAGAGCTAATAAACTACCAAGAACCGTTTCAGAAAGATAGGGGTGGGGACCCAAAAGGCGGAGGAGTCATCGTTTATGTCAAGGAAAATATTAACGCCATTAGGCGCTTTGACTTAGAATCTACCTCTATAAAAGCTGTTTGGGTTCAGTTAAAAATAAGTAACAAAAAGGTTTTGTATGGTACCTTTTATATTCCACCTCATAACAATAACGAGGTTTGGAGCAAAGTTGAATGTTCTGTAGAGTCCGCAATAAACGACGCCTCATGTGATTATGTCATATTAACGGGTGATTTTAATGACAATCAAGCAAATGTGAACTCAAAAATGAAAAGTATTTGTACGTCTTATAGCCTAGAGCAAATGATAAACAATCCGACAAATTTTACTGAAAATTCATCGTCAGTTAAAGATTTAATTGTTACCAGTTGCATTGATTTTGTACCTTATACTAGCGTAGGACCTCCTTTGTTGGATCAGATTAGATATCATTGCCCTGTGATTGGTATATTTAACTCTCCCAAACCAATTCTTAATTCAATTAGACGTAAAATATGGCTTTATGACAGAGGAGACTATGACCATTATAGACGACTTTTATCCGAAATTGACTGGCAACGTATATTTTCTTCTGACGACATTAATAAAGATAGTTTCTGACTTTACGGATGTCATCTTAGGTGCGGCCGAAAAATCCATTCCTAATAAAATGGTAACGATTCACAAGGCAGACCCGAAATGGCTGACGAATGATATTAGAAAAATTATTAGAAAAAGAGACGACTCCATTCGAAAGCGCGTCGTACAAATTTCGACAAACACGTAATATGGTGACGTCACAAATAAGAAAAGCCCAGCTTAATTAGCTATTGAGATCAGCTTGTTAATAAATTAAAACAGAGTAACCCATCAAATCAATCATGGTGGCATATATGCAACCAAATTTCAGGTATGAAAAAACGGCAATGCGGAGTACGGCCATTAATAAAAGATGGCAATCTTATAACTAATGAGACTGCGAAAGCAAACGAGTTTAATAATTATTTTGTTACTCAAACTGAAATAGACGACTCGAATGTTCATCTTCCAAATCCCCCACTAAATGAAATATCAAATATCGTAATAAATGAATCCGAGGTCGAGGACGTTCTCAAGAATCTAAATATCAATAAGGCATCTGGTCCAGATCTTATCAATGCTAGACTTTTAAAACGGGCCAGCTCAGAACTTAAAACGCCGCTATGTACACTCTTTAACTTATCGCCCATAAAATCGTTCTACCCTACTACATGGAAGAAAGCAAATGTAACGCCTGTCTTTAAAAATGGGAACACTAGTGAAGTTAAAAATTAATCGTCCGATTTCACTACTCTGTATTATTTCAAAGTGTATGGAACGCTGTATCTTTAAACATGTCTACAATTTTCTTTTAGATAATAAGGTAATAACTACTCATCAGTCTGGGTTCACACAAGGTGACTCAGCAATCAATCAATTGATTGACATCTCAAACTCGTTCGGAAGGGCCTTGGACGATGGCAAAGAAATACGAGTAGTGTTCTGTGACATGTCCAAGGCCTTTGATCGAGTTTGGCACAGAGGTCTATTATTTAAACTGAAAAAGTATGGTATAACGGGACGCCTTCTGAGTTGGTTTGACAGTTATCTATCCGGCGAGTCCAACGTGTCGCACTTAACGGCTGTTTCTCTGACTGGAAGCCGGTAAGTGCCGGTGTTCCACAAGGATCAATACTCGGTCCTCTTCTTTTTCTAATTTTCATTAACGATTTCGTCAACGATATAAACGCGTGTGTAAAATTATTTGCCGACGACACTAGCCTTTATGTCATTGTTGATAACCCAGATAATGCGGCGAAAATTTTGAATAGTGATATCGACAAAATCCACCGCTGGGCTTCGCAGTGGCTCGTGAGTTTTATTCCGCAGAAGACCGAGACGATGCTTGTATCGCGTAAAACTACTCGACAAGTACACCCTCTATTACGGATGAACAATATGTATCTTCAGGAAGTATCTAGTCATAAACACTTGGGCTTCTACTTCTCGGATGATGGCTCATGGCATGAACATATAGATTACATTGTTAAAAAGGCATTTTTAAGAGTCTATATCTTACGACGTGTACGCTTAGTTTTAGATCGATTTACCCTAGAAAAAATGTATCTTTTATATATCAGGCCAATTTAAGAATAAAGTGACGTCGTTTGGGACAACGAGATTCAAACATTAGTTAATAAAATCGAAAGCGTTCAGATAGAAGCGATGAGAATCGTAACGGGTGGCAAAAAATTAACATCGCTCGAAAAATTATACAAGGAAACGGGATGGGAAAAACTTTCTGATCGTAGAAAGAAACACAAACTTGTTATGATATACAAAATGGTGAACGGGAATACTCCTGAGTATTTGAGTAATTTATTACCAAATATCAGGTCTAACTTTCATTGTCATTTCACACGCCAATCTACAATATTACTGATATTCGGACTAGGACGTCTTTATATTCAAATTATTTTCTGCCGTCAACTATTAAATTGTGGAATAACCTGTCGATAGATATCCAGAATTCGGGATCATTAAACATATTCAAGTCACGTATCGGATCCCAAAATGAAAAACGCCCATTATTTTATAATGCAGGTAGTAGGATGGGTCAAATCTTGCATGCCAGAATGCGCATGAATAATAGGTTCTTTCATACCTTTTTGTGAAAGACCGGTTGATCTTTCACAAGTGATAGAAATTTTATGTCTTTTCGCGAGTGGAGCGCAGCGGAACGGGCCAAACGACATAAAAATTTCTATCACGAGTGAAAGTTCACACGGACTTTCCCCAAAACGTATGAAAGTACCTATTTCTTCCGTAAACCAACAACTTTCACATCGCTATAATCTATTGACGCTCCTTTGTTTTAGACTCCATTGTCTGACGTCCAATCAGAACGCCGGAAATAATGAACGTCATAGAATAATGTTGTTATGCTTCCATAACAACGTTCTTGTTTCTGGCGTTTAGATTGGATGTCGCAGCAAGTACAGATGTGTGCGCGTGAGCTCATCTGTACTGGGTCATCTGTACCAGAAATCGGCCATTTACGGAAGAATAGCAGCTGTCTGAATGAGCATCTGTTCAGGCGCAGTCTGGTGGACAGTCCAAATTGTACATGCGGACAGATAGAGTCAAACAGACATTTCCTACTTTACTGTCATAAATATTCCGATCTTCGTCGAAGGACTATTTTCGCTTTAAATTTTCAAGTACAAATCGACTTGAACATATTCCTGTATGGGTCAGATGCTCTAACATTGGAACAGAATACTAAAGTTTTTTTAAAAGTGCAATCCTATATTCTAAAAGGTAAACGTTTTATAGATGCATAGACATTAAACAACTTAAAGCATTTCATCAACCCTTTCTTTCTTTCCTTTTCCTATCAAATATATTTATTTATTATTTTCTTTCCTCTCTATTCTTCATTATAAAATTTATCAAGCCTGTCAGAGCATGTTTTTTACATTTTGTTAAATATGTAATTTCGTAACTGGAGATGGATTTGTAAAGGCTTCTTAGCTTGTTTCCGAATCCTTGTATTGTATTAACTGTATGTTCAATGATATATCTATTTATACAATAAAATATGTTTAAATTAAGCGGTATTTATATAAATGGTACTTGGTCTTCAGAACTTACATTGTGACGTGCGTCGTGGTGAACCGCTAAAAGTATTCATCTTAGCTAAAGACTAACTATCAATTTTGTCATTCTGGCATCTAGTAGTCAACTCTTTGTCTACGGTAAGGCATTGATATATTTTCTCGAGGATTTTTTGTAAAATGTAAAAAAATCCACCACACCCACTCACTCTTTTTTAAGGAAAAAACCTAGTTGAATAAAAAGTTTTCGTTTGCTTTTGAATAAAAACATGCCAAAGCTGTAGTGGATCTAAAAGGGGCTGTTGTTCGGGAAAAGTAATCCCTTTTCCTGATTCAATTTGTAATTTTTGTGCAGATTTTTTTCTGCAATCAATTAAGTTGCCTTCACCCCCTCAACTTTTTTCAAAATTCTGACTCCCCTGGCAATCTCGCGTCATCCCATTTTTAGGTGCGTCGACAAGGCGTTAAAAACACTCACATATACACACACACACACTCTCACCCACACTCCCTCACACACACACACACACACACCCTCACACACCCTCACCCTCCCTCACACACACACACACACACCTCTATTATTGATTCATTTAATTATTTAATTCATATTAGGGGACGTGATTAAACTAGAAATTTTGGAAGAAAACCTTGGCTCAGAGGCGGAGCTTGTTATAAAATGATACGCAAAAAACCCGAGTTCGACCTATGGAATCGTAGCTTAAAGGTTACCAATGATTTGAAGTTTTAGACAATGATTTTGTATCATGCCAATTTATCAAATGATTTAAAATCTGCAAAATGAAACAAACAAAGGAACAAAAACAAAGTAAAAAAATAATAAAATAAATAAAACTCATTACTATCCTTCGTCAGAGGAGCAATGCGTTATCGCTGCTTAAATGGGGAGTATAGAAATTGGTTTCCGGGTCTTAAATTGTGATATCGGGATCAATACATGCAAGTCAAAGTTCAAAACAACAACGAAACACGCCCGAGTTGAATTTGCATCAAATGAAAATACAATATTTATTTTAATAGTATATATGATTACTAACTTACCATGCATTCCAGTCATAAAACTGAACAAATCATACGTTCACGCATGCATAAACATTGCACCAAACTTGTTTTTGATAATATTACCTAGCGGTTTTATAGAAGTGAGAATTAATATCACATACCTAAATAAAAATATCAGACAATCATGTTTATTAGGTCGAAATATATAATATTCATTTTTCCGTTTTCCGTTCCGTTTCCTCGTTTTAGTAACACCCATTTATTTTACCCACGTGCAGTTTTGAGCAAGGAAAAGCGGTTATTGATCACAATATCTAACTTATAGTACTTGTTTCCATAGTAAAGTATAATAATAAAGCTTAATTTGGAATATTGAATAAAAAATCTACTGCACAATCATCGGTTTTCAACTTTGGTCATTACTAGAACGAATAATCGTACCCTCGCTTTTTTTGTTATACCGACAAATCACAAAACTAACTTCGGATTATAACGGCAGTAAAATTCGGCCTAGAGTCATTACAGATATTTCTTTGCTTTGTTTTGATATACGTCAAAATTATTGTTAGCTTCAAAGCTAAAGCTATTTCCTTAACTTTTTATGACAATGTGTACAGCACTACCACCGTTAATTTGTTTATTCACCATGGATGAAAGGGGCAATATTTGTTACGGAAGTTGACAGCGACACGACTATAATGGAATATAGGCCAGAAAAGAACGAATAATTGTAACCTCGCGTTTTTCCAGAGGCTCTTAAGAGCCTGTATTGCTCACCTGATTTAATAGGCAATAACGATGGCATTTTCATTCAAATAAACTATATATAATTCGCTTCTTTAGATATTTTTCTCTGTGAATTTAATAATTTTCAATCAAGATGTTTTAATTCCATTTCTAAGCTCATTTCCATCGATACCCTTACATTCAGACATTTCACTTTCATTTTGAACAAAAAGTCACGTGACAACAATGTGTCCTAAATCCAGTGCTTAAATAAGCTTGATTGAAGGTATGATGATTAAATCATAGAGAACAATATCTAAAGAAGCGAATTATATATAGTTTAATTGGATGAAAATGTTTGTTACCATCTGGACACGATGAAATTTGCTGACTCAGACTCGTGTCGCAAAATCCGCTGTTTTGCTGATGGAGAGCTCTCTTACGTCCCACGCAAAAAAACAGAGAAAAGCGTTGGACGGCAGGGGATTCTTGGACTAGCTGCTGTTATTTTCAATAAATTTCAAAGAGGACCATTCAAACACTAATGCTAGTAAGTTTTGTTTCCATTGGTTAACTAGTTTTTAGAGAAGAATAGGTCCTAAGGGACATATGTTAAACTAATTCATGCGGTGGTGGCCATTTTGATTTTCTTATTGATATAAAACATAAAAATCAAAGAGGATCATCCAAACAATATTGCCTGTACGTTGTGTTTCTTTTGGATAACCGGTTTTAGAGAAGAAGTAATTTAAAACTTTTTCTCATAGGGCCTAATTTTAAACTGTCCTGCCGTAGCAGCCATTTTGAATTTCCAATTGGCATTAAAACAAAACTTTATAGAGGACCATCCAAACAATATTGCTAGTGACAGCCATTTTGAATTTCCAATTGGCCTAAAAAAACAAACTTTATAGAGGACCATCCAAACAATATTGCTAGAAGTTTTGTTTCCATTAGTTAACCGGTTTCAGAGAAGAAGCCATTTAAAACCTTTTCCCGTAGGGTCCTATGTTAAATTAAGTCCTGCGGTGGTTGCCATTTTGATTTTTTGATTGTTTTTAATTGATTGATCGTATATTTGCTTTACGTCCAGCGAGCAGTAATTTAGCTCTATTCAGGACGGGTTGGCATAAAAACAACAAACGCCATCCAAGCATCATTGGTAGTAAGTTTTGTTTCGATTGCTTAACTGGTTTTAAAATAGAAGACTTTATTAACGGTTTTCCCATAGGGTCAAATGTTAAACCAAATCCCGCGGTGGTGGCCATTTTGGAATTCCAATTGGCATTACAAAAATAAACTTTATAGAAGACCATCAAAACAATATTGCTAGAAAGTTTTGCTTCCATTGGTTGACCGGTTTCAGAGAAGAGGCAAATTTAAAAGTCTTTTCACATAGTGTCCTGTGTAAAACTAAGTCCTGCGGTGGTGGTCATTTTGGAATTTCCAGTCGGCATAAAAACAAACTTTATAGAGGACCATCCTGTAGTATCATTCTACAATTGTAGTACCTAATTTAGTATTTCATACATTCATGGTGTTTCTGTCCCCCTTGTTGTAACTCCCCTTGTTGAATAAACATGTTTGCACCGTATTGACTCCTGCCTGTTCTCACATGGTGTCAGGTGTTTTGACGTATCCATGCCAGTATTAAGTGACAATTCTTTTAAACGTGTTTGCAAACCCTACAGAAAATTATATTGACAATCTAGTCGTGTCACATTAGACAAACAACAGGTGAATCATAGAATCTGAAAATCTCAACCGGATTTCAGTTTGACCATCCTACCTAAAATTGGAATGCCTCAGATGTATTTCAGGAATTTCAAAGGTTTAAACAACATGTTCTGTTCACATTTAAATGCCCACTCGTTAAATCAGAGAAGAAAGACCGTGCAGGTTGACTAGGTCTATGGATATGACAGCAGGGCAGAGAAATTTACAAAACACATTTTTCAGTGGGACGAAGGCGACGAAGATAATCCAGACAAATATTGGGCAAACTTGAAGCGTACATCCGTCCAGGAACCAACAAACGTGTCGCAAGATTCAGGGCAAGCCAACGCAAACAGGCCGAAGTTGAGAATTTTAACAAATTTGTTAAGGATTTAAGAATCTTGCTTATGGATTGTGATTATCCGAATAATGCAGATGATATACTGACAGATCTCATCATAAGTGGTGTCAGACATCCTAAAGTACAAAAATGAATGCTAGACAAAGGGTCAGATTTAAAACTGGACAAAGCTATTGAGATTGGTCAACAATTTGAGCTCTCACAGAAACAACTAAAAATGATTCGCTAAGAAATTCTACACATCAGTGATCACGAAAAAAGAGACGCGACAAAATATTGAAACCCCCAAAACCGAAACAAAAGACTCAAAAGCGATACGACAAAGATAAAAGGCACACTCAATCTTCTGATTCAAATTGTAATATCTGTTGGCTAACACATCAGGGTGCCGTTTCATAAAGCCATCGCTAATTAACGTGCTCGTTATCCCATGCAATTTAAATGGGATAACGTGCACGTTAAGCTAACGATCGCTTTAAGAAACGGCACCCAGATGGACAAATGCAAAGCTAAAGGGACTAAGTGTATGAAACCAGATCTCTGGATTGAGGTATTTCGCAAAATAATTAGGAAGGTCAACATGATTTGCTAGTGTAATAACAGCGAAAACAGCGAAGACGAGGTTCTATGCATCTCAACTGTTAAAACTAACGACACGGAACTCGACGATGATAAGTGGATCGCGAAACTCGAAAATGACAATAAACCGATTCCGTTCAGAATCGACTCGGCTGCCAAATGTAGCATTATATAAAAAAATTGGCTAAACCGACTCGAAGAAAAAGTATGAAATCACAGATCCGAAGAAAATTTTGAAATCGTACTCGGGACACGAAATTCCTCAAGTTGAAAGAATCAGAATGCCTATGAGTAATCAAGATGTAACACTAGACGAAACATTTCAAATTGTGGATCTTGACCAGGACGATATCATAAGCGGCAACTCTTCCGAAGTGTTAAAGCTAGTCCAACGAATTAATTCCGTCGACTCCCCGTCAAGCGTGACCATGGCCGTTCCAAGTACCGATGAACACGAACGATTTTCCGGAACTTATTCAGACATCAGGAACTTTAAAAGGCCAGTGAGTACCGTCTCACTATTGACGAAAACGCGAAAGGAGTAGTGCATCCGCCGAGACGACTACCCGCAGCGATAAACGATCGAGCTATTGAGGAACTCCGTAACATGGAAGAAAATGGCTACATCGCCAAAGTTGAACAACCAACAGAATGGGTCAGCTTCATGGTCGTCAATGTCAGGAAGGACAAGGTCATAATTTATATCGATCCGAAAGACCTCAATGAAGCGATAAAGCGAGAAAACTATCCGTTGGAAACTATTGATGTCATTCCGATACTGCCAAACGCAAAGGTGTTTTCTGTTCTCGACGCTAAATCGGGTTTCTTACAAATCAAGCTAGTTGAACCATCATCATTGCTTACTACATTCAACACGCCGATAGGACGATACCGTTGGTTGCGCCTACCGTTTGGAATCAAGTCTGCTCCAGAAATTTACTAGCGAATCATGCATCAAATGCTTAAGGGCATTCCGGGAGCGATTGCGATCATCGACGATATTCTCATCGCTGGAAAAGATATTGATGAGCATGACAAAATCCTCAAACAGGTTGTGAAATGCGCAACAAGTCATAACTTGAGATGAAACGTCAGCAAGTGTTTCATTAGGAAATCGGAAGTTGCTTATACGGATAATGGACTCCTTCCAGATCCTGCGAAGATTCGAGCCATTGTAGACATACCCGCTCCTAGGATCAAGGAAGATGTTCGACGCTTCTTATGATTAGTTCAGTATCTGTCGGAATTCATTCCCAACTTGAGCCAAGTGGATGCACCACTTTGTATTCTTTTGAAATCGGATGTGATATTCCCATGGGAAAAAGATCAGAAAAGTAGCTTCGGCAAATTAAAAACGTTATGTAGCACTTCGCTAGTGCTCGCATACTTCGATGTTAAGAAACTGGTTGAAATCGAATGCGATGCAAGTAAAGATGTGTTAGGTGCTGTTCTCACTCAGGAAGGGCGCGTAAACGCATATGCATCCCGTTCGTTATCGGAATCCGAAAAGCGATACGCCCAAATCGAAAATGAAATGCTTTTAATCGTGTTTAGTGCTAAGAAGGTTCATTGCTACATCTTTGGAAAGCCAACTACAGTTTACACCGATCATAAACCTCTTAAGCAGATTTTCCGTAAGCCGCTTCTGTCCGCACCACTCCGAATACAGAAAATGATGTTAAAAATACAATGGTACGACATCAGAGTTAAGTATCGTAAAGGAAAAGAGATGGTAATCTCAGACGCGACGCTCTGTCACGTGCTTTCCTATCGACAAAACCTAAAGAAGATTCCGTTCAGGACATGATTTGTATGATTTCAATAAGTAAGGACAAATACTCGGAAATACAGAACGCTACGAAAACCGAATTACATACACTTCACGATACCATCCAGCTAGGATGGCCAGATCTCAAATCCGTGACTCCGTTCGAGGTCCGTGAATACTGGGACTACCAACGCTCAAATAAGGAGAAAACATCCGAATGTCCCCGCTACAAGGAAGTAAAGTATGGAGACTAGGAACTGTAGTAAGTCATGAGAAACCGAGATCGTTCATAGTAAAATCACATGATAGACTATACCGTCGCAATAGAAAACACCTTAGAGTTTCTACCGATGAAGCCAACAAGAAAGACAATGATCACAATAACGACTTTCTAACCGAACCGCTGGAAACACAAAATGAACAGACACCGATCACTTCCAATCCTCAACCGTGTGTCAGTGAACCCATCCGTAAAAGATCCGGGAGGCAGATCAAGAAGCCAGTGAACTTTTTGTTTTCTTTAATGCGTTAAGGAGCTAAATTTAAATTTGAAAGTATTGATTTTAAATTCCGTGCAAATTCAATTCTCAAAGTTTAACTTAATCGCAACTGTGCATCTGCTTTAAATAATGCACATAGTAATTTAAAATGCTTTTTATTTCTTTCGGAAAGAAGGGGAGATGTAGTGCATGTATCATTCTAAAATCATTCTAAAATTGTAATACCTAATTTAGTATTTCATACATTAATGGTGTTTCTGTCCCCCTTGTTGTACTAGTAACTCCCCTTGTTGAATAAACATTTTTATATCAAAGGTCTTTCGGGATACCCACACTGTCTACGGTTGCTCACACTTATTCCAGACCGGTAGACAGTACTGGTTCCGCATACTCTGCTTCAGGTTCAGTCATGCGCTTAAGCTCTGCACCGCCAGTCTGTACTAGTTTTAGTGTACCTAGTATACCTTACTCTCAGTATCAGGCTTTTCGCGGCCTCCTTGGATTCTTCCTCCCCAATCCTTTCAGGGACAGGGTATGTATCACTATCCATACTGGCCTCAGCCAGCTTTTGATGGGCACGATTCCTTTAGAGCCCCAATTTATTCAGCTATGTCTCAGAATTCTGAAACAACTCCATTGGTTTCTGGGTTTAAGGAGGCCCCAGCTGATTTTAAAAGATCTATGTTGGAGGAATTAGGAGCAATTTCTAGTAGAGTCTCAGCTTTAGAGGTCAATGGTGTCTCCATCTATTTTCCTCAGGTGGAAGAGTCTGACATTATATCCATGGCCCCCAGGTAGCCGGGAAGATGACTTCCTGTTGCCCGCATCCCAGTTAGAGCAGTTTCTTCACTTAGGCACAGGTTTGTTTCCCTAGGGAATCCAGGTAGAGGACTCCGTTGTGTATTCTAAAGATCAACTCCGAGCTAGGGTTTATTCTCTTTTAAGAGATGTTGTCAATGTTCATTGTCCATCTCCTCCTAGACCTAAGAAAACTGTCTACTTTTGAGACCTTATGTGGATTAGTCTTGGAAGAACTTACAAGTCTTTTTCAGAATCAGCTATTCAGTTTGTTAACGACTGTCTCGATAACAAAAAAAAGTTTATTATTTGAGAAGTCTGCTCAGGGGTCTTCGGTTTTGTTGCTGATTCTTTTTCAGGTAGATTCATGAGTAAGGACTTTAAGGTTCATGACTCCTCTATCCGGAAAACAGCCCCGGTCTGTGACAAATCCTTGGCACAGCTACTAGGGGCTAAATCTGTAGATGGTCTTAGACTCTCCCAGTCTCTTTGGGCAAAGTCAGAAAATCTACTGCGCAGCATCTCTCATGTACTGGGTTCTGCTGAATTTTTCTTATCAGCAGTAGGAGGGTTGCTTCAAGATAAATCTGGAGATGATTTGTCTGAAGTCAAAAAACTCCTTTTACAGGTTGACCAGGCCCTTGGTTCGTCTCAGTTCCTTCTCATGGGCACTCTTGCGAATTGCACCCTTTCTAAAAGGCGAGAAATTCTAGAGAAATCTTCTGTAAGTGAAAGTTAATGACTCCTTACTGAGGTCACCTCTCTCAGACAAGATTTTTGGCTTGCCTAATCAGAGAGTGCAGGAGGAGGTTGCCAAGACCCACAACCACTCAAGGTCAATGTTCAATTGAGATGACTAATGGTAAGAGGTCTGCTACCGTTTCCTCCTCTAACCAGTCAGTTCTTGTTGAAAGAAGAAAGGTGACCAATGTCACTAAATCTTCTAATCCTAAAAAACCTTCTAAAAGTTTTAAAAGGAAACAAGAATAAAAATAGGTTGTTGCCACTCGTTTTTTACTGACTTCTTCCGAAGGAGAGGAACATTTTCATGTTCCCCTTTCTTCAATACCGGTGGGAGGAAGATTGTCCCCGTTTCTACATATGTGGGAAAAGATCACCACCGATGTTTGGGTACTGTCAGTACTTCGGGGGGGGGGGGGGGGTTGGATCTAGAGTTTCTGGAATTTCCTCCTTTGTCAGCAAGTCCGATTCCTATGTCTCAGACTTCAGACAAGGAGAAATTTCTTCTTCTGTCAGTAGAAGTTCAGACCCAATTACTGAAAGGAGTAATATAAGAACTTTCTTCTCATCAGTTGACTCCAGGTTTTTATTTTCGTCTGGGGGATGAAACCTGTTATAGACCTTTCTATTCTGAATACTTACCTTTCTGTTCCCCATTTCAAATGGAGACTAACAGATCAATCAGGTCATGTATTCTTCCAGGTATGTGGACTACCAGTCTCGATCTCTCAGATGAGTACTTCCACATTCCCATAGCTTTTGCCTACAAGAAGTACCTACTTTTCGTTTGGAATTACAAGGTTTTCCAATTTCTGGCCCGCTCTTTTGGCCTGGCAATAGCTCCTCGGGTCTTCACCAGAGTGTTTCAGACAGTAGCTCATCTACATACCCTGTCTATTAAGATTCATTCATATCTGGACGACTCTCTGCTGAAAGAATTCAACCCAGAATGTCTGTTTCGTCCCACTCACCTCTTCATCTCACTTCTACTGGATGTGTGTTTTCTCATATCTTGGAAGAGTTTTCTGTTTGTGTGGAACATTACAGGACGGACCTCGAACTGATTTTTCCTCCAGAGAAAAAATTTTGGTCCATGTGTCAGAAAATTCAGATGTTCCACAACTGTTGCAGTTCGTCAGTTACTACACGACAGTTCTCCCAACTTCTGAGTTTTCTGAATTATCTTGCCGATGTGGACCCCTTGGGACGTCTTCACATTCGGCCCCACCAGTTCTATCTCCAGAACATTGGGAAGCAACCTCGGAAGATTGCGAAGCAGCAGTTCCTATTCTTCCAGTGGTTCTTTCTCACCTAGATGTGTGGACTCGCAGGGAAAATGTTTTAAAGGGTGTGGCATTGACTCAACCAATACCCTCCTTAACCCTGTACACAGACGCTTCTCTTCTAGGTTGCGGATCCTTTCTAGAAGGGAAGTCAGTTTCAGGAGTGTGGTCACTTGCTCATCAGCAAGAACACATTAATCTCCTAGAGATGAGAGCAGTCCTGTTAGCACTAGTCTTTCAAGACTTTTCTAGTCTAAAAGACATTAGTACTAGCAACGGACCGTAGTGGTCTACCTGAGAAATCAGGGAGGAACTCGCTGTCGTGCTCTTTCTCTTCTATGCAAGGAAATTTTGCATCTTTGTCTTTTGTGGAACATAGTTCTAATAGTCGGGCATATTCCAGGGACATTCAGTGTCCTAGCGGATTCCCTGTCTTTGGTCTTTTTCTCCGGTCAACGCGGAATGGGAATTACTCAAGGTAGTCTTCGATTCCATTGTTCTCCATTGAGACCGTCCTCTTCTGGACCTCTTTGCTACCAGTCTGAATCACAAGCTGGAAACTTTCGTTTGTCCAGTTCCAGACCCTCTGGCATTTGCAATGGACGCTATATCCCCGTCTTGGAAAGGAATGTTCGCCTATCCATTCCTTCTATTCAGATTTCTCCACCAGGTTCTAGCAAAGATCAGAGTCGAGGACTGCAAGATCATTCTTTTTGCGCCAGCTTGGCCAAAAACAAGGGTGGTACACAGATCTGCTGCATCTGTCTTGTGCCAGACCTCTTCGTCTTCCTCTGAGAAGAGATCTGCTATCTTAATTCAGAGGAGAAGTGGTACATCCCAACCCAGAGTCTCTGCAACTTCACGTCTGGTTACTATCAAGGAGGGTCTCAGACAGAAAGGCTTTTCTGAAAGAGCAACCTCACACATCTCTAGATCGTTAGAGTCCATATCCATCGTTTATGATGCCAAGTGGTCCATCTTCTGTGATTGGTGTAGTGAACAGTAAATTGATCCTGTCCATGTCTCTGTTCAGTAATTAGCAGACTTCCTAGTTTTCCTCTTTGAGGTTAAAAAATTGGTACCTTCGACTATCAAAGGTTACAGGTCTGCTATATGTAGGACTATTTCTCTTCTTGGTGGCTCAGATTTTGATAATAACGAATATATTTCTTTATTAGTAAGGAACTTTAGTTTAGAAAGACCTAAACAAAATAAGTTAGTTCCACAGTGGGATTTAGGTTTGGTCCTAGCTGCCCTAAATTCTGCCCCTTTTGTAAAGGTCCATCCAATGAACATTATGGCCAAGTTTGGTTTCAATTGGTCAAGTGGTTTCAGAGAAGTAGATTAAAATGTAATAAAATTACAGACGCCGACAACGACGACGGACGCACAGTGATGATCATGTGAGCTAAAAAGCGAGGGTACGATTATTCGTTCTAAGCAGGAGTGAGTCACTTCCAGCACTTTTATATCAAAAAGAAATTGCATATATAATCTGCCGTTGTCAATCTTGATATCTTTCAACAGAGTCACTTTTTTACCTCACCTGGACCAAAGGCCATCACTTGGCGTCCGTCGTCCGTCGTAAACTTTTTCAAAAATCTTCTCTGAAACCACTGAGCCAATTTTTTTCAATCTTTGTCACAATCATCCTTAGGGTTCCTAGTTTCAAGTTTGTACCCAGGGTGTTGATCAACAGACAATCATGACCGCTGTTACTAAAAATAGAACGTGGGTGTCAAGACAGGTTTTTGATCATTATCTCAAAAATTATAATAGCTATAGAGAAAACCGTTACTTCAATTTGATCAGCACATTAAGGTCTACAATAGTTGCTATTAGTGTGAAGTTGTGTATTGGCTTCTTGTAGGAGTTATTGCCCTTTATTGACGATTTGTGACAAAATTATTGGTATTTACAATATAACTTGAAAACTTTAAGAGGTAGACTAAAACTGTAAATGGCAAAAATGATCAGCAATAAACGCCCTCCAATTTACTAAATTCGTCTGAAATTGTCAGATGACTCCTTGTATGAGTTATTGCCCTTAAATGACCATTTTTTATGTAATTTTCCCTATTAGTCCCGTAACTTAAAAACTATAACAGCTAGAGTAAAACTGTAAATGGCAAAAATGATCAGCAATACAAGCCCTACAATTCACTGTATTAGTCTGAAATTGTTAGATGACATCTGATAGGAGTTATTGCTCTTAAATGGCAATTTTTTATGAAATTTTCCGTTGTTGTCCTGAAACTTGAAAACTATAGCAGCTGGATTGAAACTGTAAATTGCATAAATGATGGGCAATAATGACCGTACAATTCACTTGATTGGTCTGAAATTGTCAGACGACTCCTTATATTAGTTTTGGCCCATAAATGGCAATTTTTTATTAAATTTTCCATTTTTGTCCTGTAACTTAAAAGCTGTAACAGCTAGAGTAAAACTGTTAATAACAAAAATGATCAGCAATACAAGCCCTACAATTCACTATATAAGTCTGAAATTGTCAGAAGAATCCTTATATGAGTAATTTATCCCTAAAATTGCAAATTTTTATGAGAATTTCCTGTAACTTAAAAGCCTAACAGCTATAGTGATTTATACATAGCAAAAATTATCAGCAATAAAAGCCATAAAATTCACTTACTTGGTCTGAAATTGTCAGATGACTCCTTATAGGGTTTATTGCCATTAAATGACAATTTTTTTATGAAAGTTTCCATTTTTGTCCTGTAACTTGAAAACTATAGCAGCTAGATTAAAACTGTAAATTGCACAAATGATCAGCAATAGAAGCCCTACAAAATGATCGCTTAGTTAAAATTGCAAGATGACTCTTTATAGGAGTTATTGCCCTTTAATTATGAATTTGGAAAAATGAACAGTTTTTGTAAATTAGTCTATAACACACCTAGAGTAAAACTGTAAATTTCTAAATTACCCTAAAGAACAAGGCCTACAAACCATTTAATTTTAGAAATTGTCTGATGACACCTTATAGGAGTTATTGTACTTAACTAAAATTTTTGAAGATATGTTTAGTTTTTGTACAGTAACCTAAAAGCTGTAACAACTAGACTGAAACTGTTAATTTCAAAACTTTAAATATAGTTGAAGTCATTTGCGATCCAGGTGAGCGATCACAGGTTCCTAGGAGCCTCTAGTTTTTATCAGTTTCCGATCGATCAGTTATTAGTGTTTTAATAACCTGCTGTACATTGTGTATTAACTTACATTCGTGTCTCTTTTTAATTACGTTTACTACACAAAAAACATTGAGAAACTCGAAACTGAATGGTGTGTTGCATCTTGGGGAAAGTATATGTAAATTATTGGATTCTTCCTACGGATTGGTTGTTACAGTATGCAAATTAGCACGATTATTCTAAAATTAGATCACATATCCATAAACGGAAAACATCGCATTTTTCAAAGACGAAAAGGGAAATTTCTTCAATAAAGAACGTTTCCCGTTATTTTCGCAATTTCTGCAGATTTAATAATGTAAAAAGATGACTATTATGTTTGAATTTTGTATTAATTCAAATTCAAATTTTATTGTAGACAAAAATCCCTGTTGGGATAATACAATACATGACAAACATTACAAAGAAACAAATTGTAGAATACATATTCTACAGTTATCTATTTTGGTAATATCATATCCAATTTCTTCTGTTACTTCTTTGGCATATGTATACCAAGAGTAAACATTTGTACATGTAAAAGTTTTGTCAGTTTAAAAGTCTCCTTTAAAAGAGGTTTAATATTATCATTATGTAACCTAGCAAGATAACTTATAGTCTGGCACTTAATAAAACACTCAATAGGAAGACTGCCAAATTCTTCCCTGGCAATTATATTTGTTGAATTTCTTCTTGTTCCTAAGAAAGATTTAATAAATTTTAAGTGGACTTGTTCTAGTGGGGTTTTATCTATAAAATTAAAAATGCTAAATTGTGAATTATTTTGCCGCGCTCAAATTTAGAGCGAAACTCTTTTAGGTAAGAGTCCATAAGAGAGATTTCTGAGTTGTATGTTAATATTGGTTTAATCATGTTTTCAAAACGATTGACTGCAACTTTAACTGACATTGCTCAAAATTATTGGTATAGGACTTTATTGCAAACAAAACTTTCTTTGCTTTGTTTGCCAGATCTGATAAACATGGAATTAAACTGCCATTTTTGGGAGTGTGCAACCTAAAAATTTATAATTATTAACAATATGCAGTGTTTTGCTTTTATAGGATAAATTTAGTCTTCCTAATGTTTGGCGGTTTTCTAAGATCATTTTTTTTGGTCTTCTTTTCATTGACTGTTAATTGCCACATATCTGAATATTTGGATAAATTGTTCAGATTATTTTGCATCCCTTCATCAGATTCTGATATTAGTATTAAATCATCTGCAAAGAGAATACTACCTATTTTTGTATTGACTAATTGTGCAGGATAACTATCTTCATTCACAAATAGTTCTGCAATATCATTAATAAAAATATTAAAGAGGGTAGCACTAATTGATCCCTTTGTCTTACCCCATAGAAGTTTGGAAGAAGTTTGAGTTATAACTTTTATGTTTAAAGGAGTTTAGAGTATTTCCAAATTGCTTTTTTATAATTTGGAATAAAGTTTACCTATTGCAAGGTTACCTAATTTAAACAAAAGACCTTGTCTCCATACAGAATCAAAATCCTTTTGGAAATCAACAAAGCAAATGAATATTTTTTTCTTATCTCTATGTAAGTATTTATTTATCAATGATTTAAGTATAAATAAACTATCTGTGGTTCTATGATTTTTTCTAAATCCAAACTGAGAGTTATTAAATTTGTCTTGCATAAAATCTACCAATCTATCATTTAATATTGCACTTAAGACATTTGACAAACAGCTCATTAATGAGATGCCTCTGCAATTATTTAAATCATCTGCATCCACATTCTTAAATATAGGAACTATAAAAGACTTTTCCCAATACTTTGGATAACATCCAGTCTTCAATACTAGATTAAATAACTTAAATATTGATCTCAATATAAATGTACAGCTCTTTTATTATTTCATTTATAATGCGGTCAGGTCCACCTGACTTATTATATTTTATATTTTTAATAACACTTTTAATTTCAGATATACTTATTGGCCTGTCTGTGCATTTATAATAACACATTTCTTTTTCCACTAAATTTAACTTATTAATTATAAATTCTTCAAAATTTTTGTCAATGTTTTTACATATATCCTGTTGTTTAAAATGGTTGGTAATTTTGTATAAATTAATAATTATGTCTTCATTTAATTCTTTACCTTCAAAAGGTGTTTTTCTTTACATAGATTTAAGCATTTTCCAGTATTCCTGGTCTTTATGACTGAAATGAGCTTCCAGTGTTTTTAATATCTCTTCTCTTTCTTTAGCTTTTTCATGTTTAACTGCTTTTTTAAAGCTCTTTTTTAAATAAAAAAATCTACTTCGTAAATTATTCAGTATATGCAAAATTGAGAAGTTGTTTCTAATATTTCTTCCTATAAAGTTTATTTGCTGTTTAATATCATGAATATTATTTGTTTTTATCTTTTTTATTTGTACTTTTTTCTTTTTTTTTAAATTTATTAGTTTTTATCTTGCATACATTTTCAGATATATTTATGAAAATCTTATTTAGTTCTTCTGTAGCACCATAGACACTTTCCTGGTGATCATTAAAAGTTTTTGTTTCAAAATTCCTTATATTATTAATATGGTTTATATCTTCAAAATAGGAAAATAAGTTTTATTTTTTTATTTTTCTTTGTCCCATTTAAATAAGATATTTTCAGTCCATTCTGAATTATTTTCAAAGCTAAAGTTAGTATATTGTATCCAATTTACATTTTAAATACATTTCTGTTTGTACATGATCTGATAAATAAGTATAGTTGTTAGTTTTAAAATATTGAACTGAGGAAAGGAGAGGTTCCGATACAATCATATAATCTACAACTCTTAGCCCATTGGTGGTCATACAAGTAAAATTTCCTAGCAAAAGTTTTAATCCATGTGAATTTACAGTTTTATCCAAATAAGATCTTTTAATATATGTATCTATTCTATAGTTTTCTGGAAGGGCATCAACTCCCATATATTTATTTAAATTTATACTATCATCATTTACAAAATTTAGGTTTTATAGACCGAAGGTAGAATTTTTACCAGAACGAATAATCCCTCTTTTTTATATTTATTATTATTATTATTTAATTTATTTTATTTCATTTTTTTTTTGTTAATCTGACAAAGCACAAAACTAACTTCGGATTATAACGGCAGTAAAATTCGGCCTACAATATTACGAGCAACGGAATTCTGCCGTTAATCCGACAAATCACAAAATTAACTTCGGATTATAACGGCAGTAAAATTCGGCCTGAGGTCAGAAATGATTGATTGATTGTCTGTGCAATTTATTTTTACATTTTCTACTATATAATGAAATTCGAACAACTTATCACCATTGATAAATGATAAAAAATAATTAAAATGGGTTTTATTTGATAACCTTCGTAACATTTGAACCAAGGTTACGATGTTACGAAGGTTATCAAATAAAACCCATTTTAATTATTTTTTATCATTGATCAATGGTAATAAAATGTTAGAATTTCATTATGTAATATTTTAACCAAGGTTACGCTGGGACCATACTGGGAGGGTTCTCATAGCTCTACCCACAGAGCCGCCCAGCGCGTCCCCGGGTGGCGGATAGGGGAGACCCTCTCGTTGGGGGGATTGTCAGGTCATAATACGGAAAGCCTGACCGCGGAACGTAGTGGGTAACGTGTTTGGAGAGTGCCACGCTCCTTGCATGATAAAGACCCCTTTTGTAGATTTCGATAAAGAGTAGGCTCATTGTAGCCGCTACAAAAGGCTAAATTTTCCGCTCCTACCAAAACTCCATACTTTTCCAGTGGCAGTCAAAACTGTATACCCTGTGACCGATCCTACGCCCATTTTCCATTGATTTATAGTTTGTTAACTTGTTCCCGTACTGAATATAGCTGAAATACTGCTCGCTGGACGTAAAGCAGACATCCAATCAATCAATCAACAAAGGTTACGAATGCAACAATTTCCGATTAAATAACAACTCAACTGTTTTGTTTGATTACAATGAGATAACGTATATACCTTGAAAACTGAATGCAGATATGAATTTCAATGCAATAGAAACACAAAGGACAAATTTAAGTTTTACGGAGGTCATAACGTACTGGAAAAAGGCAAGTTGCATATTATTGTGGCAAAAAATGGTAATAAGTTGATTTTAATGTTTTTAATATGTCCCGCTGAGTTGTTACCTAGATAGTTCTTTGGACATGCCGATTTGGGATGAGCTGTGCGTTTGAAAAAAGGTCCATACAGCCGAAAAATCACATGCGGATGCATGATGTCCGAATAAAAAATATATGAAGATAGACGTGTATTTATTAACTTAAAACTGTATTGTGTTGTGTGTGATTTTCTTATAAATTATACTTTTTTTTACATATTTTAAATATTTTTATATCAATGTATTTCAACGTTTATTGTGAGTGTAATTGAGAAATGTTTCATTTTTAAAACAACACTTATGACAGTTATTGAATGTGTGTCAAGACAATGTGGCTTGGGGTAATTGGATAGTTTCATGTAATTATGTCACACTATAATAAACATGTCAAAAGAAACAAAAACAATATTCACATATTTACAACAAATTTCACTGTCTTTCTAAATAAAAAAGGCTGGCAGTTAGCAAGGTAAACTATCAATGGTTCTTGTCTTCATGTAAAAATGCTTATGTAGTCAAAGTAGTAGTAGGACAAAATCCCCCCCGGACAAAATCCCTTCCGTGTAATTTAGCATAGGCGGACAAAATCCCCTTCATTAATTTTATTAGGCGGACAAAATCCCTCTTGTAAAATTTTCAAGGCGGACAAAATCCCTCCCGAATCTGATTTTTTAAAATGTTCAGATCAGTACAGTCTCGTACATATACACATATAAACCTTAAAAAAATGACCTAATATTTTACTATAAAAAGCCCAGATTTTTAATTGCTTAATAATAATGATTGTTTGACTCAATTGCAGTGCTTTATTGGTGACTTGTTAATTAATATGTTTGTGATCAACGAATGTCGCTTACTTGAGCAAAACATTCTGTATATCTTGTAGAAAATTGAAACGGGTATGGCTTTTATAAATAAGTTATAATTTAGTAAAATAATGGTATAATTTAGTTCAATCAATTGAATTGTTTGTTTGGTAAATAATAATGAATGGGATCAAATGGCGCGGTTCCTTTATTAACACATGTCGTACCAAACAATACAAACAATTCGACTTGATGTGTCTCAGTGAAGAAAAAAACCACCATGTTTTAATCTTTGCCTCATTCACCATTTCAAGTACCACGTAAAAAACTATTAAAGAAGATGCACAATACTTGTCAATATTACCATAATAAGACTCGGGAGGGATTTTGTCCGCCTTGAAAATTTTACAGGTAGATTTTGTCCGCCTTGTTAATTTAATGAGGGGGATTTTGTCCGCCTATGCTAAATTACACGGAAGGGATTTTGTCCGTCCCCCAGAAAAACTGATGGTTCCTGTCTTAACTTGTAGGCTTCTTTTTAGATCTTCTTTGCTCATCTGGAGTATGTCCTTCATAATGGACTGGAACTTAAGAACCTTTCTTATAGCTGCTCGGAAGTCGAAAAAATTAAACATAAAAAAAGTATTCTAAAGAAAGTAACTTTCACTTTAATATTTAAGTCGCCTAAACGAAGTTTTGGCGACTTATTGTTTTTGCACCGTTTCTTATTATTATGGCTCCCAAACGAAAGTTTGGGAGACATACTGTTTTTGCTCCGTTTCTTATTATTAGTATTATAATAATAATAATTATTATTATTATTATTCCGCTTTCCGCCAAAATTTTGCCCGACCGTTTTCTCTGAGACCGTAAATTGGATCAATATGAAACTTCACCCAAAAATAGGTCATGACGTGAAGTGGTGCATGCCAGTTTTTAAATTTTGAAATTGGTGGCCATCTTGAAATGGCGGCCATTTTATCCTTAAAAATCCAAAAATTAACCGATTTTGATGAAAATTGGAATATAAGTAGGGTATGTTATACCACACCATATAACGGCGGCCATTTTGAATCCAAGATGGCCACCAAAAATCCAAAATGCTCGGAATCGCATGAAACTTGGTTTTTAGGTAGATTACCATGTTGCAATCAGATGTTAGTCATCAAAATTTGAATTTGAATACGGCGGCCATCTTAAAAATGGCGGACATTTTGAAAATGAAAAAAATCCTTAAAAATCCAAAAGTTTACGTATTTTAATGAAAATTGGTACATAAGTATAGTATGTTATACGACACCATATGATGCACATGTTGACTTTTTATGGCGGCCATTTTGAATCCAAGATGGCCGACAAAATTCAAAATGCTCGGAACTCGCACCAAACTTGGTTTTTAGATAGATGACCATGTTGCGATCAGATGTTAGTCATCAAAATTTGAATTTGATCATGGCAGCCACCTTAAAATGGGGCCGTTTTGAAAATGAAAATAAATCCTTAATAATCCAAAATTTAACGGATTTCGCTGAAAAATGGAATATTAGTAGAGTATGTTATACCGCACATACGATGCACATGTTGACATTTTATGGCGGCCATTTTGAATCCAAGATGGCCGCCAAAATTGGAAAATGCACCGATTTGCACTAAACTTGGTTTCCTGATAGATAAAGTTGCTGTGAATGGATGTCTGAACTCCAGTGTCCACGGGGGTCGTTTGGGAGCCAGTTATGATCCATAAGATCATAATCATGTTTAATAATTATTATTATGGCTCGCAAACGAAAGTTTGGGAGACATATTGTTTTTGCTCCGTTTCTTATTATTATTAAGTCGCCCAAAACGAAGTTTCTTCTTCTTCTTCTTCTTCTTCTTCTTCTTCTTCTTCTTCTTCTTCTTCTTTATGTACTTATGTACTTCGTAAATATTTGTATTGTTGTGTTTGGAAGAAGAAGTTCTTTCATTTTGTGGGGTTTATTTCGGTATTTATTCTCGGATTGCCGAGATTTTTGGTGGATTCGATTTTTGTTTATTGGTTTGATTTGGTTTAAAGATGGCGTCGCCTTCATTTTCAAGTGTTGTGGTTAATGGTAAAAGTACTCAGTTGTCGTCTGTTGTTGCCTCAGGCAATACTATGTTATGTGAGAAGGACAATAGGGACCTTAATTTAATTAAGAGAACAATGCCGTCCAAGGTAGGTTTAAAATCCTTGCCCCAGGCTAATAGTGATAATGTTGTAACGTCTCATTTGAACGGAGAAAGTTCGAGATCGAAACGTTCAGATTTATCGACTGATAATAATGTAATGTCTGAAAGAGATAGTTCAAGATCTGAACAAGACGATGACATGCCTTCGTTCGGGCATAAACCTTTTGGCTTTGTGTCGAGGAAACATGGCGTCAAATTAAGAAACATACTGTCAATTTCTATTGAACAGTATGTTATTGCTGTTGCCACCGTCGTGAAACCAGAGAATATAGTCGCTGCTTCTCGTATGAGATCTGGTGTTGTAATATTCTTGTCTAATCTTGATGATGTTGAACTTTTGTGTTCAAATGGCCTTAGTATCGGGGATGAACATATTGATGTCCAATGCCTTGTTAGAATTCCCAAAAAAGTAACTTTGTCCAATTGCCCTCCTTTTATACCAAATGACTTGCTAGAAGATGAACTTATGCGCTATGGCCGTATAATTTCTGATATTAAGCCTATTGCATTAGGCATCAAACTGCCGGCATTAAAACACGTCAAATCTTTTAGAAGACAAGTATCCATTCTTCCCCATTCCAATGTATTATTACCAGATTATTTCGATATGTACTATCAAAGACAAAGTTATAGAATATTTGTAAACGACGATGTTGTCTGTTTCAAATGCAAAAAAACTGGACATATTCAAAGTAGATGCCCAGAAAACCGACCGACAGCTGAGAACAAAATTTCAGTTACTATTACAGATGTCCCATATATGGCTGAACGAGTGCTCCCAACTGAGACGGAGAAGCAGTCTGTTGCCTCGGACTCTGACGTCTCTGCTTCTGCTTCCAAAACCCCAGTCAACATTACTAATGTAAAAAAACCTGTAGAGTTTACTGTTTCCAATTTCACTGTAGATGTTAACCCACCTACGGAAAAACAGGAGAGTGACCAGCTTCCAGTCAAATCCGCAGTGAAGCGAAAGGCAGCAGACAGTAATGATTTAATTATTAGTAATAAAACCCCGACAACTAATAAAATTCAAGATGTTTCTTCTCAAGATAACTCAAGTATTTGGGATTTACCCCCTTCATCCCATTGCATTATTAATAACAATGAAGACGAGGATGTAGACATTGAGTCTATATCCTCCGATCTATCGGAGCAAAACCTATCCCAAATAGTAGTGGATACGGATCAAAAGTTATCAGCTGACGAACTTGAGCGACTTCTGTCTGAACTTAAAAGTAACAAAAAACCTGTGGAAAAGTGTTTAGAATATACTACCAACATTCGTCAACTGTGTCAAGACTTCATTGACCGACGAAGAAACCCTGAAACATCTTCGCAGTTAAAAGCCCGTCTTAACAAATTAATAAAGAAGTTAAAGGCTTACATTAAAACTCATGCTTAGAAATCAATATGTTTGTTCCTATTAATTATGCATTTTTGCTCCTTTTTTTCATTACTATTGTAATGTCCGGTTTTTCATTAGTCTCACTGAACACTCAAGGCTGTCGTGACTCTTTTAAAAGATATTTTATATTAGATTCTTTGAAATCTAAATTAAATGCAGACATAGTTTTTCTTCAAGATACACATACCATTCCTTCTGATGAAGGTATATGGAAAATGATATGGAGAGGAGAAATAGTGTTCTCTCATCTTTCAACTATTTCTGCTGGATTAGCGATATGTTTTTCAAATAATTTAGAATATACTATTCTAGATCATAAAGTTATATTACCCGGTCGCATTTTACATGCTTCTATCAAATTACAGGAGGAAACTGTTTATTTGTTAAATGTCTATTCACCCACATGTCCCAAAGAAAAACTTGACTTTTTGAAATGTTTAAAACACCATTTGAATCAACTTGATTCTTCCTATCCAATATTTCTTGGAGGTGATTTTAATTGTACTACTAATCCTTCCTTAGATAGGACAGGAGATGTTGAACCCCACCCCCACTCTTGTAATGAATTTAAAAATATTGTTAAACGTTTCAAATTTATTGATACGTTTCGTAATATTCATCCTTACGATAAAACATATTCTTGGTCGAGAAATGACGGTGTCGCCGCAAGACTTGATCGAATTTATATCTCCAAACATTATAGTCAGTTTATTCGATCCTCAGAAATAAAACCGTGTTCATATTCTGATCATGATTACGTTCGTGTTTACTTTAAAGAAATTCAAAGTAAACACAAGAGTGCATACTGGTGTTTAAATACATCTCTTTTAGATGATAAATCGTATATTGATATGATAAATAACTTCTGGATTTCTTGGCGATTACAGAAATCTGAGTTCAAGTGTATTCAAGATTGGTGGGATCGGGGAAAATATAAAATAAAGGAACTTTCGCAAGAATTTTCTGTTAAAAAGAGTTATGATTTTAAACGTAAATTTAATAGTTTGCAAACCGATATTGAGTTATTAAAATCAAATATTGCAGCCAACCCTAATCTCAATTCAATTTTAATTGAGAAACAACATCAGTTGTCTGAACTTGAACGTATCCAGGCCCGTGGTGCTTGGGTTCGCTCAAGATTCAAATATGTCAATGATGCAGATAAACCAACAAAATATTTCTTTGACCTTGAAAGGAAACGTGGAACAAAGAAATTATTGTCCCATTTAACTTTGCCTGATGGCAGTATAACTGATTCAGATCAGGAAATAAAAACCCTTGCCCGAAATTTTTACTCTGATTTGTATAGCCCCGATCCTGTTGATGAAGGCTGTCAAAATGAAATTTTGAAAGACCTTCCTACAATAAGTGATACCCAAAAGCAAACATTAGATAGTGTAATAAGTTATGATGAATTGTCCTCTGCCGTTTTAAAAATGAATAATAATAAATCCCCTGGTATTGATGGGCTCCCCAGTGAATTTTATAAAACCTTTTGGAACGTCGTTGGGAAAGATATGCACGAAGTTTTTGTTTCTTCGATTGAAGAAAAGAGACTTCCACTTTCGTGCAGAAGAGCCGTTCTGACAATGATACCGAAGAAAGGTGACAGTAGTTTGTTGAAAAACTGGAGGCCAGTGTCTCTTCTCTGTTGTGATTATAAAATATTAACGAGAGCTTTCTCGCTAAGACTTCGTACCGTTCTACCCGATATATTACATATCGATCAAAGTTATTGTGTTCCCGGTCGTCATATCAGTGACAATATTCGTTTTATTTCTGATGCTACTTGTTATGCTAATCAGGAAAATATCCCCCTTGCTATTGTTTCCCTTGACCAAGAGAAAGCTTTTGATCGTGTTCATCATGGTTATTTGATGAAGACATTAGAAGCCTTCGGTTTTGGCGATTATTTTATATCATGTATAAAAACTATTTATACAGATGTACACAGTTTACTTAAAATTAATAACTCGTTATCGTCCCCTTTTCAATTTAAAAGAGGTATACGGCAAGGATGTTCCTTGTCTGGTCAATTATATGCCATTTGCCTTGAACCTCTTTTGCATAAATTAAGATCAAAAGATGGTCTTTCAGGTCTTGAACTTCCATTATCTGATGGTAAGAAAAGTTGTTTATCTGCATATGCAGATGATTTGGATACTCTGTTAACGCAGGACTCTGATTTTAATAAGTTGTCTTTCTGGTTAGATATATACCAGAAAGCTTCCAATTCAAAAATTAATTTACAAAAGTCAGAAGGTTTGTGGGTGGGAAGTTGGAAAAATAGAAATGATTGTCCGCTTGGTCTCAAGTGGAATAATAAGGGTTTAAAGGTTTTGGGTACTTTTGTGGGAAACAATAGGGATTTTTATAAACAAAATTGGGAAGGGATGGAAGAGGATATTACTGTCAAACTTGACAGGTGGAAACCATTTGCTCGTGGTTTGTCACTTAGAGGACGAACGCTTGTAATTAATTTACTCTCTGCGTCAAAATTGTGGCATCGATTAAATTCAGTGGTCGTACCCGACGAAATTATACATGCCATTCAAAATAAATTTGTTGATTTTTTATGGCAAGGAAAACATTGGGTTGCCAAAGAAATGTTATATCTTCCCGTATGTACTGGAGGACAGGGTTTAGTCCATATTTTGTCTAGAATTCGTGATTTTCGAATTCAATTTATGTATAGATTTTTGAGATTAATGAATGGTGAAGATGTTCACCCTTGTTACTATTTTTGTAAATATTTTTTGTCTACTGTTTCTAATTTGAATTATGATGTTCAGTTGTTATTACTTGATGGGGATTTTCATTATACTAACATCCCACACTTTTATCAAGATTTAATAAAATCCTGGAAATATTTTGAATCATCTAGAATTAAAATAGATGATACATCAGTGGCCGATATTTTAGAAGAACCTTTGTTCTTTAATCCTTTATTAATTAACCCTAAAACCGATGAACCCTTTTATTTTGAAAATTTTGTACTTGCCGGTATGACTAAAGTTAAAGATCTTTTTGATACTAGTCTAAAAAGAAAATTTACTGCAGCAGATCTTGTTGGCATTTTAAGCATTCGTTCTGAACGCTGTATCCAACAACATCTGGATTTACTATGGTCGTCTTTTCCTTCGACGTGGAGTGAATTGATAGATCGTTTTTTACATAATGATATTGATATTGGTGCTGTTCACCAATATATTTTTAAAGTAGACATTGACAATGCACCTGAATTAAGTAAGGGTGTTGTTCTCGATAAATGTCCCAAGAAAATGATCTATTTGTTATCTGTTATACAGAATTTTAATCGTTCCCATACTAAAAAGTTACTGTCCCCCTGGAATAATATTTTAAAATCAAATGTTCCCCCTAATATCATATGTAGTCATGTTTATGAATATCCTCATAGCATGCATGAAGGTGATCTTAACTGGAGAATCCTTCATGGTGCTATTTCAACTAGTAAATTTTTTTGTAAAGCTGGGTTTCAGTTATCTGATGTTTGTCTCTCTTGTGGTTTGCAAGAAGACTTGCATCACATTTTCGTTTCGTGTCCACGTATACAATGTTTATTAAGTTATGTCCAAAATATTTTGCTTAAATTTAATGATGTAGGTTCAATAGACTCTTTAATATTTGGACCTTCTACTCTTTCTAGCACTGACCAAACACCACCTCAGGTCAGTGCATATCGATCTCTTCCAGCTGTCCACACGCCAACATCGGACAGCTGTCCAGTTAGGAGATCGAGTCCAGCTGATCCACTGTCACCTAGGATCAGCTGTCCAGAGATTCCAGTACCAGCCGACCACACGTCATCCAGGGTCGGCTGTCCAGCGACGAACAGACAGCCAATGGTGATGGAGGACGGAGCAGTCGTGTTGGGAGAATGTACCAACACGCAACGATGGACGAAGAGGTACAGGACCCCAAGACGACTGTTCCAGTGGATTGCCACCCAGGCGAAGATGGCCACCTACGTGACCCTGCAGCACCTAAGGACCGGAGGCGGACCAACAGAACCACTCCAGGAATTTAGGTCGCGCATCCGCGCCCGTTTAGCAATTGAATTTGCTTATTGTAAGTTTACTAATAATGTTAATTCTTTTTCAGATTTTTGGTCTTATAATAATGTATTGTGTTTAATTTCTAATGACAAGCTTGTTGTAAATATTTAATGGTAAATTTGTATTTGTATTTGATTTTTAATGTCTCATTAATTTATTGTAAACCGCGATGGGTTAAAGGTTAAAACATGGACTGGCGTGTACCAGTCCATGTTGACTTTGATCATTTGGACAAAGTCATTTATAGGTCTCTTTAATTTTAACGATAGGTAGGTTAAAAGGTTAAAGTTTAAATTGACTTGTATCAATTTAAACTGACTTTGATCAGTTGGACAAAGTCTTTTATTTTTTTCTATTGTATTTTCATATACTTTTGGATTTAAAGTTATTATTAATATGTATATTCAAAATTGTTAATGTAGCTTGTCAAATAATGTATTGTTAGGTTTATATTTTATGTAATATGAATTTTTGATACCTTGTTAAACTGTGATTGATTGTTTTATTTAATAAAGGGTATTGAAAATTCAAAATTCTTCTTCTTCTTCTTCTTCTTATTAAATCCCCGACCACGAAGTGTCGGGGATTTATTGTTTTTGCACCGTTTCTTATTAAATCCCCGACCACGAAGTGTCGGGGATTTATTGTTTTTGCACCGTTTCTTATTATTATTATTATTCTTCTTCTTCTTCTTCTTCTTCTTCTTCTTCTTCTGGACCTAACTTTGTCCGTAGGATTTCTCGAAGACGAAAAGACATAGGTCAATGAAACTTACCAGAAAGATAGGTCACCACTAGGAAATGTTGTTTCCGATTTCGAAATTTTGAAAATGGCGGCCATCTTGGATTGGCGGCCATTTTGAATTTGAAAAAAATACAAAATTAATCATAAAAAATCACAAACAATATGGATATGAACCAAAATAGGTTTATAGGTCAATATTAAGGTCCCGGACAATATGGGACCATTTTCCGAAAAATCCAAGATGGCCACCATATTCAAAATGGCCGCCAAAGTGCGAAAATTGAAAAGTTGTCCGATTTCAACGAAAATTGGCATTTAGGTCAATATTGATATTACGAACAACATGGTGACATGTTCGAACAAATCAAAGATGGCCGCCAAAGTCCAAGATGGCCGCCATATTCAAAATGGCCTCCAAAGTGCGAAAATTGAAAAGTTGTCCGATTTCAACGAAAATTGGCATTTAGGTGAATATTGATATTACGAACAACATGGTGACATGTTTGAACAAATCCAAGATGGCCGCCAAAGTCCAAGATGGCCGCCATATTCAAAATGGCCGCCAAAGTGCGAAAATTGAAAAGTTGTCCGATTTCAACGAAAATTGGCATTTAGGTCAATATTGATATTACGAACAACATGGCGACACTTTCGAACAAATCCAAGATGGCTGTCATATTCAAAATGGCTGCCAAAGTGCGAATATTGAAAAGTTGTCTGATTTCAACAAAAATTGGCATTTAGGTCAATATTGATATTACGAACAACATGTCGAACAAATCCAAGATGGCTGCCAAAGTCCAAGATGGCCGCCATATTCAAAATGGCCGCCAAAGTGCGAAAATTGAAAAGTTGTCCGAATTGTGACAAAAGTGGGCACGGGAGGGGATTTTTTTGTGACTTGCTTGCAATCACAATCAGCACTTGTTATTATTATTATTCTTCTTCTTCTTCTTCTGGACCTAACTTTGTCCGTAGGATTTCTCGAAGACGAAAAGACATAGGTCAATGAAACTTACCAGAAAGATAGGTCACCACTAGGAAATGTTGTTTCCGATTTCGAAATTTTGAAAATGGCGGCCATCTTGGATTGGCGGCCATTTTGAATTTGAAAAAAATACAAAATTAATCATAAAAAATCACAAACAATATGGATATGAACCAAAATAGGTTTATAGGTCAATATTAAGGTCCCGGACAATATGGGACCATTTTCCGAAAAATCCAAGATGGCCACCATATTCAAAATGGCCGCCAAAGTGCGAAAATTGAAAAGTTGTCCGATTTCAACGAAAATTGGCATTTAGGTCAATATTGATATTACGAACAACATGGTGACATGTTCGAACAAATCAAAGATGGCCGCCAAAGTCCAAGATGGCCGCCATATTCAAAATGGCCTCCAAAGTGCGAAAATTGAAAAGTTGTCCGATTTCAACGAAAATTGGCATTTAGGTGAATATTGATATTACGAACAACATGGTGACATGTTTGAACAAATCCAAGATGGCCGCCAAAGTCCAAGATGGCCGCCATATTCAAAATGGCCGCCAAAGTGCGAAAATTGAAAAGTTGTCCGATTTCAACGAAAATTGGCATTTAGGTCAATATTGATATTACGAACAACATGGCGACACTTTCGAACAAATCCAAGATGGCTGTCATATTCAAAATGGCTGCCAAAGTGCGAATATTGAAAAGTTGTCTGATTTCAACAAAAATTGGCATTTAGGTCAATATTGATATTACGAACAACATGTCGAACAAATCCAAGATGGCTGCCAAAGTCCAAGATGGCCGCCATATTTAAAATGGCCGCCAAAGTGCGAAAATTGAAAAGTTGTCCGAATTGTGACAAAAGTGGGCACGGGAGGGGATTTTTTTGTGACTTGCTTGCAATCACAATCAGCACTTGTTATTATTATTATTCTTCTTCTTCTTCTTCTGGACCTAACTTTGTCCGTAGGATTTCTCGAAGACGAAAAGACATAGGTCAATGAAACTTACCAGAAAGATAGGTCACCACTAGGAAATGTTGTTTCCGATTTCGAAATTTTGAAAATGGCGGCCATCTTGGATTGGCGGCCATTTTGAATTTGAAAAAAATACAAAATTAATCATAAAAAATCACAAACAATATGGATATGAACCAAAATAGGTTTATAGGTCAATATTAAGGTCCCGGACAATATGGGACCATTTTCCGAAAAATCCAAGATGGCCACCATATTCAAAATGGCCGCCAAAGTGCGAAAATTGAAAAGTTGTCCGATTTCAACGAAAATTGGCATTTAGGTCAATATTGATATTACGAACAACATGGTGACATGTTCGAACAAATCAAAGATGGCCGCCAAAGTCCAAGATGGCCGCCATATTCAAAATGGCCTCCAAAGTGCGAAAATTGAAAAGTTGTCCGATTTCAACGAAAATTGGCATTTAGGTGAATATTGATATTACGAACAACATGGTGACATGTTTGAACAAATCCAAGATGGCCGCCAAAGTCCAAGATGGCCGCCATATTCAAAATGGCCGCCAAAGTGCGAAAATTGAAAAGTTGTCCGATTTCAACGAAAATTGGCATTTAGGTCAATATTGATATTACGAACAACATGGCGACACTTTCGAACAAATCCAAGATGGCTGTCATATTCAAAATGGCTGCCAAAGTGCGAATATTGAAAAGTTGTCTGATTTCAACAAAAATTGGCATTTAGGTCAATATTGATATTACGAACAACATGTCGAACAAATCCAAGATGGCTGCCAAAGTCCAAGATGGCCGCCATATTCAAAATGGCCGCCAAAGTGCGAAAATTGAAAAGTTGTCCGAATTGTGACAAAAGTGGGCACGGGAGAGGATTTTTTTGTGACTTGCTTGCAATCACAATCAGCACTTGTTATTATTATTATTATTATTAAGTCGCCCAAAACGAAGTTTTGGCGACTTATTGTTTTTGCACCGTTTCTTATTATTATTATTAAATCCCCGACCACGAAGTGTCGGGGATTTATTGTTTTTGCACCGTTTCTTATTATTATTATTATTCTTCTTCTTCTTCTTCTAGACCTAACTTTGTCCGTAGGATTTCTCGAAGACGAAAAGACATAGGTCAATGAAACTTACCAGAAAGATAGGTCACCACTAGGAAATGTTGTTTCCGATTTCGAAATTTTGAAAATGGCGGCCATCTTGGATTGGCGGCCATTTTGAATTTGAAAAAAATACAAAATAAATCATAAAAAATCACAAACAATATGGATATGAACCAAAATAGGTTTATAGGTCAATATTAAGGTCCCGGACAATATGGGACCATTTTCCGAAAAATCCAAGATGGCCACCATATTCAAAATGGCCGCCAAAGTGCGAAAATTGAAAAGTTGTCCGATTTCAACGAAAATTGGCATTTAGGTCAATATTGATATTACGAACAACATGGTGACATGTTCGAACAAATCAAAGATGGCCGCCAAAGTCCAAGATGGCCGCCATATTCAAAATGGCCTCCAAAGTGCGAAAATTGAAAAGTTGTCCGATTTCAACGAAAATTGGCATTTAGGTGAATATTGATATTACGAACAACATGGTGACATGTTTGAACAAATCCAAGATGGCCGCCAAAGTCCAAGATGGCCGCCATATTCAAAATGGCCGCCAAAGTGCGAAAATTGAAAAGTTGTCCGATTTCAACGAAAATTGGCATTTAGGTCAATATTGATATTACGAACAACATGGCGACACTTTCGAACAAATCCAAGATGGCTGTCATATTCAAAATGGCTGCCAAAGTGCGAATATTGAAAAGTTGTCTGATTTCAACAAAAATTGGCATTTAGGTCAATATTGATATTACGAACAACATGTCGAACAAATCCAAGATGGCTGCCAAAGTCCAAGATGGCCGCCATATTCAAAATGGCCGCCAAAGTGCGAAAATTGAAAAGTTGTCCGAATTGTGACAAAAGTGGGCACGGGAGGGGATTTTTTTGTGACTTGCTTGCAATCACAATCAGCACTTGTTATTATTATTATTATTATTATTTCGGTTTCCACTTTTTCTAGATCGTGAACTTGTCCGACACATTTCTCAGAGACGCCTTAATAGAATCAAATGAAACTTGGCACAGTTGTAGATGGGCATATGGAGGGGTGCAGTCAATTGTCAGAATTTTGATAATGGCCGCCATTTCAAAATGGCCGCCACTTGACGACACCCACCCAAAAATTGCAAAAATTTTCCCGTGGTCCGAATTCAACGAAATTTGGTATGGAGGTAGATGTTAGTATTTCGAGTGAAACGCTACCTTTTAATTTTTTTTCGGACTTCCGGTTTCAAAATGGCCGCCAAAAACGTGTATAATTTTCAACGTTATGCGATCTCGATGACATTTAACGTGCTCCGATTGCAATGAAATTTGGTGTGGAGGTAGCTTTAAGTGTCCCGAGTCGAACTCCACATTCAAAATTTTTTCTTGACCGTGGTTTCCAAAATGGCGGCCAAAAACGGGTAAAATTTTAAACGTTGTCCGATTTTAATGAAATTTGATATGTAGGTTCATTTCAATGTCCTGAGTGGAACACAATACTATCCATGGGGATTTTGGGCGACTTCTGTGTTGGCATCCCAACACATTATTTTTAATTATTAAGTCGCCGACCACGAAGTGTCGGGCGACTTATTGTTTTTACTCCGTTTCTTATTATTATTATTTTCATATTTCTTATGTTTTCCTTTTTCCCCTCGCAATGTTGTCCGCTCGTTTTCTCGCTCATCTTTTAACCGATCGAAATGAAACTTTGGGAACATAATAAGGGTGACCTGAAGTTGTGCAATCCACTTTTGAAATTTTCAAAATGGCCGCCATTTTCAAAATGGCCGCCGTTGAAAAAAAATGACGGCCGTTGTCAGATCTCAGTAATTGCCAAAGCAATTTCAATGAAAATTGGTATACTGATACAGCTCCTTATCCCGAGCATTTTTGCAAAAAAAAATTTGACGCGGCCGACATTTCAAAATGGCCGCCATCCGAACACCACCCCCCTAAAACTGAAAAATTTAAACGTCATCCGATTTAAACGAAATTTGGTATACAGGTAGCTTATGATACCCTGAGTGTGCCACTATTTTCAAAATTTTTGTCCGACTTCCGGTTTCAAAATGGCGGCCGTTTTAAAGTTTTACAAAATGGCGGCCGTTGTCAGATCTCAGTTATGGCCAGAGCAATTTCAATGAAAATTGGTATACTGATACAGCTAACTATCCTGAGCATTTTTGCAAAAAAAATTTTTTGTCCGACTTCCGGTGTCAAAATGGCGGCCGTTTTAAAGTTTGCTCGTTTTCTCGCTCATCTTTTAACCGATCGAAATGAAACTTGGCCAACTGAAAGCTCATGTTATGAAGTTGTGCTCTTGACTTTTAGTTCCCTCTACTCGGTCAAAAGTGCGGAACGGGAGGCGACTTCAACGTTTCGGGAAACGTAAATTTTAATTATTATTATTATTATTATTATTTCGGTTTCCACTTTTTCTAGACCGTGAACTTGTCCGACACATTTCTCAAAGACGCCTTAATAGAATCAAATGAAACTTGGCACAGTTGTAGATCGACATATGGAGGGTTGCAGTCAATAGTCAGAATTTTGATAGTGGCCGCCATTTCAAAATGGCCGCCACTTGACGACACCCACCCAAAAATAGCAAAAATTTCCCCGTGGTCCGAATTCAACGAAATTTGGTACGGAGGTAGATGTTAGTATTTCGAGTGAAATGCTATCTTTAAATTTTTTCTTTGACGTCGGGTTTCAAAATGGCCGCCAAAAACGTGTATAATTTTCAACGTTATGCGATGTCGATGACATTTAACGTGCTCCGATTGCAACAAAATTTGGTGTGGAGGTGAATTTAAGTGTATCGAGTGGAAATCCAAATTCATAATTTTTTTTTCCACTTGGCGTTTCAAAATGGCCGCCAAGAACGCGTCAAATTTTAAACGTTGTCCGATTTGAATGAAATTTGATATGTAGGTACATCTTAATGTCCTGAGTGGAACGCAATACTATCCATGAGGATTTTGGGAGACTTCTGTGTTGGCATCCCAACACATAATTTTTAATTATTAAGGCTCCCAAACGAAAGTTTGGGAGACACATTGTTTTTGATCCGTTTCTTATTATGGCTCTCAAACGAAAGTTTGGGAGACATATTGTTTTTGCTCCGTTTCTTATTATTATTTTTTTTTTCTTCTCTTTTCAGCCAAAATTTTGTCCGACCGTTTTCTCGGAGACCGTAAATTGGATCATTATGAAACTTCACCCAAAAATAGGTCATGACTTGAAATGATGCCTTCAAGTTTTAAAATTTTGAAATTGGCGGCCATCTTGAAATTGGCGGCCATCTTGAAATGGCGGCCATTTTGAAAATGAATATAAATCCTTAAAAACCCAAAAGTTAACGGATTTCAACGAAAATTGGAATATAAGTAGAGTATGTTATACCGCACCATATGACACACATGTTGACTTTTTATGGCGGCCATTTTGAATCCAAGATGGCCGCCAAAATTTCAAAATGATTGAAAATTGCACGAAACTTGGTTTTTAGGTAGATTACCAAGTTGCGATCAGAAGTTAGTTATCAAAATCTCAATTTGAAAATGAAAATAAATCCTTAAAAATACAAATGTTAACGGATTTCGCTGAAAATTGGAATATAAGTAGAGTATGTTATAACGCACCATATGACGCACATGTTGACATTTTATGGCAGCCATTTTGAATCCAAGATGGCGGACAAAATTAGAAAATGCTCAGATTTGCACGAAACTTGGTTTCCTGGTAGATAAAGTTGCTGTGAATGGATGTCTGAACTCCAGTGTCCACCGGGGTCGTTTGGGAGCCAGTTATGATCCATAAGATCATAATCATGTTTAATTATTATTATTAAGTCGCCCAAAACGAAGTTTTGGCGACTTATTGTTTTTGCACCGTTTCTTATTATTATTATAATTAAGTCGCCCAAAACGAAGTTTTGGCGACTTATTGTTTTTGCACCGTTTCTTCTTCTTCTTCTTCTTATTATTATTATTAAGTCGCCCAAAACGAAGTTTTGGCGACTTATTGTTTTTGCACCGTTTCTTATTATTATTATTATTATTATTATTATTATTATTATTAAGTCGCCGACCACGAAGTGTCGGGCGACTTATTGTTTTTACTCCGTTTCTTATTATTATTATTATTATTTTCATATTTCTTATGTTTTCCTTTTTCCCCTCGCAATGTTGTCCGCTCGTTTTCTCGCTCATCTTTTAACCGATCGAAATGAAACTTGGCCAACTGAAAGCTCATGTTATGAAGTTGTGCTCTTGACTTTCAAAAGTGCGGAACGGGAGGCGACTTCAACGTTTCGTGAAACGTAAATTTTAATTAAGTCTCCCAAACGAAGTTTGGAGACTTATTGTTTTTACTCTGTTTCTTATTATTAAGTCTCCCAAACGAAGTTTGGAGACTTATTGTTTTTACTCTGTTTCTTATTATTATTATTCTTCTTCTGGTTTCCCCGTAGAGATTTCCGACACTTTTCTCAGAAACCGTAAATGGGATCAATTTGAAACTTGGTAGGATGTTAGACCCTATTGGCTAGATGTGCAATCATCTTTCGGAATTTCCAAGATGGCCGCCACTTTCAAAATGGCCGCCATTTAAGTTTTCCCGCCAAAATGCAGTTCCCGGAGAACCGCCAGATGGATTTCGATGAAACTTGGTATGTAGGTTCAGCATAGTGGTCTTGATTTATTTTTGGCAAAAAATCGCGCGCGAACCGGCCGCCATTATCAAAATGGCCGCCGAATCGCCAAAAATTCAAGTTTGTCGGATTTCAACGAAAATGGGTTTTAACAGTAAATTTGGTATGCCGAGTCCAATGGTCAACTCAGAATTTTTATACGACGCGCCATTTTTTGTAAAATGGCCGCCAAAGTTGCCAAATGGGCAAAAATTCAACATTGTCATAATTCAACGAAAATAGGTTCTAAAAGTAAATTTGGTATGCCGAGTTCAACGGTACACTCAGATTTTTTATACGACCCGCCATTTTTTAAAAAATGGCCACCAAAGTCGCCAAATCGGCAAAAATTCAACATTGTCGGAACTCAATGAAAATTGGTTCCTAAAGTAAATTTAGTATGTCGAGTTCAATGGTCAACTCAGAATTTTTATATGACGCGCTATTTTTTGTAAAATGGCCGCCGAAGTTGCCAAATCGGCAAAAAATCAACAACGTTGGAATTCAATGAAATTGGGTTCTTAAAGTAAATTTGGGGCCTCTTGTTTGCTTATAACTTGAGAACGATAGTAGATAGAGAAAAACTTTAAATTGCTAAAATGTTCAGATCATCAAGCTCCACAAAAGACTTTATGGTTCGAAGTTGTCATATGGCTCCTTGTAGGAGTTATCTCTCTTGAAATGTCAAAAAAAGCGATTTTTTGGGGTTTTTTGCCTTTAACTTGAGAACGATAGTAGATGAAGAAAAACTTTTACTTGCTGAAATGCTCAGCTCATCAAGCTCTACAAAAGTCTCCATTGGTTTGACTTTGTCAGACTGCTTCTTGTAATAGTTATCTCTCTTGAAAAGTCAAAAATAGCGATTTTGGGTGTTTTTTGCCTGTAACTTGAGAACGATAGTAGATAGAGAAAAACTTTCAATTGCTGAAATGTTCAGCTCATCAAGCACTACAAAAGTCTTCATTGGGCCGAAGTTGTCAAACAGCTCCTTGTTGTATAAGCTATTGCTCCTTGATAGCAAAAATTCCAGGTCAGCGATACAGGACCCTTAGGGCCTCTTGTTTCTTGTGTCTGTTTAATATGAAGCATTGATGGTAGACCATTGATATGTTGTCTGCAGTTACATATTAGCATTTGTCTACATCAATTGCAATAGCATTTCAATGTTCATATGTATGCCCCTGGCGTCACGCTCCACTTACTTTATTTTTGTTATTCTCTTTTAGGCAAACGTTCATGTGGGACAGGTGAAAAATGTCTGTGTCAACAGAATACCAGTAAAATTTGAAAATTTACCATTTTTTTCAATTTTATTAGAATTTGAAATCTAGGTGAATAGCAACCTGTAAAGTCAAATATAAGGTGATTCACAGGCTGCACAGGACTATCAGTAACTTCGTTTGGGAGACTTCACGTTTCGCGAAACGTAAATTTTAATTATTATTATTATTCTTCTTCTGGTTTCCCCGTAGAGATTTCCGACACTTTTCTCAGAAACCGTAAATGGGATCAATTTGAAACTTGGTAGGATGTTAGACCCTATTGGCTAGATGTGCAATCATCTTTCGGAATTTCCAAGATGGCCGCCACTTTCAAAATGGCCGCCATTTAAGTTTTCCCGCCAAAATGCAGTTCCCGGAGAACCGCCAGATGGATTTCGATGAAACTTGGTATGTAGGTTCAGCATAGTGGTCTTGATTTATTTTTGGCAAAAAATCGCGCGCGAACCGGCCGCCATTTTCAAAATGGCCGCCGAATCGCCAAAAATTCAAGTTTGTCGGATTTCAACGAAAATGGGTTTTAACAGTAAATTTGGTATGCCGAGTCCAATGGTCAACTCAGAATTTTTATACGACGCGCCATTTTTTGTAAAATGGCCGCCAAAGTTGCCAAATGGGCAAAAATTCAACATTGTCATAATTCAACGAAAATAGGTTCTAAAAGTAAATTTGGTATGCCGAGTTCAACGGTACACTCAGATTTTTTTATACGACCCGCCATTTTTTTAAAAATGGCCACCAAAGTCGCCAAATCGGCAAAAATTCAACATTGTCGGAACTCAATGAAAATTGGTTCCTAAAGTAAATTTAGTATGTCGAGTTCAATGGTCAACTCAGAATTTTTATATGACGCGCTATTTTTTGTAAAATGGCCGCCGAAGTTGCCAAATCGGCAAAAAATCAACAACGTTGGAATTCAATGAAATTGGGTTCTTAAAGTAAATTTGGGGCCTCTTGTTTGCTTATAACTTGAGAACGATAGTAGATAGAGAAAAACTTTAAATTGCTAAAATGTTCAGATCATCAAGCTCCACAAAAGACTTTATGGTTCGAAGTTGTCATATGGCTCCTTGTAGGAGTTATCTCTCTTGAAATGTCAAAAAAAGCGATTTTTTGGGGTTTTTTGCCTTTAACTTGAGAACGATAGTAGATGAAGAAAAACTTTTACTTGCTGAAATGCTCAGCTCATCAAGCTCTACAAAAGTCTCCATTGGTTTGACTTTGTCAGACTGCTTCTTGTAATAGTTATCTCTCTTGAAAAGTCAAAAATAGCGATTTTGGGTGTTTTTTGCCTGTAACTTGAGAACGATAGTAGATAGAGAAAAACTTTTAATTGCTGAAATGTTCAGCTCATCAAGCACTACAAAAGTCTTCATTGGGCCGAAGTTGTCAAACAGCTCCTTGTTGTATAAGCTATTGCTCCTTGATAGCAAAAATTCCAGGTCAGCGATACAGGACCCTTAGGGCCTCTTGTTTCTTGTGTCTGTTTAATATGAAGCATTGATGGTAGACCATTGATATGTTGTCTGCAGTTACATATTAGCATTTGTCTACATCAATTGCAATAGCATTTCAATGTTCATATGTATGCCCCTGGCGTCACGCTCCACTTACTTTATTTTTGTTATTCTCTTTTAGGCAAACGTTCATGTGGGACAGGTGAAACATGTCTGTGTCAACAGAATACCAGTAAAATTTGAAAATTTACCATTTTTTTCAATTTTATTAGAATTTGAAATCTAGGTGAATAGCAACCTGTAAAGTCAAATATAAGGTGATTCACAGGCTGCACAGGACTATCAGTAACTTCGTTTCGGAGACTTCACGTTTCGCGAAACGTAAATTTTAATTATTATTATTATTATTCCGGTTTCTCCTTTTTCTAGATCGTGAACTTGTCCGACACGTTTCTCAGAGACGCCTTAATAGAATCAAATGAAACTTGGCACAGTTGTAGATGGGCATATGGAGGGTTGCAGTCAATTGTCAGAATTTTGATAATGGCCGCCATTTCAAAATGGCCGCCACTTGACGACACCCACCCAAAAATGGCAAAATTTTTCCCGTGGTCCGAATTCAACGAAATTTGGTATGGAGGTAGGGGTTAGTATTTCGAGTGAAACGGTACCTTTAAATTTTTTCTCGGACTTCCGGTTTCAAAATGGCCGCCAAAAACGTGTATAATTTTCAACGTTATGCGATCTCGATGACATTTAACGTGCTCCGATTGCAATGAAATTTGGTGTGGAGGTAGATTTAAGTGTCCCGAGTGGAACTCTACATTAGAAATTTTTTCTCGACCGTGGTTTCCAAAATGGCGGCCAAAAACGGGTAAAATTTTAAACGTCCGATTTTAATGAAATTTGATATGTAGGTTCATTTCAATGTCCTGAGTGGAACGCAATAGTATCCATGGGGATTTTGGGCGACTTCTGTGTTGGCATCCCAACACATTATTTTTAATTATTATTATTATTAAGTCGCCCAAAACGAAGTTTTGGCGACTTATTGTTTTTGCACCGTTTCTTCTTATTATTATTAAGTCGCCGACCACGAAGTGTCGGGCGACTTATTGTTTTTACTCCGTTTCTTATTAAATCCCCGACCACGAAGTGTCGGGGATTTATTGTTTTTGCACCGTTTCTTATTATTATTATTATTATTCTTCTTCTTCTTCTTCTTCTTCTTCTTCTTCTTCTGGACCTAACTTTGTCCGTAGGATTTCTCGAAGACGAAAAGACATAGGTCAATGAAACTTACCAGAAAGATAGGTCACCACTAGGAAATGTTGTTTCCGATTTCGAAATTTTGAAAATGGCGGCCATCTTGGATTGGCGGCCATTTTGAATTTGAAAAAAATACAAAATTAATCATAAAAAATCACAAACAATATGGATATGAACCAAAATAGGTTTATAGGTCAATATTAAGGTCCCGGACAATATGGGACCATTTTCCGAAAAATCCAAGATGGCCACCATATTCAAAATGGCCGCCAAAGTGCGAAAATTGAAAAGTTGTCCGATTTCAACGAAAATTGGCATTTAGGTCAATATTGATATTACGAACAACATGGTGACATGTTCGAACAAATCAAAGATGGCCGCCAAAGTCCAAGATGGCCGCCATATTCAAAATGGCCTCCAAAGTGCGAAAATTGAAAAGTTGTCCGATTTCAACGAAAATTGGCATTTAGGTGAATATTGATATTACGAACAACATGGTGACATGTTTGAACAAATCCAAGATGGCCGCCAAAGTCCAAGATGGCCGCCATATTCAAAATGGCCGCCAAAGTGCGAAAATTGAAAAGTTGTCCGATTTCAACGAAAATTGGCATTTAGGTCAATATTGATATTACGAACAACATGGCGACACTTTCGAACAAATCCAAGATGGCTGTCATATTCAAAATGGCTGCCAAAGTGCGAATATTGAAAAGTTGTCTGATTTCAACAAAAATTGGCATTTAGGTCAATATTGATATTACGAACAACATGTCGAACAAATCCAAGATGGCTGCCAAAGTCCAAGATGGCCGCCATATTCAAAATGGCCGCCAAAGTGCGAAAATTGAAAAGTTGTCCGAATTGTGACAAAAGTGGGCACGGGAGGGGATTTTTTTGTGACTTGCTTGCAATCACAATCAGCACTTGTTATTATTATTATTCTTCTTCTTCTTCTTCTGGACCTAACTTTGTCCGTAGGATTTCTCGAAGACGAAAAGACATAGGTCAATGAAACTTACCAGAAAGATAGGTCACCACTAGGAAATGTTGTTTCCGATTTCGAAATTTTGAAAATGGCGGCCATCTTGGATTGGCGGCCATTTTGAATTTGAAAAAAATACAAAATTAATCATAAAAAATCACAAACAATATGGATATGAACCAAAATAGGTTTATAGGTCAATATTAAGGTCCCGGACAATATGGGACCATTTTCCGAAAAATCCAAGATGGCCACCATATTCAAAATGGCCGCCAAAGTGCGAAAATTGAAAAGTTGTCCGATTTCAACGAAAATTGGCATTTAGGTCAATATTGATATTACGAACAACATGGTGACATGTTCGAACAAATCAAAGATGGCCGCCAAAGTCCAAGATGGCCGCCATATTCAAAATGGCCTCCAAAGTGCGAAAATTGAAAAGTTGTCCGATTTCAACGAAAATTGGCATTTAGGTGAATATTGATATTACGAACAACATGGTGACATGTTTGAACAAATCCAAGATGGCCGCCAAAGTCCAAGATGGCCGCCATATTCAAAATGGCCGCCAAAGTGCGAAAATTGAAAAGTTGTCCGATTTCAACGAAAATTGGCATTTAGGTCAATATTGATATTACGAACAACATGGCGACACTTTCGAACAAATCCAAGATGGCTGTCATATTCAAAATGGCTGCCAAAGTGCGAATATTGAAAAGTTGTCTGATTTCAACAAAAATTGGCATTTAGGTCAATATTGATATTACGAACAACATGTCGAACAAATCCAAGATGGCTGCCAAAGTCCAAGATGGCCGCCATATTTAAAATGGCGGCCAAAGTGCGAAAATTGAAAAGTTGTCCGAATTGTGACAAAAGTGGGCACGGGAGGGGATTTTTTTGTGACTTGCTTGCAATCACAATCAGCACTTGTTATTATTATTTTCATATTTCTTATGTTTTCCTTTTTCCCCTCGCAATGTTGTCCGCTCGTTTTCTCGCTCATCTTTTAACCGATCGAAATGAAACTTTGGGAACATAATAAGGGTGACCTGAAGTTGTGCAATCCACTTTTGAAATTTTCAAAATGGCCGCCATTTTCAAAATGGCCGCCGTTGAAAAAAAATGACGGCCGTTGTCAGATCTCAGTAATTGCCAAAGCAATTTCAATGAAATTTGGTATACTGATACAGCTCACTATCCCGAGCATTTTTGCCAAAAAAAATTTGACGCGGCCGACATTTCAAAATGGCCGCCATCCGAACACCACCCCCCTAAAACTGTAAAAATTTAAACGTCATCCGATTTAAACGAAATTTGGTATACAGGTAGCTTATGATACCCTGAGTGTGCCACTATTTTCAAAATTTTTGTCCGACTTCCGGTTTTAAAATGGCGGCCGTTTTAAAGTTTTACAAAATGGCGGCCGTTGTCAGATCTCAGTTATGGCCAGAGCAATTTCAATGAAAATTGGTATACTGATACAGCTAACTATCCTGAGCATTTTTGCAAAAAAAATTTTTTGTCCGACTTCCGGTTTCAAAATGGCGGCCGTTTTAAAGTTTGCTCGTTTTCTCGCTCATCTTTTAACCGATCGAAATGAAACTTGGCCAACTGAAAGCTCATGTTATGAAGTTGTGCTCTTGACTTTTAGTTCCCTCTACTCGGTCAAAAGTGCGGAACGGGAGGCGACTTCAACGTTTCGGGAAACGTAAATTTTAATTATTATTATTATTATTATTATTTCGGTTTCCACTTTTTCTAGATCGTGAAGTTGTCCGACACATTTCTCAGAGACGCCTTAATAGAAGCAAATGAAACTTGACAAAGTTGTAGATCGACATATGGAGGGGTGCAGTTAATAGTCAGATTCTTTATAATGGCCCCCATTTCAAAATGGCTGCCCCCTGACGACACCCACCCAAAAATGGCAAAAAAGTTCCCGTGGTCCGATTTCAACGAAATTTGGTATGGAGGTAGATGTTAGTATTTCAAGTGAAACGCTACCTTTAAATTTTTTCTCCGAAGTCGGGTTTCCAAATGGCCGCTAAAAACGTGTATAATTTTCAACGTTATACGACCTCGATGAAATTTAACGTGCTCCGATTGCAAAAAAAAATGGTGTGGAGGTAGATTAAGGTGTCCCGAGTGGAAATCAAAATTCGGAATTTTTGTTTTCGACCGTGTATTTCAAAATGGCCGCAAAAAACGCGTCAAATTTTCAACATTGTCCGATTTTATTGAAATTTGATATGTAGGTACTGTCACGGACTGACGAGTGGTGGCTACTAGAAACACACAAATAAGTCACACAGAATGTCAACATATATAAACGTAAAACATAATAACGTAATATAAAAGTGAGAATTTTTTACAATAGATAATTTAAAGATCGTAAAGTCCAAAGTTTTTCGACCGTGCATTTCAAAATGGCCGCAAAAAAACGCGTCAAATTTTCAACATTGTCCGATTTTATTGAAATTTGATATGTAGGTACTGTCACGGACTGACGAGTGATGGCTACTAGAAACACACAAATAAGTCACACAGAATGTCAACATATATAAACGTAAAACATAATAACGTAATATAAAAGTGAGAATTTTTTACAATAGATAATTTAAAGATCGTAAAGTCCAAAGATCCAAAATAAATGTTCATTAACTAATACTTCCAGGAAGAATTCCATAGGTACACGATGTACACTGTCACTTCGTTGTTTCTACTGGAATTACATTTCCAGCAACAAACGGTTACTCGAACACTACACTGTAACAACACACCAAAACATATACCACGTACTGTACACCCACAGCAATTACATACTACTGGCTATTACTGCATGGGACCTAAGTAAAATACCATACTGCCTAATAATAATGCGTACACTACTAATTACGTAAACTCCCCTATATACTAATTTGCGCATTTGTCTATTTATACTACATATATGTACTTCTAAAATATTACAAGAGGTTATACTACTACTTCGGTCGTGTTAATTACATCTATTACGAAAATGAATTAAACACAATAATACACAACGTATGACACTGTAAATTAACAGTTTAGTATGTCGCACTAACAAAATACACCGCTTGACGAGAACATATACTTTACTATACTATAGTTGACAATGAATGCCAGCGTTTTCATGTACAACATTATAAAGTAACGATACAAAATATCTTGAATTGCTCTTAAACGATAATTAAACCAAATAAAGTGAAAAATGCAATTACGTAAATGTCGCCGCAAAAACTGAATATTTTAGCACATTTAATATTAATAAAATATTAAACAAAACTGTTACTTACCACAGCAGACCGGTGAGCTCCCAACAGCGCCACGTGCAAGAACTATGTACATAATTTACAAATGTGCATGCTTTCTCTGAAGCACTCGACTCGAAAGTGATTTAAATAGCGCACAGGTAAGACCAATTAAATTTAATCATGTGATTTCGATGAGGCTCACTATAGGTCATTTAAATATCATACCGGGGTAGCAACGGGTAATAAATTAATACATTTACAAATATAAAAGAAATGTATAAAACAGGAGTTGTAGGTGGCATCTCCTCTATCCGAAGAGAAGTACAAAGTACTTTTTTATATATACATGTCAATTTAATAAAACAAAATGTGATCCCATTATCAACTGCGAATATATAAACAAATCTCAGTATTCGTGTGGCAAGCGCCTCTCTGTATACTAAAATCTGTCTACACCTCACCTTTTCTGATGTCCATCTGATCTCCTATATTCTGCTGAGAAAATCCGCACCTACATTTGCCTTACCACTTACCGCTATTATCTTAAATCTGTAAGGTTGCAAGACCAACGCCCATCGCATTAGTCGCGCATTCGCTACCTTTTTCTTATTCAAGTAGATTAAAGGTTTATGATCGGTCTGCAATGTGAATTCTTGCCCATACAAGTACCTATGAAACTATTGCTAAACATTCTTTTTCAATAGTGGAGTAAGCAACTTCACTACTTTTCAATTTCCTACTGGCATAGGCAACCGGCATCTTACTTCCTTCTTGCTCTTGCATTAAAACGGCCCCAATACCGTAATCTGACGCATCGGTCATCAAAATAAACGGTTCAGACATATTTGGTAGTTTCAAAATTGGAAACTTGACTAGCGCGTTTCTGAGAGTCCCAAATGCATGTTCGTGAGAACTTTCCAAAATAACCTTATTCGGCTGACCCTTTTTAGTTAGGTCGGTAAGAGGAACTGCGATACATGCAAAATTTGGAATGAATTTACGATAAAACCTTACTAATCTGAGGAAAGATCGCACCTGTTTCTTTGTAACGGGTCTCGGCGCTTCTTGAATCACTCTTACTTTATCAGTATGAGGTTTTAGTTTGTCGTCTCCTACAAAATGACCTAAACATGCCAAACTACCGTGTGCGATAGAGCATTTTCCGGTTTTCGCTGTTAAATGCGCATTCCGCAGTCTAATGAGAAGAACACGCAAAACATTCAAATGTTCAACAAATGTCATAGTGAAAATAATAATGTCGTCAATAAAATTGTCAATGTTATCCATGTCCTTTAAAACCAAACGCATCAATCTAGAGAACGAGGCTGGAGCTGTAACCAACCCAAATGGCATTCTGCGAAAATGATACAAACCTTTTGCGGTTTGAAAAGCTGTTTTTGATCTAGAACTCTCAGCTAAAGGTAACTGCCAATAACCTTTGGATAAATCTAGCCGTGAAAAAAACTTGTGTCCCGCTAATTTTGAAAACATTTCATCCGCATTAGGCATTGGTTCAGCATCAAAAATAGTTTGACTATTAAAAGTTCTAAAGTCGATACAAAATCGATTTGTTGTATCTTTCTTTTTTCACAATTACAATTGGAAAACAATAGGGACTAGAAGACGGTTCAATAACATTCAATTCTAACATCTTAGTAACTTCTTCATTCACGGTCGAAATCAATGATTAAGGAATAGGATATGGCTTTATCCTTATCGGTATATCATTACTTAGTCTGATTTCATGCTCTAAAAGATCAGTACAACCAGGTTCACCACTTAACACGTCGGGAAAATCATTTAAAAGTTCTCTTACCTTAGTTTTTTCCTCTTCCGTAAGTTCGGGATTAACATCGACTTGATCTGCATTTGCATTGGTATTGATGTAAGGTATATCATGGAACTCACCTTGAGCATCATTTTCTTCACTGTCCATATCAATGACTGCCATGTTTATTGACGCCAACTCCTCATTGTTTTGGTAATCATGAACAGTTAAACTGTCACAAATGTTTGTCCTATCTAAGTATTTCTTCAGAAGATTGGCGTGGAAGGTTTTGATCTTACCATTAACAAAATCGACCTGACCTACTTTTCCTACAACGTCAAATGAACCTTTCCACTGCATCAGCAATTTGTTCTTATCAGTTGGTAATAATATAAGTACCCTATCACCTACCTTCATATTCCTGTCCTTAGCAGAACTGTCATAGTAAATTCTATGTTTCTTAGAAGGATTTTCCAGATTATTCCTAGCCAATTCACATGTAGATTCTAGTCTCTCCTTTAGATCAATAACATACTGATAAGTAGTTTTTACCTCTGTATCAATAGCTTCTTTTGTCCACAGCTCCTTCAGTATAGCCATCGGACCTCTTATAGACCTACCATAGACAAGTTCAAATGGTGAAAATTTCAAGCTTTCTTGGGGAACCTCCCTATAAGCGAACAATAACGCATTTAAGTACCTATCCCAATCTTTTGGACGCTCATTACACATGCGTTTTAACATTTGTTTTAAACTGCCATTAAAGCATTCTACCAAACCATTACACGTTAGGTGATATACAGTTGTTGTTAGTTGTTTCAATGATATGAGGCGACAAACTTCATTCATGAGTGCTGATGTAAACTGACTACCCATATCAGTAAGCATTTCCTGCGGAACCCCTACTCTGCAAAATATATCTACTAGAGCCTCTGCAACCCTTTCCGTTTCAATACCCTTCAAAGCTATAGCCTCTGGGTATCTGGTGGCATAGTCAACAAGAGTCAAAATGTTTCTGTTTCCTCTATCAGTTACCGGGTGAAGAGGACCAATCAAGTCAACAGCTACCCGCTTGAATGGTTCATCAATCAGGGGCATGTTTTGAAGAGGAACTCTGCCAATTCTACCCTTCGGTATAGTTTTTTGACAAATATCACACGATTGGCAAAACCTTTTAACATCTGATGTAATTCCTGGCCAATAAAAAGAAGTAAGTATTCTGTCCAAGGTACGCTGCGTACCCATATGTCCTGACATAATTGACTCATGAGCAAGTTTCATAACCCTTTCACAATAAGTCTCAGGAACTACCAACTGGCAAAAGACTTTACCGTTCCCTACTGAAGTTGATATAAACTTTCTATAAAAAGGATCATTTTTCACCGTCCATGTTACTTTGCAATTATGACGGACAATTGTATTTCCAGACTGTACCAGGGTTCTCACTTTAGCTAATGATGGATCATTGATTTGTGCTTCGACAATCTCTTTTGTACTTACTTCACTTGTAATATCCTGTACTCTTAACTGGGAATATGGTTTACCTTTATTCTTAATTTGTTGTCTGGTTTCAACAGCACTCACTGACCTCCAATTAGGATCAGGGTTATCTGGTTCCTTTACATTTGGTACATTACCAATGATCAAATCATAAACAGGTGTTGCCATACACCAAGCATCGTACTCTCCTTTCAAATAAGGAGTGTCTATAAATATATGTGCAACAAGGGCTTCTATTTTAGCACCATCAGCTAGTAAACATACCTGTACGGAACCTAATAGACAATCATTATTAACTATACTTCTCTTTACAACGATACCACTGCATCAGGTGTCTCTAAATACTGTAACTGATCTACCATTTACCAATCATAGCGAGACGGCATACTTACAGTAGACATATTCTGGCATGACGATGAAAGAGTAGTATTTTGTGCTGGGGAACGTATTAACTAAAGACTGACATGGCACAGTACAGGCGTTACAAACATTAGTACGATTTGAATCTTCACTTTCCTTACCGTAAAACTTCCACTTACTACGTGGTGATCTCATATCCGCCGTCACAGTACTTACCTTATTTGTATTGGATTTAACACGACAATCCGATGCGATATGGCCTTGTTTCCCGCATTTGAAACATTTTCTGTCACTTACTGGAACAAAAGGGTTACGTTCAACTGGTTTACTCAATTGATCTTTTTGTGGTTTATCAGGGTGTCGATAACTACTAGAGTTATTACCTGACTGAACTGAATTACCCTTGTTAAGAAGAGCACTTGCGCTAATAAATCGTGCTTCTTTATATTAGTCAGCCAATGATGCCATTTTGTCTAAAGAAGACGGAATTCGTTTCTTAAGAAACAACAACAAATCTTTTGAACAAACATGCATAAATTGATCCCGTAGTATCAAGTCAAAAAGTCCGTCAAAATGACATCTCGGTTTTAGACATTTCAATCCATCTTTTGAAATAACTATTCAACCGGACCGAAAATTGAACAAAAGTTTCACCTATTCCAGGCCTACAACTACGGCATTTCCGTTTGAAACCATTTTCCGTTAAATCGTACCGTTTCAAAAGAGCATCCTTTAATGCTTCATAATCGAGAGCTTCATTGGCAGGCATCAATGCATAAAAGTCTAAAGCTTTGCCTCTCAATAAGGCGCTTAAGTTGGTTGCCCATTCAGAGTTTTTCCATTTTTGCGAAATGGCATCCCGTTCGAAGCGTCGGAGGTAACTATCCGTGTCATCTTTTCCGTCTTCGAAAAACGGAATTTTATGTGCGCGTGTAGCACTGGTATTATCGGAAAAAGAAACTTCGGATCTTGGACTTAAAAGCGACTGCTTTTCCAACATTTCAATCTTTTGCATATGTGCGTTTTCCTGCAATTTTATTTCGTGTACTAACCTTTCCTTTTCAAACTGAGCTTTTTCAATTTCTAAGTTATACTCACGTTCCTCTTTTTCTTTCTGACGTGCTGCTAATCTTTCAACACGCTGAATAGCTTGTTGTTCTCTAACAAATTGTCTTAATTCCTCATCCTTGTAACCCAGGGATACCCCATATTCTCTCAACTCTAACAATTTGTCCATAGTGAACAATAAACTAGTTAATTGTACCAATAAATTACCAGCTACTCCACTCAAAAGCCTCAATAAAACAGACCGCGATTTCTCCCGGTACACTATTCAAATACACCTTAATACCAATACTATATCAAAACATTCCATACTCACAATTCAAACACATAACGCCGAAGAGAAAACACACCAATCCACTGGGGCACGACACAGCTCTGCACTGACAAATCAAACTTCACAGTCCCAAATACTCAATCTTTGATGCAACTTCTGAAATTATACAGCATATGGTGACGTTTGAATTGTTATAATAAGGTAAACAGAAATACCAGATATGACGGTAATCTGTATTGTTTTACAATAATTTTTTTTTAATCCTTCAACAAATGTATTTAGCTACATATATTGTTCATGTATAACAGTGTGCTTTCCTAGCCATTTAGTATCCCACTTCTGACACCATTTGTCACGGACGGACGAGTGATGGCTACTAGAAGCACACAAATAAGTCACACAGAATGTCAACAAATATAACAATTTAACTAACTATATACATATATAAACGTAAAACATAATAACGTAATATAAAAGTGAGAATTTTTTACAATAGATAATTCAAAGATCGTAAAGTCCAAAGTTCCAAAATAAATGTTCATTAACTAATACTTCCAGGAAGAATTCCGTAGGTACACGATTTACACTGTCACTTCGTTGTTTCTACTGGAATTACATTTCCAGCAACAAACGGTTACTCGAACACTACACTGTAACAACACACCACAACATATACCACGTACTGTACACCCACAGCAATTACATACTACTGGCTATTACTGCATGGGACCTAGTAAAATACCATACTACCTAATACCATGTCTATAATTCCCAACCCAAGGCAACGAACAATATGAGGAGTATAGGCCTTTAAAATGTGTTGCAATGTGTAATGTTTACACTAAGGGACCATTTTTTTAAACGCTCCGCGTCGCCTTAGGCGTTGATATCGATTCGTAATATTTGACGTGGCTTAGTTTGGCGTCAGTGGGATTGAGATGCAGCCAATGGAAACCGGATTGGTGAGTTTTGTTCGAGTTTTGTTTCTTCATTAAACTCGTCGTGTGGCCTTGGGCGATGAGATCGATTCGAAATATTTGGTGTGGATTAGTTACAGATGAGTGGCTACATAATCCACCTAATCTTTGCCGGATCGGTGAGTTTTTGTTTTTGTCCCATTTCTTGGTAATTTCATTGCATTACCATTGTATTACAGAACAAAGCGAGTACTTTACACTATTACCATCCTCTAGCGCATTGAGTTATGAGCGTCATATTTGGTAGGGCGCTTGGATGTGCCCTGGTTACAATACACAACCCAGGCGAACAAGCTGTTATATCATAATTAGTCTTTAAGTTGCGTTTGAAGGTGCAATGTTAAGCATATGCAATTTCATTCAATATAAAAAACGAGAAATTTACACGATTACCGTACTGTAACGCCTTGAGCTATTGGCGCCATATTTGGTAGGGAGCTTGGCTGTGCGCTCATTACAATACACAACCCAGGGGAACAAGCTGTTATATTATAATTAGTCTTTATATTGCGTTTGAAGGTGCAATGTTAAGCATATGCAATTTCATTCAATATGAAAAACGAGAACTTTACACGATTACAGTACTTGAGATTGAAGACGCAACACTTTTATCAATCCGTCAGCGATCCGTCAGCGTTCCAAAATCCGTCACCAATCAGTTATCAATCAGTCAGATCAGTCAAATCGTTCCCAATCCGTCAGATCGTTCCCAATCCGTCCATCCGTCAATTGGCGGATTTGGAACGATTTGACTGATCTGACGGATTGATTTGGACTGATCGCTCCAATCCGTCCATTCAACTTCCGGTTAGTAAAATTAATATTTCGAAATGTGAAAATTCGTTTCACTCGCAAATATTAGAAGTATAAAAATGTCAACTGTTATGTCCTCATTGATGGATCGTTTTATCTAATATTAAGGCTAAAACTGGTCTAAAGTTATTAATAAAAAAAATGGAAATTCCCCCAATCTATTACTAATGCATCTGTGACGAAATATAAACATTACATTGTGTAACAAAATAATTAAAACAAAGTAAATTTAAAAACGCACACACACAATGACTTTAAAAAAGCATCTCGCGTGCCAAGGCGCACGTCCGTATTTTGAAAGCGGAAAACGTCTAGTCTAAAGTTATAAATGATAAATGGAAATCCCCCCCCCCCGAAAAAAATCTATCACTAATGCATCTTTGACGGCATATAAACATCACATAGTGTGATTTTATTAAAAAATAATTAAAAAAAGAAATGAAAAAAAACCACACACACAATAAATTCAAAAAATATTTGACCTCGCATGCCAAGGCGTACATCTCGTATTTGTCTTCGAAAAGTTTTAAAGCGGAAAAAGCGAGAAACACGAAAAACGTGAAGGCGAAATCGTAACATTTTTCCACTTCGCCTTTTCGCGTTAGCATTATATGTATGTTTGAAGGTTGTTTAACACTATTTTTTAAAAATTATATTAGTTTATATAATATGACGTCGAGTGTTTATTGGGAAGAGCTGGAGTACCCAACGAAACAGCAAAGTTTCGACAGGAAAACTGGTGCTCTTTGAAAATTTATAGGGATGTGTCGAGCACACCATCTCGCTGTAAGGATCAAACATACAACTTGGTGATCAATAATAGGTTACTGCTACCTTAACCTTCGAGGTCGTGGTTTTTTTATTGTAAACGCTTAAAAAGATCATTTGTCGTGGTTTGATCAGTTTTTTTTCTTTGCTCATTTCCTATGAATTCCGGTGTATAATACTGAATAAGATTTACGACAAAAGCGAAAACATCTATTTATATATTTTATTAACTACCCCATAGTGTCACATGAATTTACACAGAATTAAATAAAGAATAAACTTATGTGCCACTGTTCCTAAAAATTCCGCTGTATAATACTGAATAAGATTCACGACAAAAGCGAAAACATCTATTTATATATTTTATTCACTATATATCTCACTGTGTCACATGAATTTACAGAGAATTAAATCTCAAATAAAGAATAAGGGGCCTGGTTGGCCGAGTGATCAAGGTAGTTATTCTACTATTGATCACGTGTTCTGTCAACACAGAGATTTTGGGTTCGATTCTCACTGCAGGCAGGGTGTATTCGACTCCAATCTTAATTGACAAGGATTTTCCTACCGCAGGTCCGGGGTTTTCTCCGGGTAATCCGGCTTCCTCCAACAATAAAAACACCATTCAAACAAACAAACAAATAAAGAATAAACTACTGTGCCACAATTCCTAAGAATTCCGGTGTATAATACTGAAAACGATTTACGACAAAAGCGAAAACATCTATTTATATATTTTATTCACTATCTCATTACGTCACATGAATTTACACAGAATTAAATCTCAAATAAAGATTAAACTACTAACAGCGTTTGTATATCGAAGCTTATGAGTTAAAAATGCGAATATGTAAGCGTGATACGAAAATCAATTCTGCTTTCGCATTTTAGCTGTCGCAATTGTTTATTTTACGATTTCTTTTAAAGTCATTCCACAATTAATGATATATAAGTATAAATGGTTTCCTTTAAATAAGGAAGTACTTGAAATTGGTTGATAGGTTTAACAGAGCTGCCCAGCGCATCCTCAGCTGGCGGACATGGGATGTTCTCCCGTTATTTATATATATATATTTTTTTTTGGGGTGGGGGGTGGGGGTGGTTCAGGTCACATTAAATTGCCGCGAACCATAGTGACATGTTTAGAGAGTGTCACGCTCCTTGTACGAAAAAAAGTAAATCTTACTCCCCAACCCATGCCCCATATTTTTCAAAATTGCCCTATTGTCCATCTTTATCTAATTGATTGAAGGAGCCGAGTGGTGATGTTAGTTCATCAACTATTGATCACGTGGTCTGTCAACACTGAGGTTTCGTGTTCGAATCTCACTGCTGGCAGGGTGCACTCTACTTAATTGAAAGGAGCCAGTTTTCCTACTGGAGGACGGGTGTTTTATCCGGGTACTCCGGTTTCCTTCTCAAATAAAAACTGGACGCCATGATATAGCTGAAAAATTGCTGAAAGTGGATTAAACAATATTTAAACAAGCAAACAAATCTAATTGATTTATATTTAACTTATTCTCGTCATGAATAGAGCTGAAATACTCTCGCTGAAAGAAAAGCAAACAATCAATCAATACAATAAGTTATTGTTTAAATTGAATGACACTCTTTTAGAGGCAAGTTTTGAAATGGTTCTGTTTCATCGATATGACACTGTAATGACAATGTTAAGACCTAAACAATTTATCACGTTTTGTTAAAAAAATTACTATTTCGTACTGAAACATGTGTCTATCTGTAACACATTTTTACGCCGGTACATCGAAAGTGTAAAAAACCCCCCGAAAAGTGTAAAAACCCCGTGGAATAGTGTAAAAACCCCCATATCTGTGGTGAAAACCCCTCAGAAATGGTAGATATTACGATATTTTATGATAATAATCCAATATTTGTGAAAAAATAATTAAGCTTTATCCCAAAGAATCGATTTTTGTAACCGCACGATACGTTCTATATTAGGTCAAATAGCTAGGGGAGAGCACTCTAATTCATGCGAACACCCGCCTCTGTAATGACAGAAATGTCCGATTCACTCCAGACAGACAATCCTTTAATTGTATGCAGAAGAAAAAATACTACATTCCTTTTTTCTTCTGTAACTACAATCTGGATGCTAGTTTTATAGTGGTTGAAACGGCGATGAAACTTACTTTATTTATTTATTTATTTATTTATTTATTTATTTATTTATTTATTTATTTATTTATTTATTCATTCATTCATTCATTCATTCATTCATTCATGTACTCCAGGACTTTGACGTAAACTGATATACGTCTTTCATTATCAGGAGACAGATTTATAAAAGCTTTGTTTCTTGTTTCCGAATCCTTGTCTGTATTTTCTTGTAAATATAACGATATATGAATAGAAATAAAATATGTTTAAACCAAATGTATACAAAAGGCTGACCGTGAAAAATGACGAATTGAGCGGAACTGTCACCAGAAAACAGGTATATGACAAAAAGTATAATGTCAAAATGGAAGAGTAAAAACGAAATAGGACATATATTTGGTTCCATAGTGTCGCACTTGACGTCGAAACATATCGGGTCATCGGCATGGATAAATCCGGTATTCAATTTTGTTAACAAAAGAGGAAATATTGCCGACTTTACAGGAAATAGACAGAATGATTGCAGACAAAGATTCCATAATGAAATCGATAATGCGCGACAATGAAAAAGCGCCTTGTTTAATTCGTTACAAAGACGACCAGTTAACAGACATCAAGACTTTATGTTGTTCAGGACACAGTATTTTCAGAATTGACAAAACCTTCAACTTGTGTGACTTGCGCGTTACTGCATCAAGTTACAAGCAGATATAAATCGTTTTAGACACCCCACAAGAACCGCCAAAATTTCGTCCCTCTAACTCGATTTTCTTAATCCGTCCCTGGATACTGATACACAAAACTTAGTGTTTGGATCAGATAAGGAAAATGGCTATAGTCAACGCCATTACATTAGCTTTCCCGACGTCTAAGAATGCAAAACAGAAACTAGTGGACGACATACTAGTAATTGACAAGGCCGACAAAGACTCAATACTGAACGACATCTCTGGTAGAGACGGATTTATCCATGCCGATGACCCGATATGTTTCGACGTCAAGTGCGACACTATGGAACCAAGGACACAGACAATATCTTCGAAATTCCAAGGGTATTTTATTAACAAATTAAAACCAACTTTGATTTAACATCGGAAAACAGTTGATCATATTGGTTACTTTGACAAAAGTTGGACAAATAATAATAGTGAATCCCCCGAGCGAGCCATCGACTGGAAATCACAACCGTTATTGAATTTAGTACAGGTTACAAGAGATATTGTGGACACCCAATATATAAGGATTTACTAAGATTATTGATTTCAATTGGACAGTACCAACTAGCGGACAGCCCTAAACAGTTTCAGGTGTCGAAATTGCTGTGGATGACCAAGACCGTTGAAAAGAGAACGTTTTTTAGAGATTCCGTAACCACTTGCCGCCAGACCAAAAGACCCTTACTTCGACAGACGGACTAATGACTCGTTAAACCTTGGAAGGAATAAAGGTCAACTGAAGAGGAAAATCAACGAACTGTGGACGACTAAACGGAATTGCGATTTAGATTCTGAGTGATATTTCAATGTTTTGTTCAATGTATTCATTTCTCTTTTTTTCAAGGGCGAGACACTTAGTAAGTTTGCGGACAGCGATACATTAAAGAGAGATGTGTGCAGGTATCTTAGTAGTTTTAAATTTGAAAAATAAAATTTAACTAATTGCTACGCTGACTACGACAGATGTCCGAAGCCTTGTGCATGATGTCATAGTAGTTTTAAATTTGAAAAAATAAAATTTTTACTTATTGTTACGCGGACTATGACAGATGTCCGAAGCCTTGGGCAGGATATATTAGTAGGTTAACTTCAAAAACAAAAAACTATCCCTTGATCTACTTCAAACTTTTTTGCAATATTATAGACAATACCAAGCTAATAATAATAATAATTTGTACTTTTCTAGAAAAAAAAAAAATTACTCCTATAGTTATAAAACAAAACGACTTAAATGAGTAAATATATAAAATCCCCTTACCCTGCCCCAGATGTTCATAGCCTTGAATTGGCGTGGGGGCTCTTAATTATATATAATTATAATTACAAATGTGTTGATTGAGTGAAATGTCAATTAATCAATTCATTGTAATTGTAACTAATTTTGTCTAATATGAGCTACTAAAATGGATTACATATTTAAAATCTTTTAATAACAACACACATATAATTCCATGTACATGTAATACAAAGAATGCAAAGCTTTTAATGAAAAACACATCTATTTAAAAAATTCATTATAAAATTATAGACATTATTTTTATTTCACACATTAAATCATTTGTCAGTATTAACATTTTCAATATAATTCCAACTTACAGTACTTGTAGTACTTTTATTGCAAGGAATTAGAGTGCTCTCCCCTAGCTATTTGACGTATCGTGCGGTTACAAAAATCGATTCTGTGCGATAAAGCATAATTATTTTTTCACAAATATTGCATTATTATTATAATATATAGTAATATCTATCATTTCTGAGGGGTTTTCGCCATATATATAGGGGTTTTTACACTATTCCACGGTTTTTTTTTACACTTTTCAGGGGGTTTTTACACTTTCGATGTACCCTTTTTACGCTTAACCTCAGTATTCGCAGACAATTCTCCCCGGCGTTATTGGGGCCTAGGTGGCTGATTGGTTAGTCATCTACTAGTTGTCACATGCCTGTCAACAGGTTGCGGATTTTCGAACGAATGCAGATAGGGTGCCCCCGACTCCACTTTAATTGACAAAAGACTGTCGGTTTTTTACCTGTACTCCGGCTTTCTCCCACCCCACCCCCAATAAAAAATGGACGCCATGAAACAAATGGAACAATCCAGCGTAATTGTATGTATACTTTTTTAAACAAATTTTATTGCCTGTCCAATAAAACTTGCGACAAGAATTGCTGTATATTTTACAATACAACTTTTGTTTAGTAAACAATGCGTTTTGATTGACAATGATTGTTTAACAGTTGAACAATTGTTATACACAACAGTTTTATAATTGTATTCAAAATGTTGTAGACAAAATAAAAACACGCAGGCATACATTTAAGTAACTAATAATGATGTCTAAAAGAGGCCACGTTCTTTCCTAAATGTGAAATAAATCTGTTACTAATTGGGGGAGTCGGGTCGGCTTAATATATGACAAAAAATATACATGTAACAGGTCGCAAAAAATCACGAGTCGCGGGAATAAAAAAAGAGAATCAATAATGGATTACGAAAAAAAACATTTACCTCTTCGTTACTGATGTGCCTTAAATAGAAGTTTTTTGAAGGTTTACAGGACTCGGTTCCCACATATGTCCTGCTTTAAAGAAATGTGCTTAATTATATAATATAAAGAAAAAAAATTTTCTTTAAATATGTTTATTTATTCATTTAGATCGAGACATTGTATTTACAATTCTTTTAAACGCGTGTTTTTATTTTATTATAAAAAAAGGTATAATAAATGCATATATTATATACAAATGACGCAGAATCCGTTTTATCTTTAAATTATTAATTTATACGAATCCGTCAATAAACTAACCGATTTATGCATATAATTAAATGACGGATTCTGGATCGCACAGATTGGACTGATCGCACTGACCGATGACGGTTACCAAGGTAATGCCGGATTCATAATTTTGGACGGATGTCGTCATCATCAATCAGTCAGCGATCCGTCAGCGTTCCAAAATCCGTCAGCAATCAGTTATCAATCAGTCAAAGTGTTGCGTTTACGGGTGCAAGTACTGTACCGTACTGTAACGCCTGGAGCTATTGGCGCCATATTTAGTGTGGCGCTTGGGCGGTACCATGTCTATAATTCCCAACCCAAGGCAACGAACAATACGAGGAGTATAGGCGTTTAAAATGTGTTGCAATTTGTAATGTTAACACTAAGGGACCATTTTTTAAACGCTCCGCGTTGCCTTAGGCGTTGATATCGATTCGTAATATTTGACGTGGCTTAGTTTGGGGTCAGTGGGATTGAGATGCAGCCAATGGAAACCGGATTGGTGAGTTTTGTTCGAGTTTTGTTTCTCCATTAAACTCGTCGTGTGGCCTTGGGCGATGAGATCGATTCGAAATATTTGGTGTGGATTAGTTACAGATGAGTGGCTACATAATCCACCTAATCTTTACCGGATCGGTGAGTTTTTATTTTGGTCTGGTTTCTTGGTAACTGCATTGCATTACCATTGTATTACAGAACAAAGCGAGTACTTTACACTATTACCATCCTCTAGCGCTTTGAGTTATGAGCGCCATATTTGGTAGGGCGCTTGGATGTGCCCTGGTTACAATACACAACCAAGGAGAACAAGCTGTTATATCATTATTAGTCTTTGTATTGCGTTTGAAGGTGCAATGTTAAGCATATGCAATTTCATTCAATATGAAAAACGAGAACTTTACACGATTACCGTACTGTAACGCCTTGAACTATTGGCGCCATATTTAGTGTGGCTCTTGGGCGGTACCATGTCTATAATTCTCAACCCAAGGCAACGAACTATATGAGGAGTATAGGCGTTTAAAATGTGTTGCAATGTGTAATGTTAACACTAAGGGACCATTTTTAAACGCTCCGCGTTGCCTTAGGCGTTGATATCGATTCGTAATATTTGACGTGGCTTAGCTTGGCGTCAGTGGGATTGAGATGCAGCCAATGGAAACCGGATTGGTGAGTTTTGTTCGAGTTTTGTTTCTCCATTAAACTCGTCGTGTGGCCTTGGGCGATGAGATCGATTCGAAATATTTGGTGTGGATTAGTTACAGATGAGTGGCTACATAATCCACCTAATCTTTGCCGGATCGGTGAGTTTTTGTTTTTGTCCCATTTCTTGGTAATTGCATTGCATTACCATTATATTACAGAACAAAGCGAGTACTTTACACTATTACCATCCTCTAGCGCTTTGAGTTATAAGCGCCATATTTGGCAGGGCGCTTGGATATGCCCTGGTTACAATACACAACCCAGGAGAACAAGCTGTTATATCATAATTAGTCTTTAAGTTGCGTCTGAAGGTGCAATGTTAAGCATATGTAATTTCATTCAATATGAAAAACGAGAACTTTACAGATTACCGTACTGTAACGCCTTGAGCTATTGGCGCCATATTTGGTAGGGCGCTTGGCTGTGCCCTGGTTACAATACACAACCAAGGAGAATAAGCTGTTATATCATAATTAGTCTTTGTATTGCGTTTGAAGGTGCAATGTTAAGCGTATGCAATTTTATTCAATATGAAAAACGAGAACTTTACACGATTACCGTACTGTAACGCCTTGAACTATTGGCGCCATATTTGTTGTGGCGCTTGGGCGGTACCATGTCGATAATTCCCAACCCAAGACAACGAACAATATGAGGAGCATAGGCGTTTAAAATGTGTTGCAATTTGTAATGTTAACACTAAGGGACCATTTTTTAAACGCTCCGCGTTGCCTTAGGCGTTGATATCGATTCGTAATATTTGACTTGGCTTAGTTTGGGGTCAGTGGGATTGAGATGCAGCCAATGGAAACCGGATTGGTGAGTTTTGTTCGAGTTTTGTTTCTCCATTAAACTCGTCGTGTGGCCTTGGGCGATGAGATCGATTCGAAATATTTGGTGTGGATTAGTTACAGATGAGTTGCTACATAATCCACCTAATCTTTGCCGGATCGGTGAGTTTTTATTTTGGTCTGGTTTCTTGGTAACTGCATTGCATTACCATTGTATTACGGAACAAAGCGAGTACTTTACACTATTACCATCCTCTAGCGCTTTGAGTTATGAGCGCCATATTTGGTAGGGCGCTTGGATGTGCCCTGGTTACAATACACAACCAAGGAGAACAAGCTGTTATATCATTATTAGTCTTTGTATTGCGTTTGAAGGTGCAATGTTAAGCATATGCAATTTCATTCAATATGAAAAACGAGAACTTTACACGATTACCGTACTGTAACGCCTTGAACTATTGGCGCCATATTTAGTGTGGCTCTTGGGCGGTACCATGTCTATAATTCCCAACCCAAGGCAACGAACTATATGAGGAGTATAGGCGTTTAAAATGTGTTGCAATGTGTAATGTTAACACTAAGGGACCATTTTTAAACGCTCCGCGTTGCCTTAGGCGTTGATATCGATTCGTAATATTGACGTGGCTTAGCTTGGCGTCAGTGGGATTGAGATGCAGCCAATGGAAACCGGATTGGTGAGTTTTGTTCGAGTTTTGTTTCTCCATTAAACTCGTCGTGTGGCCTTGGGCGATGAGATCGATTCGAAATATTTGGTGTGGATTAGTTACAGATGAGTGGCTACATAATCCACCTAATCTTTGCCGGATCGGTGAGTTTTTGTTTTTGTCCCATTTCTTGGTAATTGCATTGCATTACCATTATATTACAGAACAAATCGAGTACTTTACACTATTACCATCCTCTAGCGCTTTGAGTTATAAGCGCCATATTTGGCAGGGCGCTTGGATATGCCCTGGTTACAATACACAACTCAGGAGAACAAGCTGTTATATCATAATTAGTCTTTAAGTTGCGTCTGAAGGTGCAATGTTAAGCATATGTAATTTCATTCAATATGAAAAACGAGAACTTTACACGATTACCGTACTGTAACGCCTTGAGCTATTGGCGCCATATTTGGTAGGGCGCTTGGCTGTGCCCTGGTTACAATACTCAACCAAGGAGAATAAGCTGTTATATCATAATTAGTCTTTGTATTGCGTTTGAAAGTGCAATGTTAAGCATATGCAATTTTATTCTATATGAAAAACGAGAACTTTACACGATTACCGTACTGTAACGACTTGAACTATTGGCGCCATATTTGTTGTGGCGCTTGGGCGGTACCATGTCGATAATTCCCAAGCCAAGACAACGAACAATATGAGGAGCATAGGCGTTTAAAATGTGTTGCAATTTGTAATGTTAACACTAAGGGACCATTTTTTAAACGCTCCGCGTCGCCTTAGGCGTTGATATCGATTCGTAATATTTGACGTGGCTTAGTTTGGCGTCAGTGGGATTGAGATGCAGCCAATGGAAACCGGATTGGTGAGTTTTGTTCGAGTTTTGTTTCTCCATTAACCTCGTCGTGTGGCCTTGGGCGATGAGATCAATTCGAAATATTTGGTGTGGATTAGTTACAGATGAGTGGCTACATAATCCACCTAATCTTTGCCGGATCGGTGAGTTTTTATTTTGGTCAGGTTTCTTGGTAATTGCATTGCATTACCATTGTATTACAGAACAAAGCGAGTACTTTACACTATTACCATCCTCTAGCGCTTTGAGTTATGAGCGCCATATTTGGTAGGGCGCTTGGATGTGCCCTGGTTACAATACACAACCAAGGAGAACAAGCTGTTATATCATAATTAGTCTTTGTATTGCGTTTGAAGAAGCAATGTTAAGCATTTGCAATTTCATTCAATATGAAAAACGAGAACTTTACACGATTACCGTACTGTAACGCCTTGAACTATTGGCGCCATATTTGTTGTGGCGCTTGGGCGGTACCATGTCGATAATTCGCAACCCAAGACAACGAACAATATGAGGAGCATAGGCGTTTAAAATGTGTTGCAATGTGTAATGTTAACACTAAGGGACCATTTTTTAAACGCTCCGCGTTGCCTTAGGCGTTGATATCGATTCGTAATATTTGACGTGGCTTAGCTTGGCGTCAGTGGGATTGAGATGCATCCAATGGAAACCGGATTGGTGAGTTTTGTTCGAGTTTTGTTTCTCCATTAAACTCGTCGTGTGGCCTTGGGCGATGAGATCGATTCGAAATATTTGGTGTGGATTAGTTACAGATGAGTGGCTACATAATCCACCTAATCTTTGCCGGATCGGTGAGTTTTTGTTTTTGTCCCATTTCTTGGTAATTGCATTGCATTACCATTATATTACAGTACAAAGCGAGTACTTTACACTATTACCATCCTCTAGCGCTTTGAGTTATAAGCGCCATATTTGGCAGGGCGCTTGGATATGCCCTGGTTACAATACACAACCCAGGAGAACAAGCTGTTATATCATAATTAGTCTTTAAGTTGCGTCTGAAGGTGCAATGTTAAGCATATGTAATTTCATTCAATATGAAAAACGAGAACTTTACACGATTACCGTACTGTAACGCCTTGAACTATTGGCGCCATATTTGTTGTGGCGCTTGGCTGTGCCCTGGTTACAATACACAACCAAGGAGAATAAGCTGTTATATCATAATTAGTCTTTGTATTGCGTTTGAAGGTGCAATGTTAAGCATTTGCAATTTTATTCAATATGAAAAACGAGAACTTTACACGATTACCGTACTGTAACGCCTTGAACTATTGGCGCCATATTTGTTGTGGCGCTTGGGCGGTACCATGTCGATAATTCGCAACCCAAGACAACGAACAATATGAGGAGCATAGGCGTTTAAAATGTGTTGCAATGTGTAATGTTAACACTAAGGGACCATTTTTTAAACGCTCCGCGTTGCCTTAGGCGTTGATATCGATTCGTAATATTTGACGTGGCTTAGTTTGGCGTCAGTGGGATTGAGATGCAGCCAATGGAAACCGGATTGGTGAGTTTTGTTCGAGTTTTGTTTCTCCATTAAACTCGTCGTGTGGCCTTGAGCGATGAGATCGATTCGAAATATTTGGTGTGGATTAGTTACAGATGAGTGGCTACATAATCCACCTAATCTTTGCCGGATCGGTGAGTTTTTATTTTGGTCAGGTTTCTTGGTAATTGCATTGCATTACCATTGTATTACGGAACAAAGCGAGTACTTTACACTATTACCAACCTCTAGCGCTTTGAGTTATGAGCGCCATATTTGGTAGGGCGCTTGGATGTGCCCTGGTTACAAAACACAACCAAGGAGAACAAGCTGTTATATCATTATTAGTCTTTGTATTGCGTTTGAAGGTGCAATGTTAAGCATATGCAATTTCATTCAATATGAAAAACGAGAACTTAACACGATTACCGTACTGTAACGCCTTGAACTATTGGCGCCATATTTAGTGTGGCTCTTGGGCGGTACCATGTCTATAATTCCCAACCCAAGGCAACGAACTATATGAGGAGTATAGGCGTTTAAAATGTGTTGCAATTTGTAATGTTAACACTAAGGGACCATTTATAAACGCTCCGCGTTGCCTTAGGCGTTGATATCGATTCGTAATATTTGACGTGGCTTAGCTTGGCGTCAGTGGGATTGAGATGCAGCCAATGGAAACCGGATTGGTGAGGTTTTGTTCGAGTTCTGTTTCTCCATTAAACTCGTCAGGTGGCCTTGGGCGATGAGATCGATTCGAAATATTTGGTGTGGATTAGTTACAGATGAGTGGCTACATAATCCACCTAATCTTTGCCGGATCGGTGAGTTTTTGTTTTTGTCCCATTTCCTGGTAATTGCATTGCATTACCATTATATTACAGAACAAAGCGAGTACTTTACACTATTACCATCCTCTAGCGCTTTGAGTTATAAGCGCCATATTTGGCAGGGCGCTTGGATATGCCCTGGTTACAATACACAACCCAGGAGAACAAGCTGTTATATCATAATTAGTCTTTAAGTTGCGTCTGAAGGTGCAATGTTAAGCATATGTAATTTCATTCAATATGAAAAACGAGAACTTTACACGATTACCGTACTGTAACGTCTTGAGCTATTGGCGCCATATTTGGTAGGGCGCTTGGCTGTGCCCTGGTTACAATACACAACCAAGGAGAATAAGCTGTTATATCATAATTAGTCTTTGTATTGCGTTTGAAGGTGCAATGTTAAGCATATGCAATTTTATTCAATATGAAAAACGAGAACTTTACACGATTACCGTACTGTAACGCCTAGAACTATTGGCGCCATATTTGTTGTGGCGCTTGGGGGGTACCATGTCGATAATTCCCAACCCAAGACAACGAACAATATGAGGAGCATAGGCGTTTAAAATGTGTTGCAATTTGTAATGTTAACACTAAGGGACCATTTATAAACGCTCCGCGTTGCCTTAGGCGTTGATATCGATTCGTAATATTTGACGTGGCTTAGCTTGGCGTCAGTGGGATTGAGATGCAGCCAATGGAAACCGGATTGGTGAGGTTTTGTTCGCGTTTTGTTTCTCCATTAAACTCGTCGTGTGGCCTTGGGCGATGAGATCGATTCGAAATATTTGGTGTGGATTAGTTACAGATGAGTGGCTACATAATCCACCTAATCTTTGCCGGATCGGTGAGTTTTTGTTTTTGTCCCATTTCCTGGTAATTGCATTGCATTACCATTATATTACAGAACAAAGCGAGTACTTTACACTATTACCATCCTCTAGCGCTTTGAGTTATAAGCGCCATATTTGGCAGGGCGCTTGGATATGCCCTGGTTACAATACACAACCCAGGAGAACAAGCTGTTATATCATAATTAGTCTTTAAGTTGCGTCTGAAGGTGCAATGTTAAGCATATGTAATTTCATTCAATATGAAAAACGAGAACTTTACACGATTACCGTACTGTAACGTCTTGAGCTATTGGCGCCATATTTGGTAGGGCGCTTGGCTGTGCCCTGGTTACAATACACAACCAAGGAGAATAAGCTGTTATATCATAATTAGTCTTTGTATTGCGTTTGAAGGTGCAATGTTAAGCATATGCAATTTTATTCAATATGAAAAACGAGAACTTTACACGATTACCGTACTGTAACGCCTTGAACTATTGGCGCCATATTTGTTGTGGCGCTTGGGCGGTACCATGTCGATAATTCCCAACCCAAGACAACGAACAATATGAGGAGCATAGGCGTTTAAAATGTGTTGCAATTTGTAATGTTAACACTAAGGGACCATTTTTTAAACGCTCCGCGTCGCCTTAGGCGTTGATATCGATTCGTAATATTTGACGTGGCTTAGTTTGGCGTCAGTGGGATTGAGATGCAGCCAATGGAAACCGGATTGGTGAGTTTTGTTTGAGTTTTGTTTCTCCATTAAACTCGTCGTGTGGCCTTGAGCGATGAGATCGATTCGAAATATTTGGTGTGGATTAGTTACAGATGAGTGGCTACATAATCCACCTAATCTTTGCCGGATCGGTGAGTTTTTATTTTGGTCAGGTTTCTTGGTAATTGCATTGCATTACCATTGTATTACAGAAGAAAGCGAGTACTTTACACTATTACCATCCTCTAGCGCTTTGAGTTATGAGCGTCATATTTGGTAGGGCGCTTGGATGTGCCCTGGTTACAATACACAACCCAGGAGAACAAGATGTTATATCATAATTAGTCTTTGTATTGCGTTTGAAGGAGCAATGTTAAGCATATGCAATTTCATTCAATATGAAAAACGAGAACTTTACACGATTACCGTACTGTAACGCCTTGAACTATTGGCGCCATATTTGTTGTGGCGCTTGGGCGGTACCATGTCGATAATTCGCAACCCAAGACAACGAACAATATGAGGAGCATAGGCGTTTAAAATGTGTTGCAATGTGTAATGTTAACACTAAGGGACCATTTTTTAAACGCTCCGCGTTGCCTTAGGCGTTGATATCGATTCGTAATATTTGACGTGGCTTAGTTTGGCGTCAGTGGGATTGAGATGCAGCCAATGGAAACCGGATTGGTGAGTTTTGTTCGAGTTTTGTTTCTCCATTAAACTCGTCGTGTGGCCTTGAGCGATGAGATCGATTCGAAATATTTGGTGTGGATTAGTTACAGATGAGTGGCTACATAATCCACCTAATCTTTGCCGGATCGGTGAGTTTTTATTTTGGTCAGGTTTCTTGGTAATTGCATTGCATTACCATTGTATTACAGAACAAAGCGAGTACTTTACACTATTACCATCCTCTAGCGCTTTGAGTTATGAGCGCCATATTTGGTAGGGCGCTTGGATATGCCCTGGTTACAATACACAACACAGGAGAACAAGCTGTTATATCATAATTAGTCTTTAAGTTGCGTCTGAAGGTGCAATGTTAAGCATATGTAATTTCATTCAATATGAAAAACGAGAACTTTACACGATTACCGTACTGTAACGCCTTGAGCTATTGGCGCCATATTTGGTAGGGCGCTTGGCTGTGCCCTGGTTACAATACACAACCAAGGAGAACAAGCTGTTATATTATAATTAGTCTTTGTATTGCGTTTGAAGAAGCAATGTTAAGCATTTGCAATTTCATTCAATATGAAAAACGAGAACTTTACACGATTACCGTACTGTAACGCCTTGAACTATTGGCGCCATATTTAGTGTGGCTCTTGGGCGGTACCATGTCGATAATTCGCAACCCAAGACAACGAACAATATGAGGAGCATAGGCGTTTAAAATGTGTTGCAATGTGTAATGTTAACACTAAGGGACCATTTTTTAAACGCTCCGCGTTGCCTTAGGCGTTGATATCGATTCGTAATATTTGACGTGGCTTAGTTTGGCGTCAGTGGGATTGAGATGCAGCCAATGGAAACCGGATTGGTGAGTTTTGTTCGAGTTTTGTTTCTCCATTAAACTCGTCGTGTGGCCTTGAGCGATGAGATCGATTCGAAATATTTGGTGTGGATTAGTTACAGATGAGTGGCTACATAATCCACCTAATCTTTGCCGGATCGGTGAGTTTTTATTTTGGTCAGGTTTCTTGGTAATTGCATTGCATTACCATTGTATTACAGAACAAAGCGAGTACTTTACACTATTACCATCCTCTAGCGCTTTGAGTTATGAGCGCCATATTTGGTAGGGCGCTTGGATATGCCCTGGTTACAATACACAACCCAGGAGAACAAGCTGTTATATCATAATTAGTCTTTAAGTTGCGTCTGAAGGTGCAATGTTAAGCATATGTAATTTCATTCAATATGAAAAACGAGAACTTTACACGATTACCGTACTGTAACGCCTTGAGCTATTGGCGCCATATTTGGTAGGGCGCTTGGCTGTGCCCTGGTTACAATACACAACCAAGGAGAACAAGCTGTTATATTATAATTAGTCTTTGTATTGCGTTTGAAGAAGCAATGTTAAGCATTTGCAATTTCATTCAATATGAAAAACGAGAACTTTACACGATTACCGTACTGTAACGCCTTGAACTATTGGCGCCATATTTAGTGTGGCTCTTGGGCGGTACCATGTCTATAATTCCCAACCCAAGGCAACGAACAATATGAGGAGCATAGGCGTTTAAAATGTGTTGCAATGTGTAATGTTAACACTAAGGGACCATTTTTTAAACGCTCCGCGTTGCCTTAGGCGTTGATATCGATTCGTAATATTTGACGTGGCTTAGTTTGGCGTCAGTGGGATTGAGATGCAGCCAATGGAAACCGGATTGGTGAGTTTTGTTCGAGTTTTGTTTCTCCATTAAACTCGTCGTGTGGCCTTGAGCGATGAGATCGATTCGAAATATTTGGTGTGGATTAGTTACAGATGAGTGGCTACATAATCCACCTAATCTTTGCCGGATCGGTGAGTTTTTATTTTGGTCAGGTTTCTTGGTAATTGCATTGCATTACCATTGTATTACAGAAGAAAGCGAGTACTTTACACTATTACCATCCTCTAGCGCTTTGAGTTATGAGCGTCATATTTGGTAGGGCGCTTGGATGTGCCCTGGTTACAATACACAACCCAGGAGAACAAGCTGTTATATCATAATTAGTCTTTAAGTTGCGTTTGAAGGTGCAATGTTAAGCATATGTAATTTCATTCAAAATGAAAAACGAGAACTTTACACGATTACCGTACTGTAACGCCTTGAGCTATTGGCGCCATATTTGGTAGGGCGCTTGGCTGTGCCCTGGTTACAATACACAACCAAGGAGAACAAGCTGTTATATCATAATTAGTCTTTAAGTTGCGTTTGAAGGTGCAATGTTAAACATTTGTAATTTCATTCAATATGAAAAACGAGAAATTTACACGATTACCGTACTGTAACGCCTTGAGCTATTGGCGCCATATTTAGTGTGGCGCTTGGGCGGTACCATGTCTATAATTCCCAACCCACTGCAACGAACAATATGAGTAGTATAGGCGTTTAAAATGTGTTGTAATTTGTAATGTTAACACTAAGGGACCATTTTTTAAACGCTCCGCGTCGTCTTAGGCGTTGATATCGATTCGTAATATTTGACGTGGCTTAGTTTGGCGTCAGTGGGATTGAGATGCAGCCAATGGAAACCGGATTGGTGAGTTTGGTTCGAGTTTTGTTTCTCCATTAAACTCGTCGTGTGGCCTTGGGCGATGAGATCGATTCGAAATATTTGGTGTGGATTAGTTACAGATGAGTGGCTACATAATCCACCTAATCTTTGCCGGATCGGTGAGTTTTTATTTTGGTCAGGTTTCTTGGTAATTGCATTGCATTACCATTGTATTACAGAACAAAGCGAGTACTTTACACCATTACCATCCTCTAGCGCTTTGAGTTATGAGCGCCATATTAGGTAGGGCGCTTGGATGTGCCCTGGTTACAATACACAACCAAGGAGAACAAGCTGTTATATCATAATTAGTCTTTGTATTGCGTTTGAAGGAGCAATGTTAAGCATATGCAATTTCATTCAATATGAAAAACGAGAACTTTACACGATTACCGTACTGTAACGCCTTGAACTATTGGCGCCATATTTGTTGTGGCGCTTGGGCGGTACCATGTCGATAATTCGCAACCCAAGACAACGAACAATATGAGGAGCATAGGCGTTTAAAATGTGTTGCAATGTGTAATGTTAACACTAAGGGACCATTTTTTAAACGCTCCGCGTTGCCTTAGGCGTTGATATCGATTCGTAATATTTGACGTGGCTTAGTTTGGCGTCAGTGGGATTGAGATGCAGCCAATGGAAACCGGATTGGTGAGTTTTGTTCGAGTTTTGTTTCTCCATTAAACTCGTCGTGTGGCCTTGAGCGATGAGATCGATTCGAAATATTTGGTGTGGATTAGTTACAGATGAGTGGCTACATAATCCACCTAATCTTTGCCGGATCGGTGAGTTTTTATTTTGGTCAGGTTTCTTGGTAATTGCATTGCATTACCATTGTATTACAGAACAAAGCGAGTACTTTACACTATTACCATCCTCTAGCGCTTTGAGTTATGAGCGCCATATTTGGTAGGGCGCTTGGATGTGCCCTGGTTACAATACACAACCAAGGAGAACAAGCTGTTATATCATTATTAGTCTTTGTATTGCGTTTGAAGGTGCAATGTTAAGCATATGCAATTTCATTCAATATGAAAAACGAGAACTTTACACGATTACCGTACTGTAACGCCTTGAACTATTGCCGCCATATTTAGTGTGGCTCTTGGGCGGTACCATGTCTATAATTCCCAACCCAAGGCAACGAACTATATGAGGAGTATAGGCGTTTAAAATGTGTTGCAATTTGTAATGTTAACACTAAGGGACCATTTATAAACGCTCCGCGTTGCCTTAGGCGTTGATATCGATTCGTAATATTTGACGTGGCTTAGCATGGGGTCAGTGGGATTGAGATGCAGCCAATGGAAACCGGATTGGTGAGTTTTGTTCGAGTTTTGTTTCTCCATTAAACTCGTCGTGTGGCCTTGGGCGATGAGATCGATTCGAAATATTTGGTGTGGATTAGTTACAGATGAGTGGCTACATAATCCACCTAATCTTTGCCGGATCGGTGAGTTTTTGTTTTTGTCCCATTTCTTGGTATTTGCATTGCATTACCATTATATTACAGAACAAAGCGAGTACTTTACACTATTACCATCCTCTAGCGCTTTGAGTTATAAGCGTCATATTTGGTAGGGCGCTTGATGTGCCCTGGTTACAATACACAACCCAGGAGAACAAGCTGTTATATCATAATTAGTCTTTAAGTTGCGTTTGAAGGTGCAATGTTAAGCATATGTAATTTCATTCAATATGAAAAACGAGAACTTTACACGATTACCGTACTGTAACGCCTTGAGCTATTGGCGCCATATTTAGTGTGGCGCTTGGGCGGTACCATGTCTATAATTCCCAACCCAAGGCAACGAACAATATGAGTAGTATAGGCGTTTAAAATGTGTTGTAATTTGTAATGTTAACACTAAGGGACCATTTATTAAACGCTCCTCGTCGCCTTAGGCGTTGATATCGATTCGTAATATTTGACGTGGCTTAGTTTGGCGTCAGTGGGATTGAGATGCAGCCAATGGAAACCGGATTGATGAGTTTTGTTCGAGTTTTGTTTCTCCATTAAACTCGTCGTGTGGCCTTGAGCGATGAGATCGATTCGAAATATTTGGTGTGGATTAGTTACAGATGAGTGGCTACATAATCCACCTAATCTTTGCCGGATCGGTGAGTTTTTGTTTTTGTCCCATTTCTTGGTATTTGCATTGCATTACCATTATATTACAGAACAAAGCGAGTACTTTACACTATTACCATCCTCTAGCGCTTTGAGTTATAAGCGTCATATTTGGCAGGGCGCTTGATGTGCCCTGGTTACAATACACAACCCAGGAGAACAAGCTGTTATATCATAATTAGTCTTTAAGTTGCGTTTGAAGGTGCAATGTTAAGCATATGTAATTTCATTCAATATGAAAAACGAGAACTTTACACGATTACCGTACTGTAACGCCTTGAGCTATTGGCGCCATATTTAGTGTGGCTCTTGGGCGGTACCATGTCTATAATTCCCAACCCAAGGCAACGAACTATATGAGGAGTATAGGCGTTTAAAATGTGTTGCAATTTGTAATGTTAACACTAAGGGACCATTTATAAACGCTCCGCGTTGCCTTAGGCGTTGATATCGATTCGTAATATTTGACGTGGCTTAGCTTGGCGTCAGTGGGATTGAGATGCAGCCAATGGAAACCGGATTGGTGAGTTTTGTTCGAGTTTTGTTTCTCCATTAAACTCGTCGTGTGGCCTTGGGCGATGAGATCGATTCGAAATATTTGGTGTGGATTAGTTACAGATGAGTGGCTACATAATCCACCTAATCTTTGCCGGATCGGTGAGTTTTTGTTTTTGTCCTATTTCTTGGTAATTGCATTGCATTACCATTATATTACAGAACAAAGCGAGTACTTTACACTATTACCATCCTCTAGCGCTTTGAGTTATAAGCGCCATATTTGGCAGGGCGCTTGGATATGCCCTGGTTACAATACACAACCCAGGAGAACAAGCTGTTATATCATAATTAGTCTTTAAGTTGCGTCTGAAGGTGCAATGTTAAGCATATGTAATTTCATTCAATATGAAAAACGAGAACTTTACACGATTACCGTACTGTAACGCCTTGAGCTATTGGCGCCATATTTGGTAGGGCGCTTGGCTGTGCCCTGGTTACAATACACAACCAAGGAGAACAAGCTGTTATATCATAATTAGTCTTTGTATTGCGTTTGAAGAAGCAATGTTAAGCATTTGCAATTTCATTCAATATGAAAAACGAGAACTTTACACGATTACCGTACTGTAACGCCTTGAACTATTGGCGCCATATTTGTTGTGGCGCTTGGGCGGTACCATGTCGATAATTCTCAACCCAAGACAACGAACAATATGAGGAGCATAGGCGTTTAAAATGTGTTGCAATGTGTAATGTTAACACTAAGGGACCATTTTTTAAACGCTCCGCGTTGCCTTAGGCGTTGATATCGATTCGTAATATTTGACGTGGCTTAGTTTGGCGTCAGTGGGATTGAGATGCAGCCAATGGAAACCGGATTGGTGAGTTTTGTTCGAGTTTTGTTTCTCCATTAAACTCGTCGTGTGGCCTTGAGCGATGAGATCGATTCGAAATATTTGGTGTGGATTAGTTACAGATGAGTGGCTACATAATCCACCTAATCTTGCCGGATCGGTGAGTTTTTATTTTGGTCAGGTTTCTTGGTAATTGCATTGAAAGCGAGTACTTTACACTATTACCATCCTCTAGCGCTTTGAGTTATGAGCGTCATATTTGGTAGGGCGCTTGGATGTGCCCTGGTTACAATACACAACCCAGGAGAACAAGCTGTTATATCATAATTAGTCTTTAAGTTGCGTTTGAAGGTGCAATGTTAAGCATATGTAATTTCATTCAATATGAAAAACGAGAACTTTACACGATTACCGTACTGTAACGCCTTGAGCTATTGGCGCCATATTTAGTGTGGCGCTTGGGCGGTACCATGTCTAAAATTCCTAACCCAAGGCAACGAACAATATGAGTAGTATAGGCGTTTAAAATGTGTTGCAATTTGTAATGTTAACACTAAGGGACCATTTTTTAAACGCACCGCGTCGCCATAGGCGTTGATATCGATTCGTAATATTTGACGTGGCTAAGTTTGGCGTCAGTGGGATTGAGATGCAGCCAATGGAAACCGGATTGGTGAGTTTTGTTCGAGTTTTGTTTCTCCATTAAACTCGTCGTGTGGCCTTGGGCGATGAGATCGATTCGAAATATTTGGTGTGGATTAGTTACAGATGAGTGGCTACATAATCCACCTAATCTTTGCCGGATCGGTGAGTTTTTGTTTTTGTCCCATTTCTTGGTATTTGCATTGCATTACCATTATATTACAGAACAAAGCGAGTACTTTACACTATTACCATCCTCTAGCGCTTTGAGTTATAAGCGTCATATTTGGTAGGGCGCTTGATGTGCCCTGGTTACAATACACAACCCAGGAGAACAAGCTGTTATATCATAATTAGTCTTTAAGTTGCGTTTGAAGGTGCAATGTTAAGCATATGTAATTTCATTCAATATGAAAAACGAGAACTTTACACGATTACCGTACTGTAACGCCTTGAGCTATTGGCGCCGTATTTAGTGTGGCGCTTGGGCGGTACCATGTCTATAATTCCCAACCCAAGGCAACGAACAATATGAGTAGTATAGGCGTTTAAAATGTGTTGTAATTTGTAATGTTAACACTAAGGGACCATTTTTTAAACGCTCCTCGTCGCCTTAGGCGTTGATATCGATTCGTAATATTTGACGTGGCTTAGTTTGGCGTCAGTGGGATTGAGATGCAGCCAATGGAAACCGGATTGATGAGTTTTGTTCGAGTTTTGTTTCTCCATTAAACTCGTCGTGTGGCCTTGAGCGATGAGATCGATTCGAAATATTTGGTGTGGATTAGTTACAGATGAGTGGCTACATAATCCACCTAATCTTTGCCGGATCGGTGAGTTTTTGTTTTTGTCCCATTTCTTGGTATTTGCATTGCATTACCATTATATTACACAATAAAGCGAGTACTTTACACTATTACCATCCTCTAGCGCTTTGAGTTATAAGCGCCATATTTGGCAGGGCGCTTGGATATGCCCTGGTTACAATACACAACCCAGGAGAACAAGCTGTTATATCATAATTAGTCTTTAAGTTGCGTTTGAAGGTGCAATGTTAAGCATATGTAATTTCATTCAATATGAAAAACGAGAACTTTACACGATTACCGTACTGTAACGCCTTGAGCTATTGGCGCCATATTTAGTGTGGCGCTTGGGCGGTACCATGTCTAAAATTCCTAACCCAAGGCAACGAACAATATGAGTAGTATAGGCGTTTAAAATGTGTTGCAATTTGTAATGTTAACACTAAGGGACCATTTTTTAAACGCACCGCGTCGCCATAGGCGTTGATATCGATTCGTAATATTTGACGTGGCTAAGTTTGGCGTCAGTGGGATTGAGATGCAGCCAATGGAAACCGGATTGGTGAGTTTTGTTCGAGTTTTGTTTCTCCATTAAACTCGTCGTGTGGCCTTGGGCGATGAGATCGATTCGAAATATTTGGTGTGGATTAGTTACAGATGAGTGGCTACATAATCCACCTAATCTTTGCCGGATCGGTGAGTTTTTGTTTTTGTCCCATTTCTTGGTATTTGCATTGCATTACCATTATATTACAGAACAAAGCGAGTACTTTACACTATTACCATCCTCTAGCGCTTTGAGTTATAAGCGTCATATTTGGTAGGGCGCTTGATGTGCCCTGGTTACAATACACAACCCAGGAGAACAAGCTGTTATATCATAATTAGTCTTTAAGTTGCGTTTGAAGGTGCAATGTTAAGCATATGTAATTTCATTCAATATGAAAAACGAGAACTTTACACGATTACCGTACTGTAACGCCTTGAGCTATTGGCGCCATATTTAGTGTGGCGCTTGGGCGGTACCATGTCTATAATTCCCAACCCAAGGCAACGAACAATATGAGTAGTATAGGCGTTTAAAATGTGTTGTAATTTGTAATGTTAACACTAAGGGACCATTTTTTAAACGCTCCTCGTCGCCTTAGGCGTTGATATCGATTCGTAATATTTGACGTGGCTTAGTTTGGCGTCAGTGGGATTGAGATGCAGCCAATGGAAACCGGATTGATGAGTTTTGTTCGAGTTTTGTTTCTCCATTAAACTCGTCGTGTGGCCTTGAGCGATGAGATCGATTCGAAATATTTGGTGTGGATTAGTTACAGATGAGTGGCTACATAATCCACCTAATCTTTGCCGGATCGGTGAGTTTTTGTTTTTGTCCCATTTCTTGGTATTTGCATTGCATTACCATTATATTACACAATAAAGCGAGTACTTTACACTATTACCATCCTCTAGCGCTTTGAGTTATAAGCGCCATATTTGGCAGGGCGCTTGGATATGCCCTGGTTACAATACACAACCCAGGAGAACAAGCTGTTATATCATAATTAGTCTTTAAGTTGCGTCTGAAGGTGCAATGTTAAGCATATGTAATTTCATTCAATATGAAAAACGAGAACTTTACACGATTACCGTACTGTAACGCCTTGAGCTATTGGCGCCATATTTGGTAGGGCGCTTGGCTGTGCCCTGGTTACAATACACAACCAAGGAGAACAAGCTGTTATATCATAATTAGTCTTTGTATTGCGTTTGAAGAAGCAATGTTAAGCATTTGCAATTTCATTCAATATGAAAAACGAGAACTTTACACGATTACCGTACTGTAACGCCTTGAACTATTGGCGCCATATTTGTTGTGGCGCTTGGGCGGTACCATGTCGATAATTCTCAACCCAAGACAACGAACAATATGAGGAGCATAGGCGTTTAAAATGTGTTGCAATGTGTAATGTTAACACTAAGGGACCATTTTTTAAACGCTCCGCGTTGCCTTAGGCGTTGATATCGATTCGTAATATTTGACGTGGCTTAGTTTGGCGTCAGTGGGATTGAGATGCAGCCAATGTAAACCGGATTGGTGAGTTTTGTTCGAGTTTTGTTTCTCCATTAAACTCGTCGTGTGGCCTTGAGCGATGAGATCGATTCGAAATATTTGGTGTGGATTAGTTACAGATGAGTGGCTACATAATCCACCTAATCTTGCCGGATCGGTGAGTTTTTATTTTGGTCAGGTTTCTTGGTAATTGCATTGAAAGCGAGTACTTTACACTATTACCATCCTCTAGCGCTTTGAGTTATGAGCGTCATATTTGGTAGGGCGCTTGGATGTGCCCTGGTTACAATACACAACCAAGGAGAACAAGCTGTTATATCATAATTAGTCTTTAAGTTGCGTTTGAAGGTGCAATGTTAAGCATATGTAATTTCATTCAATATGAAAAACGAGAACTTTACACGATTACCGTACTGTAACGCCTTGAGCTATTGGCGCCATATTTAGTGTGGCGCTTGGGCGGTACCATGTCTAAAATTCCTAACCCAAGGCAACGAACAATATGAGTAGTATAGGCGTTTAAAATGTGTTGCAATTTGTAATGTTAACACTAAGGGACCATTTTTTAAACGCACCGCGTCGCCTTAGGCGTTGATATCGATTCGTAATATTTGACGTGGCTAAGTTTGGCGTCAGTGGGATTGAGATGCAGCCAATGGAAACCGGATTGGTGAGTTTTGTTCGAGTTTTGTTTCTCCATTAAACTCGTCGTGTGGCCTTGGGCGATGAGATCGATTCGAAATATTTGGTGTGGATTAGTTACAGATGAGTGGCTACATAATCCACCTAATCTTTGCCGGATCGGTGAGTTTTTGTTTTTGTCCCATTTCTTGGTATTTGCATTGCATTACCATTATATTACAGAACAAAGCGAGTACTTTACACTATTACCATCCTCTAGCGCTTTGAGTTATAAGCGTCATATTTGGTAGGGCGCTTGATGTGCCCTGGTTACAATACACAACCCAGGAGAACAAGCTGTTATATCATAATTAGTCTTTAAGTTGCGTTTGAAGGTGCAATGTTAAGCATATGTAATTTCATTCAATATGAAAAACGAGAACTTTACACGATTACCGTACTGTAACGCCTTGAGCTATTGGCGCCATATTTAGTGTGGCGCTTGGGCGGTACCATGTCTATAATTCCCAACCCAAGGCAACGAACAATATGAGTAGTATAGGCGTTTAAAATGTGTTGTAATTTGTAATGTTAACACTAAGGGACCATTTTTTAAACGCTCCTCGTCGCCTTAGGCGTTGATATCGATTCGTAATATTTGACGTGGCTTAGTTTGGCGTCAGTGGGATTGAGATGCAGCCAATGGAAACCGGATTGATGAGTTTTGTTCGAGTTTTGTTTCTCCATTAAACTCGTCGTGTGGCCTTGAGCGATGAGATCGATTCGAAATATTTGGTGTGGATTAGTTACAGATGAGTGGCTACATAATCCACCTAATCTTTGCCGGATCGGTGAGTTTTTGTTTTTGTCCCATTTCTTGGTATTTGCATTGCATTACCATTATATTACACAACAAAGCGAGTACTTTACACTATTACCATCCTCTAGCGCTTTGAGTTATAAGCGTCATATTTGGCAGGGCGCTTGATGTGCCCTGGTTACAATACACAACCCAGGAGAACAAGCTGTTATATCATAATTAGTCTTTAAGTTGCGTTTGAAGGTGCAATGTTAAGCATATGTAATTTCATTCAATATGAAAAACGAGAACTTTACACGATTACCGTACTGTAACGCCTTGAGCTATTGGCGCCATATTTAGTGTGGCTCTTGGGCGGTACCATGTCTATAATTCCCAACCCAAGGCAACGAACTATATGAGGAGTATAGGCGTTTAAAATGTGTTGCAATTTGTAATGTTAACACTAAGGGACCATTTATAAACGCTCCGCGTTGCCTTAGGCGTTGATATCGATTCGTAATATTTGACGTGGCTTAGCTTGGCGTCAGTGGGATTGAGATGCAGCCAATGGAAACCGGATTGGTGAGTTTTGTTCGAGTTTTGTTTCTCCATTAAACTCGTCGTGTGGCCTTGGGCGATGAGATCGATTCGAAATATTTGGTGTGGATTAGTTACAGATGAGTGGCTACATAATCCACCTAATCTTTGCCGGATCGGTGAGTTTTTGTTTTTGTCCTATTTCTTGGTAATTGCATTGCATTACCATTATATTACAGAACAAAGCGAGTACTTTACACTATTACCATCCTCTAGCGCTTTGAGTTATAAGCGCCATATTTGGCAGGGCGCTTGGATATGCCCTGGTTACAATACACAACCCAGGAGAACAAGCTGTTATATCATAATTAGTCTTTAAGTTGCGTCTGAAGGTGCAATGTTAAGCATATGTAATTTCATTCAATATGAAAAACGAGAACTTTACACGATTACCGTACTGTAACGCCTTGAGCTATTGGCGCCATATTTGGTAGGGCGCTTGGCTGTGCCCTGGTTACAATACACAACCAAGGAGAACAAGCTGTTATATCATAATTAGTCTTTGTATTGCGTTTGAAGAAGCAATGTTAAGCATTTGCAATTTCATTCAATATGAAAAACGAGAACTTTACACGATTACCGTACTGTAACGCCTTGAACTATTGGCGCCATATTTGTTGTGGCGCTTGGGCGGTACCATGTCGATAATTCTCAGCCCAAGACAACGAACAATATGAGGAGCATAGGCGTTTAAAATGTGTTGCAATGTGTAATGTTAACACTAAGGGACCATTTTTTAAACGCTCCGCGTTGCCTTAGGCGTTGATATCGATTCGTAATATTTGACGTGGCTTAGTTTGGCGTCAGTGGGATTGAGATGCAGCCAATGGAAACCGGATTGGTGAGTTTTGTTCGAGTTTTGTTTCTCCATTAAACTCGTCGTGTGGCCTTGAGCGATGAGATCGATTCGAAATATTTGGTGTGGATTAGTTACAGATGAGTGGCTACATAATCCACCTAATCTTGCCGGATCGGTGAGTTTTTATTTTGGTCAAGTTTCTTGGTAATTGCATTGAAAGCGAGTACTTTACGCTATTACCATCCTCTAGCGCTTTGAGTTATGAGCGTCATATTTGGTAGGGCGCTTGGATGTGCCCTGGTTACAATACACAACCCAGGAGAACAAGCTGTTATATCATAATTAGTCTTTAAGTTGCGTTTGAAGGTGCAATGTTAAGCATATGTAATTTCATTCAATATGAAAAACGAGAACTTTACACGATTACCGTACTGTAACGCCTTGAGCTATTGGCGCCATATTTAGTGTGGCGCTTGGGCGGTACCATGTCTAAAATTCCTAACCCAAGGCAACGAACAATATGAGTAGTATAGGCGTTTAAAATGTGTTGCAATTTGTAATGTTAACACTAAGGGACCATTTTTTAAACGCACCGCGTCGCCTTAGGCGTTGATATCGATTCGTAATATTTGACGTGGCTTAGTTTGGCGTCAGTGGGATTGAGATGCAGCCAATGGAAACCGGATTGGTGAGTTTTGTTCGAGTTTTGTTTCTCCATTAAACTCGTCGTGTGGCCTTGGGCGATGAGATCGATTCGAAATATTTGGTGTGGATTAGTTACAGATGAGTGGCTACATAATCCACCTAATCTTTGGCGGATCGGTGAGTTTTTATTTTGGTCAGGTTTCTTGGTAATTGCATTGCATTACCATTGTATTACAGAACAAAGCGAGTACTTTACACTATTACCATCCTCTAGCGCTTTGAGTTATGAGCGCCATATTAGGTAGGGCGCTTGGATGTGCCCTGGTTACAATACACAACCAAGGAGAACAAGCTGTTATATCATAATTAGTCTTTGTATTGCGTTTGAAGGAGCAATGTTAAGCATATGCAATTTCATTCAATATGAAAAACGAGAACTTTACACGATTACCGTACTGTAACGCCTTGAACTATTGGCGCCATATTTGTTGTGGCGCTTGGGCGGTACCATGTCGATAATTCGCAACCCAAGACAACGAACAATATGAGGAGCATAGGCGTTTAAAATGTGTTGCAATGTGTAATGTTAACACTAAGGGACCATTTTTTAAACGCTCCGCGTTGCCTTAGGCGTTGATATCGATTCGTAATATTTGACGTGGCTTAGTTTGGCGTCAGTGGGATTGAGATGCAGCCAATGGAAACCGGATTGGTGAGTTTTGTTCGAGTTTTGTTTCTCCATTAAATTCGTCGTGTGGCCTTGAGCGATGAGATCGATTCGAAATATTTGGTGTGGATTAGTTACAGATGAGTGGCTACATAATCCACCTAATCTTTGCCGGATCGGTGAGTTTTTATTTTGGTCAGGTTTCTTGGTAATTGCATTGCATTACCATTGTATTACAGAACAAAGCGAGTACTTTACACTATTACCATCCTCTAGCGCTTTGAGTTATGAGCGCTATATTTGGTAGGGCGCTTGGATGTGCCCTGGTTACAATACACAACCAAGGAGAACAAGCTGTTATATCATAATTAGTCTTTGTATTGCGTTTGAAGGTGCAATGTTAAGCATATGCAATTTCATTCAATATGAAAAACGAGAACTTTACACGATTGCCGTACTGTAACGCCTTGAACTATTGGCGCCATATTTAGTGTGGCGCTTGGGCGGTACCATGTCTATAATTCCCAACCCAAGGCAACGAACAATATGAGGAGCATAGGCGTTTAAAATGTGTTGCAATCTGTAATGTTAACACTAAGGGACCATTTTTCAAACGCTCCGCGTCGCCTTAGGCGTTGATATCGATTCGTAATATTTGACGTGGCTTGGTTTGGCGTCAGTGGGATTGAGATGCAGCCAATGGAAACCGGATTGGTGAGTTTTGTTCGAGTTTTGTTTCTCCATTAAACTCGTCGTGTGGCCTTGGGCGATGAGATCGATTCGAAATATTTAGTGTGGATTAGTTACAGATGAGTGGCTACATAATCCAACTAATCTTTGCCGGATCGGTGAGTTTTTGTTTTTGTCCCATTTCTTCGTAATTGCATCGCATTACCATTGTATTACAGAACAAAGCGAGTACTTTACACTATTACCATCCTCTAGCGCTTTGAGTTATGAGCGCCATATTTGGTAGGGCGCTTGATGTGCCCTGGTTACAATACACAACCCAGGAGAACAAGCTGTTATATCATAATTAGTCTTTAAGTTGCGTTTGAAGGTGCAATGTTAAGCATATGTAATTTCATTCAAAATGAAAAACGAGAACTTTACACGATTATCGTACTGTAACGCCTTGAGCAATTGGCACCATATTTCGTAGGGCGCTTGGCTGTGCTCTGGTTACAATACACAACACAGGAGAACAAGCTGTTATATCATAATTAGTCTTTAAGTTGCGTTTAAAGGTGCAATGTTAAACATTTGTAATTTCATTCAATATGAAAAACGAGAACTTTACACGATTACCGTACTGTAACGCCTTGAGCTATTGGCGCCATATTTAGTGTGGCGCTTGGGCGGTACCATGTCTATAATTCCCAACCCAAGGCAACGAACAATATGAGTAGTATAGGCGTTTAAAATGTGTTGTAATTTGTAATGTTAACACTAAGGGACCATTTTTTAAACGCTCCGCGTCACCTTAGGCGTTGATATCGATTCGTAATATTTGACGTGGCTTAGTTTGGCGTCAGTGGGATTGAGATGCAGCCAATGGAAACCGGATTGGTGAGTTTTGTTCGAGTTTTGTTTCTCCATTAAACTCGTCGTGTGGCCTTGGGCGATGAGATCGATTCGAAATATTTGGTGTGGATTAGTTACAGATGAGTGGCTACATAATCCACCTAATCTTTGCCGGATCGGTGAGTTTTTGTTTTTGTCCCATTTCTTGGTATTTGCATTGCATTACCATTATATTACAGAACAAAGCGAGTACTTTACACTATTACCATCCTCTAGCGCTTTGAGTTATAAGCGTCATATTTGGTAGGGCGCTTGATGTGCCCTGGTTACAATACACAACCCAGGAGAACAAGCTGTTATATCATAATTAGTCTTTAAGTTGCGTTTGAAGGTGCAATGTTAAGCATATGTAATTTCATTCAATATGAAAAACGAGAACTTTACACGATTACCGTACTGTAACGCCTTGAGCTATTGGCGCCATATTTAGTGTGGCGCTTGGGCGGTACCATGTCTATAATTCCCAACCCAAGGCAACGAACAATATGAGTAGTATAGGCGTTTAAAATGTGTTGTAATTTGTAATGTTAACACTAAGGGACCATTTTTTAAACGCTCCTCGTCGCCTTAGGCGTTGATATCGATTCGTAATATTTGACGTGGCTTAGTTTGGCGTCAGTGGGATTGAGATGCAGCCAATGGAAACCGGATTGATGAGTTTTGTTCGAGTTTTGTTTCTCCATTAAACTCGTCGTGTGGCCTTGAGCGATGAGATCGATTCGAAATATTTGGTGTGGATTAGTTACAGATGAGTGGCTACATAATCCACCTAATCTTTGCCGGATCGGTGAGTTTTTGTTTTTGTTCCATTTCTTGGTATTTGCATTGCATTACCATTATATTACAGAACAAAGCGAGTACTTTACACTATTACCATCCTCTAGCGCTTTGAGTTATAAGCGTCATATTTGGCAGGGCGCTTGATGTGCCCTGGTTACAATACACAACCCAGGAGAACAAGCTGTTATATCATAATTAGTCTTTAAGTTGCGTTTGAAGGTGCAATGTTAAGCATATGTAATTTCATTCAATATGAAAAACGAGAACTTTACACGATTACCGTACTGTAACGCCTTGAGCTATTGGCGCCATATTTAGTGTGGCTCTTGGGCGGTACCATGTCTATAATTCCCAACCCAAGGCAACGAACTATATGAGGAGTATAGGCGTTTAAAATGTGTTGCAATTTGTAATGTTAACACTAAGGGACCATTTATAAACGCTCCGCGTTGCCTTAGGCGTTGATATCGATTCGTAATATTTGACGTGGCTTAGCTTGGCGTCAGTGGGATTGAGATGCAGCCAATGGAAACCGGATTGGTGAGTTTTGTTCGAGTTTTGTTTCTCCATTAAACTCGTCGTGTGGCCTTGGGCGATGAGATCGATTCGAAATATTTGGTGTGGATTAGTTACAGATGAGTGGCTACATAATCCACCTAATCTTTGCCGGATCGGTGAGTTTTTGTTTTTGTCCTATTTCTTGGTAATTGCATTGCATTACCATTATATTACAGAACAAAGCGAGTACTTTACACTATTACCATCCTCTAGCGCTTTGAGTTATAAGCGCCATATTTGGCAGGGCGCTTGGATATGCCCTGGTTACAATACACAACCCAGGAGAACAAGCTGTTATATCATAATTAGTCTTTAAGTTGCGTCTGAAGGTGCAATGTTAAGCATATGTAATTTCATTCAATATGAAAAACGAGAACTTTACACGATTACCGTACTGTAACGCCTTGAGCTATTGGCGCCATATTTGGTAGGGCGCTTGGCTGTGCCCTGGTTACAATACACAACCAAGGAGAACAAGCTGTTATATCATAATTAGTCTTTGTATTGCGTTTGAAGAAGCAATGTTAAGCATTTGCAATTTCATTCAATATGAAAAACGAGAACTTTACACGATTACCGTACTGTAACGCCTTGAACTATTGGCGCCATATTTGTTGTGGCGCTTGGGCGGTACCATGTCGATAATTCTCAACCCAAGACAACGAACAATATGAGGAGCATAGGCGTTTAAAATGTGTTGCAATGTGTAATGTTAACACTAAGGGACCATTTTTTAAACGCTCCGCGTTGCCTTAGGCGTTGATATCGATTCGTAATATTTGACGTGGCTTAGTTTGGCGTCAGTGGGATTGAGATGCAGCCAATGGAAACCGGATTGGTGAGTTTTGTTCGAGTTTTGTTTCTCCATTAAACTCGTCGTGTGGCCTTGAGCGATGAGATCGATTCGAAATATTTGGTGTGGATTAGTTACAGATGAGTGGCTACATAATCCACCTAATCTTGCCGGATCGGTGAGTTTTTATTTTGGTCAGGTTTCTTGGTAATTGCATTGAAAGCGAGTACTTTACACTATTACCATCCTCTAGCGCTTTGAGTTATGAGCGTCATATTTGGTAGGGCGCTTGGATGTGCCCTGGTTACAATACACAACCCAGGAGAACAAGCTGTTATATCATAATTAGTCTTTAAGTTGCGTTTGAAGGTGCAATGTTAAGCATATGTAATTTCATTCAATATGAAAAACGAGAACTTTACACGATTACCGTACTGTAACGCCTTGAGCTATTGGCGCCATATTTAGTGTGGCGCTTGGGCGGTACCATGTCTAAAATTCCTAACCCAAGGCAACGAACAATATGAGTAGTATAGGCGTTTAAAATGTGTTGCAATTTGTAATGTTAACACTAAGGGACCATTTTTTAAACGCACCGCGTCGCCTTAGGCGTTGATATCGATTCGTAATATTTGACGTGGCTTAGTTTGGCGTCAGTGGGATTGAGATGCAGCCAATGGAAACCGGATTGGTGAGTTTTGTTCGAGTTTTGTTTCTCCATTAAACTCGTCGTGTGGCCTTGGGCGATGAGATCGATTCGAAATATTTGGTGTGGATTAGTTACAGATGAGTGGCTACATAATCCACCTAATCTTTGGCGGATCGGTGAGTTTTTATTTTGGTCAGGTTTCTTGGTAATTGCATTGCATTACCATTGTATTACAGAACAAAGCGAGTACTTTACACTATTACCATCCTCTAGCGCTTTGAGTTATGAGCGCCATATTAGGTAGGGCGCTTGGATGTGCCCTGGTTACAATACACAACCAAGGAGAACAAGCTGTTATATCATAATTAGTCTTTGTATTGCTTTTGAAGGAGCAATGTTAAGCATATGCAATTTCATTCAATATGAAAAACGAGAACTTTACACGATTACCGTACTGTAACGCCTTGAACTATTGGCGCCATATTTGTTGTGGCGCTTGGGCGGTACCATGTCGATAATTCGCAACCCAAGACAACGAACAATATGAGGAGCATAGGCGTTTAAAATGTGTTGCAATGTGTAATGTTAACACTAAGGGACCATTTTTTAAACGCTCCGCGTTGCCTTAGGCGTTGATATCGATTCGTAATATTTGACGTGGCTTAGTTTGGCGTCAGTGGGATTGAGATGCAGCCAATGGAAACCGGATTGGTGAGTTTTGTTCGAGTTTTGTTTCTCCATTAAATTCGTCGTGTGGCCTTGAGCGATGAGATCGATTCGAAATATTTGGTGTGGATTAGTTACAGATGAGTGGCTACATAATCCACCTAATCTTTGCCGGATCGGTGAGTTTTTATTTTGGTCAGGTTTCTTGGTAATTGCATTGCATTACCATTGTATTACAGAACAAAGCGAGTACTTTACACTATTACCATCCTCTAGCGCTTTGAGTTATGAGCGCTATATTTGGTAGGGCGCTTGGATGTGCCCTGGTTACAATACACAACCAAGGAGAACAAGCTGTTATATCATAATTAGTCTTTGTATTGCGTTTGAAGGTGCAATGTTAAGCATATGCAATTTCATTCAATATGAAAAACGAGAACTTTACACGATTGCCGTACTGTAACGCCTTGAACTATTGGCGCCATATTTAGTGTGGCGCTTGGGCGGTACCATGTCTATAATTCCCAACCCAAGGCAACGAACAATATGAGGAGCATAGGCGTTTAAAATGTGTTGCAATCTGTAATGTTAACACTAAGGGACCATTTTTCAAACGCTCCGCGTCGCCTTAGGCGTTGATATCGATTCGTAATATTTGACGTGGCTTGGTTTGGCGTCAGTGGGATTGAGATGCAGCCAATGGAAACCGGATTGGTGAGTTTTGTTCGAGTTTTGTTTCTCCATTAAACTCGTCGTGTGGCCTTGGGCGATGAGATCGATTCGAAATATTTAGTGTGGATTAGTTACAGATGAGTGGCTACATAATCCAACTAATCTTTGCCGGATCGGTGAGTTTTTGTTTTTGTCCCATTTCTTCGTAATTGCATCGCATTACCATTGTATTACAGAACAAAGCGAGTACTTTACACTATTACCATCCTCTAGCGCTTTGAGTTATGAGCGCCATATTTGGTAGGGCGCTTGATGTGCCCTGGTTACAATACACAACCCAGGAGAACAAGCTGTTATATCATAATTAGTCTTTAAGTTGCGTTTGAAGGTGCAATGTTAAGCATATGTAATTTCATTCAAAATGAAAAACGAGAACTTTACACGATTATCGTACTGTAACGCCTTGAGCAATTGGCACCATATTTCGTAGGGCGCTTGGCTGTGCTCTGGTTACAATACACAACCCAGGAGAACAAGCTGTTATATCATAATTAGTCTTTAAGTTGCGTTTAAAGGTGCAATGTTAAACATTTGTAATTTCATTCAATATGAAAAACGAGAACTTTACACGATTACCGTACTGTAACGCCTTGAGCTATTGGCGCCATATTTAGTGTGGCGCTTGGGCGGTACCATGTCTATAATTCCCAACCCAAGGCAACGAACAATATGAGTAGTATAGGCGTTTAAAATGTGTTGTAATTTGTAATGTTAACACTAAGGGACCATTTTTTAAACGCTCCGCGTCACCTTAGGCGTTGATATCGATTCGTAATATTTGACGTGGCTTAGTTTGGCGTCAGTGGGATTGAGATGCAGCCAATGGAAACCGGATTGGTGAGTTTTGTTCGAGTTTTGTTTCTCCATTAAACTCGTCGTGTGGCCTTGGGCGATGAGATCGATTCGAAATATTTGGTGTGGATTAGTTACAGATGAGTGGCTACATAATCCACCTAATCTTTGCCGGATCGGTGAGTTTTTGTTTTTGTCCCATTTCTTGGTAATTGCATTGCATTACCATTATATTACAGAACAAAGCGAGTACTTTACACTATTACCATCCTCTAGCGCTTTGAGTTATAAGCGTCATATTTGGTAGGGCGCTTGATGTGCCCTGGTTACAATACACAACCCAGGAGAACAAGCTGTTATATCATAATTAGTCTTTAAGTTGCGTTTGAAGGTGCAATGTTAAGCATATTTAATTTCATTCAATATGAAAAACGAGAACTTTACACGATTTCCGTACTGTAACGCCTTGAACTATTGGCGCCATATTTAGTGTGGCGCTTGGGCGGTACCATGTCTATAATTCCCAACCCAAGGCAACGAACAATATGAGGAGCATAGGCGTTTAAAATGTGTTGCAATGTGTAATGTTAACACTAAGGGACCATTTTTTAAACGCTCCGGGTTGCCTTAGGCGTTGATATCGATTCGTAATATTTGACGTGGCTTAGTTTGGCGTCAGTGGGATTGAGATGCAGCCAATGGAAACCGGATTGGTGAGTTTTGTTCGAGTTTTGTTTCTCCATTAAACTCGTCGTGTGGCCTTGAGCGATGAGATCGATTCGAAATATTTGGTGTGGATTAGTTACAGATGAGTGGCTACATAATCCACCTAATCTTTGCCGGATCGGTGAGTTTTTATTTTGGTCAGGTTTCTTGGTAATTGCATTGCATTACCATTGTATTACAGAACAAAGCGAGTACTTTACACTATTACCATCCTCTAGCGCTTTGAGTTATGAGCGCCATATTTGGTAGGGCGCTTGGATGTGCCCTGGTTACAATACACAACCAAGGAGAATAAGCTGTTATATCATAATTAGTCTTTGTATTGCGTTTGAAGGTGCAATGTTAAGCATATGCAATTTCATTCAAAATGAAAAACGAGAACTTTACACGATTACCGTACTGTAACGCCTTGAGCTATTGGCGCCATATTTGGTAGGGCGCTTGGCTGTGCTCTGGTTACAATACACAACCCAGGAGAACAAGCTGTTATATCATAATTAGTCTTTAAGTTGCGTTTGAAGGTGCAATGTTAAACATTTGTAATTTCATTCAATATGAAAAACGAGAACTTTACACGATTACCGTACTGTAACGCCTTGCGCTATTGGCGCCAAATTTAGTGTGGCGCTTGGGCGGTACCATGTCTATAATTCCCAACCCAAGGCAACGAACAATATGAGTAGTATAGACGTTTAAAATGTGTTGTAATTTGTAATGTTAACACTAAGGGACCATTTTTTAAACGCTCCGCGTCGCCTTAGGCGTTGATATCGATTCGTAATATTTGACGTGGCTTAGTTTGGCGTCAGTGGGATTGAGATGCAGCCAATGGAAACCGGATTGGTGAGTTTTGTTCGAGTTTTGTTTCTCCATTAAACTCGTGGTGTGGCCTTGGGCGATGAGATCGATTCGAAATATTTGGTGTGGATTAGTTACAGATGAGTGGTTACATAATCCACCTAATCTTTGCCGGATCGGTGAGTTTTTGTTTTTGTCCCATTTCTTGGTAATTGCATTGCATTACCATTGTATTGCAGAACAAAGCGAGTACTTTACACTATTACCATCCTCTAGCGCTTTGAGTTATGAGCGCCATATTTGGTAGGGCGCTTTGATGTGCCCTGGTTACAATACACAACCAAGGAGAATAAGCTGTTATATCATAATTAGTCTTTGTATTGCGTTTGAAGGTGCAATGTTAAGCATATGCAATTTCATTCAAAATGAAAAACGAGAACTTTACACGATTACCGTACTGTAACGCCTTGAGCTATTGGCGCCATATTTGGTAGGGCGCTTGGCTGTGCTCTGGTTACAATACACAACCCAGGAGAACAAGCTGTTATATCATAATTAGTCTTTAAGTTGCGTTTGAAGGTGCAATGTTAAACATTTGTAATTTCATTCAATATGAAAAACGAGAACTTTACACGATTACCGTACTGTAACGCCTTGCGCTATTGGCGCCAAATTTAGTGTGGCGCTTTGGCGGTACCATGTCTATAATTCCCAACCCAAGGCAACGAACAATATGAGTAGTATAGACGTTTAAAATGTGTTGTAATTTGTAATGTTAACACTAAGGGACCATTTTTTAAACGCTCCGCGTCGCCTTAGGCGTTGATATCGATTCGTAATATTTGACGTGGCTTAGTTTGGCGTCAGTGGGATTGAGATGCAGCCAATGGAAACCGGATTGGTGAGTTTTGTTCGAGTTTTGTTTCTCCATTAAACTCGTGGTGTGGCCTTGGGCGATGAGATCGATTCGAAATATTTGGTGTGGATTAGTTACAGATGAGTGGTTACATAATCCACCTAATCTTTGCCGGATCGGTGAGTTTTTGTTTTTGTCCCATTTCTTGGTAATTGCATTGCATTACCATTGTATTGCAGAACAAAGCGAGTACTTTACACTATTACCATCCTCTAGCGCTTTGAGTTATGAGCGCCATATTTGGTAGGGCGCTTTGATGTGCCCTGGTTACAATACACAACCCAGGAGAACAAGCTGTTATATCATAATTAGTCTTTAAGTTGCGTTTGAAGGTGCAATGTTAAGCATATGTAATTTCATTCAATATGAAAAACGAGAACTTTACACGATTACCGTACTGTAACGCCTTGCGCTATTGGCGCCAAATTTAGTGTGGCGCTTGGGCGGTACCATGTCTATAATTCCCAACCCAAGGCAACGAACAATATGAGTAGTATAGACGTTTAAAATGTGTTGTAATTTGTAATGTTAACACTAAGGGACCATTTTTTAAACGCTCCGCGTCGCCTTAGGCGTTGATATCGATTCGTAATATTTGACGTGGCTTAGTTTGGCGTCAGTGGGATTGAGATGCAGCCAATGGAAACCGGATTGGTGAGTTTTGTTCGAGTTTTGTTTCTCCATTAAACTCGTGGTGTGGCCTTGGGCGATGAGATCGATTCGAAATATTTGGTGTGGATTAGTTACAGATGAGTGGTTACATAATCCACCTAATCTTTGCCGGATCGGTGAGTTTTTGTTTTTGTCCCATTTCTTGGTAATTGAATTGCATTACCATTGTATTGCAGAACAAAGCGAGTACTTTACACTATTACCATCCTCTAGCGCTTTGAGTTATGAGCGCCATATTTGGTAGGGCGCTTGGATGTGCCCTGGTTACAATACACAACCAAGGAGAACAAGCTGTTATATCATAATTAGTCTTTGTATTGCGTTTCAAGGAGCAATGTTAAGCATATGCAATTTCATTCAATATGAAAAACGAGAACTTTACACGATTACCGTACTGTAACGCCTTGAACTATTGGCGCCATATTTGTTGTGGCGCTTGGGCGGTACCATGTCGATAATTCGCAACCCAAGACAACGAACAATATGAGGAGCATAGGCGTTTAAAATGTGTTGCAATGTGTAATGTTAACACTAAGGGACCATTTTTTAAACGCTCCGCGTTGCCTTAGGCGTTGATATCGATTCGTAATATTTGACGTGGCTTAGTTTGGCGTCAGTGGGATTGAGATGCAGCCAATGGAAACCGGATTGGTGAGTTTTGTTCGAGTTTTGTTTCTCCATTAAACTCGTCGTGTGGCCTTGAGCGATGAGATCGATTCGAAATATTTGGTGTGGATTAGTTACACAGATGAGTGGCTACATAATCCAACTAATCTTTGCCGGATCGGTGAGTTTTTGTTTTTCTCCCATTTTTTCGTAATTGCATCGCATTACCATTGTATTACAGAACAAAGCTAGTACTTTACACTATTACCATCCTCTAGCGCTTTGAGTTATGAGCGCCATATTTGGTAGGGCGCTTGATGTGCCCTGGTTACAATATACAACCCAGGAGAACAAGCTGTTATATCATAATTAGTCTTTAAGTTGCGTTTGAAGGTGCAATGTTAAGCATATGTAATTTCATTCAAAATGAAAAACGAGAACTTTACACGATTACCGTACTGTAACGCCTTGAGCTATTGGCGCAATATTTGGTAGGGCGCTTGGCTGTGCCCTGGTTACAATACACAACCAAGGAGAACAAGCTGTTATATCATAATTAGTCTTTAAGTTGCGTTTGAAGGTGCAATGTTAAACATTTGTAATTTCATTCAATATGAAAAACGAGAAATTTACACGATTACCGTACTGTAACGCCTTGAGCTATTGGCGCCATATTTAGTGTGGCGCTTGGGCGGTACCATGTCTAAAATTCCTAACCCAAGGCAACGAACAATATGAGTAGTATAGGCGTTTAAAATGTGTTGCAATTTGTAATGTTAACACTAAGGGACCATTTTTTAAACGCTCCGCGTCGCCTTAGGCGTTGATATCGATTCGTAATATTTGACGTGGCTTAGTTTGGCGTCAGTGGGATTGAGATGCAGCCAATGGAAACCGGATTGGTGAGTTTTGTTCGAGTTTTGTTTCTCCATTAAACTCGTCGTGTGGCCTTGGGCGATGAGATCGATTCGAAATATTTGGTGTGGATTAGTTACAGATGAGTGGCTACATAATCCACCTAATCTTTGCCGGATCGGTGAGTTTTTATTTTGGTCAGGTTTCTTGGTAATTGAATTGCATTACCATTGTATTGCAGAACAAAGCGAGTACTTTACACTATTACCATCCTTTAGCGCTTGAGTTATGAGCGCCATATTTGGTAGGGCGCTTGGATGTGCCCTGGTTACAATACACAACCCAGGAGAACAAGCTGTTATATCATAATTAGTCTTTAAGTTGCGTTTGAAGGTGCAATGTTAAGCATATGTAATTTCATTCAATATGAAAAACGAGAACTTTACACGATTACCGTACTGTAACGCCTTGAGCTATTGGCGCCATATTTAGTGTGGCGCTTGGGCGGTACCATGTCTAAAATTCCTAACCCAAAGCAACGAACAATATGAGTAGTATAGGGGTTTAAAATGTGTTGCAATTTGTAATGTTAACACTAAGGGACCATTTTTTGAACGCTCCGCGTCGCCTTAGGCGTTGATATCGATTCGTAATATTTGACGTGGCTTAGTTTGGCGTCAGTGGGATTGAGATGCAGCCAATGGAAACCGGATTGGTGAGTTTTGTTCGAGTTTTGTTTCTCCATTAAACTCGTCGTGTGGCCTTGGGCGATAAGATCGATTCGAAATATTTGGTGTGGATTAGTTACAGATGAGTGGCTACATAATCCACCTAATCTTTACCGGATCGGTGAGTTTTTATTTTGGTCAGGTTTCTTGGTAATTGAATTGCATAACCATTGTATTGCAGAACAAAGCGAGTACTTTACACTATTACCATCCTCTAGCGCTTTGAGTTATGAGCGCCATATTTGGTAGGGCGCTTGGATGTGCCCTGGTTACAATACACAACCAAGGAGGACAAGCTGTTATATCATAATTAGTCTTTGTATTGCGTTTCAAGGAGCAATGTTAAGCATATGTAATTTCATTCAATATGAAAAACGAGAACTTTACACGATTACCGTACTGTAACGCCTTGAACTATTGGCGCCATATTTGTTGTGGCGCTTGGGCGGTACCATGTCGATAATTCGCAACCCAAGACAACGAACAATATGAGGAGCATAGGCTTTTAAAATGTGTTGCAATGTGTAATGTTAACACTAAGGGTCCAATTTTTAAACGCTCCGCGTTGCCTTAGGCGTTGATATCGATTCGTAATATTTGACGTGGCTTAGTTTGGCGTCAGTGGGATTGAGATGCAGCCAATTGAAACCGGATTGGTGAGTTTTGTTCGAGTTTTGTTTCTCCATTAAACTCGTCGTGTGGCCTTGAGCGATGAGATCGATTCGAAATATTTGGTGTGGATTAGTTACACAGATGAGTGGCTACATAATCCAACTAATCTTTGCCGGATCGGTGAGTTTTTGTTTTTGTCCCATTTCTTCGTAATTGCATCGCATTACCATTGTATTACAGAACAAAGCGAGTACTTTACACTATTACAATCCTCTAGCGCTTTGAGTTATGAGCGCCATATTTGGTAGGGCGCTTGATGTGCCCTGGTTACAATACACAACCCAGGAGAACAAGCTGTTATATCATAATTAGTCTTTAAGTTGCGTTTGAAGGTGCAATGTTAAGCATATGTAATTTCATTCAAAATGAAAAACGAGAACTTTACACGATTACCGTACTGTAACGCCTTGAGCTATTGGCGCAATATTTGGTAGGGCGCTTGGCTGTGCCCTGGTTACAATACACAACCAAGGAGAACAAGCTGTTATATCATAATTAGTCTTTAAGTTGCGTTTGAAGGTGCAATGTTAAACATTTGTAATTTCATTCAATATGAAAAACGAGAAATTTACACGATTACCGTACTGTAACGCCTTGAGCTATTGGCGCCATATTTAGTGTGGCGCTTGGGCGGTACCATGTCTAAAATTCCTAACCCAAGGCAACGAACAATATGAGTAGTATAGGCGTTTAAAATGTGTTGCAATTTGTAATGTTAACACTAAGGGACCATTTTTTAAACGCTCCGCGTCGCCTTAGGCGTTGATATCGATTCGTAATATTTGACGTGGCTTAGTTTGGCGTCAGTGGGATTGAGATGCAGCCAATGGAAACCGGATTGGTGAGTTTTGTTCGAGTTTTGTTTCTCCATTAAACTCGTCGTGTGGCCTTGGGCGATGAGATCGATTCGAAATATTTGGTGTGGATTAGTTACAGATGAGTGGCTACATAATCCACCTAATCTTTGCCGGATCGGTGAGTTTTTATTTTGGTCAGGTTTCTTGGTAATTGAATTGCATTACCATTGTATTGCAGAACAAAGCCAGTACTTTACACTATTACCATCCTCTAGCGGTTTGAGTTATGAGCGCCATATTTGGTAGGGCGCTTGGATGTGCCCTGGTTACAATACACAACCAAGGAGAACAAGCTGTTATATCATAATTAGTCTTTGTATTGCGTTTCAAGGAGCAATGTTAAGCATATGCAATTTCATTCAATATGAAAAACGAGAACTTTACACGATTACCGTACTGTAACGCCTTGAACTATTGGCGCCATATTTGTTGTGGCGCTTGGGCGGTACCATGTCGATAATTCGCAACCCAAGACAACGAACAATATGAGGAGCATAGGCGTTTAAAATGTGTTGCAATGTGTAATGTTAACACTAAGGGACCATTTTTTAAACGCTCCGCGTTGCCTTAGGCGTTGATATCGATTCGTAATATTTGACGTGGCTTAGTTTGGCGTCAGTGGGATTGAGATGCAGCCAATGGAAACCGGATTGGTGAGTTTTGTTCGAGTTTTGTTTCTCCATTAAACTCGTCGTGTGGCCTTGAGCGATGAGATCGATTCGAAATATTTGGTGTGGATTAGTTACACAGATGAGTGGCTACATAATCCAACTAATCTTTGCCGGATCGGTGAGTTTTTGTTTTTCTCCCATTTTTTCGTAATTGCATCGCATTACCATTGTATTACAGAACAAAGCGAGTACTTTACACTATTACCATCCTCTAGCGCTTTGAGTTATGAGCGCCATATTTGGTAGGGCGCTTGATGTGCCCTGGTTACAATATACAACCCAGGAGAACAAGCTGTTATATCATAATTAGTCTTTAAGTTGCGTTTGAAGGTGCAATGTTAAGCATATGTAATTTCATTCAAAATGAAAAACGAGAACTTTACACGATTACCGTACTGTAACGCCTTGAGCTATTGGCGCAATATTTGGTAGGGCGCTTGGCTGTGCCCTGGTTACAATACACAACCAAGGAGAACAAGCTGTTATATCATAATTAGTCTTTAAGTTGCGTTTGAAGGTGCAATGTTAAACATTTGTAATTTCATTCAATATGAAAAACGAGAAATTTACACGATTACCGTACTGTAACGCCTTGAGCTATTGGCGCCATATTTAGTGTGGCGCTTGGGCGGTACCATGTCTAAAATTCCTAACCCAAGGCAACGAACAATATGAGTAGTATAGGCGTTTAAAATGTGTTGCAATTTGTAATGTTAACACTAAGGGACCATTTTTTGAACGCTCCGCGTCGCCTTAGGCGTTGATATCGATTCGTAATATTTGACGTGGCTTAGTTTGGCGTCAGTGGGATTGAGATGCAGCCAATGGAAACCGGATTGGTGAGTTTTGTTCGAGTTTTGTTTCTCCATTAAACTCGTCGTGTGGCCTTGGGCGATGAGATCGATTCGAAATATTTGGTGTGGATTAGTTACAGATGAGTGGCTACATAATCCACCTAATCTTTGCCGGATCGGTGAGTTTTTATTTTGGTCAGGTTTCTTGGTAATTGAATTGCATTACCATTGTATTGCAGAACAAAGCGAGTACTTTACACTATTACCATCCTTTAGCGCTTGAGTTATGAGCGCCATATTTGGTAGGGCGCTTGGATGTGCCCTGGTTACAATACACAACCCAGGAGAACAAGCTGTTATATCATAATTAGTCTTTAAGTTGCGTTTGAAGGTGCAATGTTAAGCATATGTAATTTCATTCAATATGAAAAACGAGAACTTTACACGATTACCGTACTGTAACGCCTTGAGCTATTGGCGCCATATTTAGTGTGGCGCTTGGGCGGTACCATGTCTAAAATTCCTAACCCAAAGCAACGAACAATATGAGTAGTATAGGCGTTTAAAATGTGTTGCAATTTGTAATGTTAACACTAAGGGACCATTTTTTGAACGCTCCGCGTCGCCTTAGGCGTTGATATCGATTCGTAATATTTGACGTGGCTTAGTTTGGCGTCAGTGGGATTGAGATGCAGCCAATGGAAACCGGATTGGTGAGTTTTGTTCGAGTTTTGTTTCTCCATTAAACTCGTCGTGTGGCCTTGGGCGATAAGATCGATTCGAAATATTTGGTGTGGATTAGTTACAGATGAGTGGCTACATAATCCACCTAATCTTTACCGGATCGGTGAGTTTTTATTTTGGTCAGGTTTCTTGGTAATTGAATTGCATAACCATTGTATTGCAGAACAAAGCGAGTACTTTACACTATTACCATCCTCTAGCGCTTTGAGTTATGAGCGCCATATTTGGTAGGGCGCTTGGATGTGCCCTGGTTACAATACACAACTAAGGAGGACAAGCTGTTATATCATAATTAGTCTTTGTATTGCGTTTCAAGGAGCAATGTTAAGCATATGCAATTTCATTCAATATGAAAAACGAGAACTTTACACCATTACCGTACTGTAACGCCTTGAACTATTGGCGCCATATTTGTTGTGGCGCTTGGGCGGTACCATGTCGATAATTCGCAACCCAAGACAACGAACAATATGAGGAGCATAGGCTTTTAAAATGTGTTGCAATGTGTAATGTTAACACTAAGGGACCATTTTTTAAACGCTCCGCGTTGCCTTAGGCGTTGATATCGATTCGTAATATTTGACGTGGCTTAGTTTGGCGTCAGTGGGATTGAGATGCAGCCAATGGAAACCGGATTGGTGAGTTTTGTTCGAGTTTTGTTTCTCCATTAAACTCGTCGTGTGGCCTTGAGCGATGAGATCGATTCGAAATATTTGGTGTGGATTAGTTACACAGATGAGTGGCTACATAATCCAACTAATCTTTGCCGGATCGGTGAGTTTTTGTTTTTGTCCCATTTCTTCGTAATTGCATCGCATTACCATTGTATTACAGAACAAAGCGAGTACTTTACACTATTACAATCCTCTAGCGCTTTGAGTTATGAGCGCCATATTTGGTAGGGCGCTTGATGTGCCCTGGTTACAATACACAACCCAGGAGAACAAGCTGTTATATCATAATTAGTCTTTAAGTTGCGTTTGAAGGTGCAATGTTAAGCATATGTAATTTCATTCAAAATGAAAAACGAGAACTTTACACGATTACCGTACTGTAACGCCTTGAGCTATTGGCGCAATATTTGGTAGGGCGCTTGGCTGTGCCCTGGTTACAATACACAACCAAGGAGAACAAGCTGTTATATCATAATTAGTCTTTAAGTTGCGTTTGAAGGTGCAATGTTAAACATTTGTAATTTCATTCAATATGAAAAACGAGAAATTTACACGATTACCGTACTGTAACGCCTTGAGCTATTGGCGCCATATTTAGTGTGGCGCTTGGGCGGTACCATGTCTAAAATTCCTAACCCAAGGCAACGAACAATATGAGTAGTATAGGCGTTTAAAATGTGTTGCAATTTGTAATGTTAACACTAAGGGACCATTTTTTAAACGCTCCGCGTCGCCTTAGGCGTTGATATCGATTCGTAATATTTGACGTGGCTTAGTTTGGCGTCAGTGGGATTGAGATGCAGCCAATGGAAACCGGATTGGTGAGTTTTGTTCGAGTTTTGTTTCTCCATTAAACTCGTCGTGTGGCCTTGGGCGATGAGATCGATTCGAAATATTTGGTGTGGATTAGTTACAGATGAGTGGCTACATAATCCACCTAATCTTTGCCGGATCGGTGAGTTTTTATTTTGGTCAGGTTTCTTGGTAATTGAATTGCATTACCATTGTATTGCAGAACAAAGCCAGTACTTTACACTATTACCATCCTCTAGCGGTTTGAGTTATGAGCGCCATATTTGGTAGGGCGCTTGGATGTGCCCTGGTTACAATACACAACCAAGGAGAACAAGCTGTTATATCATAATTAGTCTTTGTATTGCGTTTCAAGGAGCAATGTTAAGCATATGCAATTTCATTCAATATGAAAAACGAGAACTTTACACGATTACCGTACTGTAACGCCTTGAACTATTGGCGCCATATTTGTTGTGGCGCTTGGGCGGTACCATGTCGATAATTCGCAACCCAAGACAACGAACAATATGAGGAGCATAGGCGTTTAAAATGTGTTGCAATGTGTAATGTTAACACTAAGGGACCATTTTTTAAACGCTCCGCGTTGCCTTAGGCGTTGATATCGATTCGTAATATTTGACGTGGCTTAGTTTGGCGTCAGTGGGATTGAGATGCAGCCAATGGAAACCGGATTGGTGAGTTTTGTTCGAGTTTTGTTTCTCCATTAAACTCGTCGTGTGGCCTTGAGCGATGAGATCGATTCGAAATATTTGGTGTGGATTAGTTACACAGATGAGTGGCTACATAATCCAACTAATCTTTGCCGGATCGGTGAGTTTTTGTTTTTCTCCCATTTTTTCGTAATTGCATCGCATTACCATTGTATTACAGAACAAAGCGAGTACTTTACACTATTACCATCCTCTAGCGCTTTGAGTTATGAGCGCCATATTTGGTAGGGCGCTTGATGTGCCCTGGTTACAATATACAACCCAGGAGAACAAGCTGTTATATCATAATTAGTCTTTAAGTTGCGTTTGAAGGTGCAATGTTAAGCATATGTAATTTCATTCAAAATGAAAAACGAGAACTTTACACGATTACCGTACTGTAACGCCTTGAGCTATTGGCGCAATATTTGGTAGGGCGCTTGGCTGTGCCCTGGTTACAATACACAACCAAGGAGAACAAGCTGTTATATCATAATTAGTCTTTAAGTTGCGTTTGAAGGTGTAATGTTAAACATTTGTAATTTCATTCAATATGAAAAACGAGAAATTTACACGATTACCGTACTGTAAAGCCTTGAGCTATTGGCGCCATATTTAGTGTGGCGCTTGGGCGGTACCATGTCTATAATTCCCAACCCAAGGCAACGAACAATATGAGTAGTATAGGCGTTTAAAATGTGTTGTAATTTGTAATGCTAACACTAAGGGACCATTTTTTAAACCTTCCGCGTCGCCTTAGGCGTTGATATCGATTCGTAATATTTGACGTGGCTTAGTTTGGCGTCAGTGGGATTGAGATGCAGCCAATGGTAACCGGATTGGTGAGTTTTGTTCGAGTTTTGTTTCTCCATTAAACTCGTCGTGTGGCCTTGGGCGATGAGATCGATTCGAAATATTTGGTGTGGATTAGTTACAGATGAGTGGCTACATAATCAACCTAATCTTTGCCGGATCGGTGAGTTTTTGTTTTTGTCCCATTTCTTGGTACTTGCATTGCATTACCATTATATTACAGAACAAAGCGAGTACTTTACACTATTACCATCCTCTAGCGCTTTGCGTTATAAGCGCCATATTTGGTAGGGCGCTTGATGTGCCCTGGTTACAATACACAACCCAGGAGAACAAGCTGTTATATCATAATTAGTCTTTGTATTGCGTTTGAAGGTGCAATGTTAAGCATATGCAATTTCATTCAATATGAAAAACGAGAACTTTACACGATTACCGTACTGTAACGCCTTGAACTATTGGCGCCATATTTAGTGTGGCGCTTGGGCGGTACCATGTCTATTAGTCTTTAAGTTGCGTTTGAAGGTGCAATGTTAAGCATATGTAATTTCATTCAAAATGAAAAACGAGAACTTTACACGATTACCGTACTGTAACGCCTTGAGCTATTGGCGCAATATTTGGTAGGGCGCTTGGCTGTGCCCTGGTTACAATACACAACCAAGGAGAACAAGCTGTTATATCATAATTAGTCTTTAAGTTGCGTTTGAAGGTGCAATGTTAAACATTTGTAATTTCATTCAATATGAAAAACGAGAAATTTACACGATTACCGTACTGTAACGCCTTGAGCTATTGGCGCCATATTTAGTGTGGCGCTTGGGCGGTACCATGTCTAAAATTCCTAACCCAAGGCAACGAACAATATGAGTAGTATAGGCGTTTAAAATGTGTTGCAATTTGTAATGTTAACACTAAGGGACAATTTTTTAAACGCTCCGCGTCGCCTTAGGCGTTGATATCGATTCGTAATATTTGACGTGGCTTAGTTTGGCGTCAGTGGGATTGAGATGCAGCCAATGGAAACCGGATTGGTGAGTTTTGTTCGAGTTTTGTTTCTCCATTAAACTCGTCGTGTGGCCTTGGGCGATGAGATCGATTCGAAATATTTGGTGTGGATTAGTTACAGATGAGTGGCTACATAATCCACCTAATCTTTGCCGGATCGGTGAGTTTTTATTTTGGTCAGGTTTCTTGGTAATTGAATTGCATTACCATTGTATTGCAGAACAAAGCGAGTACTTTACACTATTACCATCCTCTAGCGCTTTGAGTTATGAGCGCCATATTTGGTAGGGCGCTTGGATGTGCCCTGGTTACAATACACAACCAAGGAGAACAAGCTGTTATATCATAATTAGTCTTTGTATTGCGTTTCAAGGAGCAATGTTAAGCATATGCAATTTCATTCAATATGAAAAACGAGAACTTTACACGATTACCGTACTGTAACGCCTTGAACTATTGGCGCCATATTTGTTGTGGCGCTTGGGCGGTACCATGTCGATAATTCGCAACCCAAGACAACGAACAATATGAGGAGCATAGGCGTTTAAAATGTGTTGCAATGTGTAATGTTAACACTAAGGGACCATTTTTTAAACGCTCCGCGTTGCTTAGGCGTTGATATCGATTCGTAATATTTGACGTGGCTTAGTTTGGCGTCAGTGGGATTGAGATGCAGCCAATGGAAACCGGATTGGTGAGTTTTGTTCGAGTTTTGTTTCTCCATTAAACTCGTCGTGTGGCCTTGAGCGATGAGATCGATTCGAAATATTTGGTGTGGATTAGTTACACAGATGAGTGGCTACATAATCCAACTAATCTTTGCCGGATCGGTGAGTTTTTGTTTTTCTCCCATTTTTTCGTAATTGCATCGCATTACCATTGTATTACAGAACAAAGCGAGTACTTTACACTATTACCATCCTCTAGCGCTTTGAGTTATGAGCGCCATATTTGGTAGGGCGCTTGATGTGCCCTGGTTACAATACACAACCCAGGAGAACAAGCTGTTATATCATAATTAGTCTTTAAGTTGCGTTTGAAGGTGCAATGTTAAGCATATGTAATTTCATTCAAAATGAAAAACGAGAACTTTACACGATTACCGTACTGTAACGCCTTGAGCTATTGGCGCAATATTTGGTAGGGCGCTTGGCTGTGCCCTGGTTACAATACACAACCAAGGAGAACAAGCTGTTATATCATAATTAGTCTTTAAGTTGCGTTTGAAGGTGCAATGTTAAACATTTGTAATTTCATTCAATATGAAAAACGAGAAATTTACACGATTACCGTACTGTAAAGCCTTGAGCTATTGGCGCCATATTTAGTGTGGCGCTTGGGCGGTACCATGTCTATAATTCCCAACCCAAGGCAACGAACAATATGAGTAGTATAGGCGTTTAAAATGTGTTGTAATTTGTAATGTTAACACTAAGGGACCATTTTTTAAACCTTCCGCGTCGCCTTAGGCGTTGATATCGATTCGTAATATTTGACGTGGCTTAGTTTGGCGTCAGTGGGATTGAGATGCAGCCAATGGAAACCGGATTGGTGAGTTTTGTTCGAGTTTTGTTTCTCCATTAAACTCGTCGTGTGGCCTTGGGCGATGAGATCGATTCGAAATATTTGGTGTGGATTAGTTACAGATGAGTGGCTACATAATCCACCTAATCTTTGCCGGATCGGTGAGTTTTTATTTTGGTCAGGTTTCTTGGTAATTGAATTGCATTACCATTGTATTGCAGAACAAAGCGAGTACTTTACACTATTACCATCCTCTAGCGCTTTGAGTTATGAGCGCCATATTTGGTAGGGCGCTTGGATGTGCCCTGGTTACAATACACAACCAAGGAGAACAAGCTGTTATATCATAATTAGTCTTTGTATTGCGTTTCAAGGAGCAATGTTAAGCATATGCAATTTCATTCAATATGAAAAACGAGAACTTTACACGATTACCGTACTGTAACGCCTTGAACTATTGGCGCCATATTTGTTGTGGCGCTTGGGCGGTACCATGTCGATAATTCGCAACCCAAGACAACGAACAATATGAGGAGCATAGGCGTTTAAAATGTGTTGCAATGTGTAATGTTAAGACTAAGGGACCATTTTTTAAACGCTCCGCGTTGCCTTAGGCGTTGATATCGATTCGTAATATTTGACGTGGCTTAGTTTGGCGTCAGTGGGATTGAGATGCAGCCAATGGAAACCGGATTGGTGAGTTTTGTTCGAGTTTTGTTTCTCCATTAAACTCGTCGTGTGGCCTTGAGCGATGAGATCGATTCGAAATATTTGGTGTGGATTAGTTACACAGATGAGTGGCTACATAATCCAACTAATCTTTGCCGGATCGGTGAGTTTTTGTTTTTCTCCCATTTTTTCGTAATTGCATCGCATTACCATTGTATTACAGAACAAAGCGAGTACTTTACACTATTACCATCCTCTAGCGCTTTGAGTTATGAGCGCCATATTTGGTAGGGCGCTTGATGTGCCCTGGTTACAATACACAACCCAGGAGAACAAGCTGTTATATCATAATTAGTCTTTAAGTTGCGTTTGAAGGTGCAATGTTAAGCATATGTAATTTCATTCAAAATGAAAAACGAGAACTTTACACGATTACCGTACTGTAACGCCTTGAGCTATTGGCGCAATATTTGGTAGGGCGCTTGGCTGTGCCCTGGTTACAATACACAACCAAGGAGAACAAGCTGTTATATCATAATTAGTATTTAAGTTGCGTTTGAAGGTGCAATGTTAAGCATATCTAATTTCATTCAATATGAAAAACGAGAACTTTACACGACTACCGTACTGTAACGCCTTGAGCTATTGGCGCCATATTTAGTGTGGCGCTTGGGCGGTACCATGTCTATAATTCCCAACCCAAGGCAACGAACAATATGAGTAGTATAGGCGTTTAAAATGTGTTGTAATTTGTAATGCTAACACTAAGGGACCATTTTTTAAACGCTCCGCGTCGCCTTAGGCGTTGATATCGATTCGTAATATTTGACGTGGCTTAGTTTGGCGTCAGTGGGATTGAGATGCAGCAAGTGGAAACCGGATTGGTGAGTTTTGTTCGAGTTTTGTTTCTCCATTAAACTCGTCGTGTGGCCTTGGGCGATGAGATCGATTCGAAATATTTGGTGTGGATTAGTTACAGATGAGTGGCTACATAATCCACCTAATCTTTGCCGGATCGGTGAGTTTTTGTTTTTGTCCCATTTCTTGGTAATTGCATTGCATTACCATTATATTACAGAACAAAGCGAGTACTTTACACTATTACCATCCTCTAGCGCTTTGAGTTATAAGCGCGATATTTGGTAGGGCGCTTGATGTGCCCTGGTTACAATACACAACCCAGGAGAACAAGCTGTTATATCATAATTAGTCTTTAAGTTGCGTTTGAAGGTGCAATGTTAAGCATATGTAATTTCATTCAATATGAAAAACGAGAACTTTACACGATTACCGTATTGTAACGCCTTGAGCTATTGGCGCCATATTTGGTAGGGCGCTTGGCTGTGCCCTGGTTACAATACACAACCCAGGAGAACAAGCTGTTATATCATAATTAGTCTTTAAGTTGCGTTTGAAGGTGCAATGTTAAGCATATGTAATTTCATTCAATATGAAAAACGAGAACTTTACACGATTACCGTACTGTAACGCCTTGAGCTATTGGCGCCATATTTAGTGTGGCGCTTGGGCGGTACCATGTCTAAAATTCCTAACCCAAGGCAACGAACAATATGAGTAGTATAGGCGTTTAAAATGTGTTGCAATTTGTAATGTTAACACTAAGGGACCATTTTTTAAACGCTCCGAGTCGCCTTAGGCGTTGATATCGATTCGTAATATTTGACGTGGCTTAGTTTGGCGTCAGTGGGATTGAGATGCAGCCAATGGAAACCGGATTGGTGAGTTTTGTTCGAGTTTTGTTTCTCCATTAAACTCGTCGTGTGGCCTTGGGCGATGAGATCGATTCGAAATATTTGGTGTGGATTAGTTACAGATGAGTTGCTACATAATCCACCTAATCTTTGCCGGATCGGTGAGTTTTTGTTTTTGTCACGTTTCTTGGTAATTGCATGGCATTACCATTGTATTACAGAACAAAGCGAGTACTTTACACTATTACCTGGTTACAATAGACAACCCAGGAGAACAAGCTGTTATATCATAATTAGTCTTTAAGTTGCGTTTGAAGGTGCAATGTTAAGCATATCTAATTTCATTCAATATGAAAAACGAGAACTTTACACGATTACCGTACTGTAACGCCTTGAGCTATTGGCGCCATATTTAGTGTGGCGCTTGGGCGGTACCATGTCTAATTCCCAACACAAGGCAACGAACTATACGAGGAGTATAGGCGTTTAAAATGTGTTGCAATTTGTAATGTTAACACTAAGGGACAATTTTTTAAACGCTCCGCGTCGCCTTAGGCGTTGATATCGATTCGTAATATTTGACGTGGCTTAGTTTGGCGTCAGTGGGATTGAGATGCAGCCAATGGAAACCGGATTGGTGAGTTTTGTTCGAGTTTTGTTTCTCCATTAAACTCGTCGTGTGGCCTTGGGCGATGAGATCGATTCGAAATATTTGGTGTGGATTAGTTACAGATGAGTGGCTACATAATCCACCTAATCTTTGCCGGATCGGTGAGTTTTTGTTTTTGTCCCATTTCTTGGTAATTGCATTGCATTACCATTATATTACAGAACAAAGAGAGTACTTTACACTATTACCATCCTCTAGCGCTTTGAGTTATAAGCGCCATATTTGGAAGCGCGCTTGATGTGCCCTGGTTACAATACACAACCCAGGAGAACAAGCTGTTATATCATAATTAGTCTTTAAGTTGCGTTTGAAGGTGCAATGTTAAGCATATGTAATTTCATTCAATATGAAAAACGAGAACTTTACACGATTACCGTACTGTAACGCCTTGAACTATTGGCGCCATATTTGGTAGGGCGCTTGGCTGTGCCCTGGTTACAATACACAACCAAGGAGAATAAGCTGTTATATCATAATTAGTCTTTGTATTGCGTTTGTAGGTGCAATGTTAAGCATATGTAATTTCATTCAATGTGAAAAACGAGAAGTTTACACGATTACCGTACTGTAACGCCTTGAACTATTGGCGCCATATTTAGTGTGGCGCTTGGGCGGTACCATGTCTATAATTCCCAACCCAAGGCAACGAACTATACGAGGAGTATAGGCGTTTAAAATGTGTTGCAATTTGTAATGTTAACACTAAGGGACCATTTTTTAAACGCTCCGAGTCGCCTTAGGCGTTGATATCGATTCGTAATATTTGACGTGGCTTAGTTTGGCGTCAGTGGGATTGAGATGCAGCCAATGGAAACCGGATTGGTGAGTTTTGTTCGAGTTTTGTTTCTCCATTAAACTCGTCGTGTGGCCTTGGGCGATGAGATCGATTCGAAATATTTGGTGTGGATTAGTTACAGATGAGTTGCTACATAATCCACCTAATCTTTGCCGGATCGGTGAGTTTTTGTTTTTGTCACGTTTCTTGGTAATTGCATGGCATTACCATTGTATTACAGAACAAAGCGAGTACTTTACACTATTACCTGGTTACAATAGACAACCCAGGAGAACAAGCTGTTATATCATAATTAGTCTTTAAGTTGCGTTTGAAGGTGCAATGTTAAGCATATCTAATTTCATTCAATATGAAAAACGAGAACTTTACACGATTACCGTACTGTAACGCCTTGAGCTATTGGCGCCATATTTAGTGTGGCGCTTGGGCGGTACCATGTCTAATTCCCAACACAAGGCAACGAACTATACGAGGAGTATAGGCGTTTAAAATGTGTTGCAATTTGTAATGTTAACACTAAGGGACCATTTTTTAAACGCTCCGCGTCGCCTTAGGCGTTGATATCGATTCGTAATATTTGACGTGGCTTAGTTTGGCGTCAGTGGGATTGAGATGCAGCCAATGGAAACCGGATTGGTGAGTTTTGTTCGAGTTTTGTTTCTCCATTAAACTCGTCGTGTGGCCTTGGGCGATGAGATCGATTCGAAATATTTGGTGTGGATTAGTTACAGATGAGTGGCTACATAATCCACCTAATCTTTGCCGGATCGGTGAGTTTTTGTTTTTGTCCCATTTCTTGGTAATTGCATTGCATTACCATTATATTACAGAACAAAGAGAGTACTTTACACTATTACCATCCTCTAGCGCTTTGAGTTATAAGCGCCATATTTGGTAGGGCGCTTGATGTGCCCTGGTTACAATACACAACCCAGGAGAACAAGCTGTTATATCATAATTAGTCTTTAAGTTGCGTTTGAAGGTGCAATGTTAAGCATATGTAATTTCATTCAATATGAAAAACGAGAACTTTACACGATTACCGTACTGTAACGCCTTGAGCTATTGGCGCCATATTTAGTGTGGCGCTTGGGCGGTACCATGTCTAAAATTCCTAACCCAAGGCAACGAACAATATGAGTAGTATAGGCGTTTAAAATGTGTTGCAATTTGTAATGTTAACACTAAGGGACCATTTTTTAAACGCTCCGAGTCGCCTTAGGCGTTGATATCGATTCGTAATATTTGACGTGGCTTAGTTTGGCGTCAGTGGGATTGAGATGCAGCCAATGGAAACCGGATTGGTGAGTTTTGTTCGAGTTTTGTTTCTCCATTAAACTCGTCGTGTGGCCTTGGGCGATGAGATCGATTCGAAATATTTGGTGTGGATTAGTTACAGATGAGTTGCTACATAATCCACCTAATCTTTGCCGGATCGGTGAGTTTTTGTTTTTGTCACGTTTCTTGGTAATTGCATGGCATTACCATTGTATTACAGAACAAAGCGAGTACTTTACACTATTACCTGGTTACAATAGACAACCCAGGAGAACAAGCTGTTATATCATAATTAGTCTTTAAGTTGCGTTTGAAGGTGCAATGTTAAGCATATCTAATTTCATTCAATATGAAAAACGAGAACTTTACACGATTACCGTACTGTAACGCCTTGAGCTATTGGCGCCATATTTAGTGTGGCGCTTGGGCGGTACCATGTCTAATTCCCAACACAAGGCAACGAACTATACGAGGAGTATAGGCGTTTAAAATGTGTTGCAATTTGTAATGTTAACACTAAGGGACCATTTTTTAAACGCTCCGCGTCGCCTTAGGCGTTGATATCGATTCGTAATATTTGACGTGGCTTAGTTTGGCGTCAGTGGGATTGAGATGCAGCCAATGGAAACCGGATTGGTGAGTTTTGTTCGAGTTTTGTTTCTCCATTAAACTCGTCGTGTGGCCTTGGGCGATGAGATCGATTCGAAATATTTGGTGTGGATTAGTTACAGATGAGTGGCTACATAATCCACCTAATCTTTGCCGGATCGGTGAGTTTTTGTTTTTGTCCCATTTCTTGGTAATTGCATTGCATTACCATTATATTACAGAACAAAGCGAGTACTTTACACTATTACCATCCTCTAGCGCTTTGAGTTATAAGCGCGATATTTGGTAGGGCGCTTGGCTGTGCCCTGGTTACAATACACAACCAAGGAGAATAAGCTGTTATATCATAATTAGTCTTTGTATTGCGTTTGTAGGTGCAATGTTAAGCATATGTAATTTCATTCAATGTGAAAAACGAGAAGTTTACACGATTACCGTACTGTAACGCCTTGAACTATTGGCGCCATATTTAGTGTGGCGCTTGGGCGGTACCATGTCTATAATTCCCAACCCAAGGCAACGAACTATACGAGGAGTATAGGCGTTTAAAATGTGTTGCAATTTGTAATGTTAACACTAAGGGACCATTTTTTAAACGCTCCGAGTCGCCTTAGGCGTTGATATCGATTCGTAATATTTGACGTGGCTTAGTTTGGCGTCAGTGGGATTGAGATGCAGCCAATGGAAACCGGATTGGTGAGTTTTGTTCGAGTTTTGTTTCTCCATTAAACTCGTCGTGTGGCCTTGGGCGATGAGATCGATTCGAAATATTTGGTGTGGATTAGTTACAGATGAGTTGCTACATAATCCACCTAATCTTTGCCGGATCGGTGAGTTTTTGTTTTTGTCACGTTTCTTGGTAATTGCATGGCATTACCATTGTATTACAGAACAAAGCGAGTACTTTACACTATTACCTGGTTACAATAGACAACCCAGGAGAACAAGCTGTTATATCATAATTAGTCTTTAAGTTGCGTTTGAAGGTGCAATGTTAAGCATATCTAATTTCATTCAATATGAAAAACGAGAACTTTACACGATTACCGTACTGTAACGCCTTGAGCTATTGGCGCCATATTTAGTGTGGCGCTTGGGCGGTACCATGTCTAATTCCCAACACAAGGCAACGAACTATACGAGGAGTATAGGCGTTTAAAATGTGTTGCAATTTGTAATGTTAACACTAAGGGACCATTTTTTAAACGCTCCGCGTCGCCTTAGGCGTTGATATCGATTCGTAATATTTGACGTGGCTTAGTTTGGCGTCAGTGGGATTGAGATGCAGCCAATGGAAACCGGATTGGTGAGTTTTGTTCGAGTTTTGTTTCTCCATTAAACTCGTCGTGTGGCCTTGGGCGATGAGATCGATTCGAAATATTTGGTGTGGATTAGTTACAGATGAGTGGCTACATAATCCACCTAATCTTTGCCGGATCGGTGAGTTTTTGTTTTTGTCCCATTTCTTGGTAATTGCATTGCATTACCATTATATTACAGAACAAAGAGAGTACTTTACACTATTACCATCCTCTAGCGCTTTGAGTTATAAGCGCCATATTTGGTAGGGCGCTTGATGTGCCCTGGTTACAATACACAACCCAGGAGAACAAGCTGTTATATCATAATTAGTCTTTAAGTTGCGTTTGAAGGTGCAATGTTAAGCATATGTAATTTCATTCAATATGAAAAACGAGAACTTTACACGATTACCGTACTGTAACGCCTTGAGCTATTGGCGCCATATTTAGTGTGGCGCTTGGGCGGTACCATGTCTAAAATTCCTAACCCAAGGCAACGAACAATATGAGTAGTATAGGCGTTTAAAATGTGTTGCAATTTGTAATGTTAACACTAAGGGACCATTTTTTAAACGCTCCGAGTCGCCTTAGGCGTTGATATCGATTCGTAATATTTGACGTGGCTTAGTTTGGCGTCAGTGGGATTGAGATGCAGCCAATGGAAACCGGATTGGTGAGTTTTGTTCGAGTTTTGTTTCTCCATTAAACTCGTCGTGTGGCCTTGGGCGATGAGATCGATTCGAAATATTTGGTGTGGATTAGTTACAGATGAGTTGCTACATAATCCACCTAATCTTTGCCGGATCGGTGAGTTTTTGTTTTTGTCACGTTTCTTGGTAATTGCATGGCATTACCATTGTATTACAGAACAAAGCGAGTACTTTACACTATTACCTGGTTACAATAGACAACCCAGGAGAACAAGCTGTTATATCATAATTAGTCTTTAAGTTGCGTTTGAAGGTGCAATGTTAAGCATATCTAATTTCATTCAATATGAAAAACGAGAACTTTACACGATTACCGTACTGTAACGCCTTGAGCTATTGGCGCCATATTTAGTGTGGCGCTTGGGCGGTACCATGTCTAATTCCCAACACAAGGCAACGAACTATACGAGGAGTATAGGCGTTTAAAATGTGTTGCAATTTGTAATGTTAACACTAAGGGACCATTTTTTAAACGCTCCGCGTCGCCTTAGGCGTTGATATCGATTCGTAATATTTGACGTGGCTTAGTTTGGCGTCAGTGGGATTGAGATGCAGCCAATGGAAACCGGATTGGTGAGTTTTGTTCGAGTTTTGTTTCTCCATTAAACTCGTCGTGTGGCCTTGGGCGATGAGATCGATTCGAAATATTTGGTGTGGATTAGTTACAGATGAGTGGCTACATAATCCACCTAATCTTTGCCGGATCGGTGAGTTTTTGTTTTTGTCCCATTTCTTGGTAATTGCATTGCATTACCATTATATTACAGAACAAAGCGAGTACTTTACACTATTACCATCCTCTAGCGCTTTGAGTTATAAGCGCGATATTTGGTAGGGCGCTTGGCTGTGCCCTGGTTACAATACACAACCAAGGAGAATAAGCTGTTATATCATAATTAGTCTTTGTATTGCGTTTGTAGGTGCAATGTTAAGCATATGTAATTTCATTCAATGTGAAAAACGAGAAGTTTACACGATTACCGTACTGTAACGCCTTGAACTATTGGCGCCATATTTAGTGTGGCGCTTGGGCGGTACCATGTCTATAATTCCCAACCCAAGGCAACGAACTATACGAGGAGTATAGGCGTTTAAAATGTGTTGCAATTTGTAATGTTAACACTAAGGGACCATTTTTTAAACGCTCCGAGTCGCCTTAGGCGTTGATATCGATTCGTAATATTTGACGTGGCTTAGTTTGGCGTCAGTGGGATTGAGATGCAGCCAATGGAAACCGGATTGGTGAGTTTTGTTCGAGTTTTGTTTCTCCATTAAACTCGTCGTGTGGCCTTGGGCGATGAGATCGATTCGAAATATTTGGTGTGGATTAGTTACAGATGAGTTGCTACATAATCCACCTAATCTTTGCCGGATCGGTGAGTTTTTGTTTTTGTCACGTTTCTTGGTAATTGCATGGCATTACCATTGTATTACAGAACAAAGCGAGTACTTTACACTATTACCTGGTTACAATAGACAACCCAGGAGAACAAGCTGTTATATCATAATTAGTCTTTAAGTTGCGTTTGAAGGTGCAATGTTAAGCATATCTAATTTCATTCAATATGAAAAACGAGAACTTTACACGATTACCGTACTGTAACGCCTTGAGCTATTGGCGCCATATTTAGTGTGGCGCTTGGGCGGTACCATGTCTAATTCCCAACACAAGGCAACGAACTATACGAGGAGTATAGGCGTTTAAAATGTGTTGCAATTTGTAATGTTAACACTAAGGGACCATTTTTTAAACGCTCCGCGTCGCCTTAGGCGTTGATATCGATTCGTAATATTTGACGTGGCTTAGTTTGGCGTCAGTGGGATTGAGATGCAGCCAATGGAAACCGGATTGGTGAGTTTTGTTCGAGTTTTGTTTCTCCATTAAACTCGTCGTGTGGCCTTGGGCGATGAGATCGATTCGAAATATTTGGTGTGGATTAGTTACAGATGAGTGGCTACATAATCCACCTAATCTTTGCCGGATCGGTGAGTTTTTGTTTTTGTCCCATTTCTTGGTAATTGCATTGCATTACCATTATATTACAGAACAAAGAGAGTACTTTACACTATTACCATCCTCTAGCGCTTTGAGTTATAAGCGCCATATTTGGTAGGGCGCTTGATGTGCCCTGGTTACAATACACAACCCAGGAGAACAAGCTGTTATATCATAATTAGTCTTTAAGTTGCGTTTGAAGGTGCAATGTTAAGCATATGTAATTTCATTCAATATGAAAAACGAGAACTTTACACGATTACCGTACTGTAACGCCTTGAGCTATTGGCGCCATATTTAGTGTGGCGCTTGGGCGGTACCATGTCTAAAATTCCTAACCCAAGGCAACGAACAATATGAGTAGTATAGGCGTTTAAAATGTGTTGCAATTTGTAATGTTAACACTAAGGGACCATTTTTTAAACGCTCCGAGTCGCCTTAGGCGTTGATATCGATTCGTAATATTTGACGTGGCTTAGTTTGGCGTCAGTGGGATTGAGATGCAGCCAATGGAAACCGGATTGGTGAGTTTTGTTCGAGTTTTGTTTCTCCATTAAACTCGTCGTGTGGCCTTGGGCGATGAGATCGATTCGAAATATTTGGTGTGGATTAGTTACAGATGAGTTGCTACATAATCCACCTAATCTTTGCCGGATCGGTGAGTTTTTGTTTTTGTCACGTTTCTTGGTAATTGCATGGCATTACCATTGTATTACAGAACAAAGCGAGTACTTTACACTATTACCTGGTTACAATAGACAACCCAGGAGAACAAGCTGTTATATCATAATTAGTCTTTAAGTTGCGTTTGAAGGTGCAATGTTAAGCATATCTAATTTCATTCAATATGAAAAACGAGAACTTTACACGATTACCGTACTGTAACGCCTTGAGCTATTGGCGCCATATTTAGTGTGGCGCTTGGGCGGTACCATGTCTAATTCCCAACACAAGGCAACGAACTATACGAGGAGTATAGGCGTTTAAAATGTGTTGCAATTTGTAATGTTAACACTAAGGGACCATTTTTTAAACGCTCCGCGTCGCCTTAGGCGTTGATATCGATTCGTAATATTTGACGTGGCTCAGTTTGGCGTCAGTGGGATTGAGATGCAGCCAATGGAAACCGGATTGGTGAGTTTTGTTCGAGTTTTGTTTCTCCATTAAACTCGTCGTGTGGCCTTGGGCGATGAGATCGATTCGAAATATTTGGTGTGGATTAGTTACAGATGAGTGGCTACATAATCCACCTAATCTTTGCCGGATCGGTGAGTTTTTGTTTTTGTCCCATTTCTTGGTAATTGCATTGCATTACCATTATATTACAGAACAAAGCGAGTACTTTACACTATTACCATCCTCTAGCGCTTTGAGTTATAAGCGCGATATTTGGTAGGGCGCTTGATGTGCCCTGGTTACAATACACAACCCAGGAGAACAAGCTGTTATATCATAATTAGTCTTTAAGTTGCGTTTGAAGGTGCAATGTTAAGCATATGTAATTTCATTCAATATGAAAAACGAGAACTTTACACGATTACCGTACTGTAACGCCTTGAGCTATTGGCGCCATATTTAGTGTGGCGCTTGGGCGGTACCATGTCTAAAATTCCTAACCCAAGGCAACGAACAATATGAGTAGTATAGGCGTTTAAAATGTGTTGCAATTTGTAATGTTAACACTAAGGGACCATTTTTTAAACGCTCCGAGTCGCCTTAGGCGTTGATATCGATTCGTAATATTTGACGTGGCTTAGTTTGGCGTCAGTGGGATTGAGATGCAGCCAATGGAAACCGGATTGGTGAGTTTTGTTCGAGTTTTGTTTCTCCATTAAACTCGTCGTGTGGCCTTGGGCGATGAGATCGATTCGAAATATTTGGTGTGGATTAGTTACAGATGAGTTGCTACATAATCCACCTAATCTTTGCCGGATCGGTGAGTTTTTGTTTTTGTCACGTTTCTTGGTAATTGCATGGCATTACCATTGTATTACAGAACAAAGCGAGTACTTTACACTATTACCATCCTCTAGCGCTTTGAGTTATAAGCGCGATATTTGGTAGGGCGCTTGATGTGCCCTGGTTACAATACACAACCCAGGAGAACAAGCTGTTATATCATAATTAGTCTTTAAGTTGCGTTTGAAGGTGCAATGTTAAGCATATGTAATTTCATTCAATATGAAAAACGAGAACTTTACACGATTACCGTACTGTAACGCCTTGAGCTATTGGCGCCATATTTAGTGTGGCGCTTGGGCGGTACCATGTCTAAAATTCCTAACCCAAGGCAACGAACAATATGAGTAGTATAGGCGTTTAAAATGTGTTGCAATTTGTAATGTTAACACTAAGGGACCATTTTTTAAACGCTCCGAGTCGCCTTAGGCGTTGATATCGATTCGTAATATTTGACGTGGCTTAGTTTGGCGTCAGTGGGATTGAGATGCAGCCAATGGAAACCGGATTGGTGAGTTTTGTTCGAGTTTTGTTTCTCCATTAAACTCGTCGTGTGGCCTTGGGCGATGAGATCGATTCGAAATATTTGGTGTGGATTAGTTACAGATGAGTTGCTACATAATCCACCTAATCTTTGCCGGATCGGTGAGTTTTTGTTTTTGTCACGTTTCTTGGTAATTGCATGGCATTACCATTGTATTACAGAACAAAGCGAGTACTTTACACTATTACCTGGTTACAATAGACAACCCAGGAGAACAAGCTGTTATATCATAATTAGTCTTTAAGTTGCGTTTGAAGGTGCAATGTTAAGCATATCTAATTTCATTCAATATGAAAAACGAGAACTTTACACGATTACCGTACTGTAACGCCTTGAGCTATTGGCGCCATATTTAGTGTGGCGCTTGGGCGGTACCATGTCTATAATTCCCAACCCAAGGCAACGAACAATATGAGTAGTATAGGCGTTTAAAATGTGTTGCAATTTGTAATGTTAACACTAAGGGACCATTTTTTAAACGCTCCGCGTCGCCTTAGGCGTTGAAATCGATTCGTAATATTTGACGTGGCTTAGTTTGGCGTCAGTGGGATTGAGATGCAGCCAATGGAAACCGGATTGGTGAGTTTTGTTCGAGTTTTGTTTCTCCATTAAACTCGTCGTGTGGCCTTGGGCGATGAGATCGATTCGAAATATTTGGTGTGGATTAGTTACAGATGAGTGGCTACATAATCCACCTAATCTTTGCCGGATCGGTGAGTTTTTGTTTTTGTCCCATTTCTTGGTAATTGCATTGCATTACCATTATATTACAGAACAAAGAGAGTACTTTACACTATTACCATCCTCTAGCGCTTTGAGTTATAAGCGCCATATTTGGAAGCGCGCTTGATGTGCCCTGGTTACAATACACAACCCAGGAGAACAAGCTGTTATATCATAATTAGTCTTTAAGTTGCGTTTGAAGGTGCAATGTTAAGCATATGTAATTTCATTCAATATGAAAAACGAGAACTTTACACGATTACCGTACTGTAACGCCTTGAGCTATTGGCGCCATATTTAGTGTGGCGCTTGGGCGGTACCATGTCTAAAATTCCTAACCCAAGGCAACGAACAATATGAGTAGTATAGGCGTTTAAAATGTGTTGCAATTTGTAATGTTAACACTAAGGGACCATTTTTTAAACGCTCCGAGTCGCCTTAGGCGTTGATATCGATTCGTAATATTTGACGTGGCTTAGTTTGGCGTCAGTGGGATTGAGATGCAGCCAATGGAAACCGGATTGGTGAGTTTTGTTCGAGTTTTGTTTCTCCATTAAACTCGTCGTGTGGCCTTGGGCGATGAGATCGATTCGAAATATTTGGTGTGTATTAGTTACAGATGAGTGGCTACATAATCCACCTAATCTTTGCCGGATCGGTGAGTTTTTGTTTTTGTCCCATTTCTTGGTAATTGCATTGCATTACCATTATATTACAGAACAAAGCGAGTACTTTACACTATTACCTGGTTACAATACACAACCCAGGAGAACAAGCTGTTATATCATAATTAGTCTTTAAGTTGCGTTTGAAGGTGCAATGTTAAGCATATGTAATTTCATTCAATATGAAAAACGAGAACTTTACACGATTACCGTACTGTAACGCCTTGAGCTATTGGCGCCATATTTGGTAGGGCGCTTGGCTGTGCCCTGGTTACAATACACAACCAAGGAGAATAAGCTGTTATATCATAATTAGTCTTTGTATTGCGTTTGTAGGTGCAATGTTAAGCATATGTAATTTCATTCAATGTGAAAAACGAGAAGTTTACACGATTACCGTACTGTAACGCCTTGAACTATTGGCGCCATATTTAGTGTGGCGCTTGGGCGGTACCATGTCTATAATTCCTAACCCAAGGCAACGAACTATACGAGGAGTATAGGCGTTTAAAATGTGTTGCAATTTGTAATGTTAACACTAAGGGACCATTTTTTAAACGCTCCGAGTCGCCTTAGGCGTTGATATCGATTCGTAATATTTGACGTGGCTTAGTTTGGCGTCAGTGGGATTGAGATGCAGCCAATGGAAACCGGATTGGTGAGTTTTGTTCGAGTTTTGTTTCTCCATTAAACTCGTCGTGTGGCCTTGGGCGATGAGATCGATTCGAAATATTTGGTGTGGATTAGTTACAGATGAGTTGCTACATAATCCACATAATCTTTGCCGGATCGGTGAGTTTTTGTTTTTGTCACGTTTCTTGGTAATTGCATGGCATTACCATTGTATTACAGAACAAAGCGAGTACTTTACACTATTACCTGGTTACAATAGACAACCCAGGAGAACAAGCTGTTATATCATAATTAGTCTTTAAGTTGCGTTTGAAGGTGCAATGTTAAGCATATCTAATTTCATTCAATATGAAAAACGAGAACTTTACACGATTACCGTACTGTAACGCCTTGAGCTATTGGCGCCATATTTAGTGTGGCGCTTGGGCGGTACCATGTCTATAATTCCCAACCCAAGGCAACGAACAATATGAGTAGTATAGGCGTTTAAAATGTGTTGTAATTTGTAATGCTAACACTAAGGGACCATTTTTTAAACGCTCCGCGTTGATATCGATTCGTAATATTTGACGTGGCTTAGTTTGGCGTCAGTGGGATTGAGATGCAGCAAGTGGAAACCGGATTGGTGAGTTTTGTTCGAGTTTTGTTTCTCCATTAAACTCGTCGTGTGGCCTTGGGCGATGAGATCGATTCGAAATATTTGGTGTGGATTAGTTACAGATGAGTGGCTACATAATCCACCTAATCTTTGCCGGATCGGTGAGTTTTTGTTTTTGTCCCATTTCTTGGTAATTGCATTGCATTACCATTATATTACAGAACAAAGCGAGTACTTTACACTATTACCATCCTCTAGCGCTTTGAGTTATAAGCGCGATATTTGGTAGGGCGCTTGATGTGCCCTGGTTACAATACACAACCCAGGAGAACAAGCTGTTATATCATAATTAGTCTTTAAGTTGCGTTTGAAGGTGCAATGTTAAGCATATGTAATTTCATTCAATATGAAAAACGAGAACTTTACACGATTACCGTACTGTAACGCCTTGAGCTATTGGCGCCATATTTAGTGTGGCGCTTGGGCGGTACCATGTCTAAAATTCCTAACCCAAGGCAACGAACAATATGAGTAGTATAGGCGTTTAAAATGTGTTGCAATTTGTAATGTTAACACTAAGGGACCATTTTTTAAACGCTCCGAGTCGCCTTAGGCGTTGATATCGATTCGTAATATTTGACGTGGCTTAGTTTGGCGTCAGTGGGATTGAGATGCAGCCAATGGAAACCGGATTGGTGAGTTTTGTTCGAGTTTTGTTTCTCCATTAAACTCGTCGTGTGGCCTTGGGCGATGAGATCGATTCGAAATATTTGGTGTGGATTAGTTACAGATGAGTTGCTACATAATCCACCTAATCTTTGCCGGATCGGTGAGTTTTTGTTTTTGTCACGTTTCTTGGTAATTGCATGGCATTACCATTGTATTACAGAACAAAGCGAGTACTTTACACTATTACCTGGTTACAATAGACAACCCAGGAGAACAAGCTGTTATATCATAATTAGTCTTTAAGTTGCGTTTGAAGGTGCAATGTTAAGCATATCTAATTTCATTCAATATGAAAAACGAGAACTTTACACGATTACCGTACTGTAACGCCTTGAGCTATTGGCGCCATATTTAGTGTGGCGCTTGGGCGGTACCATGTCTATAATTCCCAACCCAAGGCAACGAACAATATGAGTAGTATAGGCGTTTAAAATGTGTTGCAATTTGTAATGTTAACACTAAGGGACCATTTTTTAAACGCTCCGCGTCGCCTTAGGCGTTGATATCGATTCGTAATATTTGACGTGGCTTAGTTTGGCGTCAGTGGGATTGAGATGCAGCAAGTGGAAACCGGATTGGTGAGTTTTGTTCGAGTTTTGTTTCTCCATTAAACTCGTCGTGTGGCCTTGGGCGATGAGATCGAATCGAAATATTTGGTGTGGATTAGTTACAGATGAGTGGCTACATAATCCACCTAATCTTTGCCGGATCGGTGAGTTTTTGTTTTTGTCCCATTTCTTGGTAATTGCATTGCATTACCATTATATTACAGAACAAAGCAAGTACTTTACACTATTACCTGGTTACAATACACAACCCAGGAGAACAAGCTGTTATATCATAATTAGTCTTTAAGTTGCGTTTGAAGGTGCAATGTTAAGCATATGTAATTTCATTCAATATGAAAAACGAGAACTTTACACGATTACCGTACTGTAACGCCTTGAGCTATTGGCGCCATATTTGGTAGGGCGCTTGGCTGTGCCCTGGTTACAATACACAACCAAGGAGAATAAGCTGTTTTATCATAATTAGTCTTTGTATTGCGTTTGTAGGTGCAATGTTAAGCATATGTAATTTCATTCAATGTGAAAAACGAGAAGTTTACACGATTACCGTACTGTAACGCCTTGAACTATTGGCGCCATATTTAGTGTGGCGCTTGGGCGGTACCATGTCTATAATTCCCAACCCAAGGCAACGAACTATACGAGGAGTATAGGCGTTTAAAATGTGTTGCAATTTGTAATGTTAACACTAAGGGACCATTTTTTAAACGCTCCGAGTCGCCTTAGGCGTTGATATCGATTCGTAATATTTGACGTGGCTTAGTTTGGCGTCAGTGGGATTGAGATGCAGCCAATGGAAACCGGATTGGTGAGTTTTGTTCGAGTTTTGTTTCTCCATTAAACTCGTCGTGTGGCCTTGGGCGATGAGATCGATTCGAAATATTTGGTGTGGATTAGTTACAGATGAGTTGCTACATAATCCACCTAATCTTTGCCGGATCGGTGAGTTTTTGTTTTTGTCACGTTTCTTGGTAATTGCATGGCATTACCATTGTATTACAGAACAAAGCGAGTACTTTACACTATTACCTGGTTACAATAGACAACCCAGGAGAACAAGCTGTTATATCATAATTAGTCTTTAAGTTGCGTTTGAAGGTGCAATGTTAAGCATATCTAATTTCATTCAATATGAAAAACGAGAACTTTACACGATTACCGTACTGTAACGCCTTGAGCTATTGGCGCCATATTTAGTGTGGCGCTTGGGCGGTACCATGTCTATAATTCCCAACCCAAGGCAACGAACAATATGAGTAGTATAGGCGTTTAAAATGTGTTGTAATTTGTAATGCTAACACTAAGGGACCATTTTTTAAACGCTCCGCGTTGATATCGATTCGTAATATTTGACGTGGCTTAGTTTGGCGTCAGTGGGATTGAGATGCAGCAAGTGGAAACCGGATTGGTGAGTTTTGTTCGAGTTTTGTTTCTCCATTAAACTCGTCGTGTGGCCTTGGGCGATGAGATCGATTCGAAATATTTGGTGTGGATTAGTTACAGATGAGTGGCTACATAATCCACCTAATCTTTGCCGGATCGGTGAGTTTTTGTTTTTGTCCCATTTCTTGGTAATTGCATTGCATTACCATTATATTACAGAACAAAGCGAGTACTTTACACTATTACCATCCTCTAGCGCTTTGAGTTATAAGCGCGATATTTGGTAGGGCGCTTGATGTGCCCTGGTTACAATACACAACCCAGGAGAACAAGCTGTTATATCATAATTAGTCTTTAAGTTGCGTTTGAAGGTGCAATGTTAAGCATATGTAATTTCATTCAATATGAAAAACGAGAACTTTACACGATTACCGTACTGTAACGCCTTGAGCTATTGGCGCCATATTTAGTGTGGCGCTTGGGCGGTACCATGTCTAAAATTCCTAACCCAAGGCAACGAACAATATGAGTAGTATAGGCGTTTAAAATGTGTTGCAATTTGTAATGTTAACACTAAGGGACCATTTTTTAAACGCTCCGAGTCGCCTTAGGCGTTGATATCGATTCGTAATATTTGACGTGGCTTAGTTTGGCGTCAGTGGGATTGAGATGCAGCCAATGGAAACCGGATTGGTGAGTTTTGTTCGAGTTTTGTTTCTCCATTAAACTCGTCGTGTGGCCTTGGGCGATGAGATCGATTCGAAATATTTGGTGTGGATTAGTTACAGATGAGTTGCTACATAATCCACCTAATCTTTGCCGGATCGGTGAGTTTTTGTTTTTGTCACGTTTCTTGGTAATTGCATGGCATTACCATTGTATTACAGAACAAAGCGAGTACTTTACACTATTACCTGGTTACAATAGACAACCCAGGAGAACAAGCTGTTATATCATAATTAGTCTTTAAGTTGCGTTTGAAGGTGCAATGTTAAGCATATCTAATTTCATTCAATATGAAAAACGAGAACTTTACACGATTACCGTACTGTAACGCCTTGAGCTATTGGCGCCATATTTAGTGTGGCGCTTGGGCGGTACCATGTCTATAATTCCCAACCCAAGGCAACGAACAATATGAGTAGTATAGGCGTTTAAAATGTGTTGCAATTTGTAATGTTAACACTAAGGGACCATTTTTTAAACGCTCCGCGTCGCCTTAGGCGTTGATATCGATTCGTAATATTTGACGTGGCTTAGTTTGGCGTCAGTGGGATTGAGATGCAGCCAATGGAAACCGGATTGGTGAGTTTTGTTCGAGTTTTGTTTCTCCATTAAACTCGTCGTGTGGCCTTGGGCGATGAGATCGATTCGAAATATTTGGTGTGGATTAGTTACAGATGAGTGGCTACATAATCCACCTAATCTTTGCCGGATCGGTGAGTTTTTGTTTTTGTCCCATTTCTTGGTAATTGCATTGCATTACCATTATATTACAGAACAAAGAGAGTACTTTACACTATTACCATCCTCTAGCGCTTTGAGTTATAAGCGCCATATTTGGAAGCGCGCTTGATGTGCCCTGGTTACAATACACAACCCAGGAGAACAAGCTGTTATATCATAATTAGTCTTTAAGTTGCGTTTGAAGGTGCAATGTTAAGCATATGTAATTTCATTCAATATGAAAAACGAGAACTTTACACGATTACCGTACTGTAACGCCTTGAGCTATTGGCGCCATATTTAGTGTGGCGCTTGGGCGGTACCATGTCTAAAATTCCTAACCCAAGGCAACGAACAATATGAGTAGTATAGGCGTTTAAAATGTGTTGCAATTTGTAATGTTAACACTAAGGGACCATTTTTTAAACGCTCCGAGTCGCCTTAGGCGTTGATATCGATTCGTAATATTTGACGTGGCTTAGTTTGGCGTCAGTGGGATTGAGATGCAGCCAATGGAAACCGGATTGGTGAGTTTTGTTCGAGTTTTGTTTCTCCATTAAACTCGTCGTGTGGCCTTGGGCGATGAGATCGATTCGAAATATTTGGTGTGGATTAGTTACAGATGAGTTGCTACATAATCCACCTAATCTTTGCCGGATCGGTGAGTTTTTGTTTTTGTCACGTTTCTTGGTAATTGCATGGCATTACCATTGTATTACAGAACAAAGCGAGTACTTTACACTATTACCTGGTTACAATAGACAACCCAGGAGAACAAGCTGTTATATCATAATTAGTCTTTAAGTTGCGTTTGAAGGTGCAATGTTAAGCATATCTAATTTCATTCAATATGAAAAACGAGAACTTTACACGATTACCGTACTGTAACGCCTTGAGCTATTGGCGCCATATTTAGTGTGGCGCTTGGGCGGTACCATGTCTATAATTCCCAACCCAAGGCAACGAACAATATGAGTAGTATAGGCGTTTAAAATGTGTTGCAATTTGTAATGTTAACACTAAGGGACCATTTTTTAAACGCTCCGCGTCGCCTTAGGCGTTGATATCGATTCGTAATATTTGACGTGGCTTAGTTTGGCGTCAGTGGGATTGAGATGCAGCCAATGGAAACCGGATTGGTGAGTTTTGTTCGAGTTTTGTTTCTCCATTAAACTCGTCGTGTGGCCTTGGGCGATGAGATCGATTCGAAATATTTGGTGTGGATTAGTTACAGATGAGTGGCTACATAATCCACCTAATCTTTGCCGGATCGGTGAGTTTTTGTTTTTGTCCCATTTCTTGGTAATTGCATTGCATTACCATTATATTACAGAACAAAGAGAGTACTTTACACTATTACCATCCTCTAGCGCTTTGAGTTATAAGCGCCATATTTGGAAGCGCGCTTGATGTGCCCTGGTTACAATACACAACCCAGGAGAACAAGCTGTTATATCATAATTAGTCTTTAAGTTGCGTTTGAAGGTGCAATGTTAAGCATATGTAATTTCATTCAATATGAAAAACGAGAACTTTACACGATTACCGTACTGTAACGCCTTGAGCTATTGGCGCCATATTTAGTGTGGCGCTTGGGCGGTACCATGTCTAAAATTCCTAACCCAAGGCAACGAACAATATGAGTAGTATAGGCGTTTAAAATGTGTTGCAATTTGTAATGTTAACACTAAGGGACCATTTTTTAAACGCTCCGCGTCGCCTTAGGCGTTGATATCGATTCGTAATATTTGACGTGGCTTAGTTTGGCGTCAGTGGAATTGAGATGCAGCCAATGGAAACCGGATTGGTGAGTTTTGTTCGAGTTTTGTTTCTCCATTAAACTCGCCGTGTGGCCTTGGGCGATGAGATCGATTCGAAATATTTGGTGTGGATTAGTTACAGATGAGTGGCTACATAATCCACCTAATCTTTGCCGGATCGGTGAGTTTTTAGTTTGGTCAGGTTTCTTGGTAATTGCATTGCATTACCATTGTATTACAGAACAAAGCGAGTACTTTACACTATTACCATCCTCTAGCGCTTTGAGTTATGAGCGCCATTTTTGGTAGGGCGCTTGGATGTGCCCTGGTTACAATACACAACCAAGGAGAACAAGCTGTTATATCATAATTAGTCTTTGTATTGCGTTTGAAGAAGCAATGTTAAGCATATGCAATTTCATTCAATATGAAAAACGAGAACTTTACACGATTACCGTACTGTAACGCCTTGAACTATTGGCGCCATATTTGTTGTGGCGCTTGGGCGGTACCATGTCGATAATTCGCAACCCAAGACAACGAACAATATGAGGAGCATAGGCGTTTAAAATGTGTTGCAATGTGTAATGTTAACACTAAGGGACCATTTTTTAAGCGCTCCGCGTTGCCTTAGGCGTTGATATCGATTCGTAATATTTGACGTGGCTTAGTTTGGCGTCAGTTGGATTGAGATGCAGCCAATGGAAACCGGATTGGTGAGTTTTGTTAGAGTTTTGTTTCTCCATTAAACTCGTCGTGTGGCCTTGAGCGATGAGATCGATTCGAAATATTTGGTGTGGATTAGTTACAGATGAGTGGCTACATAATCCACCTAATCTTTGCCGGATCGGTGAGTTTTTATTTTGGTCAGGTTTCTTGGTAATTGCATTGCATTACCATTGTATTACAGAACAAAGCGAGTACTTTACACTATTACCATCCTCTAGCGCTTTGAGTTATGAGCGCCATATTTGGTAGGGCGCTTGGATGTGCCCTGGTTACAATACACAACCAAGGAGAACAAGATGTTATATCATTATTAGTCTTTGTATTGCGTTTGAAGGTGCAATGTTAAGCATATGCAATTTCATTCAATATGAAAAACGAGAACTTTACACGATTACCGTACTGTAACGCCTTGAACTATTGGCGCCATATTTGTTGTGGCGCTTGGGCGGTAACATGTCGACAATTTCCACCCCAAGACAACGAACAATATGAGGAGAATAGGCGTTTAAAATGTGTTGCAATGTGTAATGTTAACACTAAGGGACCATTTTTAAACGCTCCGCGTTGCCTTAGGCGTTGATATCGATTCGTAATATTTGACGTGGCCTAGCTTGGCGTCAGTGGGATTGAGATGCAGCCAATGGAAACCGGATTGGTGAGTTTTTTTCGTGTTTTGTTTCTCCATTAAACTCGTCGTGTGGCCTTGGGCGATGAGATCGATTCGAAATATTTGGTGTGGATTAGTTACAGATGAGTGGCTACATAATCCACCTAATCTTTGCCGGATCGGTGAGTTTTTGTTTTTGTCCCATTTCTTGGTAATTGCATTGCATTACCATTATATTACAGAACAAAGAGAGTACTTTACACTATTACCATCCTCTAGCGCTTTGAGTTATAAGCGCCATATTTGGAAGGGCGCTTGATGTGCCCTGGTTACAATACACCCCAGGAGAACAAGCTGTTATATCATAATTAGTCTTTAAGTTGCGTTTGAATGTGCAATGTTAAGCATATGTAATTTCATTCAATATGAAAAACGAGAACTTTACACGATTACCGTACTGTAACGCCTTGAGCTATTGGCGCCATATTTGGTAGGGCGCTTGGCTGTGCCCTGGTTACAATACACAACCAAGGAGAATAAGCTGTTATATTATAATTAGTCTTTGTATTGCGTTTGTAGGTGCAATGTTAAGCATATGTAATTTCATTCAATGTGAAAAACGAGAAATTTACACGATTACCGTACTGTAACGCCTTGAGCTATTGGCGCCATATTTAGTGTGGCGCTTGGGCGGTACCATGTCTAAAATTCCTAACCCAAGGCAACGAACAATATGAGGAGTATAGGCGTTTAAAATGTGTTGCAATGTGTAATGTTAACACTAAGGGACCATTTTTAAACGCTCCGCGTTGCCTTAGGCGTTGATATCCATTCGTAATATTTGACGTGGCCTAGCTTGGCGTCAGTGGGATTGAGATGCAGCCAATGGAAACCGGATTGGTGAGTTTTTTTCGAGTTTTGTTTCTCCATTAAACTCGTCGTGTGGCCTTGGGCGAAGAGATCGATTCGAAATATTTGGTGTGGATTAGTTACAGATGAGTGGCTACATAATCCACCTAATCTTTGCCGGATCGGTGAGTTTTTGTTTTTGTCCCATTTCTTGGTAATTGCATTGCATTACCATTATATTACAGAACAAAGAGAGTACTTTACACTATTACCATCCTCTAGCGCTTTGAGTTATAAGCGCCATATTTGGAAGGGCGCTTGATGTGCCCTGGTTACAATACACAACCCAGGAGAACAAGCTGTTATATCATAATTAGTCTTTAAGTTGCGTTTGAAGGTGCAATGTTAAGCATATGTAATTTCATTCAATATGAAAAACGAGAACTTTACACGATTACCGTACTGTAACGCCTTGAGCTATTGGCGCCATATTTGGTAGGGCGCTTGGCTGTGCCCTGGTTACAATACACAACCAAGGAGAATAAGCTGTTATATCATAATTAGTCTTTGTATTGCGTTTGTAGGTGCAATGTTAAGCATATGTAATTTCATTCAATGTGAAAAACGAGAAATTTACACGATTACCGTACTGTAACGCCTTGAGCTATTGGCGCCATATTTAGTGTGGCGCTTGGGCGGTACCATGTCTAAAATTCCTAACCCAAGGCAACGAACAATATGAGGAGTATAGGCGTTTAAAATGTGTTGCAATGTGTAATGTTAACACTAAGGGACCATTTTTAAACGCTCCGCGTTGCCTTAGGCGTTGATATCGATTCGTAATATTTGACGTGGCCTAGCTTGGCGTCAGTGGGATTGAGATGCAGCCAATGGAAACCGGATTGGTGAGTTTTTTTCGAGTTTTGTTTCTCCATTAAACTCGTCGTGTGGCCTTGGGCGATGAGATCGATTCGAAATATTTGGTGTGGATTAGTTACAGATGAGTGGCTACATAATCCACCTAATCTTTGCCGGATCGGTGAGTTTTTGTTTTTGTCCCATTTCTTGGTAATTGCATTGCATTACCATTATATTACAGAACAAAGAGAGTACTTAACACTATTACCATCCTCCAGAGCTTTGAGTTATGAGCGCCATATTTGGTAGGGCGCTTGGATGTGCCCTGGTTACAATACACAACCCAGGAGAACAAGCTGTTATATCATAATTAGTCTTTAAGTTGCGTCTGAAGGTGCAATGTTAAGCATATGTAATTTCATTCAATATGAAAAACGAGAACTTTACACGATTACCGTACTGTAACGCCTTGAGCTATTGGCGCCATATTTAGTGTGGCGCTTCGGCGGTACCATGTCTAAAATTCCTAACCCAAGGCAACGAACAATATGAGTAGTATAGGCGTTTAAAATGTGTTGCAATTTGTAATGTTAACACTAAGGGACCAATTTTTAAACGCTCCGTGTCGCCTTAGGCGTTGATATCGATTCGTAATATTTGACGTGGCTTAGTTTGGCGTCAGTGGGATTGAGATGCAGCCAATGGAAACCGGATTGGTGAGTTTTGTTCGAGTTTTGTTTCTCCATTAAACTCGTCGTGTGGCCTTGGGCGATGAGATCGATTCGAAATATTTGGTGTGGATTAGTTACAGATGAGTGGCTACATAATCCACCTAATCTTTGCCGGATCGGTGAGTTTTTATTTTGGTCAGGTTTCTTGATAATTGCATTGCATTACCGTTGTATTACAGAACAAAGCGAGTACTTTACACTATTACCATCCTCTAGCGCTTTGAGTTATGAGCGCCATATTTGGTAGGGCGCTTGGATGTGCCCTGGTTACAATACACAACCAAGGAGAATAAGCTGTTATATCATAATTAGTCTTTAAGTTGCGTTTGAAGGTGCAATGTTAAGCATATGTAATTTCATTCAATATGAAAAACGAGAACTTTACACGATTACCGTACTGTAACGCCTTGAGCTATTGGCGCCATATTTGGTGGGGCGCTTGGCTGTGCCCTGGTTACAATACACAACCAAGGAGAATAAGCTGTTATATCATAATTAGTCTTTGTATTGCGTTTGAAGGTGCAATGTTAAGCATATGCAATTTCATTCAATATGAAAAACGAGAACTTTACACCATTACCGTACTGTAACACCTTGAACTATTGGCGCCATATTTGTTTTGGCGCTTTGGCGGCACCATGTCGATAATTCCCAACCCAAGACAACGAACAATATGAGGAGCATAGGCGTTTAAAATGTGTTGCAATGTGTAATGTTAACACTAAGGGACCATTTTTTAAGCGCTCCGCGTTGCCTTAGGCGTTGATATCGATTCGTAATATTTGACGTGGCTTAGTTTGGCGTCAGTTGGATTGAGATGCAGCCAATGGAAACCGGATTGGTGAGTTTTGTTAGAGTTTTGTTTCTCCATTAAACTCGTCGTGTGGCCTTGAGCGATGAGATCGATTCGAAATATTTGGTGTGGATTAGTTACAGATGAGTGGCTACATAATCCACCTAATCTTTGCCGGATCGGTGAGTTTTTATTTTGGTCAGGTTTCTTGGTAATTGCATTGCATTACCATTGTATTACAGAACAAAGCGAGTACTTTACACTATTACCATCCTCTAGCGCTTTGAGTTATGAGCGCCATATTTGGTAGGGCGCTTGGATGTGCCCTGGTTACAATACACAACCAAGGAGAACAAGATGTTATATCATTATTAGTCTTTGTATTGCGTTTGAAGGTGCAATGTTAAGCATATGCAATTTCATTCAATATGAAAAACGAGAACTTTACACGATTACCTTACTGTAACGCCTTAAGCTATTGGCGCCATATTTAGTGTGGCGCTTGGGCGGTACCATGTCTATAATTCCCAACCGAAGGCAACGAACAATATGATGAGTATAGGCCTTTAAAATGTGTTGCAATTTGTAATGTTAACAATAAGGGACCATTTTTTAAACGCTCCGCATCGCCTTAGGCGTTGATATCGATTCGTAATATTTGACGTGGCTTAGTTTGGCGTCAGTGGGGTTGAAATGCAGCCAATGGAAACCGGATTGGTGAGTTTTGTTCGAGTTTTGTTTCTCCATTAAACTCGTCGTGTGGCCTTGGTCGATGAGATCGATTCGAAATATTTGGTGTGGATTAGTTACAGATGAGTGGCTACATAATCCACCTAATCTTTGCCGGATCGGTGAGTTTTTATTTTGGTCAGGTTTCTTGGTAATTGCATTGCATTACCATTGTATTACAGAAGAAAGCGAGTATTTTACACTATTACCATCCTCTAGCGCTTTGAGTTATGAGCGTCATATTTGGTAGGGCGCTTGGATGTGCCCTGGTTACAAAACACAACCAAGGAGAACAAGCTGTTATATCATAATTAGTCTTTAAGTTGCGTCTGAAGGTGCAATGTTAAGCATATGTAATTTCATTCAATATGAAAAACGAGAACTTTACACGATTACCGTACTGTAACGCCTTAAGCTATTGGCGCCATATTTAGTGTGGCGCTTGGGCGGTACCATGTCTATAATTCCCAACCCAAGGCAACGAAAAATATGATGAGTATAGGCCTTTAAAATGTGTTGCAATTTTTAATGTTAACAATAAGGGACCATTTTTTAAACGCTCCGCATCGCCTTAGGCGTTGATATCGATTCGTAATATTTGACGTGGCTTAGTTTGGCGTCAGTGGGGTTGAAATGCAGCCAATGGAAACCGGATTGGTGAGTTTTGTTCGAGTTTTGTTTCTCCATTAAACTCGTCGTGTGGCCTTGGGCGATGAGATCGATTCGAAATATTTGGTGTGGATTAGTTACAGATGAGTGGCTACATAATCCACCTAATCTTTGCCGGATCGGTGAGTTTTTGTTTTTCTCCCATTTCTTGGTAATTGCATTGCATTACCATTGTATTACAGAACAAAGCGAGTACTTTACACTATTACCATCCTCTAGCGCTTTGAGTTATGAGCGCCATATTTGGTAGGGCGCTTGGATGTGCCCTGGTTACAATACACAACCCAGGAGAACAAGCTGTTATATCATAATTAGTCTTTAAGTTGCGTTTGAAGGTGCAATGTTAAGCATTTGTAATTTCATTCAATATGAAAAACGAGAACTTTACACGATTACCGTACTGTAACGCCTTGAGCTATTGGCGCCATATTTGTTGTGGCGCTTGGGCGGTACCATGTGATAATTCCCAACCCAAGACAACGAACAATATGAGTAGTATAGGCGTTTAAAATGTGTTGCAATTTGTAATGTTAACACTAAGGGACCATTTTTTAAACGCTCCGCGTCGCCTTAGGCGTTGATATCGATTCGTAATATTTGACGTGGCTTAGTTTGGCGTCAGTGGGATTGAGATGCAGCCAATGGAAACCGGATTGGTGAGTTTTGTTCGAGTTTTGTTTCTCCATTAAACTCGTCGTGTGGCCTTGGGCGATGAGATCGATTCGAAATATTTGGTGTGGATTAGTTTCAGATGAGTGGCTACATAATCCACCTAATCTTTGCCGGATCGGTGAGTTTTTAGTTTGGTCAGGTTTCTTGGTAATTGCATTGCATTACCATTGTATTACAGAACAAAGCGAGTACTTTACACTATTACCATCCTCTAGCGCTTTGAGTTATGAGCGCCATATTTGGTAGGGCGCTTGGATGTGCCCTGGTTACAATACACAACCAAGGAGAACAAGCTGTTATATCATAATTAGTCTTTGTATTGCGTTTGAAGGTGCAATGTTAAGCATATGCAATTTCATTCAATATGAAAAACGAGAACTTTACACGGTTACCGTACTGTAACGCCTTGAACTATTGGCGCCATATTTGTTGTGGCGCTTGGGCGGTACCATGTCGATAATTCCCAACCCAAGACAACGAACAATATGAGGAGCACAGGCGTTTAAAATGTGTTGCAATGTGTAATGTTAACACTAAGGGACCATTTTTTAAACGCTCCGCGTTGCCTTAGGCGTTGATATCGATTCGTAATATTTGACGTGGCTTAGTTTGGCGTCAGTGGGATTGAGATGCAGCCAATGGAAACCGGATTGGTGAGTTTTGTTCGAGTTTTGTTTCTCCATTAAACTCGTCGTGTGGCCTTGGGCGATGAGATCGATTCGAAATATTTGGTGTGGATTAGTTACAGATGAGTGGCTACATAATCCACCTAATCTTTGCCGGATCGGTGAGTTTTTATTTTGGTCAGGTTTCTTGGTAATTGCATTGCATTACCATTGTATTACAGAAGAAAGCGAGTACTTTACACTATTACCATCCTCTAGCGCTTTGAGTTATGAGCGTCATATTTGGTAGGGCGCTTGGATGTGCCCTGGTTACAAAACACAACCAAGGAGAACAAGCTGTTATATCATAATTAGTCTTTAAGTTGCGTCTGAAGGTGCAATGTTAAGCATATGTAATTTCATTCAATATGAAAAACGAGAACTTTACACGATTACCGTACTGTAACGCCTTGAGCTATTGGCGCCATATTTAGTGTGGCGCTTGGGCGGTACCATGTCTATAATTCCCAACCCAAGGCAACGAACAATATGATGAGTATAGGCCTTTAAAATGTGTTGCAATTTGTAATGTTAACACTAAGGGACCATTTTTTAAACGCTCCGCGTCGCCTTAGGCGTTGATATCGATTCGTAATATTTGACGTGGCTTAGTTTGGCGTCAGTGGGGTTGAAATGCAGCCAATGGAAACCGGATTGGTGAGTTTTGTTCGAGTTTTGTTTCTCCATTAAACTCGTCGTGTGGCCTTGGGCGATGAGATCGATTCGAAATATTTGGTGTGAATTAGTTACAGATGAGTGGCTACATAATCCAACTAATCTTTGCCGGATCGGTGAGTTTTTGTTTTTCTCCCATTTCTTGGTAATTGCATTGCATTACCATTGTATTACAGAACAAAGCGAGTACTTTACACTATTACCATCCTCTAGCGCTTTGAGTTATGAGCGCCATATTTGGTAGGGCGCTTGGATGTGCCCTGGTTACAATACACAACCCAGGAGAACAAGCTGTTATATCATAATTAGTCTTTAAGTTGCGTTTGAAGGTGCAATGTTAAGCATTTGTAATTTCATTCAATATGAAAAACGAGAACTTTACACGATTACCGTACTGTAACGCCTTGAGCTATTGGCGCCATATTTGTTGTGGCGCTTGGGCGGTACCATGTGATAATTCCCAACCCAAGACAACGAACAATATGAGTAGTATAGGCGTTTAAAATGTGTTGCAATTTGTAATGTTAACACTAAGGGACCATTTTTTAAACGCTCCGCGTCGCCTTAGGCGTTGATATCGATTCGTAATATTTGACGTGGCTTAGTTTGGCGTCAGTGGGATTGAGATGCAGCCAATGGAAACCGGATTGGTGAGTTTTGTTCGAGTTTTGTTTCTCCATTAAACTCGTCGTGTGGCCTTGGGCGATGAGATCGATTCGAAATATTTGGTGTGGATTAGTTTCAGATGAGTGGCTACATAATCCACCTAATCTTTGCCGGATCGGTGAGTTTTTAGTTTGGTCAGGTTTCTTGGTAATTGCATTGCATTACCATTGTATTACAGAACAAAGCGAGTACTTTACACTATTACCATCCTCTAGCGCTTTCAGTTATGAGCGCCATATTTGGTAGGGCGCTTGGATGTGCCCTGGTTACAATACACAACCAAGGAGAACAAGCTGTTATATCATAATTAGTCTTTGTATTGCGTTTGAAGGTGCAATGTTAAGCATATGCAATTTCATTCAATATGAAAAACGAGAACTTTACACGATTACCGTACTGTAACGCCTTGAACTATTGGCGCCATATTTGTTGTGGCGCTTGGGCGGTACCATGTCGATAATTCCCAACCCAAGACAACGAACAATATGAGGAGCACAGGCGTTTAAAATGTGTTGCAATGTGTAATGTTAAAACTAAGGGACCATTTTTTAAACGCTCCGCGTCGCCTTAGGCGTTGATATCGATTCGTAATATTTGACGTGGCTTAGTTTGGCGTCAGTGGGATTGAGATGCAGCCAATGGAAACCGGATTGGTGAGTTTTGTTCGAGTTTTGTTTCTCCATTAAACTCGTCGTGTGGCCTTGGGCGATGAGATCGATTCGAAATATTTGGTGTGGATTAGTTACAGATGAGTGGCTACATAATCCACCTAATCTTTGCCGGATCGGTGAGTTTTTATTTTGGTCAGGTTTCTTGGTAATTGCATTGCATTACCATTGTATTACAGAAGAAAGCGAGTACTTTACACTATTACCATCCTCTAGAGCTTTGAGTTATGAGCGTCATATTTGGTAGGGCGCTTGGATGTGCCCTGGTTACAAAACACAACCAAGGAGAACAAGCTGTTATATCATAATTAGTCTTTAAGTTGCGTCTGAAGGTGCAATGTTAAGCATATGTAATTTCATTCAATATGAAAAACGAGAACTTTACACGATTACCGTACTGTAACGCCTTGAGCTATTGGCGCCATATTTAGTGTGGCGCTTGGGCGGTACCATGTCTATAATTCCCAACCCAAGGCAACGAACAATATGATGAGTATAGGCCTTTAAAATGTGTTGCAATTTGTAATGTTAACACTAAGGGACCATTTTTTAAACGCTCCGCGTCGCCTTAGGCGTTGATATCGATTCGTAATATTTGACGTGGCTTAGTTTGGCGTCAGTGGGGTTGAAATGCAGCCAATGGAAACCGGATTGGTGAGTTTTGTTCGAGTTTTGTTTCTCCATTAAACTCGTCGTGTGGCCTTGGGCGATGAGATCGATTCGAAATATTTGGTGTGAATTAGTTACAGATGAGTGGCTACATAATCCAACTAATCTTTGCCGGATCGGTGAGTTTTTGTTTTTCTCCCATTTCTTGGTAATTGCATTGCATTACCATTGTATTACAGAACAAAGCGAGTACTTTACACTATTACCATTTTCCAGCGCTTTGAGTTATGAGCGCCATATTTGGTAGGGCGCTTGGATGTGCCCTGGTTACAATACACAACCAAGGAGAACAAGCTGTTATATCATAATTAGTCTTTGTATTGCGTTTGAAGGTGCAATATTAAGCATATGCAATTTCATTCAATAGGAAAAACGAGAACTTTACACGATTACCGTACTGTAACGCCTTGAGTTATTGGCGCCATATTTGTTGTGGCGCTTGGGCGGTACCATGTCGATAATTCCCATCCCAAGACAACGAACAATATGAGTAGTATAGGCGTTTAAAATGTGTTGCAATTTGTAATGTTAACACTAAGGGACCATTTTTTAAACGCTCCGCGTTGCCTTAGGCGTTGATATCGATTCGTAATATTTGACGTGGCTTAGTTTGGCGTCAGTGGGATTGAGATGCAGCCAATGGAAACCGGATTGGTGAGTTTTGTTCGAGTTTTGTTTCTCCATTAAACTCGTCGTGTGGACTTGGGCGATGAGATCGATTCGAAATATTTGGTGTGGATTAGTTTCAGACGAGTGTCTACATAATCCACCTAATCTTTGCCGGATCGGTGAGTTTTTAGTTTGGTCAGGTTTCTTGGTAATTGCATTGCATTACCATTGTATTACAGAACAAAGCGAGTACTTTACACTATTACCATCCTCTAGCGCTTTGAGTTATGAGCGCCATATTTGGTAGGGCGCTTGGATGTGCCCTGGTTACAAAACACAACCAAGGAGAACAAGCTGTTATATCATAATTAGTCTTTAAGTTGCGTTTGAATGTGCAATGTTAAGCATTTGTAATTTCATTCAATATGAAAAACGAGAACTTTACACGATTACCGTACTGTAACGCCTTGAGTTATTGGCGCCATATTTGTTGTGGCGCTTGGGCGGTACCATGTCGATAATTCCCATCCCAAGACAACGAACAATATGAGTAGTATAGGCGTTTAAAATGTGTTGCAATTTGTAATGTTAACACTAAGGGACCATTTTTTAAACGCTCCGCGTCGCCTTAGGCGTTGATATCGATTCGTAATATTTGACGTGGCTTAGTTTGGCGTCAGTGGGGTTGAGATGCAGCCAATGGAAACCGGATTGGTGAGTTTTGTTCGAGTTTTGTTTCTCCATTAAACTCGTCGTGTGGCCTTGGGCGAATAGATCGATTCGAAATATTTGGTGAGAATTAGTTACAGATGAGTGGCTACATAATCCAACTAATCTTTGCCGGATCGGTGACTTTTTGTTTTTCTCCCATTTCTTGGTAATTGCATTGCATTACCATTGTATTACAGAACAAAGCGAGTACTTTACACTATTACCATCCTCCAGCGCTTTGAGTTATGAGCGCCATATTTGGTAGGGCGCTTGGATGTGCCCTGGTTACAATACACAACCCAGGAGAACAAGCTGTTATATCATAATTAGTCTTTAAGTTGCGTTTGAAGGTGCAATGTTAAGCATTTGTAATTTCATTCAATATGCAAAACGAGAACTTTACACGATTACCGTACTGTAACGCCTTGAGCTATTGGCGCCATATTTAGTGTGACGCTTGGGCGGTACCATGTCTATAATTCCCAACCCAAGGCAACGAACAATATGAGTAGTATAGGCGTTTAAAATGTGTTGCAATTTGTAATGTTAACACTAAGGGACCATTTTTTAAACGCTCCGCGTTGCCTTAGGCGTTGATATCGATTCGTAATATTTGACGTGGCTTAGTTTGGCGTCAGTGGGATTGAGATGCAGCCAATGGAAACCGGATTGGTGAGTTTTGTTCGAGTTTTGTTTCTCCATTAAACTCGTCGTGTGGCCTTGGGCGATGAGATCGATTCGAAATATTTGGTGTGGATTAGTTACAGATGAGTGGCTACATAATCCACCTAATCTTTGCCGGATCGGTGAGTTTTTATTTTGGTCAGGTTTCTTGGTAATTGCATTGCATTACCATTGTATTACAGAAGAAAGCGAGTACTTTACACTATTACCATCCTCTAGCGCTTTGAGTTATGAGCGTCATATTTGGTAGGGCGCTTGGATGTGCCCTGGTTACAATACACAACCCAGGAGAACAAGCTGTTATATCATAATTAGTCTTTAAGTTGCGTTTGAAGGTGCAATGTTAAGCATTTGTAATTTCATTCAATATGCAAAACGAGAACTTTACACGATTACCGTACTGTAACGCCTTGAGCTATTGGCGCCATATTTAGTGTGGCGCTTGGGCGGTACCATGTCTATAATTCCCAACCCAAGGCAACGAACAATATGAGTAGTATAGGTGTTTAAAATGTGTTGCAATTTGTAATGTTAACACTAAGGGACAATTTTTTAAACGCTCCGCGTCGCCTTAGGCGTTGATATCGATTCGTAATATTTGACGTGGCTTAGTTTGGCGTCAGTGGGATTGAGATGCAGCCAATGGAAACCGGATTGGTGAGTTTTGTTCGAGTTTTGTTTCTCCATTAAACTCGTCGTATGGCCTTGGGCGATGAGATCGATTCGAAATATTTGGTGTGGATTAGTTTCAGATGAGTGGCTACATAATCCACCTAATCTTTGCCGGATCGGAGAGTTTTTAGTTTGGTCAGGTTTCTTGGTAATTGCATTGCATTACCATTGTATTACAGAACAAAGCGAGTACTTTACACTATTACCATCCTCTAGCGCTTTGAGTTATGAGCGCCATATTTGGTAGGGCGCTTGGATGTGCCCTGGTTACAAAACACAACCAAGGAGAACAAGCTGTTATATCATAATTAGTCTTTAAGTTGCGTCTGTAGGTGCAATGTTAAGCATATGTAATTTCATTCAATATGAAAAACGAGAACTTTACACGATTACCGTACTGTAACGCCTTGAGCTATTGGCGCCATATTTAGTGTGGCGCTTGGGCGGTACCATGTCTATAATTCCCAACCAAGGCAACGAACAATATGATGAGTATAGGCCTTTAAAATGTGTTGCAATTTGTAATGTTAACACTAAGGGACCATTTTTTAAACGCTCCGCGTCGCCTTAGGCGTTGATATCGATTCGTAATATTTGACGTGGCTTAGTTTGGCGTCAGTGGGGTTGAGATGCAGCCAATGGAAACCGGATTGGTGAGTTTTGTTCGAGTTTTGTTTCTCCATTAAACTCGTCGTGTGGCCTTGGGCGAATAGATCGATTCGAAATATTTGGTGAGAATTAGTTACAGATGAGTGGCTACATAATCCAACTAATCTTTGACGGATCGGTGACTTTTTGTTTTTCTCCCATTTCTTGGAAATTGCATTGCATTACCATTGTATTACAGAACAAAGCGAGTACTTTACACTATTACCATCCTCCAGCGCTTTGAGTTATGAGCGCCATATTTGGTAGGGCGCTTGGATGTGCCCTGGTTACAATACACAACCCAGGAGAACAAGCTGTTATATCATAATTAGTCTTTAAGTTGCGTTTGAAGGTGCAATGTTAAGCATTTGTAATTTCATTCAATATGCAAAAGGAGAACTTTACACGATTACCGTACTGTAACGCCTTGAGCTATTGGCGCCATATTTAGTGTGGCGCTTGGGCGGTACCATGTCTATAATTCCCAACCCAAGGCAACGAACAATATGATGAGTATAGGCCTTTAAAATGTGTTGCAATTTGTAATGTTAACACTAAGGGACCATTTTTTAAACGCTCCGCGTCGCCTTAGGCGTTGATATCGATTCGTAATATTTGACGTGGCTTAGTTTGGCGTCAGTGGGGTTGAGATGCAGCCAATGGAAACCGGATTGGTGAGTTTTGTTCGAGTTTTGTTTCTCCATTAAACTCGTCGTGTGGCCTTGGGCGATGAGATCGATTCGAAATATTTGGTGTGGATTAGTTTCAGATGAGTGGCTACATAATCCACCTAATCTTTGCCGGATCGGCGAGTTTTTAGTTTGGTCAGGTTTCTTGGTAATTGCATTGCATTACCATTGTATTACAGAACAAAGCGAGTACTTTACACTATTACCATCCTCTAGCGCTTTGAGTTATGAGCGCCATATTTGGTAGGGCGCTTGGATGTGCCCTGGTTACAATACACAACCAAGGAGAACAAGCTGTTATATCATAATTAGTCTTTGTATTGCGTTTGAAGGTGCAATATTAAGCATATGCAATTTCATTCAATATGAAAAACGAGAACTTTACACGATTACCGTACTGTAACGCCTTGAACTATTGGCGCCATATTTGTTGTGGCGCTTGGGCGGTACCATGTAGATAATTCCCAACCCAAGACAACGAACAATATGAGGAGCACAGGCGTTTAAAATGTGTTGCAATGTGTAATATTAACACTAAGGGACCATTTTTTAAACGCTCCGCGTTGCCTTAGGCGTTGATATCGATTCGTAATATTTGACGTGGCTTAGTTTGGCGTCAGTGGGATTGAGATGCAGCCAATGGAAACCGGATTGGTGAGTTTTGTTCGAGTTTTGTTTCTCCATTAAACTCGTCGTGTGGCCTTGGGCGATGAGATCGATTCGAAATATTTGGTGTGGATTAGTTTCAGATGAGTGGCTACATAATCCACCTAATCTTTGCCGGATCGGTGAGTTTTTAGTTTGGTCAGGTTTCTTGGTAATTGCATTGCATTACCATTGTATTACAGAACAAAGCGAGTACTTTACACTATTACCATCCTCTAGCGCTTTGAGTTATGAGCGCCATATTTGGTAGGGCGCTTGGATGTGCCCTGGTTACAAAACACAACCAAGGAGAACAAGCTGTTATATCATAATTAGTCTTTAAGTTGCGTCTGTAGGTGCAATGTTAAGCATATGTAATTTCATTCAATATGAAAAACGAGAACTTTACACGATTACCGTACTGTAACGCCTTGAGCTATTGGCGCCATATTTAGTGTGGCGCTTGGGCGGTACCATGTCTATAATTCCCAACCCAAGGCAACGAACAATATGATGAGTATAGGCCTTTAAAATGTGTTGCAATTTGTAATGTTAACACTAAGGGACCATTTTTTAAACGCTCCGCGTCGCCTTAGGCGTTGATATCGATTCGTAATATTTATCGTGGCTTAGTTTGGCGTCAGTGGGGTTGAGATGCAGCCAATGGAAACCGGATTGGTGAGTTTTGTTCGAGTTTTGTTTCTCCATTAAACTCGTCGTGTGGCCTTGGGCGAATAGATCGATTCGAAATATTTGGTGAGAATTAGTTACAGATGAGTGGCTACATAATCCAACTAATCTTTGCCGGATCGGTGACTTTTTGTTTTTCTCCCATTTCTTGGTAATTGCATTGCATTACCATTGTATTACAGAACAAAGCGAGTACTTTACACTATTACCATCCTCCAGCGCTTTGAGTTATGAGCGCCATATTTGGTAGGGCGCTTGGATGTGCCCTGGTTACAATACACAACCCAGGAGAACAAGCTGTTATATCATAATTAGTCTTTAAGTTGCGTTTGAAGGTGCAATGTTAAGCATTTGTAATTTCATTCAATATGCAAAACGAGAACTTTACACGATTACCGTACTGTAACGCCTTGAGCTATTGGCGCCATATTTAGTGTGACGCTTGGGCGGTACCATGTCTATAATTCCCAACCCAAGGCAACGAACAATATGAGTAGTATAGGCGTTTAAAATGTGTTGCAATTTGTAATGTTAACACTAAGGGACCATTTTTTAAACGCTCCGCGTTGCCTTAGGCGTTGATATCGATTCGTAATATTTGACGTGGCTTAGTTTGGCGTCAGTGGGATTGAGATGCAGCCAATGGAAACCGGATTGGTGAGTTTTGTTCGAGTTTTGTTTCTCCATTAAACTCGTCGTGTGGCCTTGGGCGATGAGATCGATTCGAAATATTTGGTGTGGATTAGTTACAGATGAGTGGCTACATAATCCACCTAATCTTTGCCGGATCGGTGAGTTTTTATTTTGGTCAGGTTTCTTGGTAATTGCATTGCATTACCATTGTATTACAGAAGAAAGCGAGTACTTTACACTATTACCATCCTCTAGCGCTTTGAGTTATGAGCGTCATATTTGGTACGGCGCTTGGATGTGCCCTGGTTACAATACACAACCCAGGAGAACAAGCTGTTATATCATAATTAGTCTTTAAGTTGCGTTTGAAGGTGCAATGTTAAGCATTTGTAATTTCATTCAATATGCAAAACGAGAACTTTACACGATTACCGTACTGTAACGCCTTGAGCTATTGGCGCCATATTTAGTGTGACGCTTGGGCGGTACCATGTCTATAATTCCCAACCCAAGGCAACGAACAATATGAGTAGTATAGGCGTTTAAAATGTGTTGCAATTTGTAATGTTAACACTAAGGGACCATTTTTTAAACGCTCCGCGTTGCCTTAGGCGTTGATATCGATTCGTAATATTTGACGTGGCTTAGTTTGGCGTCAGTGGGATTGAGATGCAGCCAATGGAAACCGGATTGGTGAGTTTTGTTCGAGTTTTGTTTCTCCATTAAACTCGTCGTGTGGCCTTGGGCGATGAGATCGATTCGAAATATTTGGTGTGGATTAGTTACAGATGAGTGGCTACATAATCCACCTAATCTTTGCCGGATCGGTGAGTTTTTATTTTGGTCAGGTTTCTTGGTAATTGCATTGCATTACCATTGTATTACAGAAGAAAGCGAGTACTTTACACTATTACCATCCTCTAGCGCTTTGAGTTATGAGCGTCATATTTGGTACGGCGCTTGGATGTGCCCTGGTTACAATACACAACCCAGGAGAACAAGCTGTTATATCATAATTAGTCTTTAAGTTGCGTTTGAAGGTGCAATGTTAAGCATTTGTAATTTCATTCAATATGCAAAACGAGAACTTTACACGATTACCGTACTGTAACGCCTTGAGCTATTGGCGCCATATTTAGTGTGACGCTTGGGCGGTACCATGTCTATAATTCCCAACCCAAGGCAACGAACAATATGAGTAGTATAGGCGTTTAAAATGTGTTGCAATTTGTAATGTTAACACTAAGGGACCATTTTTTAAACGCTCCGCGTTGCCTTAGGCGTTGATATCGATTCGTAATATTTGACGTGGCTTAGTTTGGCGTCAGTGGGATTGAGATGCAGCCAATGGAAACCGGATTGGTGAGTTTTGTTCGAGTTTTGTTTCTCCATTAAACTCGTCGTGTGGCCTTGGGCGATGAGATCGATTCGAAATATTTGGTGTGGATTAGTTACAGATGAGTGGCTACATAATCCACCTAATCTTTGCCGGATCGGTGAGTTTTTATTTTGGTCAGGTTTCTTGGTAATTGCATTGCATTACCATTGTATTACAGAAGAAAGCGAGTACTTTACACTATTACCATCCTCTAGCGCTTTGAGTTATGAGCGTCATATTTGGTACGGCGCTTGGATGTGCCCTGGTTACAAAACACAACCAAGGAGAACAAGCTGTTATATCATAATTAGTCTTTAAGTTGCGTCTGAAGGTGCAATGTTAAGCATATGTAATTTCATTCAATATGAAAAACGAGAACTTTACACGATTACCGTACTGTAACGCCTTAAGCTATTGGCGCCATATTTAGTGTGGCGCTTGGGCGGTACCATGTCTATAATTCCCAACCGAAGGCAACGAACAATATGATGAGTATAGGCCTTTAAAATGTGTTGCAATTTTTAATGTTAACAATAAGGGACCATTTTTTAAACGCTCCGCATCGCCTTAGGCGTTGATATCGATTCGTAATATTTGACGTGGCTTAGTTTGGCGTCAGTGGGGTTGAAATGCAGCCAATGGAAACCGGATTGGTGAGTTTTGTTCGAGTTTTGTTTCTCCATTAAACTCGTCGTGTGGCCTTGGGCGATGAGATCGATTCGAAATATTTGGTGTGGATTAGTTACAGATGAGTGGCTACATAATCCACCTAATCTTTGCCGGATCGGTGAGTTTTTGTTTTTCTCCCATTTCTTGGTAATTGCATTGCATTACCATTGTATTACAGAACAAAGCGAGTACTTTACACTATTACCATCCTCTAGCGCTTTGAGTTATGAGCGCCATATTTGGTAGGGCGCTTGGATGTGCCCTGGTTACAATACACAACCCAGGAGAACAAGCTGTTATATCATAATTAGTCTTTAAGTTGCGTTTGAAGGTGCAATGTTAAGCATTTGTAATTTCATTCAATATGAAAAACGAGAACTTTACACGATTACCGTACTGTAACGCCTTGAGCTATTGGCGCCATATTTGTTGTGGCGCTTGGGCGGTACCATGTGATAATTCCCAACCCAAGACAACGAACAATATGAGTAGTATAGGCGTTTAAAATGTGTTGCAATTTGTAATGTTAACACTAAGGGACCATTTTTTAAACGCTCCGCGTCGCCTTAGGCGTTGATATCGATTCGTAATATTTGACGTGGCTTAGTTTGGCGTCAGTGGGATTGAGATGCAGCCAATGGAAACCGGATTGGTGAGTTTTGTTCGAGTTTTGTTTCTCCATTAAACTCGTCGTGTGGCCTTGGGCGATGAGATCGATTCGAAATATTTGGTGTGGATTAGTTTCAGATGAGTGGCTACATAATCCACCTAATCTTTGCCGGATCGGTGAGTTTTTAGTTTGGTCAGGTTTCTTTTTAATTGCATTGCATTACCATTGTATTACAGAACAAAGCGAGTACTTTACACTATTACCATCCTCTAGCGCTTTGAGTTATGAGCGCCATATTTGGTAGGGCGCTTGGATGTGCCCTGGTTACAATACACAACCAAGGAGAACAAGCTGTTATATCATAATTAGTCTTTGTATTGCGTTTGAAGGTGCAATGTTAAGCATATGCAATTTCATTCAATATGAAAAACGAGAACTTTACACGGTTACCGTACTGTAACGCCTTGAACTATTGGCGCCATATTTGTTGTGGCGCTTGGGCGGTACCATGTCGATAATTCCCAACCCAAGACAACGAACAATATGAGGAGCACAGGCGTTTAAAATGTGTTGCAATGTGTAATGTTAACACTAAGGGACCATTTTTTAAACGCTCCGCGTTGCCTTAGGCGTTGATATCGATTCGTAATATTTGACGTGGCTTAGTTTGGCGTCAGTGGGATTGAGATGCAGCCAATGGAAACCGGATTGGTGAGTTTTGTTCGAGTTTTGTTTCTCCATTAAACTCGTCGTGTGGCCTTGGGCGATGAGATCGATTCGAAATATTTGGTGTGGATTAGTTACAGATGAGTGGCTACATAATCCACCTAATCTTTGCCGGATCGGTGAGTTTTTATTTTGGTCAGGTTTCTTGGTAATTGCATTGCATTACCATTGTATTACAGAAGAAAGCGAGTACTTTACACTATTACCATCCTCTAGCGCTTTGAGTTATGAGCGTCATATTTGGTAGGGCGCTTGGATGTGCCCTGGTTACAAAACACAACCAAGGAGAACAAGCTGTTATATCATAATTAGTCTTTAAGTTGCGTCTGAAGGTGCAATGTTAAGCATATGTAATTTCATTCAATATGAAAAACGAGAACTTTACACGATTACCGTACTGTAACGCCTTGAGCTATTGGCGCCATATTTAGTGTGGCGCTTGGGCGGTACCATGTCTATAATTCCCAACCCAAGGCAACGAATAATATGATGAGTATAGGCCTTTAAAATGTGTTGCAATTTGTAATGTTAACACTAAGGGACCATTTTTTAAACGCTCCGCGTCGCCTTAGGCGTTGATATCGATTCGTAATATTTGACGTGGCTTAGTTTGGCGTCAGTGGGGTTGAAATGCAGCCAATGGAAACCGGATTGGTGAGTTTTGTTCGAGTTTTGTTTCTCCATTAAACTCGTCGTGTGGCCTTGGGCGATGAGATCGATTCGAAATATTTGGTGTGAATTAGTTACAGATGAGTGGCTACATAATCCAACTAATCTTTGCCGGATCGGTGAGTTTTTGTTTTTCTCCCATTTCTTGGTAATTGCATTGCATTACCATTGTATTACAGAACAAAGCGAGTACTTTACACTATTACCATCCTCTAGCGCTTTGAGTTATGAGCGCCATATTTGGTAGGGCGCTTGGATGTGCCCTGGTTACAATACACAACCCAGGAGAACAAGCTGTTATATCATAATTAGTCTTTAAGTTGCGTTTGAAGGTGCAATGTTAAGCATTTGTAATTTCATTCAATATGAAAAACGAGAACTTTACACGATTACCGTACTGTAACGCCTTGAGCTATTGGCGCCATATTTGTTGTGGCGCTTGGGCGGTACCATGTGATAATTCCCAACCCAAGACAACGAACAATATGAGTAGTATAGGCGTTTAAAATGTGTTGCAATTTGTAATGTTAACACTAAGGGACCATTTTTTAAACGCTCCGCGTCGCCTTAGGCGTTGATATCGATTCGTAATATTTGACGTGGCTTAGTTTGGCGTCAGTGGGATTGAGATGCAGCCAATGGAAACCGGATTGGTGAGTTTTGTTCGAGTTTTGTTTCTCCATTAAACTCGTCGTGTGGCCTTGGGCGATGAGATCGATTCGAAATATTTGGTGTGGATTAGTTTCAGATGAGTGGCTACATAATCCACCTAATCTTTGCCGGATCGGTGAGTTTTTAGTTTGGTCAGGTTTCTTGGTAATTGCATTGCATTACCATTGTATTACAGAACAAAGCGAGTACTTTACACTATTACCATCCTCTAGCGCTTTGAGTTATGAGCGCCATATTTGGTAGGGCGCTTGGATGTGCCCTGGTTACAATACACAACCAAGGAGAACAAGCTGTTATATCATAATTAGTCTTTGTATTGCGTTTGAAGGTGCAATGTTAAGCATATGCAATTTCATTCAATATGAAAAACGAGAACTTTACACGATTACCGTACTGTAACGCCTTGAACTATTGGCGCCATATTTGTTGTGGCGCTTGGGCGGTACCATGTGATAATTCCCAACCCAAGACAACGAACAATATGAGTAGTATAGGCGTTTAAAATGTGTTGCAATTTGTAATGTTAACACTAAGGGACCATTTTTTAAACGCTCCGCGTCGCCTTAGGCGTTGATATCGATTCGTAATATTTGACGTGGCTTAGTTTGGCGTCAGTGGGATTGAGATGCAGCCAATGGAAACCGGATTGGTGAGTTTTGTTCGAGTTTTGTTTCTCCATTAAACTCGTCGTGTGGCCTTGGGCGATGAGATCGATTCGAAATATTTGGTGTGGATTAGTTTCAGATGAGTGGCTACATAATCCACCTAATCTTTGCCGGATCGGTGAGTTTTTAGTTTGGTCAGGTTTCTTTTTAATTGCATTGCATTACCATTGTATTACAGAACAAAGCGAGTACTTTACACTATTACCATCCTCTAGCGCTTTGAGTTATGAGCGCCATATTTGGTAGGGCGCTTGGATGTGCCCTGGTTACAATACACAACCAAGGAGAACAAGCTGTTATATCATAATTAGTCTTTGTATTGCGTTTGAAGGTGCAATGTTAAGCATATGCAATTTCATTCAATATGAAAAACGAGAACTTTACACGGTTACCGTACTGTAACGCCTTGAACTATTGGCGCCATATTTGTTGTGGCGCTTGGGCGGTACCATGTCGATAATTCCCAACCCAAGACAACGAACAATATGAGGAGCACAGGCGTTTAAAATGTGTTGCAATGTGTAATGTTAACACTAAGGGACCATTTTTTAAACGCTCCGCGTTGCCTTAGGCGTTGATATCGATTCGTAATATTTGACGTGGCTTAGTTTGGCGTCAGTGGGATTGAGATGCAGCCAATGGAAACCGGATTGGTGAGTTTTGTTCGAGTTTTGTTTCTCCATTAAACTCGTCGTGTGGCCTTGGGCGATGAGATCGATTCGAAATATTTGGTGTGGATTAGTTACAGATGAGTGGCTACATAATCCACCTAATCTTTGCCGGATCGGTGAGTTTTTATTTTGGTCAGGTTTCTTGGTAATTGCATTGCATTACCATTGTATTACAGAAGAAAGCGAGTACTTTACACTATTACCATCCTCTAGCGCTTTGAGTTATGAGCGTCATATTTGGTAGGGCGCTTGGATGTGCCCTGGTTACAAAACACAACCAAGGAGAACAAGCTGTTATATCATAATTAGTCTTTAAGTTGCGTCTGAAGGTGCAATGTTAAGCATATGTAATTTCATTCAATATGAAAAACGAGAACTTTACACGATTACCGTACTGTAACGCCTTGAGCTATTGGCGCCATATTTAGTGTGGCGCTTGGGCGGTACCATGTCTATAATTCCCAACCCAAGGCAACGAATAATATGATGAGTATAGGCCTTTAAAATGTGTTGCAATTTGTAATGTTAACACTAAGGGACCATTTTTTAAACGCTCCGCGTCGCCTTAGGCGTTGATATCGATTCGTAATATTTGACGTGGCTTAGTTTGGCGTCAGTGGGGTTGAAATGCAGCCAATGGAAACCGGATTGGTGAGTTTTGTTCGAGTTTTGTTTCTCCATTAAACTCGTCGTGTGGCCTTGGGCGATGAGATCGATTCGAAATATTTGGTGTGAATTAGTTACAGATGAGTGGCTACATAATCCAACTAATCTTTGCCGGATCGGTGAGTTTTTGTTTTTCTCCCATTTCTTGGTAATTGCATTGCATTACCATTGTATTACAGAACAAAGCGAGTACTTTACACTATTACCATCCTCTAGCGCTTTGAGTTATGAGCGCCATATTTGGTAGGGCGCTTGGATGTGCCCTGGTTACAATACACAACCCAGGAGAACAAGCTGTTATATCATAATTAGTCTTTAAGTTGCGTTTGAAGGTGCAATGTTAAGCATTTGTAATTTCATTCAATATGAAAAACGAGAACTTTACACGATTACCGTACTGTAACGCCTTGAGCTATTGGCGCCATATTTGTTGTGGCGCTTGGGCGGTACCATGTGATAATTCCCAACCCAAGACAACGAACAATATGAGTAGTATAGGCGTTTAAAATGTGTTGCAATTTGTAATGTTAACACTAAGGGACCATTTTTTAAACGCTCCGCGTCGCCTTAGGCGTTGATATCGATTCGTAATATTTGACGTGGCTTAGTTTGGCGTCAGTGGGATTGAGATGCAGCCAATGGAAACCGGATTGGTGAGTTTTGTTCGAGTTTTGTTTCTCCATTAAACTCGTCGTGTGGCCTTGGGCGATGAGATCGATTCGAAATATTTGGTGTGGATTAGTTTCAGATGAGTGGCTACATAATCCACCTAATCTTTGCCGGATCGGTGAGTTTTTAGTTTGGTCAGGTTTCTTGGTAATTGCATTGCATTACCATTGTATTACAGAACAAAGCGAGTACTTTACACTATTACCATCCTCTAGCGCTTTGAGTTATGAGCGCCATATTTGGTAGGGCGCTTGGATGTGCCCTGGTTACAATACACAACCAAGGAGAACAAGCTGTTATATCATAATTAGTCTTTGTATTGCGTTTGAAGGTGCAATGTTAAGCATATGCAATTTCATTCAATATGAAAAACGAGAACTTTACACGATTACCGTACTGTAACGCCTTGAACTATTGGCGCCATATTTGTTGTGGCGCTTGGGCGGTACCATGTCGATAATTCCCAACCCAAGACAACGAACAATATGAGGAGCACAGGCGTTTAAAATGTGTTGCAATGTGTAATGTTAACACTAAGGGACCATTTTTTAAACGCTCCGCGTCGCCTTAGGCGTTGATATCGATTCGTAATATTTGACGTGGCTTAGTTTGGCGTCAGTGGGATTGAGATGCAGCCAATGGAAACCGGATTGGTGAGTTTTGTTCGAGTTTTGTTTCTCCATTAAACTCGTCGTGTGGCCTTGGGCGATGAGATCGATTCGAAATATTTGGTGTGGATTAGTTACAGATGAGTGGCTACATAATCCACCTAATCTTTGCCGGATCGGTGAGTTTTTATTTTGGTCAGGTTTCTTGGTAATTGCATTGCATTACCATTGTATTACAGAAGAAAGCGAGTACTTTACACTATTACCATCCTCTAGAGCTTTGAGTTATGAGCGTCATATTTGGTAGGGCGCTTGGATGTGCCCTGGTTACAAAACACAACCAAGGAGAACAAGCTGTTATATCATAATTAGTCTTTAAGTTGCGTCTGAAGGTGCAATGTTAAGCATATGTAATTTCATTCAATATGAAAAACGAGAACTTTACACGATTACCGTACTGTAACGCCTTGAGCTATTGGCGCCATATTTAGTGTGGCGCTTGGGCGGTACCATGTCTATAATTCCCAACCCAAGGCAACGAACAATATGATGAGTATAGGCCTTTAAAATGTGTTGCAATTTGTAATGTTAACACTAAGGGACCATTTTTTAAACGCTCCGCGTCGCCTTAGGCGTTGATATCGATTCGTAATATTTGACGTGGCTTAGTTTGGCGTCAGTGGGGTTGAAATGCAGCCAATGGAAACCGGATTGGTGAGTTTTGTTCGAGTTTTGTTTCTCCATTAAACTCGTCGTGTGGCCTTGGGCGATGAGATCGATTCGAAATATTTGGTGTGAATTAGTTACAGATGAGTGGCTACATAATCCAACTAATCTTTGCCGGATCGGTGAGTTTTTGTTTTTCTCCCATTTCTTGGTAATTGCATTGCATTACCATTGTATTACAGAACAAAGCGAGTACTTTACACTATTACCATCCTCCAGCGCTTTGAGTTATGAGCGCCATATTTGGTAGGGCGCTTGGATGTGCCCTGGTTACAATACACAACCCAGGAGAACAAGCTGTTATATCATAATTAGTCTTTAAGTTGCGTTTGAAGGTGCAATGTTAAGCATTTGTAATTTCATTCAATATGAAAAACGAGAACTTTACACGATTACCGTACTGTAACGCCTTGAGTTATTGGCGCCATATTTGTTGTGGCGCTTGGGCGGTACCATGTCGATAATTCCCATCCCAAGTCAACGAACAACATGAGTAGTATAGGCGTTTAAAATGTGTTGCAATTTGTAATGTTAACACTAAGGGACCATTTTTTAAACGCTCCGCGTCGCCTTAGGCGTTGATATCGATTCGTAATATTTGACGTGGCTTAGTTTGGCGTCAGTGGGATTGAGATGCAGCCAATGGAAACCGGATTGGTGAGTTTTGTTCGAGTTTTGTTTCCCCATTAAACTCGTCGTGTGACCTTGGGCGATGAGATCGATTCGAAATATTTGGTGGGTGTGAATTAGTTACAGATGAGTGGCTACATAATCCAACTAATCTTTGCCGGATGGGTGAGTTTTTGTTTTTCTCCCATTTCTTGGTAATTGCATTGCATTACCATTGTATTACAGAACAAAGCGAGTACTTTACACTATTACCATCCTCTAGCGCTTTGAGTTATGAGCGCCATATTTGGTAGGGCGCTTGGATGTGCCCTGGTTACAATACACAACCCAGGAGAACAAGCTGTTATATCATAATTAGTCTTTAAGTTGCGTTTGAATGTGCAATGTTAAGCATTTGTAATTTCATTCAATATGAAAAACGAGAACTTTACACGATTACCGTACTGTAACGCCTTGAGTTATTGGCGCCATATTTGTTGTGGCGCTTGGGCGGTACCATGTCGATTATTCCCATCCCAAGACAACGAACAATATGAGTAGTATAGGCGTTTAAAATGTGTTGCAATTTGTAATGTTAACACTAAGTGACCATTTTTTAAACGCTCCGCGTCGCCTTAGGCGTTGATATCGATTCGTAATATTTGACGTGGCTTAGTTTGGCGTCAGTGGGATTGAGATGCAGCCAATGGAAACCGGATTGGTGAGTTTTGTTCGAGTTTTGTTTCTCCATTAAACTCGTCGTGTGGCCTTGGGCGATGAGATCGATTCGAAATATTTGGTGTGGATTAGTTTCAGATGAGTGGCTACATAATCCACCTAATCTTTGCCGGATCGGTGAGTTTTTAGTTTGGTCAGGTTTCTTGGTAATTGCATTGCATTACCATTGTATTACAGAACAAAGCGAGTACTTTACACTATTACCATCCTCTAGCGCTTTGAGTTATGAGCGCCATATTTGGTAGGGCGCTTGGATGTGCCCTGGTTACAATACACAACCAAGGAGAACAAGCTGTTATATCATAATTGTCTTTGTATTGCGTTTGAAGGTGCAATATTAAGCATATGCAATTTCATTCAATATGAAAAACGAGAACTTTACACGATTACCGTACTGTAACGCCTTGAACTATTGGCGCCATATTTGTTGTGGCGCTTGGGCGGTACCATGTAGATAATTCCCAACCCAAGACAACGAACAATATGAGGAGCACAGGCGTTTAAAATGTGTTGCAATGTGTAATGTTAACACTAAGGGACCATTTTTTAAACGCTCCGCGTTGCCTTAGGCGTTGATATCGATTCGTAATATTTGACGTGGCTTAGTTTGGCGTCAGTGGGATTGAGATGCAGCCAATGGAAACCGGATTGGTGAGTTTTGTTCGAGTTTTGTTTCTCCATTAAACTCGTCGTGTGGCCTTGGGCGATGAGATCGATTCGAAATATTTGGTGTGGATTAGTTTCAGATGAGTGGCTACATAATCCACCTAATCTTTGCCGGATCGGTGAGTTTTTAGTTTGGTCAGGTTTCTTGGTAATTGCATTGCATTACCATTGTATTACAGAACAAAGCGAGTACTTTACACTATTACCATCCTCTAGCGCTTTGAGTTATGAGCGCCATATTTGGTAGGGCGCTTGGATGTGCCCTGGTTACAAAACACAACCAAGGAGAACAAGCTGTTATATCATAATTAGTCTTTGTATTGCGTTTGAAGGTGCAATATTAAGCATATGCAATTTCATTCAATATGAAAAACGAGAACTTTACACGATTACCGTACTGTAACGCCTTGAACTATTGGCGCCATATTTGTTGTGGCGCTTGGGCGGTACCATGTAGATAATTCCCAACCCAAGACAACGAACAATATGAGGAGCACAGGCGTTTAAAATGTGTTGCAATGTGTAATGTTAACACTAAGGGACCATTTTTTAAACGCTCCGCGTTGCCTTAGGCGTTGATATCGATTCGTAATATTTGACGTGGCTTAGTTTGGCGTCAGTGGGATTGAGATGCAGCCAATGGAAACCGGATTGGTGAGTTTTGTTCGAGTTTTGTTTCTCCATTAAACTCGTCGTGTGGCCTTGGGCGATGAGATCGATTCGAAATATTTGGTGTGGATTAGTTTCAGATGAGTGGCTACATAATCCACCTAATCTTTGCCGGATCGGTGAGTTTTTAGTTTGGTCAGGTTTCTTGGTAATTGCATTGCATTACCATTGTATTACAGAACAAAGCGAGTACTTTACACTATTACCATCCTCTAGCGCTTTGAGTTATGAGCGCCATATTTGGTAGGGCGCTTGGATGTGCCCTGGTTACAAAACACAACCAAGGAGAACAAGCTGTTATATCATAATTAGTCTTTAAGTTGCGTCTGTAGGTGCAATGTTAAGCATATGTAATTTCATTCAATATGAAAAACGAGAACTTTACACGATTACCGTACTGTAACGCCTTGAGCTATTGGCGCCATATTTAGTGTGGCGCTTGGGCGGTACCATGTCTATAATTCCCAACCCAAGGCAACGAACAATATGATGAGTATAGGCCTTTAAAATGTGTTGCAATTTGTAATGTTAACACTAAGGGACCATTTTTTAAACGCTCCGCGTCGCCTTAGGCGTTGATATCGATTCGTAATATTTGACGTGGCTTAGTTTGGCGTCAGTGGGGTTGAGATGCAGCCAATGGAAACCGGATTGGTGAGTTTTGTTCGAGTTTTGTTTCTCCATTAAACTCGTCGTGTGGCCTTGGGCGATGAGATCGATTCGAAATATTTGGTGAGAATTAGTTACAGATGAGTGGCTACATAATCCAACTAATCTTTGCCGGATCGGTGACTTTTTGTTTTTCTCCCATTTCTTGGTAATTGCATTGCATTACCATTGTATTACAGAACAAAGCGAGTACTTTACACTATTACCATCCTCCAGCGCTTTGAGTTATGAGCGCCATATTTGGTAGGGCGCTTGGATGTGCCCTGGTTACAATACACAACCCAGGAGAACAAGCTGTTATATCATAATTAGTCTTTAAGTTGCGTTTGAAGGTGCAATGTTAAGCATTTGTAATTTCATTCAATATGCAAAACGAGAACTTTACACGATTACCGTACTGTAACGCCTTGAGCTATTGGCGCCATATTTAGTGTGACGCTTGGGCGGTACCATGTCTATAATTCCCAACCCAAGGCAACGAACAATATGAGTAGTATAGGCGTTTAAAATGTGTTGCAATTTGTAATGTTAACACTAAGGGACCATTTTTTAAACGCTCCGCGTTGCCTTAGGCGTTGATATCGATTCGTAATATTTGACGTGGCTTAGTTTGGCGTCAGTGGGATTGAGATGCAGCCAATGGAAACCGGATTGGTGAGTTTTGTTCGAGTTTTGTTTCTCCATTAAACTCGTCGTGTGGCCTTGGGCGATGAGATCGATTCGAAATATTTGGTGTGGATTAGTTACAGATGAGTGGCTACATAATCCACCTAATCTTTGCCGGATCGGTGAGTTTTTATTTTGGTCAGGTTTCTTGGTAATTGCATTGCATTACCATTGTATTACAGAAGAAAGCGAGTACTTTACACTATTACCATCCTCTAGCGCTTTGAGTTATGAGCGTCATATTTGGTACGGCGCTTGGATGTGCCCTGGTTACAATACACAACCCAGGAGAACAAGCTGTTATATCATAATTAGTCTTTAAGTTGCGTTTGAAGGTGCAATGTTAAGCATTTGTAATTTCATTCAATATGCAAAACGAGAACTTTACACGATTACCGTACTGTAACGCCTTGAGCTATTGGCGCCATATTTAGTGTGACGCTTGGGCGGTACCATGTCTATAATTCCCAACCCAAGGCAACGAACAATATGAGTAGTATAGGCGTTTAAAATGTGTTGCAATTTGTAATGTTAACACTAAGGGACCATTTTTTAAACGCTCCGCGTTGCCTTAGGCGTTGATATCGATTCGTAATATTTGACGTGGCTTAGTTTGGCGTCAGTGGGATTGAGATGCAGCCAATGGAAACCGGATTGGTGAGTTTTGTTCGAGTTTTGTTTCTCCATTAAACTCGTCGTGTGGCCTTGGGCGATGAGATCGATTCGAAATATTTGGTGTGGATTAGTTACAGATGAGTGGCTACATAATCCACCTAATCTTTGCCGGATCGGTGAGTTTTTATTTTGGTCAGGTTTCTTGGTAATTGCATTGCATTACCATTGTATTACAGAAGAAAGCGAGTACTTTACACTATTACCATCCTCTAGCGCTTTGAGTTATGAGCGTCATATTTGGTACGGCGCTTGGATGTGCCCTGGTTACAATACACAACCCAGGAGAACAAGCTGTTATATCATAATTAGTCTTTAAGTTGCGTTTGAAGGTGCAATGTTAAGCATTTGTAATTTCATTCAATATGCAAAACGAGAACTTTACACGATTACCGTACTGTAACGCCTTGAGCTATTGGCGCCATATTTAGTGTGGCGCTTGGGCGGTACCATGTCTATAATTCCCAACCCAAGGCAACGAACAATATGATGAGTATAGGCCTTTAAAATGTGTTGCAATTTGTAATGTTAACACTAAGGGACCATTTTTTAAACGCTCCGCGTCGCCTTAGGCGTTGATATCGATTCGTAATATTTGACGTGGCTTAGTTTGGCGTCAGTGGGGTTGAGATGCAGCCAATGGAAACCGGATTGGTGAGTTTTGTTCGAGTTTTGTTTCTCCATTAAACTCGTCGTGTGGCCTTGGGCGAATAGATCGATTCGAAATATTTGGTGAGAATTAGTTACAGATGAGTGGCTACATAATCCAACTAATCTTTGACGGATCGGTGACTTTTTGTTTTTCTCCCATTTCTTGGAAATTGCATTGCATTACCATTGTATTACAGAACAAAGCGAGTACTTTACACTATTACCATCCTCCAGCGCTTTGAGTTATGAGCGCCATATTTGGTAGGGCGCTTGGATGTGCCCTGGTTACAATACACAACCCAGGAGAACAAGCTGTTATATCATAATTAGTCTTTAAGTTGCGTTTGAAGGTGCAATGTTAAGCATTTGTAATTTCATTCAATATGCAAAACGAGAACTTTACACGATTACCGTACTGTAACGCCTTGAGCTATTGGCGCCATATTTAGTGTGGCGCTTGGGCGGTACCATGTCTATAATTCCCAACCCAAGGCAACGAACAATATGAGTAGTATAGGTGTTTAAAATGTGTTGCAATTTGTAATGTTAACACTAAGGGACCATTTTTTAAACGCTCCGCGTCGCCTTAGGCGTTGATATCGATTCGTAATATTTGACGTGGCTTAGTTTGGCGTCAGTGGGATTGAGATGCAGCCAATGGAAACCGGATTGGTGAGTTTTGTTTGAGGTTTGTTTCTCCATTAAACTCGTCGTGTGGCCTTGGGCGATGAGATCGATTCGAAATATTTGGTGTGGATTAGTTTCAGATGAGTGGCTACATAATCCACCTAATCTTTGCCGGATCGGTGAGTTTTTAGTTTGGTCAGGTTTCTTGGTAATTGCATTGCATTACCATTGTATTACAGAACAAAGCGAGTACTTTACACTATTACCATCCTCTAGCGCTTTGAGTTATGAGCGCCATATTTGGTAGGGCGCTTGGATGTGACCTGGTTACAATACACAACCAAGGAGAACAAGCTGTTATATCATAATTAGTCTTTGTATTGCGTTTCAAGGTGCAATGTTAAGCATATGTAATTTCATTCAATATGAAGTTTTGTACAGTTTATTGACTGGTTCTTTATTGAGTTTTGTACAGTTTATTGACTAATTCTTTATTGAGTTTTGTACAGTTTATTGACTGGTTCTTTGTTCAGTTTTGTACTGTTTATTGACTGGTTCTTTATTAAGTTTTGTACAGTTTATTGACTGGTTCTTTATTCAGTTTTGTACAGTTTATTGACTGGTTCTTTATTTAGTTTTGTACAGTTTATTGACTGTTTCTTTATTTAGTTTTGTACAGTTTATTGATTGTTTCTATATTTAGTTTTGTACAGTTTATTGACTGTTTCCTTATTTAGTTTTGTACAGTTTATTAATTGTTTCTTTATTTAGGTTGTGTACAATTTACTGACTGTTTCTTTATTTAGTTTTGTACAGTTTATTGACTGGTTCTTTATTGAGTTTTGTACAGTTTATTGACTGGTTTTTTATTCAGTTTTGTAATGTTTATTGACTGGTTCTTTATTGAGTTTTGTACAGTTTATTGACTGGTTCTTTATTGAGTTTTGTACAGTTTATTGACTGGTTCTTTATTGAGTTTTGTACAGTTTATTGACTGGTACTTTATTGAGTTTTGTACAGTTGATCGACTGGTTCTTTATTGAGTTTAGTACAGTTTATTGACTGGTTCTTTTTGAGTTTTGTACAGTTTATTGACTGGTTCTTTATTCAGTTTTGTACAGTTTATTGACTGTTTCTTTATTTAGTTTTGTACAGTTTATTGACTGCTTCTTTATTTAGTTTTGTACAGTTTATTGACTGGTTCTTTATTGAGTTTTGTACAGTTTATTGACTGTTTCTATATTTAGTTTTGTACAATTTATTGACTGGTTCTTTACTTAGTTTTGTACAGTTTATTGACTGTTTCTTTATTTAGTTTTGTACAGATTATTGACTGTTTAATTTGAGTTTTGTACAGTTTATTGACTGGTTCTTTATTCAGTTTTGTAATGTTTATTGACTGGTTCTTTATTGAGTTTTGTACAGTTTATTGACTGGTTCTTTATTTAGTCTTGTACAGTTTATTGAATGGTTCTTTGTTCAGTTTTGTACAGTTTATTGACTGGTTCTTTGTTCAGTTTTGTACAGTTTATTGACTGGTTCTTTATTGAGTTTTGTACAGTTTATTGACTGTTTCTCTATTGAGTTTTGTACAGTTTATTGACTGGTTCTTTATTGAGTTTTGTACAGTTTATTGACTGGTTCTTTATTGAGTTTTGTACAGTTTATTGACTGTTTCTTTATTTAGTTTTGTACAGTTTATTGACTCTTCAGTTTATTGACTGTTTCTTTATTTAGTTTTGTACAGTTTTTTGCCTGGTTCTTTATTGAGTTTTGTACAGTATATTGACTGGTTCTTTATTGAGATTTTGTACAATTTATTGACTGGTTCTATAGTGAATTTTGCACAGTTTACTGACTGGTTCTTTATTGACTTTTTTACAGTTTATTGGATCTTTATTGAGTTTTGTATAGTTTATTGACTGGTTCTTTATTTAGTTTTGTACAGTTTATTGACTGGTTCTTTATTGACTTTTGTACAGTTTATTGACTGGTTCTTTATTGAGTTTTGTACAGTTTATTGACTGATTCTTTATTGAGTTTTGTTCAGTTTATTGACTGTTTCTTTATTGAGTTTTGTACACTTTATTGACTGTTTCTTTATTTAGTTTTGTACAGTTTATTGACTGGTTCTTTATTTAGTTTTGTACGGTTTATTGACTTGTTCTTTATTGAGTTTTGTACAGTTTATTGACTGGTTCTTTACTGAGTTTTGTACGGTTTATTGACTTGTTCTTTATTGAGTTTTGTACAGTTTATTGACTGGTTCTTTACTGAGTTTTGTACAGTTTATTGACTGGTTCTTTATTGAGTTTTGTACAGTTTATTGACTGGTTCTTTATTGAGTTTTGTACAGTTTATTGACTGGTTCTTTACTGAGTTTTGTACAGTTTATTGACTGGTTCTTTATTGAGTTTTGTACAGTTTATTGACTGGTTCTTTATTGAGTTTTGTACAGTTTATTGACTAATTCTTTATTGAGTTTTGTACAGTTTATGACTGGTTCTTTATTTAGTCTTGTACAGTTTATTGAATGGTTCTTTGTTCAGTTTTGTACAGTTTATTGACTGGTTCTTTGTTCAGTTTTGTACAGTTTATTGACTGGTTCTTTATTGAGTTTTGTACAGTTTATTGACTGTTTCTTTATTGAGTTTTGTACAGTTTATTGACTGGTTCTTTATTGAGTTTTGTACAGTTTATTGACTGGTTCTTTATTGAGTTTTGTACAGTTTATTGACTGTTTCTTTATTTAGTTTTGTACAGTTTATTGACTCTTCAGTTTATTGACTGTTTCTTTATTTAGTTTTGTACAGTTTTTTGCCTGGTTCTTTATTGAGTTTTGTACAGTATATTGACTGGTTCTTTATTGAGATTTTGTACAATTTATTGACTGGTTCTATAGTGAATTTTGCACAGTTTACTGACTGGTTCTTTATTGACTTTTGTACAGTTTATTGGATCTTTATTGAGTTTTGTATAGTTTATTGACTGGTTCTTTATTTAGTTTTGTACAGTTTATTGACTGGTTGTTTATTGACTTTTGTACAGTTTATTGACTGGTTCTTTATTGAGTTTTGTACAGTTTATTGACTGATTCTTTATTGAGTTTTGTTCAGTTTATTGACTGTTTCTTTATTGAGTTTTGTACACTTTATTGACTGTTTCTTTATTTAGTTTTGTACAGTTTATTGACTGGTTCTTTATTTAGTTTTGTACGGTTTATTGACGTGTTCTTTATTGAGTTTTGTACAGTTTATTGACTGGTTCTTTACTGAGTTTTGTACAGTTTATTGACTGGTTCTTTATTGAGTTTTGTACAGTTTATTGACTGGTTCTTTATTGAGTTTTGTACAGTTTATTGACTAATTCTTTATTGAGTTTTGTACAGTTTATTGACTGGTTCTTTATTCAGTTTTGTACATTTTATTGACTGTTTCTTTATTGCGTTTTGTACAGTTTATTGACTGGTTCTTTGTTCAGTTTTGTACTGTTTATTGGCTGGTTCTTTATTAAGTTTTGTACTATATATTGACTGGTTCTTTATTCAGTTTTGTACAGTTTATTGACTGGTTCTTTATTTAGTTTTGTACAGTTTATTGACTGTTTCTTTATTTAGTTTTGTACAGTTTATTGATTGTTTCTATATTTAGTTTTGTTCAGTTTATTGACTGTTTCTTTATTTAGTTTTGTACAGTTTATTAATTGTTTCTTTATTTAGGTTGTGTACAATTTATTGACTGTTTCTTTATTTAGTTTTGTACAGTTTATTGAATGGTTCTTTATTGAGTTATGTACAGTTTATTGACTGGTTTTTTATTCAGTTTTGTAATGTTTATTGACTGGTTCTTTTTGAGTTTTGTACAGTTTATTGACTGGTTCTTTATTCAGTTTTGTACAGTTTATTGACTGTTTCTTTATTTAGTTTTGTACAGTTTATTGACTGGTTCTTTTTTAGTTTTGTACAGTTTATTGACTGGTTCTTTATTCAGTTTTGTACAGTTTATTGACTGCTTTTTTATTTAGTTTTGTACAGTTTATTGATTGTTTCTATATTTAGTTTTGTACAGTTTATTGACTGTTTACTTATTTAGTTTTGTACAGTTTATTGATTGTTTCTTTATTTAGTTTGTGTACAATTTATTGTCTGTTTCTTTATTGAGTTTTGTACAGTTTATTGACTGGTTCTTTATTGAGTTTTGTACAGTTTATTGACTGGTTCTTTATTGAGTTTTGTACAGTTTATTGACTGGTTCTTTTTGAGATTTGTACAGTTTATTGACTGGTTTTTTATTCAGTTTTGTACAGTTTATTGACTGGTTCTTTATTTGGTTTGTGTACAGTTTATTGACTGGGTCTTTATTGAGTTTGTGTACAATTTATTGACTAGTTGTTTATTTAGTTTTGTACAGTTTATTGACTGTTTGTTTTATTTTGTTTTGTAGTTTATTGTCTGTTTCTTTATTTAGTTTGTGTACAATTTATTGACTGGTTCTTTATTTAGTTTTGTACAGTTTATTGACTGTTTCTTTATTTAGTTTTGTACAGTTTATTGACTGGTTCTTTATTGAGTTTTGTACAGTTTATTGACTGGTTCTTTATTGAGTTTTGTACAGTTTATTGACTGGTTCTTTATTCAGTTTTGTACAGTTTATTGACTGGTTCTTTATTGAGTTTCGTACAGTTTATTGACTGTTTCTTTCTTTAGTTTTGTACAGTTTATTGACTGGTTCTTTGTTGAGTTTTGTACAGTTTATTGACTGGTTCTTTATTGAGTTTTGTACAGTTTATTGACTGTTTCTTTATTTAGTTTGTGTACAATTTATTGACTTGTTCTTTATTTAGTTTTGTACAGTTTATTGACTGTTTGTTTATTTACTTTTGTTCAGTTTATTGACTGTTTCTTTATTTAGTTTTGTACAGTTTATTGACTGGTTCTTTATTGAGTTTTGTACAGTTTATTTACTGGTTCTTTATTGAGTTTGTGTAAAATTCATTGACTGGTTCTTTATTGAGTTTGTGTACAATTTATTGACTGGTTCTTTATTGAGTTTGTGTACAATTTATTGACTGGTTCTTTATTGAATTTTGTACAGTTTATTGATTGTTTCTATATTTAGTTTTGTTCAGTTTATTGACTGTTTCTTTATTTAGTTTTGTTCAGTTTATTGACTGTTTCTTTATTTAGTTTTGTACAGTTTATTAATTGTTTCTTTATTTAGGTTGTGTACAATTTATTGACTGTTTCTTTATTTAGTTTTGTACAGTTTATTGACTGGATCTTTATTGAGTTTTGTACAGTTTATTGACTGGTTCTTTTTGAGATTTGTACAGTTTATTGACTGGTTTTTTATTCAGTTTTGTACAGTTTATTGACTGGTTCTTTATTTGGTTTGTGTACAGTTTATTGACTGGGTCTTTATTGAGTTTGTGTACAATTTATTGACTAGTTGTTTATTTAGTTTTGTACAGTTTATTGACTGTTTGTTTTATTTTGTTTTGTAGTTTATTGTCTGTTTCTTTATTTAGTTTGTGTACAATTTATTGACTGGTTCTTTATTTAGTTTTGTACAGTTTATTGACTGTTTCTTTATTTAGTTTTGTACAGTTTATTGACTGGTTCTTTATTGAGTTTTGTACAGTTTATTGACTGGTTCTTTATTGAGTTTTGTACAGTTTATTGACTGGTTCTTTATTCAGTTTTGTACAGTTTATTGACTGGTTCTTTATTGAGTTTCGTACAGTTTATTGACTGTTTCTTTCTTTAGTTTTGTACAGTTTATTGACTGGTTCTTTGTTGAGTTTTGTACAGTTTATTGACTGGTTCTTTATTGAGTTTTGTACAGTTTATTGACTGTTTCTTTATTTAGTTTGTGTACAATTTATTGACTTGTTCTTTATTTAGTTTTGTACAGTTTATTGACTGTTTGTTTATTTACTTTTGTTCAGTTTATTGACTGTTTCTTTATTTAGTTTTGTACAGTTTATTGACTGGTTCTTTATTGAGTTTTGTACAGTTTATTTACTGGTTCTTTATTGAGTTTGTGTACAATTTATTGACTGGTTCTTTATTGAATTTTGTACAGTTTATTGATTGTTTCTATATTTAGTTTTGTTCAGTTTATTGACTGTTTCTTTATTTAGTTTTGTTCAGTTTATTGACTGTTTCTTTATTTAGTTTTGTACAGTTTATTAATTGTTTCTTTATTTAGGTTGTGTACAATTTATTGACTGTTTCTTTATTTAGTTTTGTACAGTTTATTGACTGGATCTTTATTGAGTTTTGTACAGTTTATTGACTGGTTTTTTATTCAGTTTTATTGACTGATTCTTTATTGAGTTGTGTACAGTTTATTGACTTGGTCTTTATTGAGTTTTGTACAGTTTATTTACTGGTTCTTTATTGAGTTTTGTACAGTTTATTGACTGGTTCTTTATTGAGTTTTGTACAGTTTATTGACTAATTATTTATTGAGTTTTGTAGAGTTTATTGACTGGTTCTGTATTCAGTTTTGTACAGTTTATTGACTGTTTCTTCGTTGAGTTTTGTACAGTTTATTGACTGGTTCTTTGTTCAGTTTTATACTGTTTATTGACTGGTTCTTTATTTAGTTTTGTACAGTTTATTGACTGGTTCTTTATTGAGTTTTGTACAGTTTATTGACTGGTTCTTTATTTAGTTTTGTACAGTTTATTGACTGTTTCTTTATTTAATTTTGTACAGTTTATTGACTGTTTCTATATTTAGTTTTGTACAGTTTATTGACTGTTTCTTTATTTAGTTTTGTACAGTTTATTGATAGTGTCTTTATTTAGTTTGTGTACAATTTATTGACAGGTTCTTTATTTAGTTTTGAACAGTTTATTGGCTGTTTCTTTTTTTCTTTTTGTACAGTTTATTGACTGGTTCTTTATTGAGTTTTGTACAGTTTATTGACTGGTTCTTTATTCAGTTTTGTAATGTTAATTGACTGGTTCTTTATTGATTTTTGTACAGTTTATTGACTGGTTCTTTTTTCAGTTTTGTAATGTTTATTGACTGGTTCTTTATTGAGTTTTGTACAGTTTTTTGACTTTTTCTTTATTGAGTTTTGTACAGTTTATTGACTGGTTCTTTATTGAGTTTTGTAGAGTTTATTGACTGGTTCTTTATTGAGTTTTGTACAGTTTATTGACTGGTTCTTTATTGAGTTTTGTACAGTTTATTGACTAATTATTTATTGAGTTTTATACAGTTTATTTACTGGTTCTTTATTCAGTTTTGTACTGTTTATTGACTGTTTCTTTATTGAGTTTGTGTACAGTTTATTGACTGGTTCTTTATTGAGTTTTGTACAGTTTATTGACTTGTTCTTTATTGAGTTTTGTACAGTTTATTGACTGTTACTTTATTTAGTTTGTGTACAATTTATTGACTGGTTCTTTATTTAGTTTTGTACAGTTTATTGACTGGTTCTTTATTTAGTTTTGTACAGTTTATTGACTGTTTCTTTATTTAGTTTTGTACAGTTTATTGACTGGGTCTTTATTGAGTTTTGTACAGTTTATTGACTGGTTCTTTATTGCGTTTTGTACAGTTTATTGACTGATTCTTTATTCAGTTTTGTACAGTTTATTGACTGGTTCTTTATTGAGTTTTGTACAGTTTATTGACTGTTTCTTTATTTAGTTTGTGTACAATTTATTGACTGGTTCTTTATTTAGTTTTGTACAGTTTATTGACTGGTTCTTTATTTAGTTTTGTACAGTTTATTGACTGTTTCTTTATTTAGTTTTGTACAGTTTATTGACTGGGTCTTTATTGAGTCTTGTACAGTTTATTGACTGGTTCTTTATTGAGTTTTGTACAGTTTATTGACTGGTTCTTTATTCAGTTTTGTAATGTTTATTGACTGGTTCTTTATTGAGTTTTGTACAGTTTATTGACTGGTTCTTTTTTCAGTTTTGTAATGTTTATTGACTGGTTCTTTATTGAGTTTTGTACAGTTTTTTGACTGGTTCTTTATTGAGTTTTGTACAGTTTATTGACTGGTTCTTTATTGAGTTTTGTAGAGTTTATTGACTGGTTCTTTTTTGAGTTTTGTACAGTTTATTGACTGGTTCTTTATTGAGTTTTGTACAGTTTATTGACTAATTATTTATTGAGTTTTGTACAGTTTATTGACTGGTTCTTTATTCAGTTTTGTAAAAGTTTATTGACTGTTTCTTTATTGAGTTTGTGTACAGTTTATTGACTTGTTCTTTATTGAGTTTTGTACAGTTTATTGACTGGTTCTTTATTCAGTTTTGTACAGTTTATTGACTGGTTCTTTACATAGTTTGTGTACAATTTATTGACTGGTTCTTTATTCAGTTTTGTACAGTTTATTGACTGTTTTTTTTAATTTTGTTTTGTACAGTTTATTGACTGTTTCTTTATTTAGTTTGTGAACAATTTATTGACTAGTTCTTTATTTAGTTTTGTACAGTTTATTGACTGGTTCTTTATTTAGTTTTGTACAGTTTATTGACTGTTTCTTTATTTAGTTTTGTACAGTTTATTGACTGGGTCTTTATTGAGTTTTGTACAGTTTATTGACTGGTTCTTTATTGCGTTTTGTACAGTTTATTGACTGGTTCTTTATTGAGTTTTGTTCAGTTTATTGACTGGTTCTTTATTGAGTTTTGTACCGTTTATTGACTGTTTCTTTATTGAGTTTTGTACAGTTGATTGACTGGTTCTTTATTGAGTTTTGTACAGTTTATTGACTGGTTCTTTATTGAGTTTTGTTCAGTTTATTGACTGTTTCTCTATTTAGTTTTGTACAGTTTATTGACTGGTTCTTTATTGAGTTTTGTACAGTTTATTGACTGGTTCTTTATTGAGTTTTGTACAGTTTATTCACTGTTTCTTTATTGAGTTTTGTACTGTTTATTAACTAATTCTTTATTGAGTTTTGTACACTATTTTGACTGGTTCTTTATTCAGTTTTCTACAGTTTTTTGACTGTTTCTTTATTGAGTTTTGTACAGTTTATTGACTGGTTCTTTTTTCAGTTTTGTAATGTTTATTGACTGGTTCTTTATTGAGTTTTGTACAGTTTTTTGACTGGTTCTTTATTGAGTTTTGTACAGTTTATTGACTGGTTCTTTATTGAGTTTTGTAGAGTTTATTGACTGGTTCTTTATTGAGTTTTGTACAGTTTAATGACTGGTTCTTTATTGAGTTTTGTACAGTTTATTGACTAATTATTTATTGAGTTTTATACAGTTTATTTACTGGTTCTTTATTCAGTTTTGTACAGTTTATTGACTGTTTCTTTATTGAGTTTGTGTACAGTTTATTGACTGGTTCTTTATTGAGCTTTGTACAGTTTATTGACTGGTTCTTTATTGAGTTTTGTACAGTTTATTGACTGTTTCTTTATTTAGTTTGTGTACAATTTATTGACTGGTTCTTTATTTAGTTTTGTACAGTTTATTGACTGGTTCTTTATTTAGTTTTGTACAGTTTATTGACTGTTTCTTTATTTAGTTTTGTACAGTTTATTGACTGGTTCTTTATTGAGTTTTGTACAGTTTATTGACTGGTTCTTTATTGCGTTTTGTACAGTTTATTGACTGATTCTTTATTCAGTTTTGTACAGTTTACTGACTGGTTCTCTATTGAGTTTTGTACGGTTTATTGACAGAGTCTTTATTTAGTTTTGTACAGTTTATTGACTGGTTCTTTATTTAGTTTTGTACAGTTTATTGACTGTTTCTTTATTTAGTTTGTGTACAATTTATTGACTGGTTCTTTATTTAGTTTTGTACAGTTTATTGACTGGTTCTTTATTTAGTTTTGTACAGTTTATTGACTGTTTCTTTATTTAGTTTTGTACAGTTTATTGACTGGTTCTTTATTGCGTTTTGTACAGTTTATTGACTGATTCTTTATTCAGTTTTGTACAGTTTACTGACTGGTTCTCTATTGAGTTTTGTACGGTTTATTGACAGAGTCTTTATTTAGTTTTGTACAGTTTATTGACTGGTTCTTTATTGAGTTTTGTACAGTTTATTGACTGTTTCTTTATTTAGTTTGTGTACAATTTATTGACTGGTTCTTTATTTAGTTTTGTACAGTTTATTGACTGGTTCTGTATTTAGTTTTGTACAGTTTATTGACTGTTTCTTTATTTAGTTTTGTACAGTTTATTGACTGGGTCTTTATTGAGTCTTGTACAGTTTATTGACTGGTTCTTTATTGAGTTTTGTACAGTTTATTGACTGGTTCTTTATTCAGTTTTGTAATGTTTATTGACTGGTTCTTTATTGAGTTTTGTACAGTTTATTGACTGGTTCTTTTTTCAGTTTTGTAATGTTTATTGACTGGTTCTTTATTGAGTTTTGTACAGTTTTTTGACTGGTTCTTTATTGAGTTTTGTACAGTTTATTGACTGGTTCTTTATTGAGTTTTGTAGAGTTTATTGACTGGTTCTTTTTTGAGTTTTGTACAGTTTATTGACTGGTTCTTTATTGAGTTTTGTACAGTTTATTGACTAATTATTTATTGAGTTTTGTACAGTTTATTGACTGGTTCTTTATTCAGTTTTGTAAAATTTTATTGACTGTTTCTTTATTGAGTTTGTGTACAGTTTATTGACTTGTTCTTTATTGAGTTTTGTACAGTTTATTGACTGGTTCTTTATTCAGTTTTGTACAGTTTATTGACTGGTTCTTTGCATAGTTTGTGTACAATTTATTGACTGGTTTTTTATTCAGTTTTGTACAGTTTATTGACTGTTTTTTTTAATTTTGTTTTGTACAGTTTATTGACTGTTTCTTTATTTAGTTTGTGAACAATTTATTGACTAGTTCTTTATTGAGTTTTGTACAGTTTATTTACTGGTTCTTTATTGAGTTTTGTACAGTTTATTGACTGGTTCTTTATTGAGTTTTGTACAGTTTATTGACTAATTATTTATTGAGTTTTGTAGAGTTTATTGACTGGTTCTGTATTCAGTTTTGTACAGTTTATTGACTGTTTCTTCGTTGAGTTTTGTACAGTTTATTGACTGGTTCTTTGTTCAGTTTTATACTGTTTATTGACTGGTTCTTTATTTAGTTTTGTACAGTTTATTGACTGGTTCTTTATTGAGTTTTGTACAGTTTATTGACTGGTTCTTTATTTAGTTTTGTACAGTTTATTGACTGTTTCTTTATTTAATTTTGTACAGTTTATTGACTGTTTCTATATTTAGTTTTGTACAGTTTATTGACTGTTTCTTTATTTAGTTTTGTACAGTTTATTGATAGTGTCTTTATTTAGTTTGTGTACAATTTATTGACAGGTTCTTTATTTAGTTTTGAACAGTTTATTGGCTGTTTCTTTTTTTCTTTTTGTACAGTTTATTGACTGGTTCTTTATTGAGTTTTGTACAGTTTATTGACTGGTTCTTTATTCAGTTTTGTAATGTTAATTGACTGGTTCTTTATTGATTTTTGTACAGTTTATTGACTGGTTCTTTTTTCAGTTTTGTAATGTTTATTGACTGGTTCTTTATTGAGTTTTGTACAGTTTTTTGACTTTTTCTTTATTGAGTTTTGTACAGTTTATTGACTGGTTCTTTATTGAGTTTTGTAGAGTTTATTGACTGGTTCTTTATTGAGTTTTGTACAGTTTATTGACTGGTTCTTTATTGAGTTTTGTACAGTTTATTGACTAATTATTTATTGAGTTTTATACAGTTTATTTACTGGTTCTTTATTCAGTTTTGTACTGTTTATTGACTGTTTCTTTATTGAGTTTGTGTACAGTTTATTGTCTGGTTCTTTATTGAGTTTTGTACAGTTTATTGACTTGTTCTTTATTGAGTTTTGTACAGTTTATTGACTGTTACTTTATTTAGTTTGTGTACAATTTATTGACTGGTTCTTTATTTAGTTTTGTACAGTTTATTGACTGGTTCTTTATTTAGTTTTGTACAGTTTATTGACTGTTTCTTTATTTAGTTTTGTACAGTTTATTGACTGGGTCTTTATTGAGTTTTGTACAGTTTATTGACTGGTTCTTTATTGCGTTTTGTACAGTTTATTGACTGATTCTTTATTCAGTTTTGTACAGTTTATTGACTGGTTCTTTATTGAGTTTTGTACAGTTTATTGACTGTTTCTTTATTTAGTTTGTGTACAATTTATTGACTGGTTCTTTATTTAGTTTTGTACAGTTTATTGACTGGTTCTTTATTTAGTTTTGTACAGTTTATTGACTGTTTCTTTATTTAGTTTTGTACAGTTTATTGACTGGGTCTTTATTGAGTCTTGTACAGTTTATTGACTGGTTCTTTATTGAGTTTTGTACAGTTTATTGACTGGTTCTTTATTCAGTTTTGTAATGTTTATTGACTGGTTCTTTATTGAGTTTTGTACAGTTTATTGACTGGTTCTTTTTTCAGTTTTGTAATGTTTATTGACTGGTTCTTTATTGAGTTTTGTACAGTTTTTTGACTGGTTCTTTATTGAGTTTTGTACAGTTTATTGACTGGTTCTTTATTGAGTTTTGTACAGTTTATTGACTGGTTCTTTTTTGAGTTTTGTACAGTTTATTGACTGGTTCTTTATTGAGTTTTGTACAGTTTATTGACTAATTATTTATTGAGTTTTGTACAGTTTATTGACTGGTTCTTTATTCAGTTTTGTAAAAGTTTATTGACTGTTTCTTTATTGAGTTTGTGTACAGTTTATTGACTTGTTCTTTATTGAGTTTTGTACAGTTTATTGACTGGTTCTTTATTCAGTTTTGTACAGTTTATTGACTGGTTCTTTACATAGTTTGTGTACAATTTATTGACTGGTTCTTTATTCAGTTTTGTACAGTTTATTGACTGTTTTTTTTAATTTTGTTTTGTACAGTTTATTGACTGTTTCTTTATTTAGTTTGTGAACAATTTATTGACTAGTTCTTTATTTAGTTTTGTACAGTTTATTGACTGGTTCTTTATTTAGTTTTGTACAGTTTATTGACTGTTTCTTTATTTAGTTTTGTACAGTTTATTGACTGGGTCTTTATTGAGTTTTGTACAGTTTATTGACTGGTTCTTTATTGCGTTTTGTACAGTTTATTGACTGGTTCTTTATTGAGTTTTGTTCAGTTTATTGACTGGTTCTTTATTGAGTTTTGTACCGTTTATTGACTGTTTCTTTATTGAGTTTTGTACAGTTGATTGACTGGTTCTTTATTGAGTTTTGTACAGTTTATTGACTGGTTCTTTATTGAGTTTTGTTCAGTTTATTGACTGTTTCTCTATTTAGTTTTGTACAGTTTATTGACTGGTTCTTTATTGAGTGTTGTACAGTTTATTGACTGGTTCTTTATTGAGTTTGTGTACAGTTTATTCACTGTTTCTTTATTGAGTTTTGTACTGTTTATTAACTAATTCTTTATTGAGTTTTGTACACTATTTTGACTGGTTCTTTATTCAGTTTTCTACAGTTTTTTGACTGTTTCTTTATTGAGTTTTGTACAGTTTATTGACTGGTTCTTTTTTCAGTTTTGTAATGTTTATTGACTGGTTCTTTATTGAGTTTTGTACAGTTTTTTGACTGGTTCTTTATTGAGTTTTGTACAGTTTATTGACTGGTTCTTTATTGAGTTTTGTAGAGTTTATTGACTGGTTCTTTATTGAGTTTTGTACAGTTTAATGACTGGTTCTTTATTGAGTTTTGTACAGTTTATTGACTAATTATTTATTGAGTTTTATACAGTTTATTTACTGGTTCTTTATTGAGTTTTGTACAGTTTATTGACTGTTTCTTTATTGAGTTTGTGTACAGTTTATTGACTGGTTCTTTATTGAGTTTTGTACAGTTTATTGACTGGTTCTTTATTGAGTTTTGTACAGTTTATTGACTGTTTCTTTATTTAGTTTGTGTACAATTTATTGACTGGTTCTTTATTTAGTTTTGTACAGTTTATTGACTGGTTCTTTATTTAGTTTTGTACAGTTTATTGACTGTTTCTTTATTTAGTTTTGTACAGTTTATTGACTGGGTCTTTATTGAGTTTTGTACAGTTTATTGACTGGTTCTTTATTGCGTTTTGTACAGTTTATTGACTGATTCTTTATTCAGTTTTGTACAGTTTACTGACTGGTTCTCTATTGAGTTTTGTACGGTTTATTGACAGAGTCTTTATTTAGTTTTGTACAGTTTATTGACTGGTTCTTTATTGAGTTTTGTAGAGTTTATTGACTGTTTCTTTATTTAGTTTGTGTACAATTTATTGACTGGTTCTTTATTTAGTTTTGTACAATTTATTGACTGGTTCTTTATTCAGTTTTGTACAGTTTATTGACTGTTTCTTTATTTAGTTTTGTACAGTTTATTGACTGGTTCTTTATTGCGTTTTGTACAGTTTATTGACTGATTCTTTATTCAGTTTTGTACAGTTTACTGACTGGTTCTCTATTGAGTTTTGTACGGTTTATTGACAGAGTCTTTATTTAGTTTTGTACAGTTTATTGACTGGTTCTTTATTGAGTTTTGTACAGTTTATTGACTGTTTCTTTATTTAGTTTGTGTACAGTTTATTGACTGGTTCTTTATTGAGTTTTGTACAGTTTATTGACTGGTTCTTTATTTAGTTTTGTACAGTTTATTGACTGTTTCTTTATTTAGTTTTGTACAGTTTATTGACTGGGTCTTTATTGAGTCTTGTACAGTTTATTGACTGTTTCTTTATTTAGTTTGTGAACAATTTATTGACTAGTTCTTTATTTAGTTTTGTACAGTTTATTGACTGGTTCTTTATTTAGTTTTGTACAGTTTATTGACTGTTTCTTTATTTAGTTTTGTACAGTTTATTGACTGGGTCTTTATTGAGTTTTGTACAGTTTATTGACTGGTTCTTTATTGCGTTTTGTACAGTTTATTGACTGGTTCTTTATTGAGTTTTGTTCAGTTTATTGACTGGTTCTTTATTGAGTTTTGTACCGTTTATTGACTGTTTCTTTATTGAGTTTTGTACAGTTGATTGACTGGTTCTTTATTGAGTTTTGTACAGTTTATTGACTGGTTCTTTATTGAGTTTTGTTCAGTTTATTGACTGTTTCTCTATTTAGTTTTGTACAGTTTATTGACTGGTTCTTTATTGAGTTTTGTACAGTTTATTGACTGGTTCTTTATTGAGTTTGTGTACAGTTTATTCACTGTTTCTTTATTGAGTTTTGTACTGTTTATTAACTAATTCTTTATTGAGTTTTGTACACTATTTTGACTGGTTCTTTATTCAGTTTTCTACAGTTTTTTGACTGTTTCTTTATTGAGTTTTGTACAGTTTATTGACTGGTTCTTTTTTCAGTTTTGTAATGTTTATTGACTGGTTCTTTATTGAGTTTTGTACAGTTTTTTGACTGGTTCTTTATTGAGTTTTGTACAGTTTATTGACTGGTTCTTTATTGAGTTTTGTAGAGTTTATTGACTGGTTCTTTATTGAGTTTTGTACAGTTTAATGACTGGTTCTTTATTGAGTTTTGTACAGTTTATTGACTAATTATTTATTGAGTTTTATACAGTTTATTTACTGGTTCTTTATTCAGTTTTGTACAGTTTATTGACTGTTTCTTTATTGAGTTTGTGTACAGTTTATTGACTGGTTCTTTATTGAGTTTTGTACAGTTTATTGACTGGTTCTTTATTGAGTTTTGTACAGTTTATTGACTGTTTCTTTATTTAGTTTGTGTACAATTTATTGACTGGTTCTTTATTTAGTTTTGTACAGTTTATTGACTGGTTCTTTATTTAGTTTTGTACAGTTTATTGACTGTTTCTTTATTTAGTTTTGTACAGTTTATTGACTGGGTCTTTATTGAGTTTTGTACAGTTTATTGACTGGTTCTTTATTGCGTTTTGTACAGTTTATTGACTGATTCTTTATTCAGTTTTGTACAGTTTACTGACTGGTTCTCTATTGAGTTTTGTACGGTTTATTGACAGAGTCTTTATTTAGTTTTGTACAGTTTATTGACTGGTTCTTTATTGAGTTTTGTACAGTTTATTGACTGTTTCTTTATTTAGTTTGTGTACAATTTATTGACTGGTTCTTTATTTAGTTTTGTACAGTTTATTGACTGGTTCTTTATTTAGTTTTGTACAGTTTATTGACTGTTTCTTTATTTAGTTTTGTACAGTTTATTGACTGGTTCTTTATTGCGTTTTGTACAGTTTATTGACTGATTCTTTATTCAGTTTTGTACAGTTTACTGACTGGTTCTCTATTGAGTTTTGTACGGTTTATTGACAGAGTCTTTATTTAGTTTTGTACAGTTTATTGACTGGTTCTTTATTGAGTTTTGTACAGTTTATTGACTGTTTCTTTATTTAGTTTGTGTACAATTTATTGACTGGTTCTTTATTTAGTTTTGTACAGTTTATTGACTGGTTCTTTATTTAGTTTTGTACAGTTTATTGACTGTTTCTTTATTTAGTTTTGTACAGTTTATTGACTGGGTCTTTATTGAGTCTTGTACAGTTTATTGACTGGTTCTTTATTGAGTTTTGTACAGTTTATTGACTGGTTCTTTATTCAGTTTTGTAATGTTTATTGACTGGTTCTTTATTGAGTTTTGTACAGTTTATTGACTGGTTCTTTTTTCAGTTTTGTAATGTTTATTGACTGGTTCTTTATTGAGTTTTGTACAGTTTTTTGACTGGTTCTTTATTGAGTTTTGTACAGTTTATTGACTGGTTCTTTATTGAGTTTTGTAGAGTTTATTGACTGGTTCTTTTTTGAGTTTTGTACAGTTTATTGACTGGTTCTTTATTGAGTTTTGTACAGTTTATTGACTAATTATTTATTGAGTTTTGTACAGTTTATTGACTGGTTCTTTATTCAGTTTTGTAAAATTTTATTGACTGTTTCTTTATTGAGTTTGTGTACAGTTTATTGACTTGTTCTTTATTGAGTTTTGTACAGTTTATTGACTGGTTCTTTATTCAGTTTTGTACAGTTTATTGACTGGTTCTTTGCATAGTTTGTGTACAATTTATTGACTGGTTTTTTATTCAGTTTTGTACAGTTTATTGACTGTTTTTTTTAATTTTGTTTTGTACAGTTTATTGACTGTTTCTTTATTTAGTTTGTGAACAATTTATTGACTAGTTCTTTATTTAGTTTTGTACAGTTTATTGACTGGTTCTTTATTTAGTTTTGTACAGTTTATTGACTGTTTCTTTATTTTGTTTTGTACAGTTTATTGACTGGGTCTTTATTGAGTTTTGTACAGTTTATTGACTGGTTCTTTATTGCGTTTTGTACAGTTTATTGACTGGTTCTTTATTGAGTTTTGTTCAGTTTATTGACTGGTTCTTTATTGAGTTTTGTACCGTTTATTGACTGTTTCTTTATTGAGTTTTGTACAGTTGATTGACTGGTTCTTTATTGAGTTTTGTACAGTTTATTGACTGGTTCTTTATTGAGTTTTGTTCAGTTTATTGACTGTTTCTCTATTTAGTTTTGTACAGTTTATTGACTGGTTCTTTATTGAGTTTTGTACAGTTTATTGACTGGTTCTTTATTGAGTTTGTGTACAGTTTATTCACTGTTTCTTTATTGAGTTTTGTACTGTTTATTGACTAATTCTTTATTGAGTTTTGTACACTATTTTGACTGGTTCTTTATTCAGTTTTCTACAGTTTTTTGACTGTTTCTTTATTGAGTTTTGTACAGTTTATTGACTGGTTCTTTATTGAGTTTGTGTAAAATGTATTGACTGGTTCTTTATTGAGTTTTGTACAGTTTATTGACTGTTTCTTTATTGAGTTTGTGCACAATTTTTTGACTGGTTCTTTATTTAGTTTTGTACACTATTTTGACTGGTTCTTTATTCAGTTTTCTACAGTTTTTTGACTGTTTCTTTATTGAGTTTTGTACAGTTTATTGACTGTTTCTTTATTGAGTTTTGTACAGTTTATTGACTGGCTCTTTATTGAGTTTGTGTAAAATGTATTGACTGGTTCTTTATTGAGTTTTGTACAGTTTATTGACTGTTTCTTTATTGAGTTTGTGCACAATTTTTTGACTGGTTCTTTATTGAGTTTTGTACAGTTTATTGACTGTTTCTTTATTGAATTTTGTACATTTTATTGACAGGTTCTTTATTCAGTTTTGTACAGTTTATTGACAGGTTCTTTATTCGGTTTTGTACAGTTTATTGACTAGTTGCTTATTGAGTTTTGTACAGTTTATTGACTGTTTCTTTATTTAGTTTTGTACAGTTTCTTGACTGTTTCTTTATTGAGTTTTGTACAGTTTATTGTCTGTTTCTTTATTGAGTTTTGTACAGTTATTGACTGGTTCTTTATTGAGTTTTGTACAGTTTATTGACTGTTTCTTTATTGAGTTTGTGAACAATTTATTGACTGGTTCTTTATTGAGTTTTGTACAATTTATTGACTGTTTCTTTATTGAGTTTGTGCACAATTTATTGACTGGATCTTTATTGAGTTTTGTACAGATTATTGACTGTTTATTTATTGAGTTTTGTACAGTTTATTGACTGGTTCTTTATTCAGTTTTCTACAGTTTATTGACTGGTTCTTTATTGAGTCTTGTACAGTTTATTGACTGGTTTTTATTGAGTTTTGTACAGTTTTTTTACTGTTTCTTTATTCAGTTTTCTACAGTTTATTGCCTGGTTCTTTATTGAGTTTTGTACAGTTTAATGACTGGTTCTTTATTGAGTTTTGTATAGTTTATTGACTGGTTCTTTATTGAGTTTTGTACAGTTTATTGACTGTTTATTTATTGAGTTTTGTACAGTTTATTGACTGTTTCTTTATTTAGTTTTGTATAGTTTATTGACTGGTTTTTTATTTAGTTTTGTACAGTTTATTGACTGGTTCTTTATTGAGTTTTGTACAGTTTATTGACTGGTTCTTTATTGAGTTTTGATCTGTTTATTGACTGGTTCTTTATTGAGTTTTGTACAGTTTATTGACTGGTTCTTTATTGAGTTTTGTACAGTATATTGACTAATTCTTTATTGAGTTTTGTACATTTTATTGACTGGTTCTTCAGTCAGTTTTGTACATTTTATTGACAGTTTCTTTATTGAGTTTTGTACAGTTTATTGACTGGTTGTTTGTTCAGTTTTGTACAGTTTATTGACTGGTTCTTTATTCAGATTTGTACAGTTTATTTACTGGTTCTTTATGCAGTTTTGTACAGTTTATTGACTGGTTCTTTATTGAGTTTGTGTAAAATTTATTGACTGGTTTTTATTGAGTTTTGTACAGTTTATTGACTGTTTCTTTATTGAGTTTGTGCACAATTTATTGACTGGTTCTTTATTTTGTTTTGTACAGTTTATTGACTTGTTCTTTATTGAGCTTTGTACAGTTTATTGACTGGTTCTTTATTGAGTTTTGTTCAGTTTATTGACTGGTTCTTTATTGAGTTTTGTACCGTTTATTCACTGTTTCTTTATTGAGTTTTGTACAGTTTATTGACTGGTTCTTTATTGAGTTTTGTACAGTTTATTGACTGGTTCTTTATTGAGTTTTGTTCAGTTTATTGACTGTTTCTCTATTTAGTTTTGTACAGTTTATTGACTGGTTCTTTATTGAGTTTTGTACAGTTTATTGACTGGTTCTTTATTGAGTTTGTGTACAATTTATTCACTGTTTCTTTATTGAGTTTTGTACTGTTTATTGACTAATTCTTTATTGAGTTTTGTACACTATTTTGACTGGTTCCTTATTCAGTTTTCTACAGTTTTTTGACTGTTTCTTTATTGAGTTTTGTACAGTTTATTGACTGTTTCTTTATTGAGTTTTGTACAGTTTATTGACTGGTTCTTTATTGAGTTTGTGTAAAATGTATTGACTGGTTCTTTATTGAGTTTTGTACAGTTTATAGACTGTTTCTTTATTGAGTTTGTGCACAATTTTTTGACTGGTTCTTTATTGAGTTTTGTACAGTTTATTGACTGTTTCTTTATTGAATTTTGTACAGTTTATTGACTGGATCTTTATTGAGTTTTGTACAGTTTATTGACTGTTTATTTATTGAGTTTTGTACAGTTTATTGACTGGTTCTTTATTGAGTTTTGTACAGTTTATTGACTGGTTCTTTATTGAGTTTTGAACAGTTTATTGACTGGTTCTTTATTGAGTTTTGTACAGTTTATTGACTGTTTCTTTATTGAGTTTTGTACCGTTTATTGACTGTTTCTTTATTGAGTTTTGTACAGTTTATTGACTGTTTCTTTATTGAGTTTGTGCACAATTTATTGACTAATTCTTTATTGAGTTTTGTACAGTTTATTGACTGGTTCTTTGTTCAGTTTTGTATAGTTTATTGAATGGTTCTTTATTTAGTTTTGTACAGTTTATTGACTGGTTCTTTATTGAGTTTTGTACAGTTTATTGACTGGTTCTTTATTGAGTTTTGATCAGTTTATTGACTGGTTCTTTATTAAGTTTTGTACAGTTTATTGACTGGTTCTTTATTGAGTTTTGTACAGTTTATTGACTGGCTATTTATTGAGTTTAGTTCAGTTTAGTGACTGTTTCTCTATTTAGTTTTATACAGTTTATTGACTGGTTCTTTATTGAGCTTTGTACAGTTTATTGACTGGTTCTTTATTGAGTTTTGTTCAGTTTATTGACTAGTTCTTTATTGAGTTTTGTACCGTTTATTCACTGTTTCTTTATTGAGTTTTGTACAGTTTATTGACTGGTTCTTTATTGAGTTTTGTACAGTTTATTGACTGGTTCTTTCTTGAGTTTTGTTCAGTTTATTGACTGTTTCTCTATTTAGTTTTGTACAGTTTATTGACTGGTTCTTTATTGAGTTTTGTACAGTTTATTGACTGGTTCTTTATTGAGTTTGTGTACAGTTTATTCACTGTTTCTTTATTGAGTTTTGTACTGTTTATTGACTAATTCTTTATTGAGTTTTGTACACTATTTTGACTGGTTCTTTATTCAGTTTTCTACAGTTTTTTTACTGTTTCTTTTTTGAGTTTTGTACAGTTTATTGACTGTTTCTTTATTGAGTTTTGTACAGTTTATTGACTGGTTCTTTATTGAGTTTGTGTAAAATGTATTGACTGGTTCTTTATTGAGTTTTGTACAGTTTATTGACTGTTTCTTTATTGAGTTTGTGCACAATTTTTTGACTGGTTCTTTATTGAGTTTTGTACAGTTTATTGACTGTTTCTTTATTGAATTTTGTACAGTTTATTGACTGGATCTTTATTGAGTTTTGTACAGTTTATTGACTGTTTATTTATTGAGTTTTGTACAGTTTATTGACTGGTTCTTTATTGAGTTTTGTACAGTTTATTGACTGGTTCTTTATTGAGTTTTGTACAGTTTATTGACTGGTTCTTTATTGAGTTTTGTACAGTTTATTGACTGTTTCTTTATTGAGTTTTGTACCGTTTATTGACTGTTTCTTTATTGAGTTTTGTACAGTTTATTGACTGTTTCTTTATTGAGTTTGTGCACAATTTATTGACTAATTCTTTATTGAGTTTTGTACAGTTTATTGACTGGTTCTTTGTTCAGTTTTGTATAGTTTATTGACTGGTTCTTTATTTAGTTTTGTACAGTTTATTGACTGGTTCTTTATTGAGTTTTGTACAGTTTATTGACTGGTTCTTTATTGAGTTTTGATCAGTTTATTGACTGGTTCTTTATTAAGTTTTGTACAGTTTATTGACTGGTTCTTTATTGAGTTTTGTACAGTTTATTGACTGGCTATTTATTGAGTTTTGTTCAGTTTATTGACTGTTTCTCTATTTAGTTTTGTACAGTTTATTGACTGGTTCTTTATTGAGTTTTGTACAGTTTATTGACTGGTTCTTTATTGAGTTTGTGTACAATTTATTGACTGGTTCTTTATTGAATTTTGTACAGTTTATTGACTGTTTCTTTATTTAGTTTTGTACAGTTTATTGACTGTTTCTTTATTGAGTCTTGTACAGTTTATTGACTGGTTCTTTATTCAGTTTTCTACAGTTTATTGACTGGTTCTTTGTTCGGTTTTGTACAGTTTATTGACTGGTTCTTTATTGAGTTTTGTACAGTTTCTTGACTGTTTCTTTATTGAGTTTTGTACAGTTTATTGACTGTTTCTTTATTGAGTTTTGTACAGTTTATTGACTGGTTCTTTATTCAGTTTTGTACAGTTTATTGAATTGTTCTTTATTCGGTTTTGTACAGTTTATTGACTGGTTCTTTATTGAGTTTTGTACAGTTTATTGACTGTTTCTTTATTTAGTTTTGTACAGTTTCTTGACTGTTTCTTTATTGAGTTTTGTTCAGTTATTGCCTGGTTCTTTATTGAGTTTTGTACAGTTTATTGACTGTTTCTTTATTGAGTTTGTGTACAATTTATTGACTGGTTCTTTATTGAGTTTTGTACAGTTTATTGACTGTTTCTTTATTGAGTTTGTGCACAATTTATTTACTGGATCTTTATTGAGTTTTGTACAGTTTATTGACTGTTTATTTATTGAGTTTTGTACAGTTTATTGACTGGTTCTTTATTGAGTTTTGTACAGTTTATTGACTGGTTCTTTATTGAGTTTTGTACAGTTTATTGACTGGTTCTTTATTGAGTTTTGTTCAGTTTATTGACTGGTTCTTTATTAAGTTTTGTACAGTTTATTGACTGGTTCTTTATTGAGTTTTGTACAGTTCATTGACTAATTCTTTATTGAGTTTTGTACATTTTATTGACTGATTCTTTATTTAGTTTTGTACATTTTATTGACTGTTTCTTTATTGAGTTTTGTACAGTTTATTGACTGGTTCTTTGTTCAGTTGTGTACAGTTTATTGACTGGTTCTCTATTCAGTTTTGTACAGTTTATTTACTGGTTCTTTATGCAGTTTTGTACAGTTTATTGACTGGTTCTTTATTGAGTTTTGTACAGTTTATTGACTGGTTCTTTATTGAGGTTTGTACAGTTTATTGACTAATTCTTTATTGAGTTTTGTACACTATTTTGACTGGTTCTTAATTCAGTTTTCTACAGTTTTTTGACTGTTTCTTTATTGATTTTTGTACAGTTTTTTGACTGTTTCTTTATTCAGTTTTCTACAGTTGATTGCCTGGTTCTTTATTGAGTTTTGTACAGTTTATTGACTGGTTCTTTATTGAGTTTGTGTAAAATTTATTGACTGGTTTTTTATTGAGTTTTGTATAGTTTCTTGACTGATTCTTTATTGAGTTTTGTACAGTTTATTGACTGTTTCTTTATTGAGTTTTGTACAGTTTATTGACTGGTTCTTTATTGAGTTTTGTACAGTTTATTCACTGTTTCTTTATTGAGTTTTGTACTGTTTATTGACTAATTCTTTATTGAGTTTTGTACATTATTTTGACTGGTTCTTTATTCAGTTTTCTACAGTTTTTTGACTGTTTCTTTATTGAGTTTTGTACAGTTTATTGACTGTTTGTTTATTGAGTTTTGTACAGTTTATTGACTGGTTCTTTATTGAGTTTGTGTAAAATGTATTGACTGGTTCTTTATTGAGTTTTGTACAGTTTATTGACTGTTTCTTTATTGAGTTTGTGCACAATTTTTTGACTGGTTCTTTATTGAGTTTTGTACAGTTTATTGACTGTTTCTTTATTGAATTTTGTACAGTTTATTGACAGGTTCTTTATTCAGTTTTGTACAGTTTATTGACAGGTTCTTTATTCGGTTTTGTACAGTTTATTGACTGGTTGTTTTTTGAGTTTTGTACAGTTTATTGACTGTTTCTTTATTTAGTTTTGTACAGTTTCTTGACTGTTTCTTTATTGAGTTTTGTACAGTTTATTGACTGTTTCTTTATTGAGTTTTGTACAGTTATTGACTGGTTCTTTATTGAGTTTTGTACAGTTTATTGACTGTTTCTTTATTGAGTTTGTGAACAATTTATTGACTGGTTCTTTATTGAGTTTTGTACAATTTATTGACTGTTTCTTTATTGAGTTTGTGCACAATTTATTGACTGGATCTTTATTGAGTTTTGTACAGATTATTGACTGTTTATTTATTGAGTTTTGTACAGTTTATTGACTGGATCTTTATTCAGTTTTCTACAGTTTATTGACTGGTTCTTTATTGAGTTTTGTACAGTTTATTGACTGGTTCTTTATTGAGTTTTGTACAGTTTTTTGACTGTTTCTTTATTCAGTTTTCTACAGTTTATTGCCTGGTTCTTTATTGAGTTTTGTACAGTTTATTGACTGGTTCTTTATTGAGTTTTGAATAGTTTATTGACTGGTTCTTTATTGAGTTTTGTACAGTTTATTGACTGTTTTTTTATTGAGTTTTGTACAGTTTATTGACTGTTTCTTTATTTAGTTTTGTATAGTTTATTGACTTTTTCTTTATTTAGTTTTGTACAGTTTATTGACTGGTTCTTTATTTAGTTTTGTACAGTTTATTGACTGGTTCTTTATTGAGTTTTGTACAGTTTATTGACTGTTTCTTTATTGAGTTTTGTACAGTTTATTGACTGGTTCTTTATTGAGTTTTGTACAGTATATTGACTAATTCTTTATTGAGTTTTGTACATTTTATTGACTGGTTCTTTATTCAGTTTTGTACAGTTTATTGACTGGTTCTCTGTTCAGTTTTGTACAGTTTATTGACTGGTTCTTTATTCAGTTTTGTACAGTTTATTTACTGGTTCTTTATGCAGTTTTGTACAGTTTATTGACTGGTTCTTTATTGAGTTTGTGTAAAATTTACTGACTGGTTTTTATTGAGTTTTGTACAGTTTATTGACTGGTTCTTTATTAAGTTTTGTACAGTTTATTGACTGGTTCTTTATTGAGTTTTGTACTGTTCATTGACTAATTCTTTATTGAGTTTTGTACATTTTATTGACTGGTTCTTTATTCAGTTTTGTACATTTTATTGACTGTTTCTTTATTGAGTTTTGTACAGTTTATTGACTGGTTCTTTGTTCAGTTGTGTACAGTTTATTGACTGGTTCTCTATTCAGTTTTGTACAGTTTATTTACTGGTTCTTTATGCAGTTTTGTACAGTTTATTGACTGGTTCTTTATTGAGTTTTGTACAGTTTATTGACTAATTCTTTATTGAGTTTTGTACACTATTTTGACTGGTTCTTTATTCAGTTTTCTACAGTTTTTTGACTGTTTCTTTATTGATTTTTGTACAGTTTTTTGACTGTTTCTTTATTCAGTTTTCTACAGTTGATTGCCTGGTTCTTTATTGAGTTTTGTACAGTTTATTGACTGGTTCTTTATTGAGTTTGTGTAAAATTTATTGACTGGTTTTTTATTGAGTTTTGTATAGTTTCTTGACTGATTCTTTATTGAGTTTTGTACAGTTTTTTGACTGTTTCTTTATTGAGTTTTGTACAGTTTTTTGACTGGTTCTTTATTGAGTTTTGTACAGTTTATTCACTGTTTCTTTATTGAGTTTTGTACTGTTTATTGACTAATTCTTTATTGAGTTTTGTACATTATTTTGACTGGTTCTTTATTCAGTTTTCTACAGTTTTTTGACTGTTTCTTTATTGAGTTTTGTACAGTTTATTGACTGTTTGTTTATTGAGTTTTGTACAGTTTATTGACTGGTTCTTTATTGAGTTTGTGTAAAATGTATTGACTGGTTCTTTATTGAGTTTTGTACAGTTTATTGACTGTTTCTTTACTGAGTTTGTGCACAATTTTTTGACTGGTTCTTTATTGAGTTTTGTACAGTTTATTGACTGTTTCTTTATTGAATTTTGTACAGTTTATTGACAGGTTCTTTATTCAGTTTTGTACAGTTTATTGACAGGTTCTTTATTCGGTTTTGTACAGTTTATTGACTGGTTGTTTATTGAGTTTTGTACAGTTTATTGACTGGTTCTTTATTTAGTTTTGTACAGTTTCTTGACTGTTTCTTTATTGAGTTTTGTACAGTTTATTTACTGTTTCTTTATTGAGTTTTGTACAGTTATTGACTGGTTCTTTATTGAGTTTTGTACAGTTTATTGACTGTTTCTTTATTGAGTTTGTGAACAATTTATTGACTGGTTCTTTATTGAGTTTTGTACAATTTATTGACTGTTTCTTTATTGAGTTTGTGCACAATTTATTGACTGGATCTTTATTGACTTTTGTACAGATTATTGACTGTTTATTTATTGAGTTTTGTACAGTTTATTGACTGGTTCTTTATTCAGTTTTCTACAGTTTATTGACTGGTTCCTTATTGAGTTTTGTACAGTTTATTGACTGGTTCTTTATTGAGTTTTGTACAGTTTTTTGACTGTTTCTTTATTCAGTTTTCTACAGTTTATTGCCTGGTTCTTTAATGAGTTTTGTACAGTTTATTGACTGGTTCTTTATTGAGTTTTGAATAGTTTATTGACTGGTTCTTTATTGAGTTTTGTACAGTTTATTGACTGTTTTTTTATTGAGTTTTGTACAGTTTATTGACTGTTTCTTTATTTAGTTTTGTATAGTTTATTGACTTTTTCTTTATCTAGTTTTGTACAGTTTATTGACTGGTTCTTTATTGAGTTTTGTACAGTTTATTGACTGGTTCTTTATTGAGTTTTGTTCAGTTTATTGACTGGTTCTTTATTGAGTTTTGTACAGTTTATTGACTGGTTCTTTATTGAGTTTTGTACAGTATATTGACTAATTCTTTATTGAGTTTTGTACATTTAATTGACTGGTTCTTTATTCAGTTTTGTACAGTTTATTGACTGGTTCTCTGTTCAGTTTTGTACAGTTTATTGACTGGTTCTTTATTCAGTTTTGTACAGTTTATTTACTGGTTCTTTATGCAGTTTTGTACAGTTTATTGACTGGTTCTTTATTGAGTTTGTGTAAAATTTACTGACTGGTTTTTATTGAGTTTTGTACAGTTTATTGACTGTTTCTTTATTGAGCTTGTGCACAATTTATTGACTGGATCTTTATTTTGTTTTGTACAGTTTATTGACTTGTTCTATATTGAGTTTTGTACAGTTTATTGACTGGTTCTCTATTTAGTTTTGTACAGTTTATTGACTGGTTCTTTATTGAGTTTTGTACAGTTTATTGACTGGTTCTTTATTGAGTTTGTGTACAGTTTATTCACTGTTTCTTTATTGAGTTATGTACTGTTTATTGACTAATTCTTTATTGAGTTTTGTACACTATTTTGACTGGTTCTTTATTCAGTTTTCTACAGTTTTTTGACTGTTTCTTTATTGAGTTTTGTACAGTTTATTGACTGTTTCTTTATTGAGTTTTGTACAGTTTATTGACTGGTTCTTTATTGAGTTTGTGTAAAATGTATTGACTGGTTCTTTATTGAGTTTTGTACAGTTTATTGACTGTTTCTTTATTGAGTCTGTGCACAATTTTTTGACTGGTTCTTTATTGAGTTTTGTACAGTTTATTGACTGTTTCTTTTTTGAATTTTGTACAGTTTATTGACAGGTTCTTTATTCAGTTTTGTACAGTTTATTGACAGGTTCTTTATTCGGTTTTGTACAGTTTATTGACTGGTTGTTTATTGAGTTTTGTACAGTTTATTGACTGTTTCTTTATTTAGTTTTGTACAGTTTCTTGACTGTTTCTTTATTGAGTTTTGTACAGTTTATTGACTGTTTCTTCATTGAGTTTTGTACAGTTATTGACTGGTTCTTTATTGAGTTTTGTACAGTTTATTGACTGTTTCTTTATTTAGTTTTGTACAGTTTCTTGACTGTTTCTTTATTGAGTTTTGTACAGTTTATTGACTGGTTCTTTATTGAGTTTGTGTAAAATGTATTGACTGGTTCTTTATTAAGTTTTGTACAGTTTATTGACTGTTTCTTTATTGAGTTTGTGCACAATTTTTTGACTGGTTCTTTATTGAGTTTTGTACAGTTTATTGACTGTTTCTTTATTGAATTTTGTACAGTTTATTGACTGTTTCTTTATTGAATTTTGTACAGTTTATTGACTGTTTATTTATTGAGTTTTGTACAGTTTATTGACTGGTTCTTTATTGAGTTTTGTACAGTTTATTGACTGGTTCTTTATTGAGTTTTGTACAGTTTATTGACTGGTTCTTTATTGAGTTTTGTACAGTTTATTGACTGTTTCTTTATTGAGTTTTGCTCCGTTTATTGACTGTTTCTTTATTGAGTTTTGTACAGTTTATTGACTGTTTCTTTATTGAGTTTGTGCACAATTTATTGACTAATTCTTTATTGAGTTTTGTACAGTTTATTGACTGGTTCTTTGTTCAGTTTTGTATAGTTTATTGACTGGTTCTTTATTTAGTTTTGTACAGTTTATTGACTGGTTCTTTATTGAGTTTTGTACAGTTTATTGACTGGTTCTTTATTGAGTTTTGATCAGTTTATTGACTGGTTCTTTATTAAGTTTTGTACAGTTTATTGACTGGTTCTTTATTGGGTTTTGTACAGTTTATTGACTGGCTATTTATTGAGTTTTGTTCAGTTTATTGACTGTTTCTCTATTTAGTTTTGTACAGTTTATTGACTGGTTCTTTATTGAGTTTTGTACAGTTTATTGACTGGTTCTTTATTGAGTTTGTGTACAATTTATTGACTGGTTCTTTATTGAATTTTGTACAGTTTATTGACTGTTTCTTTATTTAGTTTTGTACAGTTTATTGACTGTTTCTTTATTGAGTCTTGTACAGTTTATTGACTGGTTCTTTATTCAGTTTTCTACAGTTTATTGACTGGTTCTTTGTTCGGTTTTGTACAGTTTATTGACTGGTTCTTTATTGAGTTTTGTACAGTTTATTGACTGTTTCTTTATTTAGTTTTGTACAGTTTCTTGACTGTTTCTTTATTGAGTTTTGTACAGTTTATTGACTGTTTCTTTATTGAGTTTTGTACAGTTTATTGACTGGTTCTTTATTCAGTTTTGTACAGTTTATTGAATTGTTCTTTATTCGGTTTTGTACAGTTTATTGACTGGTTCTTTATTGAGTTTTGTACAGTTTATTGACTGTTTCTTTATTTAGTTTTGTACAGTTTCTTGACTGTTTCTTTATTGAGTTTTGTTCAGTTATTGCCTGGTTCTTTATTGAGTTTTGTACAGTTTATTGACTGTTTCTTTATTGAGTTTGTGTACAATTTATTGACTGGTTCTTTATTGAGTTTTGTACAGTTTATTGACTGTTTCTTTATTGAGTTTGTGCACAATTTATTTACTGGATCTTTATTGAGTTTTGTACAGTTTATTGACTGTTTTTTTATTCAGTTTTGGACAGTTTATTGACTAGTTCTTTATTGCGTTTTGTACAGTTTATTGACTGGTTCTTTATTGAGTTTTGTACAGTTTATTGACTGGTTCTTTATTGAGTTTGGTTCAGTTTATTGACTGTTTTTTTATTAAGTTTTGTACAGTTTATTGACTGGTTCTTTATTGAGTTTTGTACAGTTCATTGACTAATTCTTTATTGAGTTTTGTACATTTTATTGACTGGTTCTTTATTCAGTTTTGTACATTTTATTGACTGTTTCTTTATTGAGTTTTGTAGAGTTTATTGACTGGTTCTTTGTTCAGTTGTGTACAGTTTATTGACTGGTTCTCTATTCAGTTTTGTACAGTTTATTTACTGGTTCTTTATGCAGTTTTGTACAGTTTATTGACTGGTTCTTTATTGAGTTTTGTACAGTTTATTGACTAATTCTTTATTGAGTTTTGTACACTATTTTGACTGGTTCTTTTTTCAGTTTTCTACAGTTTTTTGACTGTTTCTTTATTGATTTTTGTACAGTTTTTTGACTGTTTCTTTATTCAGTTTTCTACAGTTGATTGCCTGGTTCTTTATTGAGTTTTGTACAGTTTATTGAATGGTTCTTTATTGAGTTTGTGTAAAATTTATTGACTGGTTTTTTATTGAGTTTTGTATAGTTTCTTGACTGATTCTTTATTGAGTTTTGTACAGTTTTTTGACTGTTTCTTTATTGAGTTTTGTACAGTTTTTTGCCTGGTTCTTTATTGAGTTTTGTACAGTTTATTGACTGTTTGTTTATTGAGTTTTGTACAGTTTATTGACTGGTTCTTTATTGAGTTTTGTACAGTTTATTGACTGTTTCTTTATTGAGTTTTGTACAGTTTATTGACTGGTTCTTTATTGAGTTTGTGTAAAATGTATTGACTGGTTCTTTATTGAGTTTTGTACAGTTTATTGACTGTTTCTTTATTGAGTTTGTGCACAATTTTTTGACTGGTTCTTTATTGAGTTTTGTACAGTTTATTGACTGTTTCTTTATTGAATTTTGTACAGTTTATTGACAGGTTCTTTATTCAGTTTTGTACAGTTTATTGACAGGTTCTTTATTCGGTTTTGTACAGTTTATTGACTGGTTGTTTATTGAGTTTTGTACAGTTTATTGACTGTTTCTTTATTTAGTTTTGTACAGTTTCTTGACTGTTTCTTTATTGAGTTTTGTACAGTTTATTGACTGTTTCTTTATTGAGTTTTGTACAGTTATTGACTGGTTCTTTATTGAGTTTTGTACAGTTTATTGACTGTTTCTTTATTGAGTTTGTGAACAATTTATTGACTGGTTCTTTATTGAGTTTTGTACAATTTATTGACTGTTTCTTTATTGAGTTTGTGAACAATTTATTGACTGGATCTTTATTGAGTTTTGTACAGTTTATTGACTGTTTCTTTATTTAGTTTTGTACAGTTTCTTGACTGTTTCTTTATTGAGTTTTGTTCAGTTATTGCCTGGTTCTTTATTGAGTTTTGTACAGTTTATTGACTGTTTCTTTATTGAGTTTGTGTACAATTTATTGACTGGTTCTTTATTGAGTTTTGTACAGTTTATTGACTGTTTCTTTATTGAGTTTGTGCACAATTTATTTACTGGATCTTTATTGAGTTTTGTACAGTTTATTGACTGTTTATTTATTGAGTTTTGTACAGTTTATTGACTGGTTCTTTATTGCGTTTTGTACAGTTTATTGACTGGTTCTTTATTGAGTTTTGTACAGTTTATTGACTGGTTCTTTATTGAGTTTTGTTCAGTTTATTGACTGTTTTTTTATTAAGTTTTGTACAGTTTATTGACTGGTTCTTTATTGAGTTTTGTACAGTTCATTGACTAATTCTTTATTGAGTTTTGTACATTTTATTGACTGGTTCTTTATTCAGTTTTGTACATTTTATTGACTGTTTCTTTATTGAGTTTTGTAGAGTTTATTGACTGGTTCTTTGTTCAGTTGTGTACAGTTTATTGACTGGTTCTCTATTCAGTTTTGTACAGTTTATTTACTGGTTCTTTATGCAGTTTTGTACAGTTTATTGACTGGTTCTTTATTGAGTTTTGTACAGTTTATTGACTAATTCTTTATTGAGTTTTGTACACTATTTTGACTGGTTCTTTTTTCAGTTTTCTACAGTTTTTTGACTGTTTCTTTATTGATTTTTGTACAGTTTTTTGACTGTTTCTTTATTCAGTTTTCTACAGTTGATTGCCTGGTTCTTTATTGAGTTTTGTACAGTTTATTGACTGGTTCTTTATTGAGTTTGTGTAAAATTTATTGACTGGTTTTTTATTGAGTTTTGTATAGTTTCTTGACTGATTCTTTATTGAGTTTTGTACAGTTTTTTGACTGTTTCTTTATTGAGTTTTGTACAGTTTTTTGACTGGTTCTTTATTGAGTTTTGTACAGTTTATTGACTGTTTCTTTATTGAGTTTTGTACTGTTTATTGACTAATTCTTTATTGAGTTTTGTACATTATTTTGACTGGTTCTTTATTCAGTTTTCTACAGTTTTTTGACTGTTTCTTTATTGAGTTTTGTACAGTTTATTGACTGTTTGTTTATTGAGTTTTGTACAGTTTATTGACTGGTTCTTTATTGAGTTTGTGTAAAATGTATTGACTGGTTCTTTATTGAGTTTTGTACAGTTTATTGACTGTTTCTTTATTGAGTTTGTGCACAATTTTTTGACTGGTTCTTTATTGAGTTTTGTACAGTTTATTGACTGTTTCTTTATTGAATTTTGTACAGTTTATTGACAGGTTCTTTATTCAGTTTTGTACAGTTTATTGACAGGTTCTTTATTCGGTTTTGTACAGTTTATTGACTGGTTGTTTTTTGAGTTTTGTACAGTTTATTGACTGTTTCTTTATTTAGTTTTGTACAGTTTCTTGACTGTTTCTTTATTGAGTTTTGTACAGTTTATTGACTGTTTCTTTATTGAGTTTTGTACAGTTATTGACTGGTTCTTTATTGAGTTTTGTACAGTTTATTGACTGTTTCTTTATTGAGTTTGTGAACAATTTATTGACTGGTTCTTTATTGAGTTTTGTACAATTTATTGACTGTTTCTTTATTGAGTTTGTGCACAATTTATTGACTGGATCTTTATTGAGTTTTGTACAGATTATTGACTGGATCTTTATTCAGTTTTCTACAGTTTATTGACTGGTTCTTTATTGAGTTTTGTACAGTTTATTGACTGGTTCTTTATTGAGTTTTGTACAGTTTTTTGACTGTTTCTTTATTCAGTTTTCTACAGTTTATTGCCTGGTTCTTTATTGAGTTTTGTACAGTTTATTGACTGGTTCTTTATTGAGTTTTGAATAGTTTATTGACTGGTTCTTTATTGAGTTTTGTACAGTTTATTGACTGTTTTTTTATTGAGTTTTGTACAGTTTATTGACTGTTTCTTTATTTAGTTTTTTATAGTTTATTGACTTTTTCTTTATTTAGTTTTGTACAGTTTATTGACTGGTTCTTTATTGAGTTTTGTACAGTTTATTGACTGGTTCTTTATTGAGTTTTGTTCAGTTTATTGACTGGTTCTTTATTGAGTTTTGTACAGTTTATTGACTGGTTCTTTATTGAGTTTTGTACAGTATATTGACTAATTCTTTATTGAGTTTTGTACATTTTATTGACTGGTTCTTTATTCAGTTTTGTACAGTTTATTGACTGGTTCTCTGTTCAGTTTTGTACAGTTTATTGACTGGTTCTTTATTCAGTTTTGTACAGTTTATTTACTGGTTCTTTATGCAGTTTTGTACAGTTTATTGACTGGTTCTTTATTGAGTTTGTGTAAAATTTACTGACTGGTTTTTATTGAGTTTTGTACAGTTTATTGACTGGTTCTTTATTAAGTTTTGTACAGTTTATTGACTGGTTCTTTATTGAGTTTTGTACTGTTCATTGACTAATTCTTTATTGAGTTTTGTACATTTTATTGACTTCTTCTTTATTTAGTTTTGTACATTTTATTGACTGTTTCTTTATTGAGTTTTGTACAGTTTATTGACTGGTTCTTTGTTCAGTTGTGTACAGTTTATTGACTGGTTCTCTATTCAGTTTTGTACAGTTTATTTACTGGTTCTTTATGCAGTTTTGTACAGTTTATTGACTGGTTCTTTATTGAGTTTTGTACAGTTTATTGACTAATTCTTTATTGAGTTTTGTACACTATTTTGACTGGTTCTTAATTCAGTTTTCTACAGTTTTTTGACTGTTTCTTTATTGATTTTTGTACAGTTTTTTGACTGTTTCTTTATTCAGTTTTCTACAGTTGATTGCCTGGTTCTTTATTGAGTTTTGTACAGTTTATTGACTGGTTCTTTATTGAGTTTGTGTAAAATTTATTGACTGGTTTTTTATTGAGTTTTGTATAGTTTCTTGACTGATTCTTTATTGAGTTTTGTACAGTTTTTTGACTGTTTCTTTATTGAGTTTTGTACAGTTTTTTGACTGGTTCTTTATTGAGTTTTGTACAGTTTATTCACTGTTTCTTTATTGAGTTTTGTACTGTTTATTGACTAATTCTTTATTGAGTTTTGTACATTATTTTGACTGGTTCTTTATTCAGTTTTCTACAGTTTTTTGACTGTTTCTTTATTGAGTTTTGTACAGTTTATTGACTGTTTGTTTATTGAGTTTTGTACAGTTTATTGACTGGTTCTTTATTGAGTTTGTGTAAAATGTATTGACTGGTTCTTTATTGAGTTTTGTACAGTTTATTGACTGTTTCTTTACTGAGTTTGTGCACAATTTTTTGACTGGTTCTTTATTGAGTTTTGTACAGTTTATTGACTGTTTCTTTATTGAATTTTGTACAGTTTATTGACAGGTTCTTTATTCAGTTTTGTACAGTTTATTGACAGGTTCTTTATTCGGTTTTGTACAGTTTATTGACTGGTTGTTTATTGAGTTTTGTACAGTTTATTGACTGTTTCTTTATTTAGTTTTGTACAGTTTCTTGACTGTTTCTTTATTGAGTTTTGTACAGTTTATTTACTGTTTCTTTATTGAGTTTTGTACAGTTATTGACTGGTTCTTTATTGAGTTTTGTACAGTTTATTGACTGTTTCTTTATTGAGTTTGTGAACAATTTATTGACTGGTTCTTTATTGAGTTTTGTACAATTTATTGACTGTTTCTTTATTGAGTTTGTGCACAATTTATTGACTGGATCTTTATTGACTTTTGTACAGATTATTGACTGTTTATTTATTGAGTTTTGTACAGTTTATTGACTGGTTCTTTATTCAGTTTTCTACAGTTTATTGACTGGTTCCTTATTGAGTTTTGTACAGTTTATTGACTGGTTCTTTATTGAGTTTTGTACAGTTTTTTGACTGTTTCTTTATTCAGTTTTCTACAGTTTATTGCCTGGTTCTTTAATGAGTTTTCTACAGTTTTTTTACTGTTTCTTTATTGAGTTTTGTACAGTTTATTGACTGTTTCTTTATTGAGTTTTGTACAGTTTATTGACTGTTTTTTTATTGAGTTTTGTACAGTTTATTGACTGTTTCTTTATTTAGTTTTGTATAGTTTATTGACTTTTTCTTTATCTAGTTTTGTACAGTTTATTGACTGGTTCTTTATTGAGTTTTGTATAGTTTATTCACTGGTTCTTTATGCAGTTTTGTACAGTTTATTGACTGGTTCTTTATTGAGTTTTGTACAGTTTATTGACTGGTTCTTTATTGAGTTTTGTACAGTATATTGACTAATTCTTTATTGAGTTTTGTACATTTAATTGACTGGTTCTTTATTCAGTTTTGTACAGTTTATTGACTGGTTCTCTGTTCAGTTTTGTACAGTTTATTGACTGGTTCTTTATTCAGTTTTGTACAGTTTATTTACTGGTTCTTTATGCAGTTTTGTACAGTTTATTGACTGGTTCTTTATTGAGTTTGTGTAAAATTTACTGACTGGTTTTTATTGAGTTTTGTACAGTTTATTGACTGTTTCTTTATTGAGCTTGTGCACAATTTATTGACTGGATCTTTATTTTGTTTTGTACAGTTTATTGACTTGTTCTATATTGAGTTTTGTACAGTTTATTGACTGGTTCTCTATTTAGTTTTGTACAGTTTATTGACTGGTTCTTTATTGAGTTTTGTACAGTTTATTGACTGGTTCTTTATTGAGTTTGTGTACAGTTTATTCACTGTTTCTTTATTGAGTTATGTACTGTTTATTGACTAATTCTTTATTGAGTTTTGTACACTATTTTGACTGGTTCTTTATTCAGTTTTCTACAGTTTTTTGACTGTTTCTTTATTGAGTTTTGTACAGTTTATTGACTGTTTCTTTATTGAGTTTTGTACAGTTTATTGACTGGTTCTTTATTGAGTTTGTGTAAAATGTATTGACTGGTTCTTTATTGAGTTTTGTACAGTTTATTGACTGTTTCTTTATTGAGTTTGTGCACAATTTTTTGACTGGTTCTTTATTGAGTTTTGTACAGTTTATTGACTGTTTCTTTTTTGAATTTTGTACAGTTTATTGACAGGTTCTTTATTCAGTTTTGTACAGTTTATTGACAGGTTCTTTATTCGGTTTTGTACAGTTTATTGACTGGTTGTTTATTGAGTTTTGTACAGTTTATTGACTGTTTCTTTATTTAGTTTTGTACAGTTTCTTGACTGTTTCTTTATTGAGTTTTGTACAGTTTATTGACTGTTTCTTCATTGAGTTTTGTACAGTTATTGACTGGTTCTTTATTGAGTTTTGTACAGTTTATTGACTGTTTCTTTATTTAGTTTTGTACAGTTTCTTGACTGTTTCTTTATTGAGTTTTGTACAGTTTATTGACTGGTTCTTTATTGAGTTTGTGTAAAATGTATTGACTGGTTCTTTATTAAGTTTTGTACAGTTTATTGACTGTTTCTTTATTGAGTTTGTGCACAATTTTTTGACTGGTTCTTTATTGAGTTTTGTACAGTTTATTGACTGTTTCTTTATTGAATTTTGTACAGTTTATTGACTGGATCTTTATTGAGTTTTGTACAGTTTATTGACTGTTTATTTATTGAGTTTTGTACAGTTTATTGACTGGTTCTTTATTGAGTTTTGTACAGTTTATTGACTGGTTCTTTATTGAGTTTTGTACAGTTTATTGACTGGTTCTTTATTGAGTTTTGTACAGTTTATTGACTGTTTCTTTATTGAGTTTTGCACCGTTTATTGACTGTTTCTTTATTGAGTTTTGTACAGTTTATTGACTGTTTCTTTATTGAGTTTGTGCACAATTTATTGACTAATTCTTTATTGAGTTTTGTACAGTTTATTGACTGGTTCTTTGTTCAGTTTTGTATAGTTTATTGACTGGTTCTTTATTTAGTTTTGTACAGTTTATTGACTGGTTCTTTATTGAGTTTTGTACAGTTTATTGACTGGTTCTTTATTGAGTTTTGATCAGTTTATTGACTGGTTCTTTATTAAGTTTTGTACAGTTTATTGACTGGTTCTTTATTGGGTTTTGTACAGTTTATTGACTGGCTATTTATTGAGTTTTGTTCAGTTTATTGACTGTTTCTCTATTTAGTTTTGTACAGTTTATTGACTGGTTCTTTATTGAGTTTTGTACAGTTTATTGACTGGTTCTTTATTGAGTTTGTGTACAATTTATTGACTGGTTCTTTATTGAATTTTGTACAGTTTATTGACTGTTTCTTTATTTAGTTTTGTACAGTTTATTGACTGTTTCTTTATTGAGTCTTGTACAGTTTATTGACTGGTTCTTTATTGAGTTTTGTACAGTTTATTGACTGGTTCTTTGTTCGGTTTTGTACAGTTTATTGACTGGTTCTTTATTGAGTTTTGTACAGTTTATTGACTGTTTCTTTATTTAGTTTTGTACAGTTTCTTGACTGTTTCTTTATTGAGTTTTGTACAGTTTATTGACTGTTTCTTTATTGAGTTTTGTACAGTTTATTGACTGGTTCTTTATTCAGTTTTGTACAGTTTATTGAATTGTTCTTTATTCGGTTTTGTACAGTTTATTGACTGGTTCTTTATTGAGTTTTGTACAGTTTATTGACTGTTTCTTTATTTAGTTTTGTACAGTTTCTTGACTGTTTCTTTATTGAGTTTTGTTCAGTTATTGCCTGGTTCTTTATTGAGTTTTGTACAGTTTATTGACTGGTTCTTTATTGAGTTTGTGTACAATTTATTGACTGGTTCTTTATTGAGTTTTGTACAGTTTATTGACTGTTTCTTTATTGAGTTTGTGCACAATTTATTTACTGGATCTTTATTGAGTTTTGTACAGTTTATTGACTGTTTATTTATTGAGTTTTGTACAGTTTATTGACTGGTTCTTTATTGCGTTTTGTACAGTTTATTGACTGGTTCTTTATTGAGTTTTGTACAGTTTTTTGACTGGTTCTTTATTGAGTTTTGTTCAGTTTATTGACTGTTTTTTTATTAAGTTTTGTACAGTTTATTGACTGGTTCTTTATTGAGTTTTGTACAGTTCATTGACTAATTCTTTATTGAGTTTTGTACATTTTATTGACTGGTTCTTTATTCAGTTTTGTACATTTTATTGACTGTTTCTTTATTGAGTTTTGTAGAGTTTATTGACTGGTTCTTTGTTCAGTTGTGTACAGTTTATTGACTGGTTCTCTATTCAGTTTTGTACAGTTTATTTACTGGTTCTTTATGCAGTTTTGTACAGTTTATTGACTGGTTCTTTATTGAGTTTTGTACAGTTTATTGACTAATTCTTTATTGAGTTTTGTACACTATTTTGACTGGTTCTTTTTTCAGTTTTCTACAGTTTTTTGACTGTTTCTTTATTGATTTTTGTACAGTTTTTTGACTGTTTCTTTATTCAGTTTTCTACAGTTGATTGCCTGGTTCTTTATTGAGTTTTGTACAGTTTATTGACTGGTTCTTTATTGAGTTTGTGTAAAATTTATTGACTGGTTTTTTATTGAGTTTTGTATAGTTTCTTGACTGATTCTTTATTGAGTTTTGTACAGTTTTTTGACTGTTTCTTTATTGAGTTTTGTACAGTTTTTTGCCTGGTTCTTTATTGAGTTTTGTACAGTTTATTGACTGTTTGTTTATTGAGTTTTGTACAGTTTATTGACTGGTTCTTTATTGAGTTTTGTACAGTTTATTGACTGTTTCTTTATTGAGTTTTGTACAGTTTATTGACTGGTTCTTTATTGAGTTTGTGTAAAATGTATTGACTGGTTCTTTATTGAGTTTTGTACAGTTGATTGACTGTTTCTTTATTGAGTTTGTGCACAATTTTTTGACTGGTTCTTTATTGAGTTTTGTACAGTTTATTGACTGTTTCTTTATTGAATTTTGTACAGTTTATTGACAGGTTCTTTATTCAGTTTTGTACAGTTTATTGACAGGTTCTTTATTCGGTTTTGTACAGTTTATTGACTGGTTGTTTATTGAGTTTTGTACAGTTTATTGACTGTTTCTTTATTTAGTTTTGTACAGTTTCTTGACTGTTTCTTTATTGAGTTTTGTACAGTTTATTGACTGTTTCTTTATTGAGTTTTGTACAGTTATTGACTGGTTCTTTATTGAGTTTTGTACAGTTTATTGACTGTTTCTTTATTGAGTTTGTGAACAATTTATTGACTGGTTCTTTATTGAGTTTTGTACAATTTATTGACTGTTTCTTTATTGAGTTTGTGAACAATTTATTGACTGGATCTTTATTGAGTTTTGTACAGTTTATTGACTGTTTCTTTATTTAGTTTTGTACAGTTTCTTGACTGTTTCTTTATTGAGTTTTGTTCAGTTATTGCCTGGTTCTTTATTGAGTTTTGTACAGTTTATTGACTGTTTCTTTATTGAGTTTGTGTACAATTTATTGACTGGTTCTTTATTGAGTTTTGTACAGTTTATTGACTGTTTCTTTATTGAGTTTGTGCACAATTTATTTACTGGATCTTTATTGAGTTTTGTACAGTTTATTGACTGTTTATTTATTGAGTTTTGTACAGTTTATTGACTGGTTCTTTATTGCGTTTTGTACAGTTTATTGACTGGTTCTTTATTGAGTTTTGTACAGTTTATTGACTGGTTCTTTATTGAGTTTTGTTCAGTTTATTGACTGTTTTTTTATTAAGTTTTGTACAGTTTATTGACTGGTTCTTTATTGAGTTTTGTACAGTTCATTGACTAATTCTTTATTGAGTTTTGTACATTTTATTGACTGGTTCTTTATTCAGTTTTGTACATTTTATTGACTGTTTCTTTATTGAGTTTTGTAGAGTTTATTGACTGGTTCTTTGTTCAGTTGTGTACAGTTTATTGACTGGTTCTCTATTCAGTTTTGTACAGTTTATTTACTGGTTCTTTATGCAGTTTTGTACAGTTTATTGACTGGTTCTTTATTGAGTTTTGTACAGTTTATTGACTAATTCTTTATTGAGTTTTGTACACTATTTTGACTGGTTCTTTTTTCAGTTTTCTACAGTTTTTTGACTGTTTCTTTATTGATTTTTGTACAGTTTTTTGACTGTTTCTTTATTCAGTTTTCTACAGTTGATTGCCTGGTTCTTTATTGAGTTTTGTACAGTTTATTGACTGGTTCTTTATTGAGTTTGTGTAAAATTTATTGACTGGTTTTTTATTGAGTTTTGTATAGTTTCTTGACTGATTCTTTATTGAGTTTTGTACAGTTTTTTGACTGTTTCTTTATTGAGTTTTGTACAGTTTTTTGACTGGTTCTTTATTGAGTTTTGTACAGTTTATTGACTGTTTGTTTATTGAGTTTTGTACAGTTTATTGACTGGTTCTTTATTGAGTTTTGTACAGTTTATTGACTGTTTCTTTATTGAGTTTTGTACAGTTTATTGACTGGTTCTTTATTGAGTTTGTGTAAAATGTATTGACTGGTTCTTTATTGAGTTTTGTACAGTTTATTGACTGTTTCTTTATTGAGTTTGTGCACAATTTTTTGACTGGTTCTTTATTGAGTTTTGTACAGTTTATTGACTGTTTCTTTATTGAATTTTGTACAGTTTATTGACAGGTTCTTTATTCAGTTTTGTACAGTTTATTGACAGGTTCTTTATTCGGTTTTGTACAGTTTATTGACTGGTTGTTTATTGAGTTTTGTACAGTTTATTGACTGTTTCTTTATTTAGTTTTGTACAGTTTCTTGACTGTTTCTTTATTGAGTTTTGTACAGTTTATTGACTGTTTCTTTATTGAGTTTTGTACAGTTATTGACTGGTTCTTTATTGAGTTTTGTACAGTTTATTGACTGTTTCTTTATTGAGTTTGTGAACAATTTATTGACTGGTTCTTTATTGAGTTTTGTACAATTTATTGACTGTTTCTTTATTGAGTTTGTGAACAATTTATTGACTGGATCTTTATTGAGTTTTGTACAGATTATTGACTGTTTATTTATTGAGTTTTGTACAGTTTATTGACTGGTTCTTTATTCAGTTTTCTACAGTTTATTGACTGGTTCTTTATTGAGTTTTGTACAGTTTATTGACTGGTTCTTTATTGAGTTTTGTACAGTTTTTTGACTGTTTCTTTATTCAGTTTTCTACAGTTTATTGCCTGGTTCTTTATTGAGTTTTGTACAGTTTATTGACTGGTTCTTTATTGAGTTTTGAATAGTTTATTGACTGGTTCTTTATTGAGTTTTGTACAGTTTATTGACTGTTTTTTTATTGAGTTTTGTACAGTTTATTGACTGTTTCTTTATTTAGTTTTGTATAGTTTATTGACTTTTTCTTTATTTAGTTTTGTACAGTTTATTGACTGGTTCTTTATTGAGTTTTGTACAGTTTATTGACTGTTTTTTTATTGAGTTTTGTACAGTTTATTGACTGTTTCTTTATTTAGTTTTGTATAGTTTATTGACTTTTTCTTTATTTAGTTTTGTACAGTTTATTGACTGGTTCTTTATTGAGTTTTGTACAGTTTATTGACTGGTTCTTTATTGAGTTTTGTACAGTTTATTGACTGGTTCTTTATTGAGTTTTGTACAGTTTATTGACTGGTTCTTTATTGAGTTTTGTACAGTATATTGACTAATTCTTTATTGAGTTTTGTACATTTTATTGACTGGTTCTTTATTCAGTTTTGTACAGTTTATTGACTGGTTCTCTGTTCAGTTTTGTACAGTTTATTGACTGGTTCTTTATTCAGTTTTGTACAGTTTATTTACTGCTTCTTTATGCAGTTTTGTACAGTTTATTGACTGGTTCTTTATTGAGTTTGTGTAAAATTTACTGACTGGTTTTTATTGAGTTTTGTACAGTTTATTGACTGGTTCTTTATTAAGTTTTGTACAGTTTATTGACTGGTTCTTTATTGAGTTTTGTACAGTTCATTGACTAATTCTTTATTGAGTTTTGTACATTTTATTGACTGGTTCTTTATTCAGTTTTGTACATTTTATTGACTGTTTCTTTATTGAGTTTTGTACAGTTTATTGACTGGTTCTTTGTTCAGTTGTGTACAGTTTATTGACTGGTTCTCTATTCAGTTTTGTACAGTTTATTTACTGGTTCTTTATGCAGTTTTGTACAGTTTATTGACTGGTTCTTTATTGAGTTTTGTACAGTTTATTGACTAATTCTTTATTGAGTTTTGTACACTATTTTGACTGGTTCTTAATTCAGTTTTCTACAGTTTTTTGACTGTTTCTTTATTGATTTTTGTACAGTTTTTTGACTGTTTCTTTATTCAGTTTTCTACAGTTGATTGCCTGGTTCTTTATTGAGTTTTGTACAGTTTATTGACTGGTTCTTTATTGAGTTTGTGTAAAATTTATTGACTGGTTTTTATTGAGTTTTGTATAGTTTCTTGACTGATTCTTTATTGAGTTTTGTACAGTTTTTTGACTGTTTCTTTATTGAGTTTTGTACAGTTTTTTGACTGGTTCTTTATTGAGTTTTGTACAGTTTATTCACTGTTTCTTTATTGAGTTTTGTACTGTTTATTGACTAATTCTTTATTGAGTTTTGTACATTATTTTGACTGGTTCTTTATTCAGTTTTCTACAGTTTTTTGACTGTTTCTTTATTGAGTTTTGTACAGTTTATTGACTGTTTGTTTATTGAGTTTTGTACAGTTTATTGACTGGTTCTTTATTGAGTTTGTGTAAAATGTATTGACTGGTTCTTTATTGAGTTTTGTACAGTTTATTGACTGTTTCTTTACTGAGTTTGTGCACAATTTTTTGACTGGTTCTTTATTGAGTTTTGTACAGTTTATTGACTGTTTCTTTATTGAATTTTGTACAGTTTATTGACAGGTTCTTTATTCAGTTTTGTACAGTTTATTGACAGGTTCTTTATTCGGTTTTGTACAGTTTATTGACTGGTTGTTTATTGAGTTTTGTACAGTTTATTGACTGTTTCTTTATTTAGTTTTGTACAGTTTCTTGACTGTTTCTTTATTGAGTTTTGTACAGTTTATTTACTGTTTCTTTATTGAGTTTTGTACAGTTATTGACTGGTTCTTTATTGAGTTTTGTACAGTTTATTGACTGTTTCTTTATTGAGTTTGTGAGCAATTTATTGACTGGTTCTTTATTGAGTTTTGTACAATTTATTGACTGTTTCTTTATTGAGTTTGTGCACAATTTATTGACTGGATCTTTATTGAGTTTTGTACAGATTATTGACTGTTTATTTATTGAGTTTTGTACAGTTTATTGACTGGTTCTTTATTCAGTTTTCTACAGTTTATTGAGTGGTTCCTTATTGAGTTTTGTACAGTTTATTGACTGGTTCTTTATTGAGTTTTGTACAGTTTTTTGACTGTTTCTTTATTCAGTTTTCTACAGTTTATTGCCTGGTTCTTTAATGAGTTTTGTACAGTTTAATGACTGGTTCTTTATTGAGTTTTGAATAGTTTATTGACTGGTTCTTTATTGAGTTTTGTACAGTTTATTGACTGTTTTTTTATTGAGTTTTGTACAGTTTATTGACTGTTTCTTTATTTAGTTTTGTATAGTTTATTGACTTTTTCTTTATCTAGTTTTGTACAGTTTATTGACTGGTTCTTTATTGAGTTTTGTACAGTTTATTGACTGGTTCTTTATTGAGTTTTGTTCAGTTTATTGACTGGTTCTTTATTGAGTTTTGTACAGTTTATTGACTGGTTCTTTATTGAGTTTTGTACAGTATATTGACTAATTCTTTATTGAGTTTTGTACATTTTATTGACTGGTTCTTTATTCAGTTTTGTACAGTTTATTGACTGGTTCTCTGTTCAGTTTTGTACAGTTTATTGACTGGTTCTTTATTCAGTTTTGTACAGTTTATTTACTGGTTCTTTATGCAGTTTTGTACAGTTTATTGACTGGTTCTTTTTTGAGTTTGTGTAAAATTTACTGACTGGTTTTTATTGAGTTTTGTACAGTTTATTGACTGTTTCTTTATTGAGCTTGTGCACAATTTATTGACTGGATCTTTATTTTGTTTTGTACAGTTTATTGACTTGTTCTATATTGAGTTTTGTACAGTTTATTGACTGGTTCTTTATTGAGTTTTGTTCAGTTTATTGACTGGTTCTTTATTGAGTTTTGTACCGTTTATTGACTGTTTCTTTATTGAGTTTTGTACAGTTGATTGACTGGTTCTTTATTGAGTTTTGTACAGTTTATTGACTGGTTCTTTATTGAGTTTTGTTCAGTTTATTGACTGTTTCTCTATTTAGTTTTGTACAGTTTATTGACTGGTTCTTTATTGAGTTTTGTACAGTTTATTGACTGGTTCTTTATTGAGTTTGTGTACAGTTTATTCACTGTTTCTTTATTGAGTTATGTACTGTTTATTGACTAATTCTTTATTGAGTTTTGTACACTATTTTGACTGGTTCTTAATTCAGTTTTCTACAGTTTTTTTACTGTTTCTTTATTGAGTTTTGTACAGTTTATTGACTGTTTCTTTATTGAGTTTTGTACAGTTTATTGACTGGTTATTTATTGAGTTTGTGTAAAATGTATTGACTGGTTCTTTATTGAGTTTTGTACAGTTTATTGACTGTTTCTTTATTGAGTTTGTGCACAATTTTTTGACTGGTTCTTTATTGAGTTTTGTACAGTTTATTGACTGTTTCTTTATTGAATTTTGTACAGTTTATTGACAGGTTCTTTATTCAGTTTTGTACAGTTTATTGACAGGTTCTTTATTCGGTTTTGTACAGTTTATTGACTGGTTGTTTATTGAGTTTTGTACAGTTTATTGACTGTTTCTTTATTTAGTTTTGTACAGTTTCTTGACTGTTTCTTTATTGAGTTTTGTACAGTTTATTGACTGTTTCTTCATTGAGTTTTGTACAGTTATTGACTGGTTCTTTATTGAGTTTTGTACAGTTTATTGACTGTTTCTTTATTGAGTTTGTGAACAATTTATTGACTGGTTCTTTATTGAGTTTTGTGCAATTTATTGACTGTTTCTTTATTGAGTTTGTGCACAATTTATTGACTGGATCTTTATTGAGTTTTGTACAGATTATTGACTAATTTTTTATTGAGTTTTGTACAGTTTATTGACTGGTTCTTTATTCAGTTTTCTACAGTTTATTGACTGGTTCTTTATTGAGTTTTGTACAGTTTATTGACTGGTTCTTTATTGAGTTTTGTACAGTTTTTTGACTGTTTCTTTATTCAGTTTTCTACAGTTTATTGCCTGTTTCGTTATTGAGTTTTGTACAGTTTATTGACTGGTTCTTTATTGAGTTTTGTATAGTTTATTGACTGGTTCTTTATTGAGTTTTGTACAGTTTATTGACGGTTTCTTTATTGAGTTTTGTACAGTTTATTGACTGTTTCTTTATTTAGTTTTGTATAGTTTATTGACTGGTTCTTTATTTAGTTTTGTACAGTTTATTGACTGGTTCTTTATTGAGTTTTGTACAGTTTATTGACTGGTTCTTTATTGAGTTTTGTTCAGTTTATTGACTGGTTCTTTATTGAGTTTTGTACAGTTTATTGACTGGTTCTTTATTGAGTTTTGTACGGTATATTGACTAATTCTTTATTGAGTTTTGTACATTTTATTGACTGGTTCTTCAGTCAGTTTTGTACATTTTATTGAGTGTTTCTTTATTGAGTTTTGTACAGTTTATTGACTGCTTCTTTGTTCAGTTTTGTACAGTTTATTGACTGGTTCTTTATTCAGTTTTGTACAGTTTATTTACTGGTTCTTTATGCAGTTTTGTACAGTTTATTGACTGGCTCTTTATTGAGTTTGTGTTAAATTTATTGACTGGTTTTTATTGAGTTTTGTACAGTTTATTGACTGTTTCTTTATTGAGTTTGTGCACAATTTATTGACTGGTTCTTTATTTTGTTTTGTACAGTTTATTGACTTGTTCTTTATTGAGCTTTGTACAGTTTATTGACTGGTTCTTTATTGAGTTTTGTTCAGTTTATTGACTGGTTCTTTATTGAGTTTTGTACAGTTTATTGACTGTTTCTTTATTGAGTTTTGTACAGTTTATTGACTGGTTCTTTATTGAGTTTTGTTCAGTTTATTGACTGTTTCTCTATTTAGTTTTGTACAGTTTATTGACTGGTTCTTTATTGAGTTTTGTACAGTTTATTGACTGGTTCTTTATTGGGTTTGTGTACAGTTTATTCACTGTTTCTTTATTGAGTTTTGTACTGTTTATTGACTAATTCTTTATTGAGTTTTGTACACTATTTTGACTGGTTCTTTATTCAGTTTTCTACAGTTTTTTGACTCTTTCTTTATTGAGTTTTGTACAGTTTATTGACTGTTTCTTTATTGAGTTTTGTTCAGTTTATTGACTTGTTCTTTATTGAGTTTGTGTAAAATGTATTGACTGGTTCTTTATTGAGTTTTGTACAGTTTATTGACTGGTTCTTTATTGAGTTTGTGTACAGTTTATTCACTGTTTCTTTATTGAGTTTTGTACTGTTTATTGACTAATTCTTTATTGAGTTTTGTACACTATTTTGACTGGTTCTTTATTCAGTTTTCTACAGTTTTTTGACTGTTTCTTTATTGAGTTTTGTACAGTGTATTGACTGTTTCTTTATTGAGTTTTGTACAGTTTATTGACTGTTTCTTTATTGAATTTTGTACAGTTTATTGACAGGTTCTTTATTCAGTTTTGTACAGTTTATTGACAGGTTCTTTATTCGGTTTTGTACAGTTTATTGACTGGTTGTTTATTGAGTTTTGTACAGTTTATTGACTGTTTCTTTATTGAGTTTTGTACAGTTATTGACTGGTTCTTTATTGAGTTTTGTACAGTTTATTGACTGTTTATTTATTGAGTTTTGTACAGTTATTGACTGCTTCTTTATTGAGTTTTGTACAATTTATTGACTGTTTCTTTATTGAGTTTGTGCTCAATTTATTGACTGGATCTTTATTGAGTTTTGTACAGATTATTGGCTGTTTATTTATTGAGTATTGTACAGTTTATTGACTGGTTCTTTATTGAGTTTTGTTCAGTTTATTGACTGGTTCTTTATTGAGTTTTGTACAGTTTATTGACTGGTTCTTTATTGAGTTTTGTACAGTATATTGACTAATTTTTTATTGAGTTTTGTACAATTTATTGACTGGTTCTTCAGTCAGTTTTGTACATTTTATTGACTGTTTCTTTATTGAGTTTTGTACAGTTTATTGACTGGTTCTTTGTTCAGTTTTGTACAGTTTATTGACTGGTTCTTTATTGAGTTTTGTACAGTTTATTGACTGGTTCTTTATTGAGTTTTGTACAGTATATTGACTAATTCTTTATTGAGTTTTGTACATTTTATTGACTGGTTCTTCAGTCAGTTTTGTACATTTTATTGACTGTTTCTTTATTGAGTTTTGTACAGTTTATTGACTGCTTCTTTGTTCAGTTTTGTACAGTTTATTGACTGGTTCTTTATTCAGTTTTGTACAGTTTATTTACTGGTTCTTTATGCAGTTTTGTACAGTTTATTGAATGGTTCTTTATAGAGTTTTCTACAGTTTATTGACTGGTTCTTTATTGAGTTTTGTACAGTTTATTGACTGGTTCTTTATTGAGTTTTGTACAGTATATTGACTAATTCTTTATTGAGTTTTGTACATTTTATTGACTGGTTCTTCAGTCAGTTTTGTACATTTTATTGACTGTTTCTTTATTGAGTTTTGTACAGTTTATTGACTGCTTCTTTGTTCAGTTTTGTACAGTTTATTGACTGGTTCTTTATTCAGTTTTGTACAGTTTATTTACTGGTTCTTTATGCAGTTTTGTACAGTTTATTGACTGGTTCTTTATTCAGTTTTCTACAGTTTATTGACTGGTTCTTTATTGAGTTTTGTACAGTTTATTGACTGGTTCTTTATTGAGTTTTGTACAGTTTTTTGACTGTTTCTTTATTCAGTTTTCTACAGTTTATTGCCTGTTTCGTTATTGAGTTTTGTACAGTTTATTGACTGGTTCTTTATTGAGTTTTGTATAGTTTATTGACTGGTTCTTTATTGAGTTTTGTACAGTTTATTGACGGTTTCTTTATTGAGTTTTGTACAGTTTATTGACTGTTTCTTTATTTAGTTTTGTATAGTTTATTGACTGGTTCTTTATTTAGTTTTGTACAGTTTATTGACTGGTTCTTTATTGAGTTTTGTACAGTTTATTGACTGGTTCTTTATTGAGTTTTGTTCAGTTTATTGACTGGTTCTTTATTGAGTTTTGTACAGTTTATTGACTGGTTCTTTATTGAGTTTTGTACGGTATATTGACTAATTCTTTATTGAGTTTTGTACATTTTATTGACTGGTTCTTCAGTCAGTTTTGTACATTTTATTGAGTGTTTCTTTATTGAGTTTTGTACAGTTTATTGACTGCTTCTTTGTTCAGTTTTGTACAGTTTATTGACTGGTTCTTTATTCAGTTTTGTACAGTTTATTTACTGGTTCTTTATGCAGTTTTGTACAGTTTATTGACTGGCTCTTTATTGAGTTTGTGTTAAATTTATTGACTGGTTTTTATTGAGTTTTGTACAGTTTATTGACTGTTTCTTTATTGAGTTTGTGCACAATTTATTGACTGGTTCTTTATTTTGTTTTGTACAGTTTATTGACTTGTTCTTTATTGAGCTTTGTACAGTTTATTGACTGGTTCTTTATTGAGTTTTGTTCAGTTTATTGACTGGTTCTTTATTGAGTTTTGTACAGTTTATTGACTGTTTCTTTATTGAGTTTTGTACAGTTTATTGACTGGTTCTTTATTGAGTTTTGTTCAGTTTATTGACTGTTTCTCTATTTAGTTTTGTACAGTTTATTGACTGGTTCTTTATTGAGTTTTGTACAGTTTATTGACTGGTTCTTTATTGGGTTTGTGTACAGTTTATTCACTGTTTCTTTATTGAGTTTTGTACTGTTTATTGACTAATTCTTTATTGAGTTTTGTACACTATTTTGACTGGTTCTTTATTCAGTTTTCTACAGTTTTTTGACTCTTTCTTTATTGAGTTTTGTACAGTTTATTGACTGTTTCTTTATTGAGTTTTGTTCAGTTTATTGACTTGTTCTTTATTGAGTTTGTGTAAAATGTATTGACTGGTTCTTTATTGAGTTTTGTACAGTTTATTGACTGGTTCTTTATTGAGTTTGTGTACAGTTTATTCACTGTTTCTTTATTGAGTTTTGTACTGTTTATTGACTAATTCTTTATTGAGTTTTGTACACTATTTTGACTGGTTCTTTATTCAGTTTTCTACAGTTTTTTGACTGTTTCTTTATTGAGTTTTGTACAGTGTATTGACTGTTTCTTTATTGAGTTTTGTACAGTTTATTGACTGTTTCTTTATTGAATTTTGTACAGTTTATTGACAGGTTCTTTATTCAGTTTTGTACAGTTTATTGACAGGTTCTTTATTCGGTTTTGTACAGTTTATTGACTGGTTGTTTATTGAGTTTTGTACAGTTTATTGACTGTTTCTTTATTGAGTTTTGTACAGTTATTGACTGGTTCTTTATTGAGTTTTGTACAGTTTATTGACTGTTTATTTATTGAGTTTTGTACAGTTATTGACTGCTTCTTTATTGAGTTTTGTACAGTTTATTGACTGTTTGTTTATTGAGTTTTGTACAGTTTATTGACTGGTTCTTTATTGAGTTTGTGTACAGATTATTGGCTGTTTATTTATTGAGTATTGTACAGTATATTGACTAATTTTTTATTGAGTTTTGTACAATTTATTGACTGGTTCTTCAGTCAGTTTTGTACATTTTATTGACTGTTTCTTTATTGAGTTTTGTACAGTTTATTGACTGGTTCTTTGTTCAGTTTTGTACAGTTTATTGACTGGTTCTTTATTGAGTTTTGTACAGTTTATTGACTGGTTCTTTATTGAGTTTTGTACAGTATATTGACTAATTCTTTATTGAGTTTTGTACATTTTATTGACTGGTTCTTCAGTCAGTTTTGTACATTTTATTGACTGTTTCTTTATTGAGTTTTGTACAGTTTATTGACTGCTTCTTTGTTCAGTTTTGTACAGTTTATTGACTGGTTCTTTATTCAGTTTTGTACAGTTTATTTACTGGTTCTTTATGCAGTTTTGTACAGTTTATTGAATGGTTCTTTATAGAGTTTGTGTTAAATTTATTGACTGGTTTTTATTGAGTTTTGTACAGTTTATTGACTGTTTCTTTATTGAGTTTGTGCACAATTTATTGACTGGTTCTTTATTTTGTTTTGTACAGTTTATTGACTTGTTCTTTATTGAGCTTTGTACAGTTTATTGACTGGTTCTTTATTGAGTTTTGTTCAGTTTATTGACTGGTTCTTTATTGAGTTCTGTACCGTTTATTGACTGTTTCTTTATTGAGTTTTGTACAGTTTATTGACTGGTTCTTTATTGAGTTTTGTTCAGTTTATTGACTGTTTCTCTATTTAGTTTTGTACAGTTTATTGACTGGTTCTTTATTGAGTTTTGTACAGTTTATTGACTGGTTCTTTATTGGGTTTGTGTACAGTTTATTCACTGTTTCTTTATTGAGTTTTGTACTGTTTATTGACTAATTCTTTATTGAGTTTTGTACACTATTTTGACTGGTTCTTTATTCAGTTTTCTACAGTTTTTTGACTGTTTCTTTATTGAGTTTTGTACAGTTTATTGACTGTTTCTTTATTGAGTTTTGTTCAGTTTATTGACTGGTTCTTTATTGAGTTTGTGTAAAATGTATTGACTGGTTCTTTATTGAGTTTTGTACAGTTTATTGACTGGTTCTTTATTGAGTTTGTGTACAGTTTATTCACTGTTTCTTTATTGAGTTTTGTACTGTTTATTGACTAATTCTTTATTGAGTTTTGTACACTATTTTGACTGGTTCTTTATTCAGTTTTCTACAGTTTTTTGACTGTTTCTTTATTGAGTTTTGTACAGTTTATTGACTGTTTCTTTATTGAGTTTTGTACAGTTTATTGACTGTTTCTTTATTGAATTTTGTACAGTTTATTGACAGGTTCTTTATTCAGTTTTGTACAGTTTATTGACAGGTTCTTTATTCGGTTTTGTACAGTTTATTGACTGGTTGTTTATTGAGTTTTGTACAGTTTATTGACTGTTTCTTTATTTAGTTTTGTACAGTTTCTTGACTGTTTCTTTATTGAGTTTTGTACAGTTTATTGACTGTTTCTTTATTGAGTTTTGTACAGTTATTGACTGGTTCTTTATTGAGTTTTGTACAGTTTATTGACTGTTTATTTATTGAGTTTGTGAAGAATTTATTGACTGGTTCTTTATTGAGTTTTGTACAATTTATTGACTGTTTCTTTATTGAGTTTGTGCACAATTTATTGACTGGATCTTTATTGAGTTTTGTACAGATTATTGACTGTTTATTTATTGAGTTTTGTACAGTTTATTGACTGGTTCTTTATTCAGTTTTCTACAGTTTATTGACTGGTTCTTTATTGAGTTTTGTTCAGTTTATTGACTGGTTCTTTATTGAGTTTTGTACAGTTTTTTGACTGTTTCTTTATTCAGGTTTCTACAGTTTATTGCCTGGTTCTTTATTGAGTTTTGTACAGTTTATTGACTGGTTCTTTATTGAGTTTTGCATAGTTTATTGACTGGTTCTTTATTGAGTTTTGTACAATTTATTGACTGTTTCTTTATTGAGTTTTGTACAGTTTATTGACTGTTTCTTTATTTAGTTTTGTATATTTTATTGACTGGTTCTTTATTTAGTTTTGTACAGTTTATTGACTGGTTCTTTATTGAGTTTTGTACAGTTTATTGACTGGTTCTTTATTGAGTTTTGTTCAGTTTATTGACTGGTTCTTTATTGAGTTTTGTACAGTTTATTGACTGGTTCTTTATTGAGTTTTGTACAGTATATTGACTAATTTTTTATTGAGTTTTGTACAATTTATTGACTGGTTCTTCAGTCAGTTTTGTACATTTTATTGACTGTTTCTTTATTGAGTTTTGTAAAGTTTATTGACTGGTTCTTTGTTCAGTTTTGTACAGTTTATTGACTGGTTCTTTATTCAGTTTTGTACAGTTTATTTACTGGTTCTTTATGCAGTTTTGTACAGTTTATTGACTGGTTCTTTATTGAGTTTGTGTAAAATTTATTGACTGGTTTTTATTGAGTTTTCTACAGTTTATTGACTGTTTCTTTATTGAGTTAGTGCACAATTTATTGACTGGTTCTTTATTTTGTTTTGTACAGTTTATTGACTTGTTCTTTATTGAGTTTTGTACAGTTTATTGACTGGTTCTTTATTGAGTTTTGTTCAGTTTATTGACTGGTTCTTTATTGAGTTTTGTACCGTTTATTGACTGTTTCTTTATTGAGTTTTGTACAGTTTATTGACTGTTTCTTTATTGAGTTCTGTACAGTTTATTGACTGGTTCTTTATTGAGTTTTGTTCAGATTATTGACTGTTTCTTTATTTAGTTTTGTACAGTTTATTGACTAATTCTTTATTGAGTTTTGTACATTTTATTGACTGTATCTTTATTGAGTTTTATACAATTTATTGACTGGTTCTTTATTGAATTTTGTACAGTTTCCTGACTGGTTCTTTATTGACTTTTGTACAGTTTATTGGATCTTTATTGAGTTTTGTATAGTTTATTGACTGGTTCTTTATTTAGTTTTGTACAGTTTATTGACTGGTTCTTTATTGAGTTTTGTACAGTTTATTGACTGGTTCTTTTTTGAGTTTTGTACAGTTTATTGACTGTTTCTTTATTTAGTTTTGTACAGTTTATTGACTGGTTCTTTATTGAGTTTTGTACTGTTTATTGACTGTTTCTTTATTGAGTTTTGTACAGTTTATTGACTGGTTCTTTATTCAGTTTTCTACAGTTTATTGACTGGTTCTTTATTGAGTTTTGTAGGGTTTATTGACTGGTTCTTTATTGAGTTTTGTACAGTTTTTTTACTGTTTCTTTATTGAGTTTTGTACAGTTTATTGACTGGTTCTTGATTGAGTTTGTGTAAAATGTATTGACTGGTTCTTTATTGAGTTTTGTACAGTTTATTGACTGTTTCTTTATTGAGTTTGTGCACAATTTATTGACTGTTTCTTTATTGAGTTTTGTACAGTTTATTGACTGGTTCTTTATTGAGTTTGTGTAAAATGTATTGACTGGTTCTTTATTGAGTTTTGTACAGTTTATTGACTGTTTCTTTATTGCGTTTGTGCACAATTTATTGACTGTTTCTTTATTGAGTTTTGTACAGTTTATTGACTGTTTCTTTATTGAGTTTTGTACAGTTTATTGACTGGTTCTTTATTCAGTTTTGTACAGTTTATTGACTGTTTCTTTGTTCGGTTTTGTACAGTTTATTGACTGGTTCTTTATTGAGTTTTGTACAGTTTATTGACTGTTTCTTTATTTAGTTATGTACAGTTTCTTGACTGTTTCTTTATTCAGTTTTGTACAGTTTATTGACTGTTTCTTTATTGAGTTTTGTACAGTTTATTGACTGGTTCTTTATTCAGTTTTGTACAGTTTTTTGACTGGTTCTTTATTCGGTTTTGTACAGTTTATTGACTGGTTCTTTATTGAGTTTTGTACAGTTTATTGACTGTTTCTTTATTTAGTTTTGTACAGTTTCTTGACTGTTTCTTTATTGAGTTTTGTACAGTTTATTGACTGTTTCTTTATTGAGTTTTGTTCAGTTATTGACTGGTTCTTTATTGAGTTTTGTACAGTTTATTGACTGGTTCTTTATTGAGTTTTGTACAGTTTATTGACTGTTTCTTTATTGAGTTTGTGCACAATTTATTGACTGGATCTTTATTGACTTTTGTACAGTTTATTGACTGTTTATTTATTGAGTTTTGTACAGTTTATTGACTGGTTTTTTATATAGTTTTGTACAGTTTATTGACTGGTTCTTTATTGAGTTTTGTACAGTTTATTGACTGGTTCTTTATTGAGTTTTGTACAGTTTATTGACTGTTTCTTTATTGAGTTTTGTATAGTTTATTGACTGATTCTTTATTGAGTTTTGTACAGTTTTTTGACTGTTTCTTTATTCAGTTTTCTACATTTTATTGCCTGGTTCTTTATTGAGTTTTGTACAGTATATTGACTGGTTCTTTATTGAGTTTTGTACAGTTTATTGACTGGTTCTTTATTCAGTTTTCTACAGTTTATTTACTGGTTCTTTATGCAGTTTTGTACAGTTTATTGACTGGTTCTTTATTGAGTTTGTGTAAAATTTATTGACTGGTTTTTATTGAGTTTTGTACAGTTTTTTGACTGTTTCTTTATTCAGGTTTCTACAGTTTATTGCCTGGTTCTTTATTGAGTTTTGTACAGTTTATTGACTGGTTCTTTATTGAGTTTTGCATAGTTTATTGACTGGTTCTTTATTGAGTTTTGTACAGTTTATTGACTGTTTCTTTATTGAGTTTTGTACAGTTTATTGACTGTTTCTTTATTTAGTTTTGTATATTTTATTGACTGGTTCTTTATTTAGTTTTGTACAGTTTATTGATTGGTTCCTTATTGAGTTTTGTACAGTTTATTGACTGGTTCTTTATTGAGTTTTGTTCAGTTTATTGACTGGTTCTTTATTGAGTTTTGTACAGTTTATTGACTGGTTCTTTATTGAGTTTTGTACAGTTTATTGACTGGTTCTTTATTGAGTTTGTGTAAAATTTATTGACTGGTTTTTATTGAGTTTTCTACAGTTTATTGACTGTTTCTTTATTGAGTTTGTGCACAATTTATTGACTGGTTCTTTATTTTGTTTTGTACAGTTTATTGACTTGTTCTTTATTGAGTTTTGTACAGTTTATTGACTGGTTCTTTATTGAGTTTTGTTCAGTTTATTGACTGGTTCTTTATTGAGTTTTGTACCGTTTATTGACTGTTTCTTTATTGAGTTTTGTACAGTTTATTGACTGGTTCTTTATTGAGTTCTGTACAGTTTATTGACTGGTTCTTTATTGAGTTTTGTTCAGTTTATTGACTGTTTCTCTATTTAGTTTTGTACAGTTTATTGACTGGTTCTTTATTGAGTTTTGTACAGTTTATTGACTGGTTCTTTATTGAGTTGTGTACAATTTATTGACTGGTTCTTTATTGAGTTTTGTACAGTTTACTGACTGGTTCTTTATTGACTTTTGTACAGTTTATTGGATCTTTATTGAGTTTTGTATAGTTTATTGACTGGTTCTTTATTTAGTTTTGTACAGTTTATTGACTGGTTCTTTAATGACTTTTGTACAGTTTATTGACTGGTTCTTTATTGAGTTTTGTACAGTTTATTGACTGTTTCTTTATTTAGTTTTGTACAGTTTATTGACTGTTTCTTTATTGAGTTTTGTACTGTTTATTGACTGTTTCTTTATTGAGTTTTGTACAGTTTATTGACTGGTTCTTTATTCAGTTTTCTACAGTTTATTGACTGGTTCTTTATTGAGTTTTGTAGGGTTTATTGACTGGTTCTTTATTGAGTTTTGTACAGTTTTTTTACTGTTTCTTTATTGAGTTTTGTACAGTTTATTGACTGGTTCTTTATTGAGTTTGTGTAAAATGTATTGACTGGTTCTTTATTGAGTTTTGTACAGTTTATTGACTGTTTCTTTATTGAGTTTGTGCACAATTTATTGACTGTTTCTTTATTGAGTTTTGTACAGTTTATTGACTGGTTCTTAATTGAGTTTGTGTAAAATGTATTGACTGGTTCTTTATTGAGTTTTGTACAGTTTATTGACTGTTTCTTTATTGCGTTTGTGCACAATTTATTGACTGTTTCTTTATTGACTTTTGTACAGTTTATTGACTGTTTATTTATTGAGTTTTGTACAGTTTATTGACTGGTTTTTTACATAGTTTTGTACAGTTTATTGACTGGTTCTTTATTGAGTTTTGTACAGTTTATTGACTGGTTCTTTATTGAGTTTTGTACAGTTTATTGACTGTTTCTTTATTGAGTTTTGTATAGTTTATTGACTGATTCTTTAATGAGTTTTGTACAGTTTTTTGACTGTTTCTTTATTCAGTTTTCTACATTTTATTGCCTGGTTCTTTATTGAGTTTTGTACAGTATATTGACTGGTTCTTTATTGAGTTTTGTACAGTTTATTGACTGGTTCTTTATTGAGTTTTGTACAGTTTATTGACTGGTTCTTTATTCAGTTTTCTACAGTTTATTTACTGGTTCTTTATGCAGTTTTGTACAGTTTATTGACTGGTTCTTTATTGAGTTTGTGTAAAATTTATTGACTGGTTTTTATTGAGTTTTCTACAGTTTATTGACTGTTTCTTTATTGAGTTTGTGCACAATTTATTGACTGGTTCTTTATTTTGTTTTGTACAGTTTATTGACTTGTTCTTTATTGAGTTTTGTACAGTTTATTGACTGGTTCTTTATTGAGTTTTGTTCAGTTTATTGACTGGTTCTTTATTGAGTTTTGTACCGTTTATTGACTGTTTCTTTATTGAGTTTTGTACAGTTTATTGACTGGTTCTTTATTGAGTTCTGTACAATTTATTGACTGGTTCTTTATTGAGTTTTGTTCAGTTTATTGACTGTTTCTCTATTTAGTTTTGTACAGTTTATTGACTGGTTCTTTATTGAGTTTTGTACAGTTTATTGACTGGTTCTTTATTGAGTTTGTGTACAATTTATTGACTGGTTCTTTATTGAATTTTGTACAGTTTCCTGACTGGTTCTTTATTGACTTTTGTACAGTTTATTGGATCTTTATTGAGTTTTGTATAGTTTATTGACTGGTTCTTTATTTAGTTTTGTACAGTTTATTGACTGGTTCTTTAATGACTTTTGTACAGTTTATTGACTGGTTCTTTTTTGAGTTTTGTACAGTTTATTGACTGTTTATTTATTGAGTTTGTGAAGAATTTATTGACTGGTTCTTTATTGAGTTTTGTACAATTTATTGACTGTTTCTTTATTGAGTTTGTGCACAATTTATTGACTGGATCTTTATTGAGTTTTGTACAGATTATTGACTGTTTATTTATTGAGTTTTGTACAGTTTATTGACTGGTTCTTTATTCAGTTTTCTACAGTTTATTGACTGGTTCTTTATTGAGTTTTGTTCAGTTTATTGACTGGTTCTTTATTGAGTTTTGTACAGTTTTTTGACTGTTTCTTTATTCAGGTTTCTACAGTTTATTGCCTGGTTCTTTATTGAGTTTTGTACAGTTTATTGACTGGTTCTTTATTGAGTTTTGCATAGTTTATTGACTGGTTCTTTATTGAGTTTTGTACAGTTTATTGACTGTTTCTTTATTGAGTTTTGTACAGTTTATTGACTGTTTCTTTATTTAGTTTTGTATATTTTATTGACTGGTTCTTTATTTAGTTTTGTACAGTTTATTGATTGGTTCTTTATTGAGTTTTGTACAGTTTATTGACTGGTTCTTTATTGAGTTTTGTACAGTTTATTGACTGGTTCTTTATTGAGTTTTGTACAGTTTATTGACTGGTTCTTTATTGAGTTTTGTACAGTATATTGACTAATTTTTTATTGAGTTTTGTACAATTTATTGACTGGTTCTTCAGTCAGTTTTGTACATTTTATTGACTGTTTCTTTATTGAGTTTTGTAAAGTTTATTGACTGGTTCTTTGTTCAGTTTTGTACAGTTTATTGACTGGTTCTTTATTGAGTTTTGTACAGTTTATTTACTGGTTCTTTATGCAGTTTTGTACAGTTTATTGACTGGTTCTTTATTGAGTTTGTGTAAAATTTATTGACTGGTTTTTATTGAGTTTTCTACAGTTTATTGACTGTTTCTTTATTGAGTTTGTGCACAATTTATTGACTGGTTCTTTATTTTGTTTTGTACAGTTTATTGACTTGTTCTTTATTGAGTTTTGTACAGTTTATTGACTGGTTCTTTATTGAGTTTTGTTCAGTTTATTGACTGGTTCTTTATTGAGTTTTGTACCGTTTATTGACTGTTTCTTTATTGAGTTTTGTACAGTTTATTGACTGGTTCTTTATTGAGTTCTGTACAGTTTATTGACTGGTTCTTTATTGAGTTTTGTTCAGTTTATTGACTGTTTCTCTATTTAGTTTTGTACAGTTTATTGACTGGTTCTTTATTGAGTTTTGTACAGTTTATTGACTGGTTCTTTATTGAGTTGTGTACAATTTATTGACTGGTTCTTTATTGAATTTTGTACAGTTTCCTGACTGGTTCTTTATTGACTTTTGTACAGTTTATTGGATCTTTATTAAGTTTTGTATAGTTTATTGACTGGTTCTTTATTTAGTTTTGTTCAGTTTATTGACTGGTTCTTTATTGAGTTTTGTACCGTTTATTGACTGTTTCTTTATTGAGTTTTGTACAGTTTATTGACTGGTTCTTTATTGAGTTCTGTACAGTTTATTGACTGGTTCTTTATTGAGTTTTGTTCAGTTTATTGACTGTTTCTCTATTTAGTTTTGTACAGTTTATTGACTGGTTCTTTATTGAGTTTTGTACAGTTTATTGACTGGTTCTTTATTGAGTTGTGTACAATTTATTGACTGGTTCTTTATTGAATTTTGTACAGTTTCCTGACTGGTTCTTTATTGACTTTTGTACAGTTTATTGGATCTTTATTGAGTTTTGTATAGTTTATTGACTGGTTCTTTATTTAGTTTTGTACAGTTTATTGACTGGTTCTTTAATGACTTTTGTACAGTTTATTGACTGGTTCTTTTTTGAGTTTTGTACAGTTTATTGACTGTTTCTTTATTTAGTTTTGTACAGTTTATTGACTGTTTCTTTATTGAGTTTTGTACTGTTTATTGACTGTTTCTTTATTGAGTTTTGTACAGTTTATTGACTGGTTCTTTATTCAGTTTTCTACAGTTTATTGACTGGTTCTTTATTGAGTTTTGTAGGGTTTATTGACTGGTTCTTTATTGAGTTTTGTACAGTTTTTTTACTGTTTCTTTATTGAGTTTTGTACAGTTTATTGACTGGTTCTTTATTGAGTTTGTGTAAAATGTATTGACTGGTTCTTTATTGAGTTTTGTACAGTTTATTGACTGTTTCTTTATTGAGTTTGTGCACAATTTATTGACTGTTTCTTTATTGAGTTTTGTACAGTTTATTGACTGGTTCTTAATTGAGTTTGTGTAAAATGTATTGACTGGTTCTTTATTGAGTTTTGTACAGTTTATTGACTGTTTCTTTATTGCGTTTGTGCACAATTTATTGACTGTTTCTTTATTGAGTTTTGTACAGTTTATTGACTGTTTCTTTATTGAGTTTTGTACAGTTTATTGACTGGTTCTTTATTCAGTTTTGTACAGTTTATTGACTGGTTCTTTGTTCGGTTTTGTACAGTTTATTGACTGGTTCTTTATTGAGTTTTGTACAGTTTATTGACTGTTTCTTTATTTAGTTATGTACAGTTTCTTGACTGTTTCTTTATTCAGTTTTGTACAGTTTATTGACTGTTTCTTTATTGAGTTTTGTACAGTTTATTGACTGGTTCTTTATTCAGTTTTGTACAGTTTTTTGACTGGTTCTTTATTCGGTTTTGTACAGTTTATTGACTGGTTCTTTATTGAGTTTTGTACAGTTTATTGACTGTTTCTTTATTTAGTTTTGTACAGTTTCTTGACTGTTTCTTTATTGAGTTTTGTACAGTTTATTGACTGTTTCTTTATTGAGTTTTGTTCAGTTATTGAATGGTTCTTTATTGAGTTTTGTACAGTTTATTGACTGGTTCTTTATTGAGTTTTGTACAGTTTATTGACTGTTTCTTTATTGAGTTTGTGCACAATTTATTGACTGGATCTTTATTGACTTTTGTACAGTTTATTGACTGTTTATTTATTGAGTTTTGTACAGTTTATTGACTGGTTTTTTATATAGTTTTGTACAGTTTATTGACTGGTTCTTTATTGAGTTTTGTACAGTTTATTGACTGGTTCTTTATTGAGTTTTGTACAGTTTATTGACTGTTTCTTTATTGAGTTTTGTATAGTTTATTGACTGATTCTTTATTGAGTTTTGTACAGTTTTTTGACTGTTTTTTTATTCAGTTTTCTACATTTTATTGCCTGGTTCTTTATTGAGTTTTGTACAGTATATTGACTGGTTCTTTATTGAGTTTTGTACAGTTTATTGACTGGTTCTTTATTCAGTTTTGTACAGTTTATTGACTGGTTCTTTATTCAGTTTTCTACAGTTTATTTACTGGTTCTTTATGCAGTTTTGTACAGTTTATTGACTGGTTCTTTATTGAGTTTGTGTAAAATTTATTGACTGGTTTTTATTGAGTTTTCTACAGTTTATTGACTGTTTCTTTATTGAGTTTGTGCACAATTTATTGACTGGTTCTTTATTTTGTTTTGTACAGTTTATTGACTTGTTCTTTATTGAGTTTTGTACAGTTTATTGACTGGTTCTTTATTGAGTTTTGTTCAGTTTATTGACTGGTTCTTTATTGAGTTTTGTACCGTTTATTGACTGTTTCTTTATTGAGTTTTGTACAGTTTATTGACTGGTTCTTTATTGAGTTCTGTACAGTTTATTGACTGGTTCTTTATTGAGTTTTGTTCAGTTTATTGACTGTTTCTCTATTTAGTTTTGTACAGTTTATTGACTGGTTCTTTATTGAGTTTTGTACAGTTTATTGACTGGTTCTTTATTGAGTTTGTGTACAATTTATTGACTGGTTCTTTATTGAATTTTGTACAGTTTCCTGACTGGTTCTTTATTGACTTTTGTACAGTTTATTGGATCTTTATTGAGTTTTGTATAGTTTATTGACTGGTTCTTTATTTAGTTTTGTACAGTTTATTGACTGGTTCTTTAATGACTTTTGTACAGTTTATTGACTGGTTCTTTTTTGAGTTTTGTACAGTTTATTGACTGTTTATTTATTGAGTTTGTGAAGAATTTATTGACTGGTTCTTTATTGAGTTTTGTACAATTTATTGACTGTTTCTTTATTGAGTTTGTGCACAATTTATTGACTGGATCTTTATTGAGTTTTGTACAGATTATTGACTGTTTATTTATTGAGTTTTGTACAGTTTATTGACTGGTTCTTTATTCAGTTTTCTACAGTTTATTGACTGGTTCTTTATTGAGTTTTGTTCAGTTTATTGACTGGTTCTTTATTGAGTTTTGTACAGTTTTTTGACTGTTTCTTTATTCAGGTTTCTACAGTTTATTGCCTGGTTCTTTATTGAGTTTTGTACAGTTTATTGACTGGTTCTTTATTGAGTTTTGCATAGTTTATTGACTGGTTCTTTATTGAGTTTTGTACAGTTTATTGACTGTTTCTTTATTGAGTTTTGTACAGTTTATTGACTGTTTCTTTATTTAGTTTTGTATATTTTATTGACTGGTTCTTTATTTAGTTTTGTACAGTTTATTGATTGGTTCTTTATTGAGTTTTGTACAGTTTATTGACTGGTTCTTTATTGAGTTTTGTTCAGTTTATTGACTGGTTCTTTATTGAGTTTTGTACAGTTTATTGACTGGTTCTTTATTGAGTTTTGTACAGTATATTGACTAATTTTTTATTGAGTTTTGTACAATTTATTGACTGGTTCTTCAGTCAGTTTTGTACATTTTATTGACTGTTTCTTTATTGAGTTTTGTAAAGTTTATTGACTGGTTCTTTGTTCAGTTTTGTACAGTTTATTGACTGGTTCTTTATTCAGTTTTGTACAGTTTATTTACTGGTTCTTTATGCAGTTTTGTACAGTTTATTGACTGGTTCTTTATTGAGTTTGTGTAAAATTTATTGACTGGTTTTTATTGAGTTTTCTACAGTTTATTGACTGTTTCTTTATTGAGTTTGTGCACAATTTATTGACTGGTTCTTTATTTTGTTTTGTACAGTTTATTGACTTGTTCTTTATTGAGTTTTGTACAGTTTATTGACTGGTTCTTTATTGAGTTTTGTTCAGTTTATTGACTGGTTCTTTATTGAGTTTTGTACCGTTTATTGACTGTTTCTTTATTGAGTTTTGTACAGTTTATTGACTGGTTCTTTATTGAGTTCTGTACAGTTTATTGACTGGTTCTTTATTGAGTTTTGTTCAGTTTATTGACTGTTTCTCTATTTAGTTTTGTACAGTTTATTGACTGGTTCTTTATTGAGTTTTGTACAGGTTATTGACTGGTTCTTTATTGAGTTGTGTACAATTTATTGACTGGTTCTTTATTGAATTTTGTACAGTTTCCTGACTGGTTCTTTATTGACTTTTGTACAGTTTATTGGATCTTTATTGAGTTTTGTATAGTTTATTGACTGGTTCTTTATTTAGTTTTGTACAGTTTATTGACTGGTTCTTTAATGACTTTTGTACAGTTTATTGACTGGTTCTTTTTTGAGTTTTGTACAGTTTATTGACTGTTTCTTTATTTAGTTTTGTACAGTTTATTGACTGTTTCTTTATTGAGTTTTGTACTGTTTATTGACTGTTTATTTATTGAGTTTTGTACAGTTTATTGACTGGTTCTTTATTCAGTTTTCTACAGTTTATTGACTGGTTCTTTATTGAGTTTTGTAGGGTTTATTGACTGGTTCTTTATTGAGTTTTGTACAGTTTTTTTACTGTTTCTTTATTGAGTTTTGTACAGTTTATTGACTGGTTCTTTATTGAGTTTGTGTAAAATGTATTGACTGGTTCTTTATTGAGTTTTGTACAGTTTATTGACTGTTTCTTTATTGAGTTTGTGCACAATTTATTGACTGTTTCTTTATTGAGTTTTGTACAGTTTATTGACTGGTTCTTTATTGAGTTTGTGTAAAATGTATTGACTGGTTCTTTATTGAGTTTTGTACAGTTTATTGACTGTTTCTTTATTGCGTTTGTGCACAATTTATTGACTGTTTCTTTATTGAGTTTTGTACAGTTTATTGACTGTTTCTTTATTGAGTTTTGGACAGTTTATTGACTGGTTCTTTGATCAGTTTTGTACAGTTTATTGACTGGTTCTTTGTTCGGTTTTGTACAGTTTATTGACTGGTTCTTTATTGAGTTTTGTACAGTTTATTGACTGTTTCTTTATTTAGTTATGTACAGTTTCTTGACTGTTTCTTTATTCAGTTTTGTACAGTTTATTGACTGTTTCTTTATTGAGTTTTGTACAGTTTATTGACTGGTTCTTTATTCAGTTTTGTACAGTTTTTTGACTGGTTCTTTATTCGGTTTTGTACAGTTTATTGACTGGTTCTTTATTGAGTTTTGTACAGTTTATTGACTGTTTCTTTATTTAGTTTTGTACAGTTTCTTGACTGTTTCTTTATTGAGTTTTGTACAGTTTATTGACTGTTTCTTTATTGAGTTTTGTTCAGTTATTGAATGGTTCTTTATTGAGTTTTGTACAGTTTATTGACTGGTTCTTTATTGAGTTTTGTACAGTTTATTGACTGTTTCTTTATTGAGTTTGTGCACAATTTATTGACTGGATCTTTATTGACTTTTGTACAGTTTATTGACTGTTTATTTATTGAGTTTTGTACAGTTTATTGACTGGTTTTTTATATAGTTTTGTACAGTTTATTGACTGGTTCTTTATTGAGTTTTGTACAGTTTATTGACTGGTTCTTTATTGAGTTTTGTTCAGTTTATTGACTGTTTCTTTATTGAGTTTTGTACAGTTTATTGACTGATTCTTTATTGAGTTTTGTACAGTTTTTTGACTGTTTCTTTATTCAGTTTTCTACATTTTATTGCCTGGTTCTTTATTGAGTTTTGTACAGTATATTGACTGGTTCTTTATTGAGTTTTGTACAGTTTATTGACTGGTTCTTTATTGAGTTTTGTACAGTTTATTGACTGGTTCTTTATTCAGTTTTGTACAGTTTATTTACTGGTTCTTTATGCAGTTTTGTACAGTTTATTGACTGGTTCTTTATTGAGTTTGTGTAAAATTTATTGACTGGTTTTTATTGAGTTTTCTACAGTTTATTGACTGTTTCTTTATTGAGTTTGTGCACAATTTATTGACTGGTTCTTTATTTTGTTTTGTACAGTTTATTGACTTGTTCTTTATTGAGTTTTGTACAGTTTATTGACTGGTTCTTTATTGAGTTTTGTTCAGTTTATTGACTGGTTCTTTATTGAGTTTTGTACCGTTTATTGACTGTTTCTTTATTGAGTTTTGTACAGTTTATTGACTGGTTCTTTATTGAGTTCTGTACAGTTTATTGACTGGTTCTTTATTGAGTTTTATTCAGTTTATTGACTGTTTCTCTATTTAGTTTTGTACAGTTTATTGACTGGTTCTTTATTGAGTTTTGTACAGTTTATTGACTGGTTCTTTATTGAGTTTGTGTACAATTTATTGACTGGTTCTTTATTGAATTTTGTACAGTTTCCTGACTGGTTCTTTATTGACTTTTGTACAGTTTATTGGATGTTTATTGAGTTTTGTATAGTTTATTGACTGGTTCTTTATTTAGTTTTGTACAGTTTATTGACTGGTTCTTTAATGACTTTTGTACAGTTTATTGACTGGTTCTTTTTTGAGTTTTGTACAGTTTATTGACTGTTTCTTTATTTAGTTTTGTACAGTTTATTGACTGTTTCTTTATTGAGTTTTGTACTGTTTATTGACTGTTTCTTTATTGAGTTTTGTACAGTTTATTGACTGGTTCTTTATTCAGTTTTCTACAGTTTATTGACTGGTTCTTTATTGAGTTTTGTAGGGTTTATTGACTGGTTCTTTATTGAGTTTTGTACAGTTTTTTGACTGTTTCTTTATTGAGTTTTGTACAGTTTATTGACTGGTTCTTTATTGAGTTTGTGTAAAATGTATTGACTGGTTCTTTATTGAGTTTTGTACAGTTTATTGACTGTTTCTTTATTGAGTTTGTGCACAATTTATTGACTGTTTCTTTATTGAGTTTTGTACAGTTTATTGACTGGTTCTTTATTGAGTTTGTGTAAAATGTATTGACTGGTTCTTTATTGAGTTTTGTACAGTTTATTGACTGTTTCTTTATTGCGTTTGTGCACAATTTATTGACTGTTTCTTTATTGAGTTTTGTACAGTTTATTGACTGTTTCTTTATTGAGTTTTGGACAGTTTATTGACTGGTTCTTTATTCAGTTTTGTACAGTTTATTGACTGGTTCTTTGTTCGGTTTTGTACAGTTTATTGACTGGTTCTTTATTGAGTTTTGTACAGTTTATTGACTGTTTCTTTATTTAGTTATGTACAGTTTCTTGACTGTTTCTTTATTCGGTTTTGTACAGTTTATTGACTGGTTCTTTATTGAGTTTTGTACAGTTTATTGACTGTTTCTTTATTTAGTTTTGTACAGTTTCTTGACTGTTTCTTTATTGAGTTTTGTACAGTTTATTGACTGTTTCTTTATTGAGTTTTGTTCAGTTATTGAATGGTTCTTTATTGAGTTTTGTACAGTTTATTGACTGGTTCTTTATTGAGTTTTGTACAGTTTATTGACTGTTTCTTTATTGAGTTTGTGCACAATTTATTGACTGGATCTTTATTGACTTTTGTACAGTTTATTGACTGTTTATTTATAGAGTTTTGTACAGTTTATTGACTGGTTTTTTATATAGTTTTGTACAGTTTATTGACTGGTTCTTTATTGAGTTTTGTACAGTTTATTGACTGGTTCTTTATTGAGTTTTGTACAGTTTATTGACTGTTTCTTTATTGAGTTTTGTATAGTTTATTGACTGATTCTTTATTGAGTTTTGTAAAGTTTTTTGACTGTTTCTTTATTCAGTTTTCTACATTTTATTGCCTGGTTCTTTATTGAGTTTTGTACAGTATATTGACTGGTTCTTTATTGAGTTTTGTACAGTTTATTGACTGGTTCTTTATTGAGTTTTGTTCAGTTTATTGACTGTTTCTCTATTTAGTTTTGTACAGTTTATTGACTGGTTCTTTATTGAGTTTTGTACAGTTTATTGACTGGTTCTTTATTGAGTTTGTGTACAGTTTATTCACTGTTTCTTTATTGAGTTTTGTACTGTTTATTGACTAATTCTTTATTGAGTTTTGTACACTATTTTGACTGGTTCTTTTTTCAGTTTTCTACAGTTTTTTGACTGTTTCTTTATTGAGTTTTGTACAGTTTATTGACTGTTTCTTTATTGAGTTTTGTACAGTTTATTGACTGGTTCTTTATTGAGTTTGTGTAAAACGTATTGACTGGTTCTTTATTGAGTTTTGTACAGTTTATTGACTGTTTCTTTATTGAGTTTGTGCACAATTTTTTGACTGGTTCTTTATTGAGTTTTGTACAGTTTATTGACTGTTTCTTTATTGAATTTTGTACAGTTTATTGACAGGTTCTTTATTCAGTTTTGTACAGTTTATTGACAGGTTCTTTATTCGGTTTTGTAAAGTTTATTAACTGGTTGTTTATTGAGTTTTGTACAGTTTATTGACTGTTTCTTTATTTAGTTTTGTACAGTTTCTTGACTGTTTCTTTATTGAGTTTTGTACAGTTTAATGACTGTTTCTTTATTAAGTTTTGTACAGTTATTGACTGGTTCTTTATTGAGTTTTGTACAGTTTATTGACTGTTTCTTTATTGAGTTTGTGAACAATTTATTGACTGGTTCTTTATTGAGTTTTGTACAATTTATTGACTGTTTCTTTATTGAGTTTGTGCACAATTTATTGACTGGATCTTTATTGAGTTTTGTACAGATTATTGACTGTTTATTTATTGAGTTTTGTACAGTTTATTGACTGGTTCTTTATTCATTTTTGTACAGTTTATTGACTAATTCTTTATTGAGTTTTGTACAGTTTTTTGACTGGTTCTTTATTGAGTTTTGTACAGTTTTTTGACTGTTTCTTTATTCAGTTTTCTACAGTTTATTGCCTGGTTCTTTATTGAGTTTTGTACAGTTTATTGACTGGTTCTTTATTGAGTTTTGTACAGTTTATTGACTGTTTCTTTATTTAGTTTTGTATAGTTTATTGACTGATTCTTTATTTAGTTTTGTACAGTTTATTGATTGGTTCTTTATTGAGTTTTGTACAGTTTATTGACTGGTTCTTTATTGAGTTTTGTTCAGTTTATTGACTGGTTCTTTATTGAGTTTTGTACAGTTTATTGACTGGTTCTTTGTTCAGTTTTGTACAGTTTATTGACTGGTTCTTTATTCAGTTTTGTACAGTTTATTTACTGGCTCTTGATGCAGTTTTGTACAGTTTATTGACTGGTTCTTTATTGAGTTTGTGTAAAATTTATTGACTGGTTTTTATTGAGTTTTGTACAGTTTATTGACTGTTTCTTTATTGAGTTTGTGCACAATTTATTGACTGGTTCTTTATTTTGTTTTGTACAGTTTATTGACTTGTTCTTTATTGAGTTTTGTACAGTTTATTGACTGGTTCTTTATTGAGTTTTGTTCAGTTTATTGACTGGTTCTTTATTGAGTTTTGTACCGTTCATTGACTGTTTCTTTATTGAGTTTTGTACAGTTTATTGACTGGTTCTTTATTGAGTTTTGTACAGTTTATTGACTGGTTCTTTATTGAGTTTTGTTCAGTTTATTGACTGTTTCTCTATTTAGTTTTGTACAGTTTATTGACTGGTTCTTTATTGAGTTTTGTACAGTTTATTGACTGGTTCTTTATTGAGTTTGTGTACAATTTATTGACTGGTTCTTTATTGAATTTTGTACAGTTTCCTGACTGGTTCTTTATTGACTTTTGTACAGTTTATTGGATCTTTATTGAGTTTTGTATAGTTTATTGACTGGTTCTTTATTTAGTTTTGTACAGTTTATTGACTGGTTCTTTAATGACTTTTGTACAGTTTATTGACTGGTTCTTTATTGAGTTTTGTACAGTTTATTGACTGTTTCTTTATTTAGTTTTGTACAGTTTCTTGACTGTTTCTTTATTGAGTTTTGTACAGTTTATTGACTGTTTCTTTATTGAGTTTTGTTCAGTTATTGAATGGTTCTTTATTGAGTTTTGTACAGTTTATTGACTGGTTCTTTATTGAGTTTTGTACAGTTTATTGACTGTTTCTTTATTGAGTTTGTGCACAATTTATTGACTGGATCTTTATTGACTTTTGCACAGTTTATTGACTGTTTATTTATAGAGTTTTGTACAGTTTATTGACTGGTTTTTTATATAGTTTTGTACAGTTTATTGACTGGTTCTTTATTGAGTTTTGTACAGTTTATTGACTGGTTCTTTATTGAGTTTTGTACAGTTTATTGACTGTTTCTTTATTGAGTTTTGTATAGTTTATTGACTGATTCTTTATTGAGTTTTGTAAAGTTTTTTGACTGTTTCTTTATTCAGTTTTCTACATTTTATTGCCTGGTTCTTTATTGAGTTTTGTACAGTATATTGACTGGTTCTTTATTGAGTTTTGTACAGTTTATTGACTGGTTCTTTATTGAGTTTTGTTCAGTTTATTGACTGTTTCTCTATTTAGTTTTGTACAGTTTATTGACTGGTTCTTTATTGAGTTTTGTACAGTTTATTGACTGGTTCTTTATTGAGTTTGTGTACAGTTTATTCACTGTTTCTTTATTGAGTTTTGTACTGTTTATTGACTAATTCTTTATTGAGTTTTGTACACTATTTTGACTGGTTCTTTATTCAGTTTTCTACAGTTTTTTGACTGTTTCTTTATTGAGTTTTGTACAGTTTATTGACTGTTTCTTTATTGAGTTTTGTACAGTTTATTGACTGGTTCTTTATTGAGTTTGTGTAAAACGTATTGACTGGTTCTTTATTGAGTTTTGTACAGTTTATTGACTGTTTCTTTATTGAGTTTGTGCACAATTTTTTGACTGGTTCTTTATTGAGTTTTGTACAGTTTATTGACTGTTTCTTTATTGAATTTTGTACAGTTTATTGACAGGTTCTTTATTCAGTTTTGTACAGTTTATTGACAGGTTCTTTATTCGGTTTTGTAAAGTTTATTAACTGGTTGTTTATTGAGTTTTGTACAGTTTATTGACTGTTTCTTTATTTAGTTTTGTACAGTTTCTTGACTGTTTCTTTATTGAGTTTTGTACAGTTTAATGACTGTTTCTTTATTAAGTTTTGTACAGTTATTGACTGGTTCTTTATTGAGTTTTGTACAGTTTATTGACTGTTTCTTTATTGAGTTTGTGAACAATTTATTGACTGGTTCTTTATTGAGTTTTGTACAATTTATTGACTGTTTCTTTATTGAGTTTGTGCACAATTTATTGACTGGATCTTTATTGAGTTTTGTACAGATTATTGACTGTTTATTTATTGAGTTTTGTACAGTTTATTGACTGGTTCTTTATTCAGTTTTCTACAGTTTATTGACTGGTTCTTTATTGAGTTTTGTACAGTTTATTGACTGGTTCTTTATTGAGTTTTGTACAGTTTTTTGACTGTTTCTTTATTCAGTTTTCTACAGTTTATTGCCTGGTTCTTTATTGAGTTTTGTACAGTTTATTGACTGGTTCTTTATTGAGTTTTGTACAGTTTATTGACTGTTTCTTTATTTAGTTTTGTATAGTTTATTGACTGATTCTTTATTTAGTTTTGTACAGTTTATTGATTGGTTCTTTATTGAGTTTTGTACAGTTTATTGACTGGTTCTTTATTGAGTTTTGTTCAGTTTATTGACTGGTTCTTTATTGAGTTTTGTACAGTTTATTGACTGGTTCTTTGTTCAGTTTTGTACAGTTTATTGACTGGTTCTTTATTCAGTTTTGTACAGTTTATTTACTGGCTCTTGATGCAGTTTTGTACAGTTTATTGACTGGTTCTTTATTGAGTTTGTGTAAAATTTATTGACTGGTTTTTATTGAGTTTTGTACAGTTTATTGACTGTTTCTTTATTGAGTTTGTGCACAATTTATTGACTGGTTCTTTATTTTGTTTTGTACAGTTTATTGACTTGTTCTTTATTGAGGTTTGTACAGTTTATTGACTAGTTCTTTATTGAGTTTTGTTCAGTTTATTGACTGGTTCTTTATTGAGTTTTGTACCGTTCATTGACTGTTTCTTTATTGAGTTTTGTACAGTTTATTGACTGGTTCTTTATTGAGTTTTGTACAGTTTATTGACTGGTTCTTTATTGAGTTTTGTTCAGTTTATTGACTGTTTCTCTATTTAGTTTTGTACAGTTTATTGACTGGTTCTTTATTGAGTTTTGTACAGTTTATTGACTGGTTCTTTATTGAGTTTGTGTACAATTTATTGACTGGTTCTTTATTGAATTTTGTACAGTTTCCTGACTGGTTCTTTATTGACTTTTGTACAGTTTATTGGATCTTTATTGAGTTTTGTATAGTTTATTGACTGGTTCTTTATTTAGTTTTGTACAGTTTATTGACTGGTTCTTTAATGACTTTTGTACAGTTTATTGACTGGTTCTTTATTGAGTTTTGTACAGTTTATTGACTGTTTCTTTATTTAGTTTTGTACAGTTTATTGACTGATTCTTTATTGAGTTTTGTACAGTTTATTGACTGTTCCTTTATTGAGTTTTGTACAGTTTATTGACTGGTTCTTTATTCAGTTTTCTACAGTTTATTGACTGGTTCTTTATTGAGTTTTGTAGAGTTTATTGACTGGTTCTTTATTGAGTTTTGTACAGTTTTTTGACTGTTTCTTTATTGAGTTTTGTACAGTTTATTGACTGGTTCTTTATTGAGTTTGTGTAAAATGTATTGACTGGTTCTTTATTGAGTTTTGTACAGTTTATTGACTGTTTCTTTTTTGAGTTTGTGCACAATTTATTGACTGTTTCTTTATTGAGTTTTGTACAGATTATTGACTGTTTCTTTATTGAGTTTTGGACAGTTTATTGACTGGTTCTTTATTCAGTTTTGTACAGTTTATTGACTGGTTCTTTGTTCGGTTTTGTACAGTTTATTGACTGGTTCTTTATTGAGTTTTATACAGTTTATTGACTGTTTCTTTATTTAGTTATGTACAGTTTCTTGACTGTTTCTTTATTCAGTTTTGTACAGTTTATTGACTGTTTCTTTATTGAGTTTTGTACAGTTTATTGACTGGTTCTTTATTTAGTTTTGTACAGTTTATTGACTGGTTTTTTAATGACTTTTGTACAGTTTATTGACTGGTTCTTTATTGAGTTTTGTACAGTTTATTGACTGTTTCTTTATTTAGTTTTGTACAGTTTCTTGACTGTTTCTTTATTGAGTTTTGTACAGTTTATTGACTGTTTCTTTATTGAGTTTTGTTCAGTTATTGACTGGTTCTTTATTGAGTTTTGTACAGTTTATTGACTGGTTCTTTATTGAGTTTTGTACAGTTTATTGACTGCTTCTTTATTGAGTTTGTGCACAATTTATTGACTGGATCTTTATTGAGTTTTGTACAGTTTATTGACTGTTTATTTATTGAGTTTTGTACAGTTTATTGACTGGTTTTTTATTGAGTTTTGTACAGTTTATTGACTGGTTCTTTATTGAGTTTTGTACAGTTTATTGACTGGTTCTTTATTGAGTTTTGTATAGTTTATTGACTGTTTCTTTATTGAGTTTTGTACAGTTTTTTGACTGTTTCTTTATTCAGTTTTCTACAGTTTATTGCCTGGTTCTTTATTGAGTTTTGTAGAGTTTATTGACCTGTTCTTTGTTCAGTTTTGTATAGTTTATTGACTGGTTCTTTATTTAGTTTTGTACAGTTTATTGACTGTTTCTTTATTTAGTTTTGTACAGTTTCTTGACTGTTTCTTTATTGAGTTTTGTACAGTTTAATGACTGTTTCTTTATTAAGTTTTGTACAGTTATTGACTGGTTCTTTATTGAGTTTTGTACAGTTTATTGACTGTTTCTTTATTGAGTTTGTGAACAATTTATTGACTGGTTCTTTATTGAGTTTTGTACAATTTATTGACTGTTTCTTTATTGAGTTTGTGCACAATTTATTGACTGGATCTTTATTGAGTTTTGTACAGATTATTGACTGTTTATTTATTGAGTTTTGTACAGTTTATTGACTGGTTCTTTATTCAGTTTTCTACAGTTTATTGACTGGTTCTTTATTGAGTTTTGTACAGTTTATTGACTGGTTCTTTATTGAGTTTTGTACAGTTTTTTGACTGTTTCTTTATTCAGTTTTCTACAGTTTATTGCCTGGTTCTTTATTGAGTTTTGTACAGTTTATTGACTGGTTCTTTATTGAGTTTTGTACAGTTTATTGACTGTTTCTTTATTTAGTTTTGTATAGTTTATTGACTGATTCTTTATTTAGTTTTGTACAGTTTATTGATTGGTTCTTTATTGAGTTTTGTACAGTTTATTGACTGGTTCTTTATTGAGTTTTGTTCAGTTTATTGACTGGTTCTTTATTGAGTTTTGTACAGTTTATTGACTGGTTCTTTGTTCAGTTTTGTACAGTTTATTGACTGGTTCTTTATTCAGTTTTGTACAGTTTATTTACTGGCTCTTGATGCAGTTTTGTACAGTTTATTGACTGGTTCTTTATTGAGTTTGTGTAAAATTTATTGACTGGTTTTTATTGAGTTTTGTACAGTTTATTGACTGTTTCTTTATTGAGTTTGTGCACAATTTATTGACTGGTTCTTTATTTTGTTTTGTACAGTTTATTGACTTGTTCTTTATTGAGTTTTGTACAGTTTATTGACTGGTTCTTTATTGAGTTTTGTTCAGTTTATTGACTGGTTCTTTATTGAGTTTTGTACCGTTCATTGACTGTTTCTTTATTGAGTTTTGTACAGTTTATTGACTGGTTCTTTATTGAGTTTTGTACAGTTTATTGACTGGTTCTTTATTGAGTTTTATTCAGTTTATTGACTGTTTCTCTATTTAGTTTTGTACAGTTTATTGACTGGTTCTTTATTGAGTTTTGTACAGTTTATTGACTGGTTCTTTATTGAGTTTGTGTACAATTTATTGACTGGTTCTTTATTGAATTTTGTACAGTTTCCTGACTGGTTCTTTATTGACTTTTGTACAGTTTATTGGATCTTTATTGAGTTTTGTATAGTTTATTGACTGGTTCTTTATTTAGTTTTGTACAGTTTATTGACTGGTTCTTTAATGACTTTTGTACAGTTTATTGACTGGTTCTTTATTGAGTTTTGTACAGTTTATTGACTGTTTCTTTATTTAGTTTTGTACAGTTTATTGACTGATTCTTTATTGAGTTTTGTACAGTTTATTGACTGTTCCTTTATTGAGTTTTGTACAGTTTATTGACTGGTTCTTTATTCAGTTTTCTACAGTTTATTGACTGGTTCTTTATTGAGTTTTGTAGAGTTTATTGACTGGTTCTTTATTGAGTTTTGTACAGTTTTTTGACTGTTTCTTTATTGAGTTTTGTACAGTTTATTGACTGGTTCTTTATTGAGTTTGTGTAAAATGTATTGACTGGTTCTTTATTGAGTTTTGTACAGTTTATTGACTGTTTCTTTTTTGAGTTTGTGCACAATTTATTGACTGTTTCTTTATTGAGTTTTGTACAGATTATTGACTGTTTCTTTATTGAGTTTTGGACAGTTTATTGACTGGTTCTTTATTCAGTTTTGTACAGTTTATTGACTGGTTCTTTGTTCGGTTTTGTACAGTTTATTGACTGGTTCTTTATTGAGTTTTATACAGTTTATTGACTGTTTCTTTATTTAGTTATGTACAGTTTCTTGACTGTTTCTTTATTCAGTTTTGTACAGTTTATTGACTGTTTCTTTATTGAGTTTTGTACAATTTATTGACTGGTTCTTTATTTAGTTTTGTACAGTTTATTGACTGGTTCTTTAATGACTTTTGTACAGTTTATTGACTGGTTCTTTATTGAGTTTTGTACAGTTTATTGACTGTTTCTTTATTTAGTTTTGTACAGTTTCTTGACTGTTTCTTTATTGAGTTTTGTACAGTTTATTGACTGTTTCTTTATTGAGTTTTGTTCAGTTATTGACTGGTTCTTTATTGAGTTTTGTACAGTTTATTGACTGGTTCTTTATTGAGTTTTGTACAGTTTATTGACTGCTTCTTTATTGAGTTTGTGCACAATTTATTGACTGGATCTTTATTGAGTTTTGTACAGTTTATTGACTGTTTATTTATTGAGTTTTGTACAGTTTATTGACTGGTTTTTTATTGAGTTTTGTACAGTTTATTGACTGGTTCTTTATTGAGTTTTGTACAGTTTATTGACTGGTTCTTTATTGAGTTTTGTATAGTTTATTGACTGTTTCTTTATTGAGTTTTGTACAGTTTTTTGACTGTTTCTTTATTCAGTTTTCTACAGTTTATTGCCTGGTTCTTTATTGAGTTTTGTAGAGTTTATTGACCTGTTCTTTGTTCAGTTTTGTATAGTTTATTGACTGGTTCTTTATTTAGTTTTGTACAGTTTATTGACTGGTTCTTTATTGAGTTTTGTACAGTTTATTGACTGGTTCTTTATTGAGTTTTGTTCAGTTTATTGACTGGTTCTTTATTAAGTTTTGTACAGTTTATTGACTGGTTCTTTATTGAGTTTTGTACAGTTTATTGACTAATTCTTTATTGAGTTTTGTACATTTTATTGACTGGTTCTTTATTCAGTTTTGTACATTTTATTGACTGTTTCTTTATTGAGTTTTGTACAGTTTATTGACTGGTTCTTTGTTCAGTTTTGTACAGTTTATTGACTGGTTCTTTATTAAGTTTTGTACAGTTTATTTACTGGATCTTTATGCAGTTTTGTACAGTTTATTGACTGGTTCTTTATTGAGTTTTGTACAGTTTATTGACTTCTTCTTTATTGAGTTTTGTACACTATTTTGACTGGTTCTTTCTTCAGTTTTCTACAGTTTTTTGACTGTTTCTTTATTCAGTTTTGTACAGTTTTTTGACTGTTTCTTTATTCAGTTTTCTACAGTTTATTGCCTGGTTCTTTATTGAGTTTTGTACAGTTTATTGACTGGTTCTTTATTGAGTTTGTGTAAAATTTATTGACTGGTTTTTTATTGAGTTTTGTATAGTTTCTTGACTGATTCTTTATTGAGTTTTGTACAGTTTTTTGACTGTTTCTTTATTGAGTTTTGCACAGTTTTTTGACTGGTTCTTTATTGAGTTTTGTACAGTTTATTCACTGTTTCTTTATTGAGTTTTGTACTGTTTATTGACTAATTCTTTATTGAGTTTTGTACACTATTTTGACTGGTTCTTTATGCAGTTTTCTACAGTTTTTTTGACTGTTTCTTTATTGAGTTTTGTACAGTTTATTGACTGTTTCTTTATTGAGTTTTGTACAGTTTATTGACTGGTTCTTTATTGAGTTTGTGTAAAATGTATTGACTGGTTCTTTATTGAGTTTTGTACAGTTTATTGACTGTTTCTTTATTGAGTTTGTGAACAATTTATTGACTGGTTCTTTATTGAGTTTTGTACAGTTTATTGACTGTTTCTTTATTGAGTTTGTGCACAATTTATTGACTGGATCTTTATTGAGTTTTGTACAGATTATTGACTGTTTATTTATTGAGTTTTGTACAGTTTATTGACTGGTTCTTTATCCAGTTTTCTACAGTTTATTGACTGGTTCTTTATTGAGTTTTGTACAGGTTATTGACTGGTTCTTTATTGAGTTTTGTACAGTTTTTTGACCGTTTCTTTATTCAGTTTTCTACAGTTTATTGACTTGTTCTTTATTGAGTTTTGTACAGGTTATTGCCTGGTTCTTTATTGAGTTTTGTACAGTTTATTGACTGGTTCTTTATTCAGTTTTCTACAGTTTATTGACTGGTTCTTTATTGAGTTTTGTACAGTTTATTGACTGGTTCTTTGTTGAGTTTTGTACAGTTTTTTGACTGTTTCGTTATTCAGTTTTCTACAGCTTATTGCCTGGTTCTTTATTGAGTTTTGTACAGTTTATTGACTGGTTCTTTATTGAGTTTTGTATAGTTTATTGGCTGGTTCTTTATTGAGTTTTGTACAGTTTATTGACTGTTTCTTTATTGAGTTTTGTACAGTTTATTGACTGTTTCTTTATTTAGTTTTGTATAGTTTATTGACTGGTTCTTTATTTAGTTTTGTACAGTTTATTGATTGGTTCTTTATTGAGTTTTGTACAGTTTATTCACTGGTTCTTTATTGAGTTTTGTACAGTTTATTGACTGGTTCTTTATTGAGTTTTGTACAGTATATTGACTAATTCTTTATTGAGTTTTGTACATTTTATTGACTGTTTCTTTATTGAGTTTTATACAGTTTATTGACTGGTTCTTTGTTCAGTTTTGTACAGTTTATTGACTGGTTCTTTATTCAGTTTTGTACAGTTTATTTACTGGTTCTTTATGCAGTTTTGTTCAGTTTTTTGACTGTTTCTCTATTTAGTTTTGTACAGTTTATTGACTGGTTCTTTATTGAGTTTTGTACAGTTTATTGACTGGTTCTTTATTGAGTTTGTGTACAATTTATTGACTGGTTCTTTATTGAATTTTGTACAGTTTCCTGACTGGTTCTTTATTGACTTTTGTACAGTTTATTGGATCTTTATTGAGTTTTGTATAGTTTATTGACTGGTTCTTTATTGAGTTTTGTACAGTTTATTGACTGGTTCTTTATTGAGTTTGTGTACAATTTATTGACTGTTTCTTAATTTGAGTTTTGTACAGTTTATTGACTGGTTCTTTGTTCAGTTTTGTACAGTTTATTGACTGGTTCTTTATTAAGTTTTGTACAGATTATTTACTGGATCTTTATGCAGTTTTGTAAAGTTTATTGACTGGTTCTTTATTGAGTTTTGTACAGTTTATTGACTAATTCTTTATTGAGTTTTGTACACTATTTTGACTGGTTCTTTATTCAGTTTTCTACAGTTTTTTGACTGTTTCTTTATTGAGTTTTGTACAGTTTTTTGACTGTTTCTTTATTCAGTTTTCTACAGTTTATTGCCTGGTTCTTTATTGAGTTTTGTACAGTTTATTGACTGGTTCTTTATTGAGTTTGTGTAAAATTTATTGACTGATTTTTTATTGAGTTTTGTATAGTTTCTTGACTGATTCTTTATTGAGTTTTGTACAGTTTTTTGACTGTTTCTTTATTGAGTTTTGCACAGTTTTTTGACTGGTTCTTTATTGAGTTTTGTACAGTTTATTCACTGTTTCTTTATTGAGTTTTGTACTGTTTATTGACTAATTCTTTATTGAGTTTTGTACACTATTTTGACTGGTTCTTTATTCAGTTTTCTACAGTTTTTTTTGACTGTTTCTTTATTGAGTTTTGTACAGTTTATTGACTGTTTCTTTATTGAGTTTTGTACAGTTTATTTACTGGTTCTTTATTGAGTTTGTGTAAAATGTATTGACTGGTTCTTTATTGAGTTTTGTACAGTTGATTGACTGTTTCTTTATTGAGTTTGTGCACAATTTTTTGACTGGTTCTTTATTGAGTTTTGTACAGTTTATTGACTGTTTCTTTATTGAGTTTTGTACAGTTTATTGACTGGTTCTTTATTGAGTTTTGTACAGTTTATTGACTGGTTCTTTATTGAGTTTTGTACAGTGTATTGACTGTTTCTTTATTTAGTTTTGTACAGTTTAATGACTGGTTCTTTATTGAGTTTTGTACAGTTTATTGACTGGTTCTTTATTGAGTTTTGTTCAGTTTATTGACTGGTTCTTTATTAAGTTTTGTACAGTTTATTGACTGGTTCTTTATTGAGTTTTGTACAGTTTACTGACTAATTCTTTATTGAGTTTTGTACAGTTTATTGACTGGTTCTTTGTTCAGTTTTGTACAGTTTATTGACTGGTTCTTTATTAAGTTTTGTACAGATTATTTACTGGATCTTTATGCAGTTTTGTACAGTTTATTGACTGGTTCTTTATTGAGTTTTGTACAGTTTATTGACTAATTCTTTACTGAGTTTTGTACACTATTTTGACTGGTTCTTTATTCAGTTTTCTACAGTTTTTGACTGTTTCTTTATTGAGTTTTGTACAGTTTTTTGACTGTTTCTTTATTCAGTTTTCGACAGTTTATTGCCTGGTTCTTTATTGAGTTTTGTACAGTTTATTGACTGGTTCTTTATTGAGTTTGTGTAAAATTTATTGACTGGTTTTTTATTGAGTTTTGTATAGTTTCTTGACTGATTCTTTATTGAGTTTTGTACAGTTTTTTGACTGTTTCTTTATTGAGTTTTGCACAGTTTTTTGACTGGTTCTTTATTGAGTTTTGTACAGTTTATTCACTGTTTCTTTATTGAGTTTTGTACTGTTTATTGACTAATTCTTTATTGAGTTTTGTACACTATTTTGACTGGTTCTTTATTCAGTTTTCTACAGTTTTTTTGACTGTTTCTTTATTGAGTTTTGTACAGTTTATTGACTGTTTCTTTATTGACTTTTGTACAGTTTATTGACTGGTTCTTTATTGAGTTTGTGTAAAATGTATTGACTGGTTCTTTATTGAGTTTTGTACAGTTGATTGACTGTTTCTTTATTGAGTTTGTGCACAATTTTTTGACTGGTTCTTTATTGAGTTTTGTACAGTTTATTGACAGGTTCTTTATTCAGTTTTGTGCAGTTTATTGACAGGTTCTTTATTCGGTTTTGTACAGTTTATTTACTGGTTCTTTATTGAGTTTTGTACAGTTTATTGACTGTTTTTTTGTTTAGATTTGTACAGTTTCTTGACTGTTTCTTTATTGAGTTTTGTACAGTTTATTGACTGTTTCTTTATTGAGTTTTGTACAGTTATTGACTGGTTCTTTATTGAGTTTTGTACAGTTTATTGACTGTTTCTTTATTGAGTTTGTGAACAATTTATTGACTGGTTCTTTATTGAGTTTTGTACAGTTTATTGACTGTTTCTTTATTGAGTTTGTGCACAATTTATTGACTGGATCTTTATTGAGTTTTGTACAGATCATTGACTGTTTATTTATTGAGTTTTGTACAGTTTATTGACTGGTTCTTTATCCAGTTTTCTCCAGTTTATTGACTGGTTCTTTATTGAGTTTTGTACAGTTTATTGACTGGTTCTTTATTGAGTTTTGTACAGTTTATTGACTGGTTCTTTATTGAGTTTGTGTAAAATGTATTGACTGGTTCTTTATTGAGTTTTGTACAGTTTATTGACTGTTTCTTTATTGAGTTTTGTACAGTTTATTGACAGGTTCTTTATTCAGTTTTGTACAGTTTATTGACAGGTTCTTTATTCGGTTTTGTACAGTTTATTGACTGGTTCTTTATTGAGTTTTGTACAGTTTATTGACTGTTTTTTTATTTAGATTTGTACAGTTTCTTGACTGTTTCTTTATTGAGTTTTGTACAGTTTATTGACTGTTTCTTTATTGAGTTTTGTACAGTTTATTGACTGGTTCTTTATTCAGTTTTCTACAGTTTATTGACTGGTTCTTTATTGAGTTTTGTACAGTTTATTGACTGGTTCTTTGTTGAGTTTTGTACAGTTTTTTGACTGTTTCGTTATTCAGTTTTCTACAGCTTATTGCCTGGTTCTTTATTGAGTTTTGTACAGTTTATTGACTGGTTCTTTATTGAGTTTTGTATAGTTTATTGACTGGTTCTTTATTGAGTTTTGTACAGTTTATTGACTGTTTCTTTATTGAGTTTTGTACAGTTTATTGACTGTTTCTTTATTTAGTTTTGTATAGTTTATTGACTGGTTCTTTATTTAGTTTTGTACAGTTTATTGATTGGTTCTTTATTGAGTTTGTACAGTTTATTCACTGGTTCTTTATTGAGTTTTGTACAGTTTATTGACTGGTTCTTTATTGAGTTTTGTACAGTATATTGACTAATTCTTTATTGAGTTTTGTACATTTTATTGACTGGTTCTTCAGTCAGTTTTGTACATTTTATTGACTGTTTCTTTATTGAGTTTTATACAGTTTATTGACTGGTTCTTTGTTCAGTTTTGTACAGTTTATTGACTGGTTCTTTATTCAGTTTTGTACAGTTTATTTACTGGTTCTTTATGCAGTTTTGTTCAGTTTTTTGACTGTTTCTCTATTTAGTTTTGTACAGTTTATTGACTGGTTCTTTATTGAGTTTTGTACAGTTTATTGACTGGTTCTTTATTGAGTTTGTGTACAATTTATTGACTGGTTCTTTATTGAATTTTGTACAGTTTCCTGACTGGTTCTTTATTGACTTTTGTACAGTTTATTGGATCTTTATTGAGTTTTGTATAGTTTATTGACTGGTTCTTTATTGAGTTTTGTACAGTTTATTGACTGGTTCTTTATTGAGTTTGTGTACAATTTATTGACTGTTTCTTAATTTGAGTTTTGTACAGTTTATTGACTGGTTCTTTGTTCAGTTTTGTACAGTTTATTGACTGGTTCTTTATTAAGTTTTGTACAGATTATTTACTGGATCTTTATGCAGTTTTGTAAAGTTTATTGACTGGTTCTTTATTGAGTTTTGTACAGTTTATTGACTAATTCTTTATTGAGTTTTGTACACTATTTTGACTGGTTCTTTATTCAGTTTTCTACAGTTTTTTGACTGTTTCTTTATTGAGTTTTGTACAGTTTTTTGACTGTTTCTTTATTCAGTTTTCTACAGTTTATTGCCTGGTTCTTTATTGAGTTTTGTACAGTTTATTGACTGGTTCTTTATTGAGTTTGTGTAAAATTTATTGACTGATTTTTTATTGAGTTTTGTATAGTTTCTTGACTGATTCTTTATTGAGTTTTGTACAGTTTTTTGACTGTTTCTTTATTGAGTTTTGCACAGTTTTTTGACTGGTTCTTTATTGAGTTTTGTACAGTTTATTCACTGTTTCTTTATTGAGTTTTGTACTGTTTATTGACTAATTCTTTATTGAGTTTTGTACACTATTTTGACTGGTTCTTTATTCAGTTTTCTACAGTTTTTTTTGACTGTTTCTTTATTGAGTTTTGTACAGTTTATTGACTGTTTCTTTATTGAGTTTTGTACAGTTTATTGACTGGTTCTTTATTGAGTTTGTGTAAAATGTATTGACTGGTTCTTTATTGAGTTTTGTACAGTTGATTGACTGTTTCTTTATTGAGTTTGTGCACAATTTTTTGACTGGTTCTTTATTGAGTTTTGTACAGTTTATTGACTGTTTCTTTATTGAGTTTTGTACAGTTTATTGACAGGTTCTTTATTGAGTTTTGTACAGTTTATTGACTGGTTCTTTATTGAGTTTTGTACAGTGTATTGACTGTTTCTTTATTTAGTTTTGTACAGTTTAATGACTGGTTCTTTATTGAGTTTTGTACAGTTTATTGACTGGTTCTTTATTGAGTTTTGTTCAGTTTATTGACTGGTTCTTTATTAAGTTTTGTACAGTTTATTGACTGGTTCTTTATTGAGTTTTGTACAGTTTACTGACTAATTCTTTATTGAGTTTTGTACAGTTTATTGACTGGTTCTTTGTTCAGTTTTGTACAGTTTATTGACTGGTTCTTTATTAAGTTTTGTACAGATTATTTACTGGATCTTTATGCAGTTTTGTACAGTTTATTGACTGGTTCTTTATTGAGTTTTGTACAGTTTATTGACTAATTCTTTACTGAGTTTTGTACACTATTTTGACTGGTTCTTTATTCAGTTTTCTACAGTTTTTGACTGTTTCTTTATTGAGTTTTGTACAGTTTTTTGACTGTTTCTTTATTCAGTTTTCGACAGTTTATTGCCTGGTTCTTTATTGAGTTTTGTACAGTTTATTGACTGGTTCTTTATTGAGTTTGTGTAAAATTTATTGACTGGTTTTTTATTGAGTTTTGTATAGTTTCTTGACTGATTCTTTATTGAGTTTTGTACAGTTTTTTGACTGTTTCTTTATTGAGTTTTGCACAGTTTTTTGACTGGTTCTTTATTGAGTTTTGTACAGTTTATTCACTGTTTCTTTATTGAGTTTTGTACTGTTTATTGACTAATTCTTTATTGAGTTTTGTACACTATTTTGACTGGTTCTTTATTCAGTTTTCTACAGTTTTTTTGACTGTTTCTTTATTGAGTTTTGTACAGTTTATTGACTGTTTCTTTATTGACTTTTGTACAGTTTATTGACTGGTTCTTTATTGAGATTGTGTAAAATGTATTGACTGGTTCTTTATTGAGTTTTGTACAGTTGATTGACTGTTTCTTTATTGAGTTTGTGCACAATTTTTTGACTGGTTCTTTATTGAGTTTTGTACAGTTTATTGACAGGTTCTTTATTCAGTTTTGTGCAGTTTATTGACAGGTTCTTTATTCGGTTTTGTACAGTTTATTTACTGGTTCTTTATTGAGTTTTGTACAGTTTATTGACTGTTTTTTTGTTTAGATTTGTACAGTTTCTTGACTGTTTCTTTATTGAGTTTTGTACAGTTTATTGACTGTTTCTTTATTGAGTTTTGTACAGTTATTGACTGGTTCTTTATTGAGTTTTGTACAGTTTATTGACTGTTTCTTTATTGAGTTTGTGAACAATTTATTGACTGGTTCTTTATTGAGTTTTGTACAGTTTATTGACTGTTTCTTTATTGAGTTTGTGCACAATTTATTGACTGGATCTTTATTGAGTTTTGTACAGATCATTGACTGTTTATTTATTGAGTTTTGTACAGTTTATTGACTGGTTCTTTATCCAGTTTTCTCCAGTTTATTGACTGGTTCTTTATTGAGTTTTGTACAGTTTATTGACTGGTTCTTTATTGAGTTTTGTACAGTTTATTGACTGGTTCTTTATTGAGTTTGTGTAAAATGTATTGACTGGTTCTTTATTGAGTTTTGTACAGTTTATTGACTGTTTCTTTATTGAGTTTTGTACAGTTTATTGACAGGTTCTTTATTCAGTTTTGTACAGTTTATTGACAGGTTCTTTATTCGGTTTTGTACAGTTTATTGACTGGTTCTTTATTGAGTTTTGTACAGTTTATTGACTGTTTTTTTATTTAGATTTGTACAGTTTCTTGACTGTTTCTTTATTGAGTTTTGTACAGTTTATTGACTGTTTCTTTATTGAGTTTTGTACAGTTATTGACTGGTTCTTTATTGAGTTTTGTACAGTTTCTTGACTGTTTCTTTATTGAGTTTGTGAACAATTTATTGACTGGTTCTTTATTGAGTTTTGTACAGTTTATTGACTGTTTCTTTATTGAGTTTGTGCACAATTTATTGACTGGATCTTTATTGAGTTTTGTACAGATCATTGACTGTTTATTTATTGAGTTTTGTACAGTTTATTGACTGGTTCTTTATCCAGTTTTCTACAGTTTATTGACTGGTTCTTTATTGAGTTTTGTACAGGTTATTGACTGGTTCTTTATTGAGTTTTGTACAGTTTTTTGACCGTTTCTTTATTCAGTTTTCTACAGTTTATTGCCTGGTTCTTTATTGAGTTTTGTACAGTTTATTGACTGGTTCTTTATTCAGTTTTCTACAGTTTATTGACTGGTTCTTTATTGAGTTTTGTACAGTTTATTGACTGGTTCTTTATTGAGTTTTGTACAGTTTTTTGACTGTTTCGTTATTCAGTTTTCTACAGTTTATTGCCTGGTTCTTTATTGAGTTTTGTACAGTTTATTGACTGGTTCTTTATTGAGTTTTGTACAGTTTATTGACTGGTTCTTTATTGAGTTTTGTTCAGTTTATTGACTGGTTCTTTATTAAGTTTTGTACAGTTTATTGACTGGTTCTTTATTGGGTTTTGTACAGTTTATTGACTAATTCTTTATTGAGTTTTGTACATTTTATTGACTGGTTCTTTATTCAGTTTTGTACATTTTATTGACTGTTTCTTTATTGAGTTCTGTACAGTTTATTGACTGGTTCTTTGTTCAGTTTTGTACAGTTTATTGACTGGTTCTTTATTAAGTTTTGTACAGATTATTTACTGGATCTCTATGCAGTTTTGTACAGTTTATTGACTGGTTCTTTATTGAGTTTTGTACAGTTTATTGACTAATTCTTAATTGAGTTTTGTACACTATTTTGACTGGTTCTTTATTCAGTTTTCTAAAGTTTTTTGACTGTTTCTTTATTGAGTTTTGTACAGTTTTTGACTGTTTCTTTATTCAGTTTTCTACAGTTTATTGCCTGGTTCTTTATTGAGTTTTGTACATTTTATTGACTGGTTCTTTATTGAGTTGGTGTAAAATTTATTGACTGGTTTTTTATTGAGTTTTGTATAGTTTCTTGACTGATTCTTTATTGAGTTTTGTACAGTTTTTTGACTGTTTCTTTATTGAGTTTTGCACAGTTTTTTTGACTGGTTCTTTATTGAGTTTTGTACAGTTTATTCACTGTTTCTTTATTGAGTTTTGTACTGTTTATTGACTAATTCTTTATTGAGTTTTGTACACTATTTTGACTGGTTCTTTATTCAGTTTTCTACAGTTTTTTTGACTGTTTCTTTATTGAGTTTTGTACAGTTTATTGACTGTTTCTTTATTGAGTTTTGTACAGTTTATTGACTGGTTCTTTATTGAGTTTGTGTAAAATGTATTGACTGGTTCTTTATTGAGTTTTGTACAGTTGATTGACTGTTTCTTTATTGAGTTTGTGCACAATTTTTTGACTGGTTCTTTATTGAGTTTTGTACAGTTTATTGACTGTTTCTTTATTGAGTTTTGTACAGTTTATTGACAGGTTCTTTATTCAGTTTTGTACAGTTTATTGACATGTTCTTTATTCGGTTTTGTACAGTTTATTGACTGGTTCTTTATTGAGTTTTGTACAGTTTATTGACTGTTTTTTTATTTAGATTTGTACAGTTTCTTGACTGTTTCTTTATTGAGTTTTGTACAGTTTATTGACTGTTTCTTTATTGAGTTTTGTACAGTTATTGACTGGTTCTTTATTGAGTTTTGTACAGTTTATTGACTGTTTCTTTATTGAGTTTGTGAACAATTTATTGACTGGTTCTTTATTGAGTTTTGTACAGTTTATTGACTGTTTCTTTATTGAGTTTGTGCACAATTTATTGACTGGATCTTTATTGAGTTTTGTACAGATCATTGACTGTTTATTTATTGAGTTTTGTACAGTTTTTTGACCGTTTATTTATTCAGTTTTCTACAGTTTATTGACTGGTTCTTTATTGAGTTTTGTACAGGTTATTGACTGGTTCTTTATTGGGTTTTGTACAGTTTTTTGGCCGTTTATTTATTCAGTTTTCTACAGTTTATTGACTGGTTCTTCATTGAGTTTTGTACAGTTTATTGACTGGTTCTTTATTCAGTTTTCTACAGTTTATTGACAGGTTCTTTATTGAGTTTTGTACACTTTATTGACTGGTTCTTTATTCAGTTTTGTACATTTTATTGACTGTTTCTTTATTGAGTTCTGTACAGTTTATTGACTGGTTCTTTGTTCAGTTTTGTACAGTTTATTGACTGGTTCTTTATTAAGTTTTGTACAGATTATTTACTGGATCTTTATGCAGTTTTGTACAGTTTATTGACTGGTTCTTTATTGAGTTTTGTACAGTTTATTGACTAATTCTTTATTGAGTTTTGTACACTATTTTGACTGGTTCTTTATTCAGTTTACTACAGTTTTTTGACTGTTTCTTTATTGAGTTTTGTACAGTTTTTTGACTGTTTCTTTATTCAGTTTTCTACAGTTTATTGCCTCGTTCTTTATTGAGTTTTGTACAGTTTATTGACTGGTTCTTTATTGAGTTTGTGTAAAATTTATTGACTGGTTTTTTATTGAGTTTTGTATAGTTTCTTGACTGATTCTTTATTGAGTTTTGTACAGTTTTTTGACTGTTTCTTTATTGAGTTTTGCACAGTTTTTTGACTGGTTCTTTATTGAGTTTTGTACAGTTTATTCACTGTTTCTTTATTGAGTTTTGTACTGTTTATTGACTAATACTTTATTGAGTTTTGTACACTATTTTGACTGGTTCTTAATTCAGTTTTCTACAGTTTTTTTGACTGTTTCTTTATTGAGTTTTGTACAGTTTATTGACTGTTTCTTTATTGAGTTTTGTACAGTTTATTGACTGGTTCTTTATTGAGTTTGTGTAAAATGTATTGACTGGTTCTTTATTGAGTTTTGTACAGTTGATTGACTGTTTCTTTATTGAGTTTGTGCACAATTTTTTGACTGGTTCTTTATTGAGTTTTGTACAGTTTATTGACTGTTTCTTTATTGAGATTTGTGCAGTTTATTGACAGGTTCTTTATTCAGTTTTGTGCAGTTTATTGACAGGTTCTTTATTCGGTTTTGTACAGTTTATTGACTGGTTCTTTATTGAGTTTTGTACAGTTTATTGACTGTTTTTTTATTTAGATTTGTACAGTTTCTTGACTGTTTCTTTATTGAGTTTTGTACAGTTTATTGACTGTTTCTTTATTGAGTTTTGTACAGTTATTGACTGGTTCTTTATTGAGTTTTGTACAGTTTATTGACTGTTTCTTTATTGAGTTTGTGAACAATTTATTGACTGGTTCTTTATTGAGTTTTGTACAGTTTATTGACTGTTTCTTTATTGAGTTTGTGCACAATTTATTGACTGGATCTTTATTGAGTTTTGTACAGATCATTGACTGTTTATTTATTGAGTTTTGTACAGTTTATTGACTGGTTCTTTATCCAGTTTTCTACAGTTTATTGACTGGTTCTTTATTGAGTTTGTACAGGTTATTGACTGGTTCTTTATTGAGTTTTGTACAGTTTATTGACTGGTTCTTTATTGAGTTTGTGTAAAATGTATTGACTGGTTCTTTATTGAGTTTTGTACAGTTGATTGACTGTTTCTTTATTGAGTTTGTGCACAATTTTTTGACTGGTTCTTTATTGAGTTTTGTACAGTTTATTGACTGTTTCTTTATTGAGTTTTGTACAGTTTATTGACAGGTTCTTTATTCAGTTTTGTACAGTTTATTGACAGGTTCTTTATTCGGTTTTGTACAGTTTATTGACTGGTTCTTTATTGAGTTTTGTACAGTTTATTGACTGGTTCTTAATTGAGTTTTGTACAGTTTATTGACTGTTTCTTTATTGAGTTTGTGCACAATTTATTGACTGGTTCTTTATTAAGTTTTGTACAGATTATTTACTGGATCTTTATGCAGTTTTGTACAGTTTATTGACTGGTTCTTTATTGAGTTTTGTACAGTTTATTGACTAATTCTTTATTGAGTTTTTTACACTATTTTGACTGGTTCTTTATTCAGTTTTCTACAGTTTTTTGACTGTTTCTTTATTCAGTTTTGTACAGTTTTTGACTGTTTCTTTATTCAGTTTTCTGCAGTTTATTGCCTGGTTCTTTATTGAGTTTTGTACAGTTTATTGACTGGTTCTTTATTGAGTTTGTGTAAAATTTATTGACTGGTTTTTTATTAAGTTTTGTATAGTTTCTTGACTGATTCTTTATTGAGTTTTGTACAGTTTTTTGACTGTTTCTTTATTGAGTTTTGCACAGTTTTTTGACTGGTTCTTTATTGAGTTTTGTACAGTTTATTCACTGTTTCTTTATTGAGTTTTGTACTGTTTATTGACTAATTCTTTATTGAGTTTTGTACACTATTTTGACTGGTTCTTTATTCAGTTTTCTACAGTTTTTTTGACTGTTTCTTTATTGAGTTTTGTACAGTTTATTGGCTGTTTCTTTATTGAGTTTTGTACAGTTTATTGACTGGTTCTTTATTGAGTTTGTGTAAAATGTATTGACTGGTTCTTTATTGAGTTTTGTACAGTTGATTGACTGTTTCGTTATTGAGTTTGTGCACAATTTTTTGACTGGTTCTTTATTGAGTTTTGTACAGTTTATTGACTGTTTCTTTATTGAGTTTTGTACAGTTTATTGACAGGTTCTTTATTCAGTTTTGTACAGTTTATTGACAGGTTCTTTATTCGGTTTTGTACAGTTTATTAACTGGTTCTTTATTGAGTTTTGTACAGTTTATTGACTGTTTTTTTATTTAGATTTGTACAGTTTCTTGACTGTTTCTTTATTGAGTTTTGTACAGTTTATTGACTGTTTCTTTATTGAGTTTTGTACAGTTTTTGACTGGTTCTTTATTGAGTTTTGTACAGTTTATTGACTGTTTCTTTATTGAGTTTGTGAACAATTTATTGACTGGTTCTTTATTGAGTTTTGTACAGTTTATTGACTGTTTCTTTATTGAGTTTGTGCACAATTTATTGACTGGATCTTTATTGAGTTTTGTACAGATCATTGACTGTTTATTTATTGAGTTTTGTACAGTTTTTTGACCGTTTATTTATTCAGTTTTCTACAGTTTATTGACTGGTTCTTTATTGAGTTTTGTACAGGTTATTGACTGGTTCTTTATTGAGTTTTGTACAGTTTTTTGACCGTTTATTTATTCAGTTTTCTACAGTTTATTGCCTGGTTCTTCATTGAGTTTTGTACAGTTTATTGACTGGTTCTTTATTCAGTTTTCTACAGTTTATTGACTGGTTCTTTATTGAGTTTTGTACACTTTATTGACTGGTTCTTTATTCAGTTTTGTACATTTTATTGACTGTTTCTTTATTGAGTTCTGTACAGTTTATTGACTGGTTCTTTGTTCAGTTTTGTACAGTTTATTGACTGGTTCTTTATTAAGTTTTGTACAGATTATTTACTGGATCTTTATGCAGTTTTGTACAGTTTATTGACTGGTTCTTTATTGAGTTTTGTACAGTTTATTGACTAATTCTTTATTGAGTTTTGTACACTATTTTGACTGGTTCTTTATTCAGTTTTCTACAGTTTTTTGACTGTTTCTTTATTGAGTTTTGTACAGTTTTTTGACTGTTTCTTTATTGAGTTCTGTACAGTTTATTGACTGGTTCTTTGTTCAGTTTTGTACAGTTTATTGACTGGTTCTTTATTAAGTTTTGTACAGATTATTTACTGGATCTTTATGCAGTTTTGTACAGTTTATTGACTGGTTCTTTATTGAGTTTTGTACAGTTTATTGACTAATTCTTTATTGAGTTTTGTACACTATTTTGACTGGTTCTTTATTCAGTTTTCTACAGTTTTTTGACTGTTTCTTTATTGAGTTTTGTACAGTTTTTTGACTGTTTCTTTATTCAGTTTTCTACAGTTTATTGCCTGGTTCTTTATTGAGTTTTGTACAGTTTATTGACTGGTTCTTTATTGAGTTTGTGTAAAATTTATTGACTGGTTTTTTATTGAGTTTTGTATAGTTTCTTGACTGATTCTTTATTGAGTTTTGTACAGTTTTTTGACTGTTTCTTTATTAAGTTTTGCACAGTTTTTTTACTGGTTCTTTATTGAGTTTTGTACAGTTTATTCACTGTTTCTTTATTGAGTTTTGTACTGTTTATTGACTAATTCTTTATTGAGTTTTGTACACTATTTTGACTGGTTCTTTATTGAGTTTTCTACAGTTTTTTTGACTGTTTCTTTATTGAGTTTTGTACAGTTTATTGACTGGTTCTTTATTGAGTTTGTGTAAAATGTATTGACTGGTTCTTTATTGAGTTTTGTACAGTTGATTGACTGTTTCTTTATTGAGTTTGTGCACAATTTTTTGACTGGTTCTTTATTGAGTTTTGTACAGTTTATTGACTGTTTCTTTATTGAGTTTTGTGCAGTTTATTGACAGGTTCTTTATTCAGTTTTGTGCAGTTTATTGACAGGTTCTTTATTCGGTTTTGTACAGTTTATTGACTGGTTCATTATTGAGTTTTGTACAGTTTATTGACTGTTTTTTTATTTAGATTTGTACAGTTTCTTGACTGTTTCTTTATTGAGTTTTGTACAGTTTATTGACTGTTTCTTTAATGAGTTTTGTACAGTTATTGACTGGTTCTTTATTGAGTTTTGTATAGTTTATTGACTGTTTCTTTATTGAGTTTGTGAACAATTTATTGACTGGTTCTTTATTGAGTTTTGTACAGTTTATTGACTGTTTCTTTATTGAGTTTGTGCACAATTTATTGACTGGATCTTTATTGAGTTTTGTACAGATCATTGACTGTTTATTTATTGAGTTTTGTACAGTTTATTGACTGGTTCTTTATCCAGTTTTCTACAGTTTATTGACTGGTTCTTTATTGAGTTTTGTACAGGTTATTGACTGGTTCTTTATTGAGTTTTGTACAGTTTATTGACTGGTTCTTTATTGAGTTTGTGTAAAATGTATTGACTGGTTCTTTATTGAGTTTTGTACAGTTGATTGACTGTTTCTTTATTGAGTTTGTGCACAATTTTTTGACTGGTTCTTTATTGAGTTTTGTACAGTTTATTGACTGTTTCTTTATTGAGTTTTGTACAGTTTATTGACAGGTTCTTTATTCAGTTTTGTACAGTTTATTGACAGGTTCTTTATTCGGTTTTGTACAGTTTATTGACTGGTTCTTTATTGAGTTTTGTACAGTTTATTGACTGTTTTTTTATTTAGATTTGTACAGTTTCTTGACTGTTTCTTTATTGAGTTTTGTACAGTTTATTGACTGTTTCTTTATTGAGTTTTGTACAGTTATTGACTGGTTCTTTATTGAGTTTTGTACAGTTTATTGACTGTTTCTTTATTGAGTTTGTGAACAATTTATTGACTGGTTCTTTATTGAGTTTTGTACAGTTTATTGACTGGTTCTTTATTGAGTTTTGTACAGTTTATTGACTGTTTCTTTATTGAGTTTATGCACAATTTATTGACTGGATCTTTATTGAGTTTTGTACAGATCATTGACTGTTTATTTATTGAGTTTTGTACAGTTTATTGACTGGTTCTTTATCCAGTTTTCTACAGTTTATTGACTGGTTCTTTATTGAGTTTTGTACAGGTTATTGACTGGTTCTTTATTGAGTTTTATACAGTTTTTTGACCGTTTCTTTATTCAGTTTTCTACAGTTTATTGCCTGGTTCTTTATTGAGTTTTGTACAGTTTATTGACTGGTTCTTTATTCAGTTTTCTACAGTTTATTGACTGTTTATCTATTGAGTTTTGTACAGTTTATTGACTGGTTCTTTATCCAGTTTTCTACAGTTTATTGACTGGTTCTTTATTGAGTTTTGTACAGGTTATTGACTGGTTCTTTATTGAGTTTTGTACAGTTTTTTGACCGTTTCTTTATTCAGTTTTCTACAGTTTATTGACTGGTTCTTTATTGAGTTTTGTACACTTTATTGACTGGTTCTTTATTCAGTTTTGTACATTTTATTGACTGTTTCTTTATTGAGTTCTGTACAGTTTATTGACTGGTTCTTTGTTCAGTTTTGTACAGTTTATTGACTGGTTCTTTATTAAGTTTTGTACAGATTATTTACTGGATCTTTATGCAGTTTTGTACAGTTTATTGACTGGTTCTTTATTGAGTTTTGTACAGTTTATTGACTAATTCTTTATTGAGTTTTGTACACTATTTTGACTGGTTCTTTATTCAGTTTTCTACAGTTTTTTGACTGTTTCTTTATTGAGTTTTGTACAGTTTTTTGACTGTTTCTTTATTCAGTTTTCTACAGTTTATTGCCTGGTTCTTTATTGAGTTTTGTACAGTTTATTGACTGGTTCTTTATTGAGTTTGTGTAAAATTTATTGACTGGTTTTTTATTGAGTTTTGTATAGTTTCTTGACTGATTCTTTATTGAGTTTTGTACAGTTTCTTGACTGTTTCTTTATTGAGTTTTGTACAGTTTATTGACTGTTTCTTTATTGAGTTTTGTACAGTTATTGACTGGTTCTTTTTTGAGTTTTGTACAGTTTATTGACTGTTTCTTTATTGAGTTTGTGAACAATTTATTGACTGGTTCTTTATTGAGTTTTGTACAGTTTATTGACTGGTTCTTTATTGAGTTTTGTACAGTTTATTGACTGTTTCTTTATTGAGTTTGTGCACAATTTATTGACTGGATCTTTATTGAGTTTTGTACAGATCATTGACGGTTTATTTATTGAGTTTTGTACAGTTTATTGACTGGTTCTTTATCCAGTTTTCTACAGTTTATTGACTGGTTCTTTATTGAGTTTTGTACAGGTTATTGACTGGTTCTTTATTGAGTTTTATACAGTTTTTTGACCGTTTCTTTATTCAGTTTTCTACAGTTTATTGCCTGGTTCTTTATTGAGTTTTGTACAGTTTATTGACTGGTTCTTTATTCAGTTTTCTACAGTTTATTGACTGTTTATTTATTGAGTTTTGTACAGTTTATTGACTGGTTCTTTATCCAGTTTTCTACAGTTTATTGACTGGTTCTTTATTGAGTTTTGTACAGGTTATTGACTCGTTCTTTATTGAGTTTTGTACAGTTTTTTGACCGTTTCTTTATTCAGTTTTCTACAGTTTATTGACTGGTTCTTTATTGAGTTTTGTACACTTTATTGACTGGTTCTTTATTCAGTTTTGTACATTTTATTGACTGTTTCTTTATTGAGTTCTGTACAGTTTATTGACTGGTTCTTTGTTCAGTTTTGTACAGTTTATTGACTGGTTCTTTATTAAGTTTTGTACAGATTATTTACTGGATCTTTATGCAGTTTTGTACAGTTTATTGACTGGTTCTTTACTGAGTTTTGTACAGTTTATTGACTAATTCTTTATTGAGTTTTGTACACTATTTTGACTGGTTCTTTATTCAGTTTTCTACAGTTTTTTGACTGTTTCTTTATTGAGTTTTGTACAGTTTTTTGACTGTTTCTTTATCCAGTTTTCTACAGTTTATTGACTGGTTCTTTATTGAGTTTTGTACAGGTTATTGACTGGTTCTTTATTGAGTTTTGTACAGTTTATTGACTGGTTCTTTATTGAGTTTGTGTAAAATGTATTGACTGGTTCTTTATTGAGTTTTGTACAGTTGATTGACTGTTTCTTTATTGAGTTTGTGCACAATTTTTTGACTGGTTCTTTATTGAGTTTTGTACAGTTTATTGACTGTTTCTTTATTGAGTTTTGTACAGTTTATTGACAGGTTCTTTATTCAGTTTTGTACAGTTTATTGACAGGTTCTTTATTCGGTTTTGTACAGTTTATTGACTGTTTTTTTATTTAGATTTGTACAGTTTCTTGACTGTTTCTTTATTGAGTTTTGTACAGTTTATTGACTGTTTCTTTATTGAGTTTTGTACAGTTATTGACTGGTTCTTTATTGAGTTTTGTACAGTTTATTGACTGTTTCTTTATTGAGTTTGTGAACAATTTATTGACTGGTTCTTTATTGAGTTTTGTACAGTTTATTGACTGGTTCTTTATTGAGTTTTGTACAGTTTATTGACTGTTTCTTTATTGAGTTTGTGCACAATTTATTGACTGGATCTTTATTGAGTTTTGTACAGATCATTGACTGTTTATTTATTGAGTTTTGTACAGTTTATTGACTGGTTCTTTATCCAGTTTTCTACAGTTTATTGACTGGTTCTTTATTGAGTTTTGTACAGGTTATTGACTGGTTCTTTATTGAGTTTTATACAGTTTTTTGACCGTTTCTTTATTCAGTTTTCTACAGTTTATTGCCTGGTTCTTTATTGAGTTTTGTACAGTTTATTGACTGGTTCTTTATTCAGTTTTTTACAGTTTATTGACTGTTTATTTATTGAGTTTTGTACAGTTTATTGACTGGTTCTTTATCCAGTTTTCTACAGTTTATTGACTGGTTCTTTATTGAGTTTTGTACAGTTTTTTTACCGTTTCTTTATTCAGTTTTCTACAGTTTATTGACTGGTTCTTTATTGAGTTTTGTACACTTTATTGACTGGTTCTTTATTCAGTTTTGTACATTTTATTGACTGTTTCTTTATTGAGTTCTGTACAGTTTATTGACTGGTTCTTTGTTCAGTTTTGTACAGTTTATTGACTGGTTCTTTATTAAGCTTTGTACAGATTATTTACTGGATCTTTATGCAGTTTTGTACAGTTTATTGACTGGTTCTTTATTGAGTTTTGTACAGTTTATTGACTAATTCTTTATTGAGTTTTGTACACTATTTTGACTGGTTCTTTATTCAGTTTTCTACAGTTTTTTTACTGTTTCTTTATTGAGTTTTGTACAGTTTTTTTACTGTTTCTTTATTCAGTTTTCTACAGTTTATTGCCTGGTTCTTTATTGAGTTTTGTACAGTTTATTGACTGGTTCTTTATTGAGTTTGTGTAAAATTTATTGACTGGCTTTTTATTGAGTTTTGTATAGTTTCTTGACTGATTCTTTATTGAGTTTTGTACAGTTTTTTGACTGTTTCTTTATTGAGTTTTGCACAGTTTTTTGACTGGTTCTTTATTGAGTTTTGTACAGTTTATTCTCTGTTTCTTTATTGAGTTTTGTACTGTTTGTTGACTAATTCTTTATTGAGTTTTGTACACTATTTTGACTGGTTCTTTATTCTGTTTTCTACAGTTTTTTTGACTGTTTCTTTATTGAGTTTTCTACAGTTTTTTTTGACTGTTTCTGTATTGAGTTTTGTACAGTTTATTGACTGGTTCTTTATTGAGTTTGTGTAAAATGTATTGACTGGTTCTTTATTGAGTTTTGTACAGTTGATTGACTGTTTCTTTATTGAGTTTGTACACAATTTTTTGACTGGTTCTTTATTGAGTTTTGTACAGTTTATTGACTGTTTCTTTATTGAGTTTTGTGCAGTTTATTGACAGGTTCTTTATTCAGTTTTGTGCAGTTTATTGACAGGTTCTTTATTCGGTTTTGTACAGTTTATTGACTGGTTCTTTATTGAGTTTTGTACAGTTTATTGACTGTTTTTTTATTTAGATTTGTACAGTTTCTTGACTGTTTCTTTATTGAGTTTTGTACAGTTTATTGACTGTTTCTTTATTGAGTTTTGTACAGTTATTGACTGGTTCTTTATTGAGTTTTGTACAGTTTATTGATTGTTTCTTTATTGAGTTTGTGAACAATTTATTGACTGGTTCTTTATTGAGTTTTGTACAGTTTATTGACTGTTTCTTTATTGAGTTTTGTGCAGTTTATTGACAGGTTCTTTATTCAGTTTTGTGCAGTTTATTGACAGGTTCTTTATTCGGTTTTGTACAGTTTATTGACTGGTTCTTTATTGAGTTTTGTACAGTTTATTGACTGTTTTTTTATTTAGATTTGTACAGTTTCTTGACTGTTTCTTTATTGAGTTTTGTACAGTTTATTGACTGTTTCTTTAGTGAGTTTTGTACAGTTATTGACTGGTTCTTTATTGAGTTTTGTACAGTTTATTGATTGTTTCTTTATTGAGTTTGTGAACAATTTATTGACTGGTTCTTTATTGAGTTTTGTACAGTTTATTGACTGTTTCTTTATTGAGTTTGTGCACAATTTATTGTCTGGATCTTTATTGAGTTTTGTACAGATCATTGACTGTTTATTTATTGAGTTTTGTACAGTTTACTGACTGGTTCTTTATCCAGTTTTCTACAGTTTATTGACTGGTTCTTTATTGAGTTTTGTACAGGTTATTGACTGGTTCTTTATTGAGTTTTGTACAGTTTATTGACTGGTTCTTTATTGAGTTTGTGTAAAATGTATTGACTGGTTCTTTATTGAGTTTTGTACAGTTGATTGACTGTTTCTTTATTGAGTTTGTGCACAATTTTTTGACTGGTTCTTTATTGAGTTTTGTACAGTTTATTGACTGTTTCTTTATTGAGTTTTGTACAGTTTATTGACAGGTTCTTTATTGAGTTTTGTACAGTTTATTGACAGGTTCTTTATTCGGTTTTGTACAGTTTATTGACTGGTTCTTTATTGAGTTTTGTACAGTTTATTGACTGTTTTTTTATTTAGATTTGTACAGTTTCTTGACTGTTTCTTTATTGAGTTTTGTACAGTTTATTGACTGTTTCTTTATTGAGTTTTGTACAGTTATTGACTGGTTCTTTATTGCGTTTTGTACAGTTTATTGACTGTTTCTTTATTGAGTTTGTGAACAATTTATTGACTGGTTCTTTATTGAGTTTTGTACAGTTTATTGACTGTTTCTTTATTGAGTTTGTTCACAATTTATTGACTGGATCTTTATTGAGTTTTGTACAGATCATTGACTGTTTATTTATTGAGTTTTGTACAGTTTATTGACTGGTTCTTTATCCAGTTTTCTACAGTTTATTGACTGGTTCTTTATTGAGTTTTGTACAGGTTATTGACTGGTTCTTTATTGAGTTTTATACAGTTTTTTGACCGTTTCTTTATTCAGTTTTCTACAGTTTGTTGCCTGGTTCTTTATTGAGTTTTGTACAGTTTATTGACTGGTTCTTTATTCAGTTTTCTACAGTTTATTGACTGTTTATTTATTGAGTTTTGTACAGCTTATTGACTGGTTCTTTATCCAGTTTTCTACAGTTTATTGACTGGTTCTTTATTGAGTTTTGTACAGGTTATTGACTGGTTCTTTATTGAGTTTTGTACAGTTTTTTGACCGTTTCTTTATTCAGTTTTCTACAGTTTATTGCCTGGTTCTTTATTGAGTTTTGTACAGTTTATTGACTGGTTCTTTATTCAGTTTTGTACAGGTTATTGACTGGTTCTTTATCGAGTTTTGTACAGTTTTTTGACCGTTTATTTATTCAGTTTTCTACAGTTTATTGCCTGGTTCTTCATTGAGTTTTGTACAGTTTATTGACTGGTTCTTTATTCAGTTTTCTACAGTTTATTGACTGGTTCTTTATTGAGTTTGTACACTTTATTGACTGGTTCTTTATTCAGTTTTGTACATTTTATTGACTGTTTCTTTATTGAGTTCTGTACAGTTTATTGACTGGTTCTTTGTTCAGTTTTGTACAGTTTATTGACTGGTTCTTTATTAAGTTTTGTACAGATTATTTACTGGATCTTTATGCAGTTTTGTACAGTTTATTGACTGGTTCTTTATTGAGTTTTGTACAGTTTATTGACTAATTCTTTATTGAGTTTTGTACACTATTTTGACTGGTTCTTTATTCAGTTTTCTACAGTTTTTTGACTGTTTCTTTTTTGCGTTTTGTACAGTTTTTTGACTGTTTCTTTATTCAGTTTTCTACAGTTTATTGCCTGGTTCTTTATTGAGTTTTGTACAGTTTATTGACTGGTTCTTTATTGAGTTTGTGTAAAATTTATTGACTGGTTTTTTATTGAGTTTTGTATAGTTTCTTGACTGATTCTTTATTGAGTTTTGTACAGTTTTTTGACTGTTTCTTTATTGAGTTTTGCACAGTTTTTTGACTGGTTCTTTATTGAGTTTTGTACAGTTTATTCACTGTTTCTTTATTGAGTTTTGTACTGTTTATTGACTAATTCTTTATTGAGTTTTGTACACTATTTTGACTGGTTCTTTATTCAGTTTTCTACAGTTTTTTTGACTGTTTCTTTATTGAGTTTTGTACAGTTTATTGACTGTTTCTTTATTGAGTTTTGTACAGTTTATTGACTGGTTCTTTATTGAGTTTGTGTAAAATGTATTGACTGGTTCTTTATTGAGTCTTGTACAGTTGATTGACTGTTTCTTTATTGAGTTTGTGCACAATTTTTTGACTGGTTCTTTATTGAGTTTTGTACAGTTTATTGACTGTTTCTTTATTGAGTTTTGTGCAGTTTATTGACAGGTTCTTTATTCAGTTTTGTGCAGTTTATTGACAGGTTCTTTATTCGGTTTTGTACAGTTTATTGACTGGTTCTTTATATAGTTTTGTACAGTTTATTGACTGTTTTTTTATTTAGATTTGTACAGTTATTGACTGGTTCTTTATTGAGTTTTGTACAGTTTATTGACTGTTTCTTTATTGAGTTTGTGAACAATTTATTGACTGGTTCTTTATTGAGTTTTGTACAGTTTATTGACTGTTTCTTTATTGAGTTTGTGCACAATTTATTGACTGGATCTTTATTGAGTTTTGTACAGATCATTGACTGTTTATTTATTGAGTTTTGTACAGTTTATTGACTGGTTGTTTATCCAGTTTTCTACAGTTTATTGACTGGTTCTTTATTGAGTTTTGTACAGGTTATTGACTGGTTCTTTATTGAGTTTTGTACAGTTTATTGACTGGTTCTTTATTGAGTTTGTGTAAAATGTATTGACTGGTTCTTTATTGAGTTTTGTACAGTTGATTGACTGTTTCTTTATTGAGTTTGTGCACAATTTTTTGACTGGTTCTTTATTGAGTTTTGTACAGTTTATTGACTGTTTCTTTATTGAGTTTTGTACAGTTTATTGACAGGTTCTTTATTGAGTTTTGTACAGTTTATTGACAGGTTCTTTTTTCGGTTTTGTACAGTTTATTGACTGGTTCTTTATTGAGTTTTGTACAGTTTATTGACTGTTTTTTTATTTAGATTTGTACAGTTTCTTGACTGTGTCTTTATTGAGTTTTGTACAGTTTATTGACTGGTTCTTTATTCAGTTTTGTACAGTTTATTGACTGTTTCTTTATTGAGTTTGTGAACAATTTATTGACTGGTTCTTTATTGAGTTTTGTACAGTTTATTGACTGTTTCTTTATTGAGTTTGTGCACAATTTATTGACTGGATCTTTATTGAGTTTTGTGCAGATCATTGACTGTTTATTTATTGAGTTTTGTACAGTTTATTGACTGGTTCTTTATCCAGTTTTCTACAGTTTATTGACTGGTTCTTTATTGAGTTTTGTACAGGTTATTGACTGGTTCTTTATTGAGTTTTATACAGTTTTTTGACCGTTTCTTTATTCAGTTTTCTACAGTTTATTGCCTGGTTCTTTATTGAGTTTTGTACAGTTTATTGACTGGTTCTTTATTCAGTTTTCTACAGTTTATTGACTGTTTATTTATTGAGTTTTGTACAGTTTATTGACTGGTTCTTTATCCAGTTTTCTACAGTTTATTGACTGGTTCTTTATTGAGATTTGTACAGGTTATTGACTGGTTCTTTATTGAGTTTTGTACAGTTTTTTGACCGTTTCTTTATTCAGTTTACTACAGTTTATTGCCTGGTTCTTTATTGAGTTTTGTACAGTTTATTGACTGGTTCTTTATTGAGTTTTGTACAGTTTATTGACTGGTTCTTTATTGAGTTTTGTACAGTTTATTGACTGGTTCTTTATTGAGTTTTGTACAGTTTTTTGACTGTTTCGTTATTCAGTTTTCTACAGTTTATTGCCTGGTTCTTTATTGAGTTTTGTACAGTTTATTGACTGGTTCTTTATTGAGTTTTGTATAGTTTATTGACTGGTTCTTTATTGAGTTTTGTACAGTTTATTGACTGTTTCTTTATTGAGTTTTGTACAGTTTATTGACTGTTTCTTTATTTAGTTTTGTATAGTTTATTGACTGGTTCTTTATTTAGTTTTGTACAGTTTATTGATTGGTTCTTTATTGAGTTTTGTACAGTTTATTCACTGGTTCTTTATTGAGTTTGTGCACAATTTATTGACTGGATCTTTATTGAGTTTTGTACAGTTATTGACTGGTTCTTTATTGAGTTTTGTACAGTTTATTGACTGTTTCTTTATTGAGTTTGTGAACAATTTATTGACTGGTTCTTTATTGAGTTTTGTACAGTTTATTGACTGTTTCTTTATTGAGTTTGTGCACAATTTATTGACTGGATCTTTATTGAGTTTTGTACAGATCATTGACTGTTTATTTATTGAGTTTTGTACAGTTTATTGACTGGTTCTTTATCCAGTTTTCTACAGTTTATTGACTGGTTCTTTATTGAGTTTTGTACAGGTTATTGACTGGTTCTTTATTGAGTTTTGTACAGTTTATTGACTGGTTCTTTATTGAGTTTGTGTAAAATGTATTGACTGGTTCTTTATTGAGTTTTGTACAGTTGATTGACTGTTTCTTTATTGAGTTTGTGCACAATTTTTTGACTGGTTCTTTATTGAGTTTTGTACAGTTTATTGACTGTTTCTTTATTGAGTTTTGTACAGTTTATTGACAGGTTCTTTATTGAGTTTTGTACAGTTTATTGACAGGTTCTTTATTCGGTTTTGTACAGTTTATTGACTGGTTCTTTATTGAGTTTTGTACAGTTTATTGACTGTTTTTTTATTTAGATTTGTACAGTTTCTTGACTGTGTCTTTATTGAGTTTTGTACAGTTTATTGACTGTTTCTTTATTGAGTTTTGTACAGTTATAGACTGGTTCTTTATTGAGTTTTGTACAGTTTATTGACTGTTTCTTTATTGAGTTTGTGAACAATTTATTGACTGGTTCTTTATTGAGTTTTGTACAGTTTATTGACTGTTTCTTTATTGAGTTTGTGCACAATTTATTGACTGGATCTTTATTGAGTTTTGTGCAGATCATTGACTGTTTATTTATTGAGTTTTGTACAGTTTATTGACTGGTTCTATATCCAGTTTTCTACAGTTTATTGACTGGTTCTTTATTGAGTTTTGTACAGTTTATTGACTGTTTCTTTATTGAGTTTGTGCACAATTTATTGACTGGATCTTTATTGAGTTTTGTACAGATCATTGACTGTTTATTTATTGAGTTTTGTACAGTTTATTGACTGGTTCTTTATCCAGTTTTCTACAGTTTATTGACTGGTTCTTTATTGAGTTTTGTACAGGTTATTGACTGGTTCTTTATTGAGTTTTGTACAGTTTATTGACTGGTTCTTTATTGAGTTTGTGTAAAATGTATTGACTGGTTCTTTATTGAGTTTTGTACAGTTGATTGACTGTTTCTTTATTGAGTTTGTGCACAATTTTTTGACTGGTTCTTTATTGAGTTTTGTACAGTTTATTGACTGTTTCTTTATTGAGTTTTGTACAGTTTATTGACAGGTTCTTTATTGAGTTTTGTACAGTTTATTGACAGGTTCTTTATTCGGTTTTGTACAGTTTATTGACTGGTTCTTTATTGAGTTTTGTACAGTTTATTGACTGTTTTTTTATTTAGATTTGTACAGTTTCTTGACTGTGTCTTTATTGAGTTTTGTACAGTTTATTGACTGGTTCTTTATTCAGTTTTGTACAGTTTATTGACTGTTTCTTTATTGAGTTTGTGAACAATTTATTGACTGGTTCTTTATTGAGTTTTGTACAGTTTATTGACTGTTTCTTTATTGAGTTTGTGCACAATTTATTGACTGGATCTTTATTGAGTTTTGTGCAGATCATTGACTGTTTATTTATTGAGTTTTGTACAGTTTATTGACTGGTTCTTTATCCAGTTTTCTATAGTTTATTGACTGGTTCTTTATTGAGTTTTGTACAGGTTATTGACTGGTTCTTTATTGAGTTTTATACAGTTTTTTGACCGTTTCTTTATTCAGTTTTCTACAGTTTATTGCCTGGTTCTTTATTGAGTTTTGTACAGTTTATTGACTGGTTCTTTATTCAGTTTTCTACAGTTTATTGACTGTTTATTTATTGAGTTTTGTACAGTTTATTGACTGGTTCTTTATCCAGTTTTCTACAGTTTATTGACTGGTTCTTTATTGAGATTTGTACAGGTTATTGACTGGTTCTTTATTGAGTTTTGTACAGTTTTTTGACCGTTTCTTTATTCAGTTTACTACAGTTTATTGCCTGGTTCTTTATTGAGTTTTGTACAGTTTATTGACTGGTTCTTTATTCAGTTTTCTACAGTTTATTGACTGGTTCTTTATTGAGTTTTGTACAGTTTATTGACTGGTTCTTTATTGAGTTTTGTACAGTTTTTTGACTGTTTCGTTATTCAGTTTTCTACAGTTTATTGCCTGGTTCTTTATTGAGTTTTGTACAGTTTATTTACTGGTTCTTTATTGAGTTTTGTATAGTTTATTGACTGGTTCTTTATTGAGTTTTGTACAGTTTATTGACTGTTTCTTTATTGAGTTTTGTACAGTTTATTGACTGTTTCTTTATTGAGTTTTGTACAGTTTATTGACTGGTTCTTTATTTAGTTTTGTACAGTTTATTGATTGGTTCTTTATTGAGTTTTGTACAGTTTATTCACTGGTTCTTTATTGAGTTTGTGCACAATTTATTGACTGGATCTTTATTGAGTTTTGTACAGTTATTGACTGGTTCTTTATTGAGTTTTGTACAGTTTATTGACTGTTTCTTTATTGAGTTTGTGAACAATTTATTGACTGGTTCTTTATTGAGTTTTGTACAGTTTATTGACTGTTTCTTTATTGAGTTTGTGCACAATTTATTGACTGGATCTTTATTGAGTTTTGTACAGATCATTGACTGTTTATTTATTGAGTTTTGTACAGTTTATTGACTGGTTCTTTATCCAGTTTTCTACAGTTTATTGACTGGTTCTTTATTGAGTTTTGTACAGTTTATTGACTGGTTCTTTATTGAGTTTTGTACAGTTTATTGACTGGTTCTTTATTGAGTTTGTGTAAAATGTATTGACTGGTTCTTTATTGAGTTTTGTACAGTTGATTGACTGTTTCTTTATTGAGTTTGTGCACAATTTTTTGACTGGTTCTTTATTGAGTTTTGTACAGTTTATTGACTGTTTCTTTATTGAGTTTTGTACAGTTTATTGACAGGTTCTTTATTGAGTTTTGTACAGTTTATTGACAGGTTCTTTATTCGGTTTTGTACAGTTTATTGACTGGTTCTTTATTGAGTTTTGTACAGTTTATTGACTGTTTTTTTATTTAGATTTGTACAGTTTCTTGACTGTGTCTTTATTGAGTTTTGTACAGTTTATTGACTGTTTCTTTATTGAGTTTTGTACAGTTATAGACTGGTTCTTTATTGAGTTTTGTACAGTTTATTGACTGTTTCTTTATTGAGTTTGTGAACAATTTATTGACTGGTTCTTTATTGAGTTTTGTACAGTTTATTGACCGTTTCTTTATTGAGTTTGTGCACAATTTATTGACTGGATCTTTATTGAGTTTTGTGCAGATCATTGACTGTTTATTTATTGAGTTTTGTACAGTTTATTGACTGGTTCTATATCCAGTTTTCTACAGTTTATTGACTGGTTCTTTATTGAGTTTTGTACAGGTTATTGACTGGTTCTTTATTGAGTTTTATACAGTTTTTTGACCGTTTCTTTATTCAGTTTTCTACAGTTTATTGCCTGGTTCTTTATTGAGTTTTGTACAGTTTATTGACTGGTTCTTTATTCAGTTTTCTACAGTTTATTGACTGTTTATTTATTGAGTTTTGTACAGTTTATTGACTGGTTCTTTATCCAGTTTTCTACAGTTTATTGACTGGTTCTTTATTGAGATTTGTACAGGTTATTGACTGGTTCTTTATTGAGTTTTGTACAGTTTTTTGACCGTTTCTTTATTCAGTTTACTACAGTTTATTGCCTGGTTCTTTATTGAGTTTTGTACAGTTTATTGACTGGTTCTTTATTCAGTTTTCTACAGTTTATTGACTGGTTCTTTATTGAGTTTTGTACAGTTTATTGACTGGTTCTTTATTGAGTTTTGTACAGTTTTTTGACTGTTTCGTTATTCAGTTTTCTACAGTTTACTGCCTGGTTCTTTATTGAGTTTTGTACAGTTTATTGACTGGTTCTTTATTGAGTTTTGTATAGTTTATTGACTGGTTCTTTATTGAGTTTTGTACAGTTTATTGACTGTTTCTTTATTGAGTTTTGTACAGTTTATTGACTGTTTCTTTATTTAGTTTTGTATAGTTTATTGACTGGTTCTTTATTTAGTTTTGTACAGTTTATTGATTGGTTCTTTATTGAGTTTTGTACAGTTTATTCACTGGTTCTTTATTGAGTTTGTGCACAATTTATTGACTGGATCTTTATTGAGTTTTGTGCAGATCATTGACTGTTTATTTATTGAGTTTTGTACAGTTTATTGACTGGTTCTTTATCCAGTTTTCTACAGTTTATTAACAGGTTCTTTATTGAGTTTTGTACAGGTTATTGACTGGTTCTTTATTGAGTTTTATACAGTTTTTTGACCGTTTCTTTATTCAGTTTTCTACAGTTTATTGCCTGGTTCTTTATTGAGTTTTGTACAGTTTATTGACTGGTTCTTTATTCAGTTTTCTACAGTTTATTGACTGTTTATTTATTGAGTTTTGTACAGTTTATTGACTGGTTCTTTATCCAGTTTTCTACAGTTTATTGACTGGTTCTTTATTGAGTTTTGTACAGGTTATTGACTGGTTCTTTATTGAGTTTTGTACAGTTTTTTGACCGTTTCTTTATTCAGTTTTCTACAGTTTATTGCCTGGTTCTTTATTGAGTTTTGTACAGTTTATTGACTGGTTCTTTATTCAGTTTTCTACAGTTTATTGACTGGTTCTTTATTGAGTTTTCTACAGTTTATTGACTGGTTCTTTATTGAGATTTGTACAGGTTATTGACTGGTTCTTTATTGAGTTTTGTACAGTTTTTTGACCGTTTCTTTATTCAGTTTACTACAGTTTATTGCCTGGTTCTTTATTGAGTTTTGTACAGTTTATTGACTGGTTCTTTATTCAGTTTTCTACAGTTTATTGACTGGTTCTTTATTGAGTTTTGTACAGTTTATTGACTGGTTCTTTATTGAGTTTTGTACAGTTTTTTGACTGTTTCGTTATTCAGTTTTCTACAGTTTATTGCCTGGTTCTTTATTGAGTTTTGTACAGTTTATTGACTGGTTCTTTATTGAGTTTTGTATAGTTTATTGACTGGTTCTTTATTGAGTTTTGTACAGTTTATTGACTGTTTCTTTATTGAGTTTTGTACAGTTTATTGACTGTTTCTTTATTTAGTTTTGTATAGTTTATTGACTGGTTCTTTATTTAGTTTTGTACAGTTTATTGATTGGTTCTTTATTGAGTTTTGTACAGTTTATTCACTGGTTCTTTATTGAGTTTTGTTCAGTTTATTGACTGATTCTTTATTGAGTTTTGTACAGTTTATTGACTGGTTCTTTATTGAGTTTTGTACAGTATATTGACTAATTCTTTATTGAGTTTTGTACATTTTATTGACTGGTTCTTCAGTCAGTTTTGTACATTTTATTGACTGTTTATTTATTGAGTTTTATACAGTTTATTGACTGGTTCTTTGTTCAGTTTTGTACAGTTTATTGACTGGTTCTTTATTCAGTTTTGTACAGTTTATTTACTGGTTCTTTATGCAGTTTTGTTCAGTTTATTGACTGTTTCTCTATTTAGTTTTGTACAGTTTATTGACTGGTTCTTTATTGAGTTTTGTACAGTTTATTGACTGGTTCTTTATTGAGTTTGTGTACAATTTATTGACTGGTTCTTTATTGAATTTTGTACAGTTTCCTGACTGGTTCTTTATTGACTTTTGTACAGTTTATTGGATCTTTATTGAGTTTTGTATAGTTTATTGACTGGTTCTTTATTTAGTTTTGTACAGTTTATTGACTGGTTCTTTATCCAGTTTTCTACAGTTTATTGTCTGGTTCTTTATTGAGTTTTGTACAGGTTATTGACTGGTTCTTTATTGAGTTTTGTACAGTTTTTTACCGTTTCTTTATTCAGTTTTCTACAGTTTATTGCCTGGTTCTTTATTGAGTTTTGTACAGTTTATTGACTGGTTCTTTATTCAGTTTGCTTCAGTTTATTGACTGTTTATTTATTGAGTTTTGTACAGTTTATTGACAGGTTCTTTATCCAGTTTTCTACAGTTTATTGACTGGTTCTTTATTGAGTTTTGTACAGGTTATTGACTGGTTCTTTATTGAGTTTTGTACAGTTTTTTGACCGTTTATTTATTCAGTTTTCTACAGTTTATTGCCTGGTTCTTTATTGAGTTTTGTACAGTTTATTGACTGGTTCTTTATTCAGTTTTCTACAGTTTATTGACTGGTTCTTTATTGAGTTTTGTACAGTTTATTGACTGGTTCTTTATTGAGTTTTGTACAGTTTTTTGACTGTTTCGTTATTCAGTTTTCTACAGTTTATTGCCTGGTTCTTTATTGAGTTTTGTACAGTTTATTGACTGGTTCTTTATTGAGTTTTGTACAGTTTATTGACTGGTTCTTTATTGAGTTTTGTACAGTTTATTGACTGTTTCTTTTTTTAGTTTTGTATAGTTTATTGACTGGTTCTTTATTTAGTTTTGTACAGTTTATTGATTGGTTCTTTATTGAGTTTTGTACAGTTTATTCACTGGTTCTTTATTGAGTTTTGTTCAGTTTATTGACTGGTTCTTTATTGAGTTTTGTACAGTTTATTGACTGGTTCTTTATTGAGTTTTGTACAGTATATTGACTAATTCTTTATTGAGTTTTGTACATTTTATTGACTGGTTCTTCAGTCAGTTTTGTACATTTTATTGACTGTTTCTTTATTGAGTTTTATACAGTTTATTGACTGGTTCTTTGTTCAGTTTTGTACAGTTTATTGACTGGTTCTTTATTCAGTTTTGTACAGTTTATTGACTGTTTCTTTTTTTAGTTTTGTATAGTTTATTGACTGGTTCTTTATTTAGTTTTGTACAGTTTATTGATTGGTTCTTTATTGAGTTTTGTACAGTTTATTCACTGGTTCTTTATTGAGTTTTGTTCAGTTTATTGACTGGTTCTTTATTGAGTTTTGTACAGTTTATTGACTGGTTCTTTATTGAGTTTTGTACAGTATATTGACTAATTCTTTATTGAGTTTTGTACATTTTATTGACTGGTTCTTCAGTCAGTTTTGTACATTTTATTGACTGTTTCTTTATTGAGTTTTATACAGTTTATTGACTGGTTCTTTGTTCAGTTTTGTACAGTTTATTGACTGGTTCTTTATTCAATTTTGTACAGTTTATTTACTGGTTCTTTATGCAGTTTTGTTCAGTTTCTCTATTTAGTTTTGTACAGTTTATTGACTGGTTCTTTATTGAGTTTTGTACAGTTTATTGACTGGTTCTTTATTGAGTTTGTGTACAATTTATTGACTGGTTCTTTATTGAATTTTGTACAGTTTCCTGACTGGTTCTTTATTGACTTTTGTACAGTTTATTGGATCTTTATTGAGTTTTGTATAGTTTATTGACTGGTTCTTTATTTAGTTTTGTACAGTTTATTGACTGGTTTTTTAATGACTTTTGTACAGTTTATTGACTGGTTCTTTATTGAGTTTTGTACAGTTTATTGACTGTTTCTTTATTTAGTTTTGTACAGTTTATTGACTGGTTCTTTATTGAGTTTTGTACAGTTTATTGACTGGTTCTTTATTGAGTTTTGTACAGTTTATTGACTAATTCTTTATTGAGTTTTGTACATTTTATTGACTGGTTCTTTATTCAGTTTTGTACATCTTATTGACTGTTTCTTTATTGAGTTCTGTACAGTTTATTGACTGGTTCTTTGTTCAGTTTTGTACAGTTTATTGACTGGTTCTTTATTAAGTTTTGTACAGATTATTTACTGGATCTTTATGCAGTTTTGTACAGTTTATTGACTGGTTCTTTATTGAGTTTTGTACAGTTTATTGACTAATTCTTTATTGAGTTTTGTACACTATTTTGACTGCTTCTTTACTCAGTTTTCTACAGTTTTTTGACTGTTTCTTTATTGAGTTTTGTACAGTTTTTTTGACTGTTTCTTTATTCAGTTTTCTACAGTTTATTGCCTGGTTCCTTATTGAGTTTTGTACAGTTTATTGACTGGTTCTTTATTGAGTTTGTGTAAAATTTATTGACTGGTTTTTTATTTAGTTTTGTATAGTTTCTTGACTGATTCTTTATTGAGTTTTGTACAGTTTTTTGACTGTTTCTTTATTGAGTTTTGCACAGTTTTTTGACTGGTTCTTTATTGAGTTTTGTACAGTTTATTCACTGTTTCTTTATTGAGTTTTGTACTGTTTATTGACTAATTCTTTATTGAGTTTTGTACACTATTTTGACTGGTTCTTTATTCAGTTTTCTACAGTTTTTTTGACTGTTTCTTTATTGAGTTTTGTACAGTTTATTGACTGTTTCTTTATTGAGTTTTGTACAGTTTATTGACTGGTTCTTTATTGAGTTTGTGTAAAATGTATTGACTGGTTCTTTATTGAGTTTTGTACAGTTGATTGACTGTTTCTTTATTGAGTTTGTGCACAATTTTTTGACTGGTTCTTTATTGAGTTTTGTACAGTTTATTGACTGTTTCTTTATTGAGTTTTGTACAGTTTATTGACAGGTTCTTTATTCAGTTTTGTACAGTTTATTGACAGGTTCTTTATTCGGTTTTGTACAGTTTATTGACTGGTTCTTTATTGAGTTTTGTACAGTTTATTGACTGTTTCTTTATTTAGTTTTGTATAGTTTATTGACTGGTTCTTTATTTAGTTTTGTACAGTTTATTGATTGGTTCTTTATTGAGTTTTGTACAGTTTATTCACTGGTTCTTTATTGAGTTTTGTTCAGTTTATTGACTGATTCTTTATTGAGTTTTGTACAGTATATTGACTAATTCTTTATTGAGTTTTGTACATTTTATTGACTGGTTCTTCAGTCAGTTTTGTACATTTTATTGACTGTTTATTTATTGAGTTTTATACAGTTTATTGACTGGTTCTTTGTTCAGTTTTGTACAGTTTATTGACTGGTTCTTTATTCAGTTTTGTACAGTTTATTTACTGGTTCTTTATGCAGTTTTGTTCAGTTTATTGACTGTTTCTCTATTTAGTTTTGTACAGTTTATTGACTGGTTCTTTATTGAGTTTTGTACAGTTTATTGACTGGTTCTTTATTGAGTTTGTGTACAATTTATTGACTGGTTCTTTATTGAATTTTGTACAGTTTCCTGACTGGTTCTTTATTGACTTTTGTACAGTTTATTGGATCTTTATTGAGTTTTGTACAGTTTATTGACTGGTTCTTTATTTAGTTTTGTACAGTTTATTGACTGGTTCTTTATCCAGTTTTCTACAGTTTATTGACTGGTTCTTTATTGAGTTTTGTACAGGTTATTGACTGGTTCTTTATTGAGTTTTGTACAGTTTTTTACCGTTTCTTTATTCAGTTTTCTACAGTTTATTGCCTGGTTCTTTATTGAGTTTTGTACAGTTTATTGACTGGTTCTTTATTCAGTTTTCTTCAGTTTATTGACTGTTTATTTATTGAGTTTTGTACAGTTTATTGACAGGTTCTTTATCCAGTTTTCTACAGTTTATTGACTGGTTCTTTATTGAGTTTTGTACAGGTTATTGACTGGTTCTTTATTGAGTTTTGTACAGTTTTTTGACCGTTTCTTTATTCAGTTTTCTACAGTTTATTGCCTGGTTCTTTATTGAGTTTTGTACAGTTTATTGACTGGTTCTTTATTCAGTTTTCTACAGTTTATTGACTGTTTCTTTATTGAGTTTTGTACAGTTTATTGACTGTTTCTTTATTGAGTTTTGTACAGTTTTTTGACTGTTTCGTTATTCAGTTTTCTACAGTTTATTGCCTGGTTCTTTATTGAGTTTTGTACAGTTTATTGACTGGTTCTTTATTGAGTTTTGTATAGTTTATTGACTGTTTCTTTATTTAGTTTTTTGCAGTTTATTGACTGTTTCTTTATTTAGTTTTGTATAGTTTATTGACTGGTTCTTTATTCAGTTTTGTACAGTTTATTGATTGGTTCTTTATTGAGTCTTGTACAGTTTATTCACTGGTTCTTTATTGAGTTTTGTTCAGTTTATTGACTGGTTCTTTATTGAGTTTTGTACAGTTTATTGACTGGTTCTTTATTTAGTTTTGTACAGTTTATTGATTGGTTCTTTATTGAGTTTTGTACATTTTATTGACTGGTTCTTCAGTCAGTTTTGTACATTTTATTGACTGTTTCTTTATTGAGTTTTATACAGTTTATTGACTGGTTCTTTCTTCAGTTTTGTACAGTTTATTGACTGGTTCTTTATTCAGTTTTGTACAGTTTATTGACTGTTTCTTTTTTTAGTTTTGTATAGTTTATTGACTGGTTCTTTATTTAGTTTTGTACAGTTTATTGATTGGTTCTTTATTGAGTTTTGTACAGTTTATTCACTGGTTCTTTATTGAGTTTTGTTCAGTTTATTGACTGGTTCTTTATTGAGTTTTGTACAGTTTATTGACTGGTTCTTTATTGAGTTTTGTACAGTATATTGACTAATTCTTTATTGAGTTTTGTACATTTTATTGACTGGTTCTTCAGTCAGTTTTGTACATTTTATTGACTGTTTCTTTATTGAGTTTTGTACAGTTTATTGACTGGTTCTTTGTTCAGTTTTGTACAGTTTATTGACTGGTTCTTTATTCAATTTTGTACAGTTTATTTACTGGTTCTTTATGCAGTTTTGTTCAGTTTATTGACTGTTTCTCTATTTAGTTTTGTACAGTTTATTGACTGGTTCTTTATTGAGTTTTGTACAGTTTATTGACTGGTTCTTTATTGAGTTTGTGTACAATTTATTGACTGGTTCTTTATTGAATTTTGTACAGTTTCCTGACTGGTTCTTTATTGACTTTTGTACAGTTTATTGGATCTTTATTGAGTTTTGTATAGTTTATTGACTGGTTCTTTATTTAGTTTTGTACAGTTTATTGACTGGTTTTTTAATGACTTTTGTACAGTTTATTGACTGGTTCTTTATTGAGTTTTGTACAGTTTATTGACTGTTTCTTTATTTAGTTTTGTACAGTTTATTGACTGGTTCTTTATTGAGTTTTGTACAGTTTATTGACTGGTTCTTTATTGAGTTTTGTTCAGTTTATTGACTGGTTCTTTATTAAGTTTTGTACAGTTTATTGACTGGTTCTTTATTGAGTTTTGTACAGTTTATTGACTGGTTCTTTATTGAGTTTTGTACAGTTTATTGACTGGTTCTTTATTGAGTTTGTGTACAATTTATTGACTGGTTCTTTATTGAATTTTGTACAGTTTCCTGACTGGTTCTTTATTGACTTTTGTACAGTTTATTGGATCTTTATTGAGTTTTGTATAGTTTATTGACTGGTTCTTTATTTAGTTTTGTACAGTTTATTGACTGGTTCTTTATTCAGTTTTGTACAGTTTATTGACTGGTTCTTTATTGAGTTTTGTACAGGTTATTGACTGGTTCTTTATTGAGTTTTGTACAGTTTTTTACCGTTTCTTTATTCAGTTTTCTACAGTTTATTGCCTGGTTCTTTATTGAGTTTTGTACAGTTTATTGACTGGTTCTTTATTCAGTTTTCTTCAGTTTATTGACTGTTTATTTATTGAGTTTTGTACAGTTTATTGACAGGTTCTTTATCCAGTTTTCTACAGTTTATTGACTGGTTCTTTATTGAGTTTTGTACAGGTTATTGACTGGTTCTTTATTGAGTTTTGTACAGTTTTTTGACCGTTTCTTTATTCAGTTTTCTACAGTTTATTGCCTGGTTCTTTATTGAGTTTTGTACAGTTTATTGACTGGTTCTTTATTCAGTTTTCTACAGTTTATTGACTGGTTCTTTATTGAGTTTTGTACAGTTTATTGACTGGTTCTTTATTGAGTTTTGTACAGTTTTTTGACTGTTTCGTTATTCAGTTTTCTACAGTTTATTGCCTGGTTCTTTATTGAGTTTTGTACAGTTTATTGACTGGTTCTTTATTGAGTTTTGTATAGTTTATTGACTGGTTCTTTATTGAGTTTTGTGCAGTTTATTGACTGTTTCTTTATTTAGTTTTGTATAGTTTATTGACTGGTTCTTTATTTAGTTTTGTACAGTTTATTGATTGGTTCTTTATTGAGTTTTGTACAGTTTATTCACTGGTTCTTTATTGAGTTTTGTTCAGTTTATTGACTGGTTCTTTATTGAGTTTTGTACAGTTTATTGACTGGTTCTTTATTGAGTTTTGTACAGTATATTGACTAATTCTTTATTGAGTTTTGTACATTTTATTGACTGGTTCTTCAGTCAGTTTTGTACATTTTATTGACTGTTTCTTTATTGAGTTTTATACAGTTTATTGACTGGTTCTTTCTTCAGTTTTGTACAGTTTATTGACTGGTTCTTTATTCAGTTTTGTACAGTTTATTGACTGTTTCTTTTTTTAGTTTTGTATAGTTTATTGACTGGTTCTTTATTTAGTTTTGTACAGTTTATTGATTGGTTCTTTATTGAGTTTTGTACAGTTTATTCACTGGTTCTTTATTGAGTTTTGTTCAGTTTATTGACTGGTTCTTTATTGAGTTTTGTACAGTTTATTGACTGGTTCTTTATTGAGTTTTGTACAGTATATTGACTAATTCTTTATTGAGTTTTGTACATTTTATTGACTGGTTCTTCAGTCAGTTTTGTACATTTTATTGACTGTTTCTTTATTGAGTTTTATACAGTTTATTGACTGGTTCTTTGTTCAGCTTTGTACAGTTTATTGACTGGTTCTTTATTCAATTTTGTACAGTTTATTTACTGGTTCTTTATGCAGTTTTGTTCAGTTTATTGACTGTTTCTCTATTTAGTTTTGTACAGTTTATTGACTGGTTCTTTATTGAGTTTTGTACAGTTTATTGACTGGTTCTTTATTGAGTTTGTGTACAATTTATTGACTGGTTCTTTATTGAATTTTGTACAGTTTCCTGACTGGTTCTTTATTGACTTTTGTACAGTTTATTGGATCTTTATTGAGTTTTGTACAGTTTATTGACTGGTTCTTTATTTAGTTTTGTACAGTTTATTGACTGGTTTTTTAATGACTTTTGTACAGTTTATTGACTGGTTCTTTATTGAGTTTTGTACAGTTTATTGACTGTTTCTTTATTTAGTTTTGTACAGTTTATTGACTGGTTCTTTATTGAGTTTTGTACAGTTTATTGACTGGTTCTTTATTGAGTTTTGTACAGTTTATTGACTGGTTCTTTATTAAGTTTTGTACAGTTTATTGACTGGTTCTTTATTGAGTTTTGTACAGTTTATTGACTAATTCTTTATTGAGTTTTGTACATTTTATTGACTGGCTCTTTATTCAGTTTTGTACAGTTTATTGACTGGTTCTTTGTTCAGTTTTGTACAGTTTATTGACTGGTTCTTTATTCAGTTTTGTACAGTTTATTGACTGGTTCTTTATTGAGTTTTGTACAGTTTATTGACTGTTTTTTTATTTAGATTTGTACAGTTTCTTGACTGTTTCTTTATTGAGTTTTGTACAGTTTATTGACTGTTTCTTTATTGAGTTTTGTACAGTTATTGACTGGTTCTTTATTGAGTTTTGTACAGTTTATTGACTGTTTCTTTATTGAGTTTGTGAACAATTTATTGACTGATTCTTTATTGAGTTTTGTACAGTTTATTGACTGTTTCTTTATTGAGTTTGTGCACAATTTTTTGACTGGATCTTTATTGAGTTTTGTACAGTTTATTGACTGTTTCTTTATTGAGTTTTGGACAGTTTATTGACTGGTTCTTTATTCAGTTTTGTACAGTTTATTGACTGGTTCTTTGTTCGGTTTTGTACAGTTTATTGACTGGTTCTTTATTGAGTTTTGTACAGTTTTTTGACTGTTTCTTTATTTAGTTATGTACAGTTTCTTGACTGTTTCTTTATTCAGTTTTGTACAGTTTATTGACTGTTTCTTTATTGAGTTTTGTACAGTTTATTGCCTGGTTCTTTATTGAGTTTTGTACAGTTTTTTGACTGGTTCTTTATTCGGTTTTGTACAGTTTATTGACTGGTTCTTTATTGAGTTTTGTACAGTTTATTGACTGTTTCTTTATTTAGTTTTGTACAGTTTCTTGACTGTTTCTTTATTGAGTTTTGTACAGTTTATTGACTGTTTCTTTATTGAGTTTTGTTCAGTTATTGACTGGTTCTTTATTGAGTTTTGTACAGTTTATTGACTGTTTCTTTATTGAGTTTGTGTACAATTTATTGACTGGTTCTTTATTGAGTTTTGTACAGTTTATTGACTGTTTCTTTATTGAGTTTGTGCACAATTTATTGACTGGATCTTTATTGAGTTTTGTAAGGTTTATTGACTGGTTCTTTATTGAGTTTTGTACAGTTTATTGACTGGTTCTTTATTGAGTTTTGTACAGTTTATTGACTGGTTCTTTATTGAGTTTTGTACAGTTTATTGGCTGTTTCTTTATTGAATTTTGTACAGTTTATTGACTGTTTCGTTATTGAGTTTTGTATAGTTTATTGACTGGTTCTTTATTGAGTTTTGTACAGTTTATTGACTGTTTCTTTATTGAGTTTTGTACAGTTTATTGACTGTTTCTTTATTGAGTTTTGTACAGTTTATTGACTGGTTCTTTATTTAATTTTGTACAGTTTATTGACTGGTTCTTTATTGAGTTTTGTACAGTTTTTTGACTGGTTCTTTATTGAGTTTTGTTCAGTTTATTGACTGGTTCTTTATTGAGTTTTGTACAGTTTATTGACTGGTTTTTTTATTGAGTTTTGTGCAGTTTATTGACTAATTCTTTATTGAGTTTTGTACAGTTTATTGACCTGTTCTTTGTTCAGTTTTGTATAGTTTATTGACTGGTTCTTTATTTAGTTTTGTACAGTTTATTGACTGGTTCTTTATTGAGTTTTGTACAGTTTATTGATTGGTTCTTTATTGAGTTTTGTTCAGTTTATTGACTGGTTCTTTATTAAGTTTTGTACAGTTTATTGACTGGTTCTTTATTGAGTTTTGTACAGTTTATTGACTAATTCTTTATTGAGTTTTGTACATTTTATTGACTGGTTCTTTATTCAGTTTTGTACATTTTATTGACTGTTTCTTTATTGAGTTTTGTACAGTTTATTGACTGGTTCTTTGTTCAGTTTTGTACAGTTTATTGACTGATTCTTTATTAAGTTTTGTACAGTTTATTTACTGGATCTTTATGCAGTTTTGTACAGTTTAGTGACTGGTTCTTTATTGAGTTTTGTACAGTTTATTGACTAATTCTTTATTGAGTTTTGTACACTATTTTGACTAGTTCTTTATTCAGTTTTCTACAGTTTTTTGACTGTTTCTTTATTGAGTTTTGTACAGTTTTTTGACTGTTTCTTTATTCAGTTTTCTACAGTTTATTGCCTGGTTCTTTATTGAGTTTTGTGCAGTTTATTGACTGGTTCTTTATTGAGTTTGTGTAAAATTTATTGACTGGTTTTTTATTGAGTTTTGTATATTTTCTTGACTGATTCTTTATTGAGTTTTGTACAGTTTTTTGACTGTTTCTTTTTTGAGTTTTGTACAGTTTTTTGACTGGTTCTTTATTGAGTTTTGTACAGTTTATTCACTGTTTCTTTATTGAGTTTTGTACTGTTTATTGACTAATTCTTTATTGAGTTTTGTACACTATTTTGACTGGTTCTTTATTCAGTTTTCTACAGTTTTTTGACTGTTTCTTTATTGAGTTTTGTACAGTTTATTGACTGTTTCTTTATTGAGTTTTGTACAGTTTATTGACTGGTTCTTTATTGAGTTTGTGTAAAATGTATTGACTGGTTCTTTATTGAGTTTTGTACAGTTGATTGACTGTTTCTTTATTGAGTTTTTGCACAATTTTTTGACTGGTTCTTTATTGAGTTTTGTACAGTTTATTGACTGTTTCTTTATTGAGTTTTGTACAGTTTATTGACAGGTTCTTTATTCAGTTTTGTACAGTTTATTGACATGTTCTTTATTCGGTTTTGTACAGTTTATTGACTGGTTGTGTATTGAGTTTTGTACAGTTTATTGACTGTTTTTTTATTTAGATTTGTACAGTTTCTTGACTGTTTCTTTATTGAGTTTTGTACAGTTTATTGACTGTTTCTTTATTGAGTTTTGTACAGTTATTGACTGGTTCTTTATTGAGTTTTGTACAGTTTATTGACTGTTTCTTTATTGAGTTTGTGAACAATTTATTGACTGGTTCTTTATTGAGTTTTGTACAGTTTATTGACTGTTTCTTTATTGAGTTTGTGCACAATTTATTGACTGGATCTTTATTGAGTTTTGTACAGATTATTGACTGTTTATTTATTGAGTTTTGAACAGTTTATTGACTGGTTCTTTATCCAGTTTTCTACAGTTTATTGACTGGTTCTTTATTGAGTTTTGTACAGGTTATTGACTGGTTCTTTATTGAGTTTTGTACAGTTTTTTGACCGTTACTTTATTCAGTTTTCTACAGTTTATTGCCTTGTTCTTTATTGAGTTTTGTACAGTTTATTGACTGGTTCTTTATTGAGTTTTGTACAGTTTATTGACTGTTTCTTTATTGAGTTTTGTACAGTTTATTGACTGTTTCTTTATTTAGTTTTGTATAGTTTATTGACTGGTTCTTTATTGAGTTTTGTACAGTATATTGACTAATTCTTTATTGAGTTTTGTACATTTTATTGACTGGTTTTTTATTCAGTTTTGTACATTTTATTGACTGTTTCTTTATTGAGTTTTGTACAGTTTATTGACTGGTTCTTTGTTCAGTTTTGTACAGATTATTGACTGGTTCTTTATTCAGTTTTGTACAGTTTATTTACTGGTTCTTTATGCAGTTTTGTACAGTTTATTGACTGGTTCTTTATTGAGTTTTGTACAGTTTATTGACTAATTCTTTATTGAGTTTTGTAAACTATTTTGACTGGTTCTTTATTCAGTTTTCTACAGTTTTTTGACTGTTTCTTTATTGAGTTTTGTACAGTTTTTTGACTGTTTCTTTATTCAGTTTTCTACAGTTTATTGCCTGGTTCTTTATTGAGTTTTGTACAGTTTATTGACTTGTTCTTTAATGAGTTTGTGTAAAATTTATTGACTGGTTTTTTATTGAGTTTTGTACAGTTTATTGACTGTTTCTTTATTGAGTTTGTGCACAATTTATTGACTGGTTCTTTATTTTATTTTGTACAGTTTATTGACTGGTTCTTTATTGAGTTTTGTACAGTTTATTGACTGGTTCTTTATTCAGTTTTGTACAGTTTATTGACTGGTTCTTTATTGAGTTTTGTACAGTTTATTGACTGTTTTTTTATTTAGATTTGTACAGTTTCTTGACTGTTTCTTTATTGAGTTTTGTACAGTTTATTGACTGTTTCTTTATTGAGTTTTGTACAGTTAGTGACTGGTTCTTTATTGATTTTTGTACAGTTTATTGACTGTTTCTTTATTGAGTTTGTGAACAATTTATTGACTGATTCTTTATTGAGTTTTGTACAGTTTATTGACTGTTTCTTTATTGAGTTTGTGCACAATTTTTTGACTGGATCTTTATTGAGTTTTGTACAGTTTATTGACTGTTTCTTTATTGAGTTTTGGACAGTTTATTGACTGGTTCTTTATTCAGTTTTGTACAGTTTATTGACTGGTTCTTTGTTCGGTTTTGTACAGTTTATTGACTGGTTCTTTATTGAGTTTTGTACAGTTTATTGACTGTTTCTTTATTTAGTTATGTACAGTTTCTTGACTGTTTCTTTATTCAGTTTTGTACAGTTTATTGACTGTTTCTTTATTGAGTTTTGTACAGTTTATTGCCTGGTTCTTTATTGAGTTTTGTACAGTTTTTTGACTGGTTCTTTATTCGGTTTTGTACAGTTTATTGACTGGTTCTTTATTGAGTTTTGTACAGTTTATTGACTGTTTCTTTATTTAGTTTTGTACAGTTTCTTGACTGTTTCTTTATTGAGTTTTGTACAGTTTATTGACTGTTTCTTTATTGAGTTTTGTTCAGTTATTGACTGGTTCTTTATTGAGTTTTGTACAGTTTATTGACTGTTTCTTTATTGAGTTTGTGTACAATTTATTGACTGGTTCTTTATTGAGTTTTGTACAGTTTATTGACTGTTTCTTTATTGAGTTTGTGCACAATTTATTGACTGGATCTTTATTGAGTTTTGTAAGGTTTATTGACTGGTTCTTTATTGAGTTTTGTACAGTTTATTGACTGGTTCTTTATTGAGTTTTGTACAGTTTATTGACTGGTTCTTTATTGAGTTTTGTACAGTTTATTGGCTGTTTCTTTATTGAGTTTTGTACAGTTTATTGACTGTTTCGTTATTGAGTTTTGTATAGTTTATTGACTGGTTCTTTATTGAGTTTTGTACAGTTTATTGACTGTTTCTTTATTGAGTTTTGTACAGTTTATTGACTGTTTCTTTATTGAGTTTTGTACAGTTTATTGACTGGTTCTTTATTTAATTTTGTACAGTTTATTGACTGGTTCTTTATTGAGTTTTGTACAGTTTTTTGACTGGTTCTTTATTGAGTTTTGTTCAGTTTATTGACTGGTTCTTTATTGAGTTTTGTACAGTTTATTGACTGGTTTTTTTATTGAGTTTTGTGCAGTTTATTGACTAATTCTTTATTGAGTTTTGTACAGTTTATTGACCTGTTCTTTGTTCAGTTTTGTATAGTTTATTGACTGGTTCTTTATTTAGTTTTGTACAGTTTATTGACTGGTTCTTTATTGAGTTTTGTACAGTTTATTGATTGGTTCTTTATTGAGTTTTGTTCAGTTTATTGACTGGTTCTTTATTAAGTTTTGTACAGTTTATTGACTGGTTCTTTATTGAGTTTTGTACAGTTTATTGACTAATTCTTTATTGAGTTTTGTACATTTTATTGACTGGTTCTTTATTCAGTTTTGTACATTTTATTGACTGTTTCTTTATTGAGTTTTGTACAGTTTATTGACTGGTTCTTTGTTCAGTTTTGTACAGTTTATTGACTGATTCTTTATTAAGTTTTGTACAGTTTATTTACTGGATCTTTATGCAGTTTTGTACAGTTTAGTGACTGGTTCTTTATTGAGTTTTGTACAGTTTATTGACTAATTCTTTATTGAGTTTTGTACACTATTTTGACTAGTTCTTTATTCAGTTTTCTACAGTTTTTTGACTGTTTCTTTATTGAGTTTTGTACAGTTTTTTGACTGTTTCTTTATTCAGTTTTCTACAGTTTATTGCCTGGTTCTTTATTGAGTTTTGTGCAGTTTATTGACTGGTTCTTTATTGAGTTTGTGTAAAATTTATTGACTGGTTTTTATTGAGTTTTGTATATTTTCTTGACTGATTCTTTATTGAGTTTTGTACAGTTTTTTGACTGTTTCTTTTTTGAGTTTTGTACAGTTTTTTGACTGGTTCTTTATTGAGTTTTGTACAGTTTATTCACTGTTTCTTTATTGAGTTTTGTACTGTTTATTGACTAATTCTTTATTGAGTTTTGTACACTATTTTGACTGGTTCTTTATTCAGTTTTCTACAGTTTTTTGACTGTTTCTTTATTGAGTTTTGTACAGTTTATTGACTGTTTCTTTATTGAGTTTTGTACAGTTTATTGACTGGTTCTTTATTGAGTTTGTGTAAAATGTATTGCCTGGTTCTTTATTGAGTTTTGTACAGTTGATTGACTGTTTCTTTATTGAGTTTTTGCACAATTTTTTGACTGGTTCTTTATTGAGTTTTGTACAGTTTATTGACTGTTTCTTTATTGAGTTTTGTACAGTTTATTGACAGGTTCTTTATTCAGTTTTGTACAGTTTATTGACATGTTCTTTATTCGGTTTTGTACAGTTTATTGACTGGTTCTTTATTGAGTTTTGTACAGTTTATTGACTGTTTTTTTATTTAGATTTGTACAGTTTCTTGACTGTTTCTTTATTGAGTTTTGTACAGTTTATTGACTGTTTCTTTATTGAGTTTTGTACAGTTATTGACTGGTTCTTTATTGAGTTTTGTACAGTTTATTGACTGTTTCTTTATTGAGTTTGTGAACAATTTATTGACTGGTTCTTTATTGAGTTTTGTACAGTTTATTGACTGTTTCTTTATTGAGTTTGTGCACAATTTATTGACTGGATCTTTATTGAGTTTTGTACAGATTATTGACTGTTTATTTATTGAGTTTTGAACAGTTTATTGACTGGTTCTTTATCCAGTTTTCTACAGTTTATTGACTGGTTCTTTATTGAGTTTTGTACAGGTTATTGACTGGTTCTTTATTGAGTTTTGTACAGTTTTTTGACCGTTACTTTATTCAGTTTTCTACAGTTTATTGCCTGGTTCTTTATTGAGTTTTGTACAGTTTATTGACTGGTTCTTTATTGAGTTTTGTACAGTTTATTGACTGTTTCTTTATTGAGTTTTGTACAGTTTATTGACTGTTTCTTTATTTAGTTTTGTATAGTTTATTGACTGGTTCTTTATTGAGTTTTGTACAGTATATTGACTAATTCTTTATTGAGTTTTGTACATTTTATTGACTGGTTTTTTATTCAGTTTTGTACATTTTATTGACTGTTTCTTTATTGAGTTTTGTACAGTTTATTGACTGGTTCTTTGTTCAGTTTTGTACAGATTATTGACTGGTTCTTTATTCAGTTTTGTACAGTTTATTTACTGGTTCTTTATGCAGTTTTGTACAGTTTATTGACTGGTTCTTTATTGAGTTTTGTACAGTTTATTGACTAATTCTTTATTGAGTTTTGTAAACTATTTTGACTGGTTCTTTATTCAGTTTTCTACAGTTTTTTGACTGTTTCTTTATTGAGTTTTGTACAGTTTTTTGACTGTTTCTTTATTCAGTTTTCTACAGTTTATTGCCTGGTTCTTTATTGAGTTTTGTACAGTTTATTGACTTGTTCTTTAATGAGTTTGTGTAAAATTTATTGACTGGTTTTTTATTGAGTTTTGTACTGTTTATTGACTGTTTCTTTATTGAGTTTGTGCACAATTTATTGACTGGTTCTTTATTTTATTTTGTACAGTTTATTGACTGGTTCTTTATTGAGTTTTGTACAGTTTATTGACTGGTTCTTTATTGAGTTTTGTTCAGTTTATTGACTGGTTCTTTATTGAGTTTTGTACCGTTTATTGACTGTTTCTTTATTGAGTTTTGTACAGTTTATTGACTGGTTCTTTATTGAGTTTTGTACAGTTTATTGACTGGTTATTTATTGAGTTTTGTTCAGTTTATTTACTCTTTCTCTATTTAGTTTTGTACAGTTAATTGACTGGTTCTTTATTGAGTTTTGTGCAGTTTATTGACTGGTTCTTTATTGAGTTTGTGTACAATTTATTGATTGGTTCTTTATTGAATTTTGTACAGTTTATTGACTGTTTCTTTATTTAGTTTTGTACAGTTTATTGACTGTTTCTTTATTGAGTTTTGTACAGTTTATTGACTGGTTCCATATTCAGTTTTCTACAGTTTATTGACTGGTTCTTTGTTCGGTTTTGTACAGTTTATTGACTGGTTCTTTATTGAGTTTTGTACAGTTTATTGACTGTTTCTTTATTTAGTTTTGTACAGTTTCTTGACTGTTTCTTTATTCAGTTTTGTACAGTTTATTGACTGTTTCTTTATTGAGTTTTGTACAGTTTATTGACTGGTTCTTTATTCAGTTTTGTACAGTTTATTGACTGGTTCTTTATTCGGTTTTGTACAGTTTATTGACTGGTTCTTTATTGAGTTTTGTACAGTTTATTGACTGTTTCTTTATTTAGTTTTGTACAGTTTCTTGACTGTTTCTTTATTTGAGTTTTGTACAGTTTATTGACTGTTTCTTTATAGAGTTTTGTTCAGTTATTGACTGGTTCTTTATTGAGTTTTGTACAGTTTATTGACTGTTTCTTTATTGAGTTTGTGTACAATTTATTGACTGGTTCTTTATTGAGTTTTGTACAGTTTATTGACTGTTTCTTTATTGAGTTTGTGCACAATTTATTGACTGGATCTTTATTGAGTTTTGTACAGTTTATTGACTGTTTATTTATTGAGTTTTGTACAGTTTATTGACTGTTTCTTTATTGAGTTTTGTACCGTTTATTGACTGTTTCTTTATTGAGTTTTGTACAGTTTATTGACTGTTTCTTTATTGAGTTTGTGCACAATTTATTGACTGGTTCTTTATTTTGTTTTGTACAGTTTATTGACTGGTTCTTTATTGAGTTTTGTATAGTTTATTGACTGGTTCTTTATTGAGTTTTGTTCAGTTTTTTGACTGGTTCTTTATTGAGTTTTGTTCCGTTTATTGACTGTTTCTTTATTGAGTTTTGTACAGTTTATTGACTGGTTCTTTATTGAGTTTTGTACAGTTTATTGACTGGTTCTTTATTGAGTTTTGTTCAGTTTATTGACTGTTTCTCTATTTAGTTTTGTACAGTTTATTGACTGGTTCTTTATTGAGTTTTCTACAGTTTATTGACTGGTTCTTTATTGAGTTTGTGTACAATTTATTGACTGGTTCTTTATTGAATTTTGTACAGTTTATTGACTGTTTCTTTATTTAGTTTTGTACAGTTTATTGACTGTTTCTTTATTGAGTTTTGTACAGTTTCTTGACTGTTTCTTTATTCAGTTTTGTACAGTTTATTGACTGTTTCTTTATTGAGTTTTGTACAGTTTATTGACTGGTTCTTTATTCAGTTTTGTACAGTTTATTGACTGGTTCTTTATTCGGTTTTGTACAGTTTATTGACTGGTTCTTTATTGAGTTTTGTACAGTTTATTGACTGTTTCTTTATTTAGTTTTGTACAGTTTCTTGACTGTTTCTTTATTGAGTTTTGTACAGTTTATTGACTGTTTCTTTATTGAGTTTTGTTCAGTTATTGACTGGTTCTTTATTGAGTTTTGTACAGTTTATTGACTGTTTCTTTATTGAGTTTGTGCACAATTTATTGACTGGATATTTATTGAGTTTTGTACAGTTTATTGACTGTTTATTTATTGAGTTTTGTACAGTTTATTGACTGGTTCTTTATTGAGTTTTGTACAGTTTATTGACTGGCTCTTTATTGAGTTTTGTACAGTTTATTGACTGGTTCTTTATTGAGTTTTGTACAGTTGATTGACTGTTTCTTTATTGAGTTTTGTATAGTTTATTGACTGATTCTTTATTGAGTTTTGTACAGTTTTTTGACTGTTTCTTTCATCATTTTTCTACAGTTTATTGCCTGGTTCTTTATTGAGTTTTGTACAGTTTATTGACTGGTTCTTTATTGAGTTTTGTACAGTTTATTGACTGTTTCGTTATTGAGTTTTGTATAGTTTATTGACTGGTTCTTTATTGAATTTTGTACAGTTTATTGACTGTTTCTTTATTGAGTTTTGTACAGTTTATTGACTCTTTCTTTATTTAGTTTTGTATAGTTTATTGACTGGTTCTTTATTTAATTTTGTACAGTTTATTGACTGGTTCTTTATTGAGTTTTGTACAGTTTATTGACTGGTTCGTTATTGAGTTTTGTTCAGTTTATTGACTGGTTCTTTATTGAGTTTTGTACAGTTTATTGACTGGTTTTTTTTATTGAGTTTTGTACAGTTTATTGACTAATTCTTTATTGAGTTTTGTACAGTTTATTGACTTGTTCTTTGTTCAGTTTTGTATAGTTTATTGACTGGTTCTTTATTTAGTTTTGTGCAGTTTATTGACTGGTTCTTTATTAAGTTGTGTACAGTTTATTGACTGGTTCTTTATTGAGTTTTGTACAGTTTATTGACTAATTCTTTATTGAGTTTTGTACATTTTATTGACTGGTTCTGTATTCAGTTTTGTACATTTTATTGACTGTTTCTTTATTGAGTTTTTTACAGTTTATTGACTGGTTCTTTGTTCAGTTGTGTACAGTTTATTGACTGGTTCTTTATTCAGTTTTGTACAGTTTGTTTACTGGTTCTTTATGCAGTTTTGTACAGTTTATTGACTGGTTCTTTATTGAGTTTTGCACAGTTTATTGACTAATTCTTTATTGAGTTTTGTACACTATTTTGACTGGTTCTTTATTCAGTTTTCTACAGTTTTTTGACTGTTTCTTTATTGAGTTTTGTACAGTTTTTTGACTGTTTCTTTATTCAGTTTTCTACAGTTTATTGACTGGTTCTTTATTGAGTTTTGTACAGTTTATTGACTGGTTCTTTATTGAGTTTGTGTAAAATTTATTGACTGGTTTTTTATTGAGTTTTGTATAGTGTCTTGACTGATTCTTTATTGAGTTTTGTACAGTTTTTTGACTGTTTCTTTATTGAGTTTTGTACAGTTTTTTGACTGGTTCTTTATGAGTTTTTTACAGTTTATTCACTGTTTCTTTATTGAGTTTTGTACTGTTTATTGACTAATTCTTTATTGAGTTTTGTACACTATTTTGACTGGTTCTTTATTCAGTTTTCTACAGTTTATTGACTGGTTCTTTATTGAGTTTTGTACAGTTTATTGACTGGTTCTTTATTTAGTTTTGTACAGTTTATTGACTGGTTCTTTATTGAGTTTTGTACAGTTTATTGACTGGTTCTTTATTGAGTTTTGTGCAGTTTTTTGACTGTTTCTTTATTCAGTTTTCTACAGTTTATTGCCTGGTTCTTTATTGAGTTTTGTACAGTTTATTGACTGGTTCTTTATTGAGTTTTGTACAGTTTATTGGCTGTTTCTTTATTGAGTTTTGTATAGTTTATTGACTGGTTCTTTATTGAGTTTTGTACAGTTTATTGACTGTTTGTTTTTTGAGTTTTGTACAGTTTATTGACTGTTTCTTTATTTAGTTTTGTATAGTTTATTGACTGGTTCTTTATTTAGTTTTGTACAGTTTATTGACTGGTTCTTTATTGAGTTTTGTACAGTTTATTGACTGGTTCTATATTGAGTTTTGTTCAGTTTATTGACTGGTTCTTTATTGAGTTTTGTACAGTTTATTGACTAATTCTTTATTGAGTTTTGTACATTTTATTGACTGGATCTTTATTCACTTTTGTACATTTTATTGACTGTTTCTTTATTGAGTTTTGTACAGTTTATTGACTGGTTCTTTGTTCAGTTTTGTACAGTTTATTGACTGGTTCTTTATTCAGTTTTGTACAGTTTATTTACTGGTTCTTTATACAGTTTTGTACAGTTTATTGACTGGTTCTTTATTGAGTTTTGTACAGTTTATTGACTAATTCTTTATTGAGTTTTGTACAGTTTTTAGACTGGTTCTTTATTGAGTTTTGTACAGTTTATTCACTGTTTCTTTATTGAGTTTTGTACTGTTTATTGACTAATTCTTTATTGAGTTTAGTACACTATTTTGACTGGTTCTTTATTCAGTTTTCTACAGTTTTTTGACTGTTTCTTTATTGAGTTTTGTACAGTTTATTGACTGTTTCTTTATTGCGTTTTGTACAGTTTATTGACTGGTTCTTTATTGAGTTTGTGTTAAATGTATTGACTGGTTCTTTATTGAGTTTTGTACAGTTGATTGACTGTTTCTTTATTGAGTTTTGTACAGTTTATTGACTGGTTCTTTGTTCAGTTTTGTACAGTTTATTGACTGGTTCTTTATACAGTTTTGTACAGTTTATTTACTGGTTCTTTATGCAGTTTTGTGCAGTTTATTGATTGGTTCTTTATTGAGTTTTGCACAGTTTATTGACTAATTCTTTATTGAGTTTTGTACACTATTTTGACTGGTTCTTTATTCAGTTTTCTACAGTTTTTTGACTGTTTCTTTATTGAGTTTTGTACAGTTTTTTGACTGTTTCTTTATTCAGTTTTCTACAGTTTATTGACTGGTTCTTTATTGAGTTTTGTACAGTTTATTGACTGGTTCTTTATTGAGTTTGTGTAAAATTTATTGACTGGTTTTTTATTGAGTTTTGTATAGCTTCTTGACTGATTCTTTATTGAGTTTTGTACAGTTTTTTGACTGTTTCTTTATTGAGTTTTGTACAGTTTTTTGACTGGTTCTTTATGAGTTTTTTACAGTTTATTCACTGTTTCTTTATTGAGTTTTGTACTGTTTATTGACTAATTCTTTATTGAGTTTTGTACACTATTTTGACTGGTTCTTTATTCAGTTTTCTACAGTTTTTTGACTGTTTCTTTATTGAGTTTTGTACAGTTTATTGACTGTTTCTTTATTGAGTTTTGTACAGTTTATTGACTGGTTCTTTATTGAGTTTGTGTAAAATGTATTGACTGGTTCTTTATTGAGTTTTGTACAGTTTATTGACTGTTTCTTTATTGAGTTTGTGCACAATTTTTTGACTTGTTCTTTATTGAGTTTTGTACAGTTTATTGACTGTTTCTTTATTGAGTTTTGTACAGTTTATTGACAGGTTCTTTATTCAGTTTTGTACAGTTTAATGACTGGTTCTTTATTGGGTTTTGTACAGTTTATCGACTGGTTCTTTATTGAGTTTTGTACAGTTTATTGACTGTTTCTTTATTTAGTTTTGTACAGTTTCTTGAATATTTCTTTATTGAGTTTTGTACAGTTTATTGACTGTTTCTTTATTGAGTTTTGTACAGTTATTGACTGGTTCTTTATTGAGTTTTGTACAGTTTATTGACTGTTTCTTTATTGAGTTTGTGAACAATTTATTGACTGGTTCTTTATTGAGTTTTGTACAGTTTATTGACTGTTTCTTTATTGAGTTTGTGCACAATTTATTGACTGGATCTTTATTGAGTTTTGTACAGATTATTGACTGTTTATTTATTGAGTTTTGTACAGTTTATTGACTGGTTCTTTATTCAGTTTTCTACAGTTTATTGACTGGTTCTTTATTGAGTTTTGTACAGTTTATTGACTGGTTCTTTATTGAGTTTTGTACAGTTTTTTGACTGTTTCTTTATTGAGTTTTCTACAGTTTATTGCCTGGTTCTTTATTGAGTTTTGTACAGTTTATTGACTGGTTCTTTATTGAGTTTTGTACAGTTTATTGACTGTTTCTTTATTGAGTTTTGTATTGTTTATTGACTGGTTCTTTATTTAGTTTTGTACAGTTTATTGACTGGTTCTTTATTGAGTTTTGTACAGTTTATTGACTGGTTCTTTATTGAGTTTTGTACAGTTTATTGACTGTTTGTTTATTGAGTTTTGTACAGTTTATTGACTGTTTCTTTATTTAGTTTTGTATAGTTTATTGACTGGTTCTTTATTTAGTTTTGTACAGTTTATTGACTGGTTCTTTATTGAGTTTTGTACAGTTTATTGACTGGTTCTTTATTGAGTTTTGTTCAGTTTATTGACTGGTTCTTTATTGAGTTTTGTACAGTTTATTGACTTATTCTTTATTGAGTTTTGTACATTTTATTGACTGGTTCTTTATTCAGTTTTGTACATTTTATTGACTGTTTCTTTATTGAGTTTTGTACAGTTTATTGACTGGTTCTTTGTTCAGTTTTGTACAGTTTATTGACTGGTTCTTTATTCAGTTTTGTACAGTTTATTTACTGGTTCTTTATGCAGTTTTGTACAGTTTATTGACTGTTTCTTTATTTAGTTTTGTATAGTTTATTGACTGGTTCTTTATTTAGTTTTGTACAGTTTATTGACTGGTTCTTTATTGAGTTTTGTACAGTTTATTGACTGGTTCTTTATTGAGTTTTGTTCAGTTTATTGACTGGTTCTTTATTGAGTTTTGTACAGTTTATTGACTAATTCTTTATTGAGTTTTGTACATTTTATTGACTGGTTCTTTATTCAGTTTTGTACAATTTATTGACTGTTTCTTTATTGAGTTTTGTACAGTTTATTGACTGGTTCTTTGTTCAGTTTTGTACAGTTTATTGACTGGTTCTTTATTCAGTTTTGTACAGTTTATTTACTGGTTCTTTATGCAGTTTTGTACAGTTTATTGACTGGTTCTTTATTGAGTTTTGTACAGTTTATTGACTAATTCTTTATTGAGTTTTGTACAGTTTATTGACTGGTTCTTTATTGAGTTTTGTACAGTTTATTCACTGTTTCTTTATTGAGTTTTGTACTGTTTATTGACTAATTCTTTATTGAGTTTAGTACACTATTTTGACTGGTTCTTTATTCAGTTTTCTACAGTTTTTTGACTGTTTCTTTATTGAGTTTTGTACAGTTTATTGACTGTTTCTTTATTGCGTTTTGTACAGTTTATTGACTGGTTCTTTATTGAGTTTGTGTAAACTGTATTGACTGGTTCTTTATTGAGTTTTGTACAGTTGATTGACTGTTTCTTTATTGAGTTTGTGCACAATTTTTTGACTGGTTCTTTATTGAGTTTTGTACAGTTTATTGACTGTTTCTTTATTGAGTTTTGTACAGTTTATTGACAGGTTCTTTATTCAGTTTTGTACAGTTTATTGACTGGTTCTTTATTCGGTTTTGTACAGTTTATTGACTGGTTCTTTATTGAGTTTTGTACAGTTTATTGACTGTTTCTTTATTTAGATTTGTACAGTTTCTTGACTGTTTCTTTATTGAGTTTTGTACAGTTTATTGACTGTTTCTTTATTGAGTTTTGTACAGTTATTGACTGGTTCTTTATTGAGTTTTGTACAGTTTATTGACTGTTTCTTTATTGAGTTTGTGAACAATTTATTGACTGGTTCTTTATTGAGTTTTGTACAGTTTATTGACTGTTTCTTTATTGAGTTTGTGCACAATTTATTGACTGGATCTTTATTGAGTTTTGTACAGATTATTTACTGTTTAATTATTGAGTTTTGTACAGTTTATTGACTGGTTCTTTATTCAGTTTACTACAGTTTATTGACTGGTTATTTATTGAGTTTTGTACACTTTATTGACTGGTTCTTTATTGAGTTTTGTACAGTTTTTTGACCGTTTCTTTATTCAGTTTTCTACAGTTTATTGCCTGGTTCTTTATTGAGTTTTGTACAGTTTATTGACTGGTTCTTTATTGAGTTTTGTAAGGTTTATTGACTGTTTCTTTATTGAGTTTTGTACAGTTTATTGACTGTTTCTTTATTTAGTTTTGTATAGTTTATTGACTGGTTCTTTATTTAGTTTTGTACAGTTTATTGACTGGTTCTTTATTGAGTTTTGTACAGTTTCTTGACTGGTTCTTTATTGAGTTTTGTTCAGTTTATTGACTGGTTTTTTATTGAATTTTGTACAGTTTATTGACTGTTTCTTTATTGAGTTTTGTACAGTATATTGACTAATTCTTTATTGAGTTTTGTACATTTTATTGACTGGTTCTTTATTCAGTTTTGTACATTTTATTGACTGTTTCTTTATTGAGTTTTGTACAGTTTATTGACTGGTTCTTTATTGAGTTTTGTACAGTTTATTGACTGGTTCTTTATTGAGTTTTGTGCAGTTTTTTGCCTGTTTCTTTATTCAGTTTTCTACAGTTTATTGCCTGGTCCTTTATTGAGTTTTGTACAGTTTATTGACTGGTTCTTTATTGAGTTTTGTACAGTTTATTGACTGTTTCTTTATTGAGTTTTGTACAGTTTATTGACTGGTTCTTTGTTCAGTTTTGTACAGTTTATTGACTGGTTCTTTATTCAGTTTTGTACAGTTTATTTACTGGTTCTTTATACAGTTTGTACAGTTTATTGACTGGTTCTTTATTGAGTTTTGTACAGTTTATTGACTAATACTTTATTGAGTTTTGTACAGTTTTTAGACTGGTTCTTTATTGAGTTTTGTACAGTTTATTCACTGTTTCTTTATTGAGTTTTGTACTGTTTATTGACTAATTCTTTATTGAGTTTAGTACACTATTTTGACTGGTTCTTTATTCAGTTTTCTACAGTTTTTTGACTGTTTCTTTATTGAGTTTTGTACAGTTTATTGACTGTTTCTTTATTGCGTTTCGTACAGTTTATTGACTGGTTCTTTATTGAGTTTGTGTAAAATGTATTGACTGGTTCTTTATTGAGTTTTGTACAGTTGATTGACTGTTTCTTTATTGAGTTTTGTACAGTTTATTGACTGGTTCTTTGTTCAGTTTTGTACAGTTTATTGACTTATTCTTTATTCAGTTTTGTACAGTTTATTTACTGGTTCTTTATGCAGTTTTGTGCAGTTTATTGATTGGTTCTTTATTGAGTTTTGCACAGTTTATTGACTAATTCTTTATTGAGTTTTGTACACTATTTTGACTGGTTCTTTATTCAGTTTTCTACAGTTTTTTGACTGTTTCTTTATTGAGTTTTGTACAGTTTTTTGACTGTTTCTTTATTCAGTTTTCTACAGTTTATTGACTGGTTCTTTATTGAGTTTTGTACAGTTATTTGACTGGTTCTTTATTGAGTTTGTGTAAAATTTATTGACTGGTTTTTTATTGAGTTTTGTATAGTTTCTTGACTGATTCTTTATTGAGTTTTGTACAGTTTTTTGACTGTTTCTTTATTGAGTTTTGTACAGTTTTTTGACTGGTTCTTTATGAGTTTTTTACAGTTTATTCACTGTTTCTTTATTGAGTTTTGTACTGTTTATTGACTAATTCTTTATTGAGTTTTGTACACTATTTTGACTGGTTCTTTATTCAGTTTTCTACAGTTTTTTGACTGTTTCTTTATTGAGTCTTGTACAGTTTATTGACTGTTTCTTTATTGAGTTTTGTACAGTTTATTGACTGGTTCTTTATTGAGTTTGTGTAAAATGTATTGACTGGTTCTTTATTGAGTTTTGTACAGTTTATTGACTGTTTCTTTATTGAGTTTGTGCACAATTTTTTGACTGGTTCTTTATTGAGTTTTGTACAGTTTATTGATTGTTTCTTTATTGAGTTTTGTACAGTTTATTGACAGGTTCTTTATTCAGTTTTGTACAGTTTAATGACTGGTTCTTTATTGGGTTTTGTACAGTTTATTGACTGGTTCTTTATTGAGTTTTGTACAGTTTATTGACTGTTTCTTTATTGAGTTTTGTACAGTTTATTGACTGGTTCTTTATTGAGTTTGTGTAAAATGTATTGACTGGTTCTTTATTGAGTTTTGTACAGTTTATTGACTGTTTCTTTATTGAGTTTTGTACAGTTTATTGACAGGTTCTTTATTCAGTTTTGAACAGTTTAATGACTGGTTATTTATTGGGTTTTGTACAGTTTATTGACTGGTTCTTTATTGAGTTTTGTACAGTTTATTGACTGTTTCTTTATTTAGTTTTGTACAGTTTCTTGAATGTTTCTTTATTGAGTTTTGTCCAGTTTATTGACTGTTTCTTTATTGAGTTTTGTACAGTTATTGACTGTTTCTTTATTGAGTTTTGTACAGTTTATTGACTGTTTCTTTATTGAGTTTTGTATTGTTTATTGACTGGTTCTTTATTTAGTTTTGTACAGTTTATTGACTGGTTCTTTATTGAGTTTTGTACAGTTTATTGACTGGTTCTTTATTGAGTTTTGTACAGTTTTTTCACTGTTTCTTTATTCAGTTTTCTACAGTTTATTGCTTGGTTCTTTATTGAGTTTTGTACAGTTTATTGACTGGTTCTTTATTGAGTTTTGTACAGTTTATTGACTGTTTCTTTATTGTGTTTTGTATAGTTTATTGACTGGTTCTTTATTGAGTTTTGTACAGTTTATTGACTGTTTGTTTATTGAGTTTTGTACAGTTTATTGACTGTTTCTTTATTTAGTTTTGTATAGTTTATTTACTGGTTCTTTATTTAGTTTTGTACAGTTTATTGACTGGTTCTCTATTCAGTTTTGTACAGTTTATTGACTGGTTCTTTATTGAGTTTTGTTCAGTTTATTGACTGGTTCTTTATTGAGTTTTGTACAGTTTATTGACTAATTCTTTATTGAGTTTTGTACATTTTATTGACTGGTTCTTTATTCAGTTTTGTACATTTTATTGACTGTTTCTTTATTGAGTTTTGTACAGTTTATTGACTGGTTCTTTATTCAGTTTTGTACAGTTTATTGACTGGTTCTTTATTCAGTTTTGTACAGTTTATTTACTGGTTCTTTATGCAGTTTTGTACAGTTTATTGACTGGTTCTTTATTGAGTTTTGTACAGTTTATTGACTAATTCTTTATTGAGTTTTGTACAGTTTTTTGACTGGTTCTTTATTGAGTTTTGTACAGTTTATTCACTGTTTCTTTATTGAGTTTTGTACTGTTTATTGACTAATTCTTTATTGAGTTTAGTACACTATTTTGACTGGTTCTTTATTCAGTTTTCTACAGTTTTTTGACTGTTTCTTTATTGAGTTTTGTACAGTTTATTGACTGTTTCTTTATTGCGTTTTGTACAGTTTATTGACTGGTTCTTTATTGAGTTTGTGTAAACTGTATTGACTGGTTCTTTATTGAGTTTTGTACAGTTGATTGACTGTTTCTTTATTGAGTTTGTGCACAATTTTTTGACTGGTTCTTTATTGAGTTTTGTACAGTTTATTGACTGTTTCTTTATTGAGTTTTGTACAGTTTATTGACAGGTTCTTTATTCAGTTTTGTACAGTTTATTGACTGGTTCTTTATTCAGTTTTCTACAGTTTATTGACTGGTTCTTTATTGAGTTTTGTACAGTTTATTGACTGGTTCTTTATTTAGTTTTGTACAGTTTATTGACTGGTTCTTTATTGAGTTTTGTACAGTTTATTGACTGGTTCTTTATTGAGTTTTGTGCAGTTTTTTGACTGTTTCTTTATTCAGTTTTCTACAGTTTATTGCCTGGTTCTTTATTGAGTTTTGTACAGTTTATTGACTGGTTCTTTATTGAGTTTTGTACAGTTTATTGGCTGTTTCTTTATTGAGTTTTGTATAGTTTATTGACTGGTTCTTTATTGAGTTTTGTACAGTTTATTGACTGTTTGTTTATTGAGTTTTGTACAGTTTATTGACTGTTTCTTTATTTAGTTTTGTATAGTTTATTGACTGGTTCTTTATTTAGTTTTGTACAGTTTATTGACTGGTTCTTTATTGAGTTTTGTACAGTTTATTGACTGGTTCTATATTGAGTTTTGTTCAGTTTATTGACTGGTTCTTTATTGAGTTTTGTACAGTTTATTGACTAATTCTTTATTGAGTTTTGTACATTTTATTGACTGGATCTTTATTCACTTTTGTACATTTTATTGACTGTTTCTTTATTGAGTTTTGTACAGTTTATTGACTGGTTCTTTGTTCAGTTTTGTACAGTTTATTGACTGGTTCTTTATTCAGTTTTGTACAGTTTATTTACTGGTTCTTTATACAGTTTTGTACAGTTTATTGACTGGTTCTTTATTGAGTTTTGTACAGTTTATTGACTAATTCTTTATTGAGTTTTGTACAGTTTTTAGACTGGTTCTTTATTGAGTTTTGTACAGTTTATTCACTGTTTCTTTATTGAGTTTTGTACTGTTTATTGACTAATTCTTTATTGAGTTTAGTACACTATTTTGACTGGTTCTTTATTCAGTTTTCTACAGTTTTTTGACTGTTTCTTTATTGAGTTTTGTACAGTTTATTGACTGTTTCTTTATTGCGTTTTGTACAGTTTATTGACTGGTTCTTTATTGAGTTTGTGTTAAATGTATTGACTGGTTCTTTATTGAGTTTTGTACAGTTGATTGACTGTTTCTTTATTGAGTTTTGTAGAGTTTATTGACTGGTTCTTTGTTCAGTTTTGTACAGTTTATTGACTGGTTCTTTATACAGTTTTGTACAGTTTATTTACTGGTTCTTTATGCAGTTTTGTGCAGTTTATTGATTGGTTCTTTATTGAGTTTTGCACAGTTTATTGACTAATTCTTTATTGAGTTTTGTACACTATTTTGACTGGTTCTTTATTCAGTTTTCTACAGTTTTTTGACTGTTTCTTTATTGAGTTTTGTACAGTTTTTTGACTGTTTCTTTATTCAGTTTTCTACAGTTTATTGACTGGTTCTTTATTGAGTTTTGTACAGTTTATTGACTGGTTCTTTATTGAGTTTGTGTAAAATTTATTGACTGGTTTTTTATTGAGTTTTGTATAGCTTCTTGACTGATTCTTTATTGAGTTTTGTACAGTTTTTTGACTGTTTCTTTATTGAGTTTTGTACAGTTTTTGGACTGGTTCTTTATGAGTTTTTTACAGTTTATTCACTGTTTCTTTATTGAGTTTTGTACTGTTTATTGACTAATTCTTTATTGAGTTTTGTACAGTTTTTTGACTGTTTCTTTATTCAGTTTTCTACAGTTTATTGCTTGGTTCTTTATTGAGTTTTGTACAGTTTATTGACTGGTACTTTATTGAGTTTTGTACAGTTTATTGACTGTTTCTTTATTGTGTTTTGTATAGTTTATTGACTGGTTCTTTATTGAGTTTTGTACAGTTTATTGACTGTTTGTTTATTGAGTTTTGTACAGTTTATTGACTGTTTCTTTATTTAGTTTTGTATAGTTTATTGACTGGTTCTTTATTTAGTTTTGTACAGTTTATTGACTGGTTCTTTATTGAGTTTTGTACAGTTTATTGACTGGTTCTTTATTGAGTTTTGTTCAGTTTATTGACTGGTTCTTTATTGAGTTTTGTACAGTTTATTGACTAATTCTTTATTGAGTTTTGTACATTTTATTGACTGGTTCTTTATTCAGTTTTGTACATTTTATTGACTGTTTCTTTATTGAGTTTTGTACAGTTTATTGACTGGTTCTTTGTTCAGTTTTGTACAGTTTATTGACTGGTTCTTTATTCAGTTTTGTACAGTTTATTTACTGGTTCTTTATGCAGTTTTGTACAGTTTATTGACTGTTTCTTTATTTAGTTTTGTATAGTTTATTGACTGGTTCTTTATTGAGTTTTGTACAGTTTATTGACTGGTTCTTTATTGAGTTTTGTACAGTTTATTGACTGGTTCTTTATTGAGTTTTGTTCAGTTTATTGACTGGTTCTTTATTGAGTTTTGTACAGTTTATTGACTAATTCTTTATTGAGTTTTGTACATTTTATTGACTGGTTCTTTATTCAGTTTTGTACAATTTATTGACTGTTTCTTTATTGAGTTTTGTACAGTTTATTGACTGGTTCTTTGTTCAGTTTTGTACAGTTTATTGACTGGTTCTTTATTCAGTTTTGTACAGTTTATTTACTGGTTCTTTATGCAGTTTTGTACAGTTTATTGACTGGTTCTTTATTGAGTTTTGTACAGTTTATTGACTAATTCTTTATTGAGTTTTGTACAGTTTTTTGACTGGTTCTTTATTGAGTTTTGTACAGTTTATTCACTGTTTCTTTATTGAGTTTTGTACTGTTTATTGACTAATTCTTTATTGAGTTTAGTACACTATTTTGACTGGTTCTTTATTCAGTTTTCTACAGTTTTTTGACTGTTTCTTTATTGAGTTTTGTACAGTTTATTGACTGTTTCTTTATTGCGTTTTGTACAGTTTATTGACTGGTTCTTTATTGAGTTTGTGTAAACTGTATTGACTGGTTCTTTATTGAGTTTTGTACAGTTGATTGACTGTTTCTTTATTGAGTTTGTGCACAATTTTTTGACTGGTTCTTTATTGAGTTTTGTACAGTTTATTGACTGTTTCTTTATTGAGTTTTGTACAGTTTATTGACAGGTTCTTTATTCAGTTTTGTACAGTTTATTGACTGGTTCTTTATTCGGTTTTGTACAGTTTATTGACTGGTTCTTTATTGAGTTTTGTACAGTTTATTGACTGTTTCTTTATTTAGATTTGTACAGTTTCTTGACTGTTTCTTTATTGAGTTTTGTACAGTTTATTGACTGTTTCTTTATTGAGTTTTGTACAGTTATTGACTGGTTCTTTATTGAGTTTTGTACAGTTTATTGACTGTTTCTTTATTGAGTTTGTGAACAATTTATTGACTGGTTCTTTATTGAGTTTTGTACAGTTTATTGACTGTTTCTTTATTGAGTTTGTGCACAATTTATTGACTGGATCTTTATTGAGTTTTGTACAGATTATTTACTGTTTAATTATTGAGTTTTGTACAGTTTATTGACTGGTTCTTTATTCAGTTTACTACAGTTTATTGACTGGTTCTTTATTGAGTTTTGTACAGTTTATTGACTGGTTCTTTATTGAGTTTTGTACAGTTTTTTGACCGTTTCTTTATTCAGTTTTCTACAGTTTATTGCCTGGTTCTTTATTGAGTTTTGTACAGTTTATTGACTGGTTCTTTATTGAGTTTTGTAAGGTTTATTGACTGTTTCTTTATTGAGTTTTGTACAGTTTATTGACTGTTTCTTTATTTAGTTTTGTATAGTTTATTGACTGGTTCTTTATTTAGTTTTGTACAGTTTATTGACTGGTTCTTTATTGAGTTTTGTACAGTTTCTTGACTGGTTCTTTATTGAGTTTTGTTCAGTTTATTGACTGGTTTTTTATTGAATTTTGTACAGTTTATTGACTGGTTCTTTATTGAGTTTTGTACAGTATATTGACTAATTCTTTATTGAGTTTTGTACATTTTATTGACTGGTTCTTTATTCAGTTTTGTACATTTTATTGACTGTTTCTTTATTGAGTTTTGTACAGTTTATTGACTGGTTCTTTATTGAGTTTTGTACAGTTTATTGACTGGTTCTTTATTGAGTTTTGTGCAGTTTTTTGACTGTTTCTTTATTCAGTTTTCTACAGTTTATTGCCTGGTCCTTTATTGAGTTTTGTACAGTTTATTGACTGGTTCTTTATTGAGTTTTGTACAGTTTATTGACTGTTTCTTTATTGAGTTTTGTACAGTTTATTGACTGGTTCTTTGTTCAGTTTTGTACAGTTTATTGACTGGTTCTTTATTCAGTTTTGTACAGTTTATTTACTGGTTCTTTATACAGTTTGTACAGTTTATTGACTGGTTCTTTATTGAGTTTTGTACAGTTTATTGACTAATTCTTTATTGAGTTTTGTACAGTTTTTAGACTGGTTCTTTATTGAGTTTTGTACAGTTTATTCACTGTTTCTTTATTGAGTTTTGTACTGTTTATTGACTAATTCTTTATTGAGTTTAGTACACTATTTTGACTGGTTCTTTATTCAGTTTTCTACAGTTTTTTGACTGTTTCTTTATTGAGTTTTGTACAGTTTATTGACTGTTTCTTTATTGCGTTTCGTACAGTTTATTGACTGGTTCTTTATTGAGTTTGTGTAAAATGTATTGACTGGTTCTTTATTGAGTTTTGTACAGTTGATTGACTGTTTCTTTATTGAGTTTTGTACAGTTTATTGACTGGTTCTTTGTTCAGTTTTGTACAGTTTATTGACTGGTTCTTTATTCAGTTTTGTACAGTTTATTTACTGGTTCTTTATGCAGTTTTGTGCAGTTTATTGATTGGTTCTTTATTGAGTTTTGCACAGTTTATTGACTAATTCTTTATTGAGTTTTGTACACTATTTTGACTGGTTCTTTATTCAGTTTTCTACAGTTTTTTGACTGTTTCTTTATTGAGTTTTGTACAGTTTTTTGACTGTTTCTTTATTCAGTTTTCTACAGTTTATTGACTGGTTCTTTATTGAGTTTTGTACAGTTTATTGACTGGTTCTTTATTGAGTTTGTGTAAAATTTATTGACTGGTTTTTTATTGAGTTTTGTATAGTTTCTTGACTGATTCTTTATTGAGTTTTGTACAGTTTTTTGACTGTTTCTTTATTGAGTTTTGTACAGTTTTTTGACTGGTTCTTTATGAGTTTTTTACAGTTTATTCACTGTTTCTTTATTGAGTTTTGTACTGTTTATTGACTAATTCTTTATTGAGTTTTGTACACTATTTTGACTGGTTCTTTATTCAGTTTTCTACAGTTTTTTGACTGTTTCTTTATTGAGTTTTGTACAGTTTATTGACTGTTTCTTTATTGAGTTTTGTACAGTTTATTGACTGGTTCTTTATTGAGTTTGTGTAAAATGTATTGACTGGTTCTTTATTGAGTTTTGTACAGTTTATTGACTGTTTCTTTATTGAGTTTGTGCACAATTTTTTGACTGGTTCTTTATTGAGTTTTGTACAGTTTATTGACAGGTTCTTTATTCAGTTTTGTACAGTTTAATGACTGGTTCTTTATTGGGTTTTGTACAGTTTATTGACTGGTTCTTTATTGAGTTTTGTACAGTTTATTGACTGTTTCTTTATTGAGTTTTGTACAGTTTATTGACTGGTTCTTTATTGAGTTTGTGTAAAATGTATTGACTGGTTCTTTATTGAGTTTTGTACAGTTTATTGACTGTTTCTTTATTGAGTTTTGTACAGTTTATTGACAGGTTCTTTATTCAGTTTTGTACAGTTTAATGACTGGTTCTTTATTGGGTTTTGTACAGTTTATTGACTGGTTCTTTATTGAGTTTTGTACAGTTTATTGACTGTTTCTTTATTTAGTTTTGTACAGTTTCTTGAATGTTTCTTTATTGAGTTTTGTACAGTTTATTGACTGTTTCTTTATTGAGTTTTGTACAGTTATTGACTGTTTCTTTATTGAGTTTTGTACAGTTTATTGACTGTTTCTTTATTGAGTTTTGTATTGTTTATTGACTGGTTCTTTATTTAGTTTTGTACAGTTTATTGACTGGTTCTTTCTTGAGTTTTGTACAGTTTATTGACTGGTTCTTTATTGAGTTTTGTACAGTTTTTTGACTGTTTCTTTATTCAGTTTTCTACAGTTTATTGCTTGGTTCTTTATTGAGTTTTGTACAGTTTATTGACTGGTTCTTTATTGAGTTTTGTACAGTTTATTGACTGTTTCTTTATTGTGTTTTGTATAGTTTATTGACTGGTTCTTTATTGAGTTTTGTACAGTTTATTGACTGTTTGTTTATTGAGTTTTGTACAGTTTATTGACTGTTTCTTTATTTAGTTTTGTATAGTTTATTTACTGGTTCTTTATTTAGTTTTGTACAGTTTATTGACTGGTTCTTTATTCAGTTTTGTACAGTTTATTGACTGGTTCTTTATTGAGTTTTGTTCAGTTTATTGACTGGTTCTTTATTGAGTTTTGTACAGTTTATTGACTAATTCTTTATTGAGTTTTGTACATTTTATTGACTGGTTCTTTATTCAGTTTTGTACATTTTATTGACTGTTTCTTTATTGAGTTTTGTACAGTTTATTGACTGGTTCTTTGTTCAGTTTTGTACAGTTTATTGACTGGTTCTTTATTCAGTTTTGTACAGTTTATTTACTGGTTCTTTATGCAGTTTTGTACAGTTTATTGACTGGTTCTTTATTGAGTTTTGTACAGTTTATTGACTAATTCTTTATTGAGTTTTGTACAGTTTATTGACTGGTTCTTTATTGAGTTTTGTACAGTTTATTCACTGTTTCTTTATTGAGTTTTGTACTGTTTATTGACTAATTCTTTATTGAGTTTAGTACACTATTTTGACTGGTTCTTTATTCAGTTTTCTACAGTTTTTTGACTGTTTCTTTATTGAGTTTTGTACAGTTTATTGACTGTTTCTTTATTGCGTTTTGTACAGTTTATTGACTGGTTCTTTATTGAGTTTGTGTAAACTGTATTGACTGGTTCTTTATTGAGTTTTGTACAGTTGATTGACTGTTTCTTTATTGAGTTTGTGCACAATTTTTTGACTGGTTCTTTATTGAGTTTTGTACAGTTTATTGACTGTTTCTTTATTGAGTTTTGTACAGTTTATTGACAGGTTCTTTATTCAGTTTTGTACAGTTTATTGACTGGTTCTTTATTCGGTTTTGTACAGTTTATTGACTGGTTCTTTATTGAGTTTTGTACAGTTTATTGACTGTTTCTTTATTTAGATTTGTACAGTTTCTTGACTGTTTCTTTATTGAGTTTTGTACAGTTTATTGACTGTTTCTTTATTGAGTTTTGTACAGTTATTGACTGGTTCTTTATTGAGTTTTGTACAGTTTATTGACTGTTTCTTTATTGAGTTTGTGAACAATTTATTGACTGGTTCTTTATTGAGTTTTGCACAGTTTATTGACTGTTTCTTTATTGAGTTTGTGCACAATTTATTGACTGGATCTTTATTGAGTTTTGTACAGATTATTTACTGTTTAATTATTGAGTTTTGTACAGTTTATTGACTGGTTCTTTATTCAGTTTACTACAGTTTATTGACTGGTTCTTTATTGAGTTTTGTACAATTTATTGACTGGTTCTTTATTGAGTTTTGTACAGTTTTTTTACCGTTTCTTTATTCAGTTTTCTACAGTTTATTGCCTGGTTCTTTATTGAGTTTTGTACAGTTTATTGACTGGTTCTTTATTGAGTTTTGTAAAGTTTATTGACTGTTTCTTTATTGAGTTTTGTACAGTTTATTGACTGTTTGTTTATTGAGTTTTGTACAGTTTATTGACTGTTTCTTTATTTAGTTTTGTATAGTTTATTTACTGGTTCTTTATTTAGTTTTGTACAGTTTATTGACTGGTTCTTTATTCAGTTTTGTACAGTTTATTGACTGGTTCTTTATTGAGTTTTGTTCAGTTTATTGACTGGTTCTTTATTGAGTTTTGTACAGTTTATTGACTAATTCTTTATTGAGTTTTGTACATTTTATTGACTGGTTCTTTATTCAGTTTTGTACATTTTATTGACTGTTTCTTTATTGAGTTTTGTACAGTTTATTGACTGGTTCTTTGTTCAGTTTTGTACAGTTTATTGACTGGTTCTTTATTCAGTTTTGTACAGTTTATTTACTGGTTCTTTATGCAGTTTTGTACAGTTTATTGACTGGTTCTTTATTGAGTTTTGTACAGTTTATTGACTAATTCTTTATTGAGTTTTGTACAGTTTTTTGACTGGTTCTTTATTGAGTTTTGTACAGTTTATTCACTGTTTCTTTATTGAGTTTTGTACTGTTTATTGACTAATTCTTTATTGAGTTTAGTACACTATTTTGACTGGTTCTTTATTCAGTTTTCTACAGTTTTTTGACTGTTTCTTTATTGAGTTTTGTACAGTTTATTGACTGTTTCTTTATTGCGTTTTGTACAGTTTATTGACTGGTTCTTTATTGAGTTTGTGTAAACTGTATTGACTGGTTCTTTATTGAGTTTTGTACAGTTGATTGACTGTTTCTTTATTGAGTTTGTGCACAATTTTTTCACTGGTTCTTTATTGAGTTTTGTACAGTTTATTGACTGTTTCTTTATTGAGTTTTGTACAGTTTATTGACAGGTTCTTTATTCAGTTTTGTACAGTTTATTGACTGGTTCTTTATTCGGTTTTGTACAGTTTATTGACTGGTTCTTTATTGAGTTTTGTACAGTTTATTGACTGTTTCTTTATTTAGATTTGTACAGTTTCTTGACTGTTTCTTTATTGAGATTTGTACAGTTTATTGACTGTTTCTTTATTGAATTTTGTACAGTTATTGACTGGTTCTTTATTGAGTTTTGTACAGTTTATTGACTGTTTCTTTTTTGAGTTTGTGAACAATTTATTGACTGGTTCTTTATTGAGTTTTGCACAGTTTATTGACTGTTTCTTTATTGAGTTTGTGCACAATTTATTGACTGGATCTTTATTGAGTTTTGTACAGATTATTTACTGTTTAATTATTGAGTTTTGTACAGTTTATTGACTGGTTCTTTATTCAGTTTACTACAGTTTATTGACTGGTTCTTTATTGAGTTTTGTACAGTTTATTGACTGGTTCTTTATTGAGTTTTGTACAGTTTTTTGACCGTTTCTTTATTCAGTTTTCTACAGTTTATTGCCTGGTTCTTTATTGAGTTTTGTACAGTTTATTGACTGGTTCTTTATTGAGTTTTGTAAAGTTTATTGACTGTTTCTTTATTGAGTTTTGTACAGTTTATTGACTGTTTCTTTATTTAGTTTTGTATAGTTTATTGACTGGTTCTTTATTTAGTTTTGTACAGTTTATTGACTGGTTCTTTATTGAGTTTTGTACAGTTTGTTGACTGGTTCTTTATTGAGTTTTGTTCAGTTTATTGACTGGTTCTTTATTGAATTTTGTACAGTTTATTGACTGGTTCTTTATTGAGTTTTGTACAGTATATTGACTAATTCTTTATTGAGTTTTGTACATTTTATTGACTGGTTCTTTATTCAGTTTTGTACAGTTTATTGACTGTTTCTTTATTGAGTTTTGTACAGTTTATTGACTGGTTCTTTGTTCAGTTTTGTACAGTTTATTGACTGGTTCTTTATTCAGTTTTGTACAGTTTATTTACTGGTTCTTTATGCAGTTTTCTACAATTTATGACTGTTTCTTTATTGAGTTTTGTACAGTTTATTGACTGTTTCTTTATTGAATTTTGTACAGTTTATTGAGTTTGTGTAAAATGTATTGACTGGTTATCTATTGAGTTTTGTACAGTTGATTGACTGTTTCTTTATTGAGTTTGTGCACAAATTTTTGACTGGTTCTTTATTGAGTTTTGTACAGTTTATTGACTGTTTCTTTATTGAGTTTTGTACAGTTTATTGACAGGTCCTTTATTCAGTTTTGTACAGTTTTTTGACTGTTTCTTTATTCAGTTTTCTACAGTTTATTGCCTGGTTCTTTATTGAGTTTTGTACAGTTTATTGACTGGTTCTTTATTGAGTTTTGTACAGTTTATTGACTGGTTCTTTATTGAGTTTTGTACAGTTTTTTGACTGTTTCTTTATTCAGTTTTCTACAGTTTATTGCCTGGTTCTTTATTGAGTTTTGTACAGTTTATTGACTGGTTCTTTATTGAGTTTTGTACAGTTTATTGACTGTTTCTTTATTGAGTTTTGAATAGTTTATTGACTGGTTCTTTATTGAGTTTTGTACAGTTTATTGACTGTTTGTTTATTGAGTTTTGTACAGTTTATTGACTGTTTCTTTATTTAGTTTTGTATAGTTTATTGACTGGTTCTTTATTTAGTTTTGTACAGTTTATTGACTGGTTCTTTATTGAGTTTTGTAAAGTTTATTGACTGGTTCTTTATTGAGTTTTGTACAGTTTATTGACTCATTCTTTACTGAGTTTTGTACAGTTTATTGACTCATTCTTTACTGAGTTTTGTACAGTTTATTGACTGGTTCTTTGTTCAGTTTTGTACAGTTTATTGACTGGTTCTTTATTCAGTTTTGTACAGTTTATTTACTGGTTCTTTATGCAGTTTTCTACAGTTTATGACTGTTTCTTTATTGAGTTTTGTACAGTTTATTGACTGTTTCTTTATTGAGTTTTGTACAGTTTATTGAGTTTGTGTAAAATGTATTGACTGGTTATCTATTGAGTTTTGTACAGTTGATTGACTGTTTCTTTATTGAGTTTGTGCACAAATTTTTGACTGGTTCTTTATTGAGTTTTGTACAGTTTATTGACTGTTTCTTTATTGAGTTTTGTACAGTTTATTGACAGGTTCTTTATTCAGTTTTGTACAGTTTTTTGACTGTTTCTTCATTCAGTTTTCTACAGTTTATTGCCTGGTTCTTTATTGAGTTTTGTACAGTTTATTGACTGGTTCTTTATTGAGTTTTGTACAGTTTATTGACTGGTTCTTTATTGAGTTTTGTACAGTTTTTTTACTGTTTCTTTATTCAGTTTTCTACAGTTTATTGCCTGGTTCTTTATTGAGTTTTGTACAGTTTATTGACTGGTTCTTTATTGAGTTTTGTACAGTTTATTGACTGTTTCTTTATTGAGTTTTGAATAGTTTATTGACTGGTTCTTTATTGAGTTTTGTACAGTTTATTGACTGTTTGTTTATTGAGTTTTGTACAGTTTATTGACTGTTTCTTTATTTAGTTTTGTATAGTTTATTGACTGGTTCTTTATTTAGTTTTGTACAGTTTATTGACTGGTTCTTTATTGAGTTTTGTACAGTTTATTGACTGGTTCTTTATTGAGTTTTGTACAGTTTATTGACTCATTCTTTACTGAGTTTTGTACAGTTTATTGACCTGTTTTTTGTTCAGTTTTGTATAGTTTATTGACTGGTTCTTTATTTAGTTTTATACAGTTTATTGACTGGTTCTTTACTAAGTCGTGTACAGTTTATTGACTAATTCTTTATTGAGTTTTGTACAGTTTATTGACTAATTCTTTATTGAGTTTTGTACATTTTATTGACTGGTTCTTTATTCAGTTTTGTACATTTTATTGACTGTTTCTTTATTGAGTTTTGTACAGTTTATTGACTGGTTCTTTGTTCAGTTTTGTACAGTTTATTGACTGGTTCTTTATTCAGTTTTGTACAGTTTATTTACTGGTTCTTTATGCAGTTTTGTACAGTTTACTGACTGGTTCTTTATTGAGTTTTGCACAGTTTATTGACTAATTCTTTATTGAGTTTTGTACACTATTTTGACTGGTTCTTTATTCAGTTTTCTACAGTTTTTTTACTGTTTCTTTATTGTGTTTTGTACAGTTTTTTGACTGTTTCTTTATTCAGTTTTCTACAGTTTATTGACTGGTTCTTTATTAAGTTTTGTACAGTTTATTGACTGGTTCTTTATTGAGTTTGTGTAAAATTTATTGACTGGTTTTTTATTGAGTTTTGTATAGTTTCTTGACTGATTCTTTATTGAGTTTTGTACAGTTTTTTGACTGTTTCTTTATTGAGTTTTGTACAGTTTTTTGACTGGTTCTTTATGAGTTTTTTACAGTTTATTCACTGTTTCTTTATTGAGTTTTGTACTGTTTATTGAATAATTCTTTATTGAGTTTGTACACTATTTTGACTGGTTCTTTATTCAGTTTTTTTCAGTTTTTTGACTGTTTCTTTATTGAGTTTTGTACAGTTTATTGACTGTTTCTTTATTGAGTTTTGTACAGTTTATTGACTGGTTCTTTATTGAGTTTGTGTAAAATGTATTGACTGGTTCTTTATTTAGTTTTGTACAGTTTATTGACTGTTTCTTTATTGAGTTTGTGCACAATTTTTTGACTGGTTCTTTATTGAGTTTTGTACAGTTTATTGACTGTTTCTTTATTGAGTTTTGTACAGTTTATTGACAGGTTCTTTATTCAGTTTTGTACAGTTTATTGACTGGTTCTTTATTCGGTTTTGTACAGTTTATTGACTGGTTCTTTATTGAGTTTTGTACAGTTTATTGACTGTTTCTTTATTTAGTTTTGTACAGTTTCTTGAATGTTTCTTTATTGAGTTTTGTACAGTTTATTGACTGGTTCTTTATTGAGTTTTGTACAGTTATTGACTGTTTCTTTATTGAGTTTTGTACAGTTTATTGACTGTTTCTTTATCGAGTTTGTGAACAATTTATTGACTGGTTCTTTATTGAGTTTTGTACAGTTTATTGACTGTTTCTTTATTGAGTTTGTGCACAATTTATTGACTGGATCTTTGTTGTGTTTTGTACAGATTATTGACTGTTTATTTATTGAGTTTTGTACAGTTTATTGACTGGTTCTTTATTCAGTTTTCTACAGTTTATTGACTGGTTCTTTATTTAGTTTTGTACAGTTTATTGACTGGTTCTTTATTGAGTTTTGTACAGTTTATTGACTGGTTCTTTATTGAGTTTTGTACAGTTTATTGACTCATTCTTTACTGAGTTTTGTACAGTTTATTGACCTGTTTTTTGTTCAGTTTTGTATAGTTTATTGACTGGTTCTTTATTTAGTTTTATACAGTTTATTGACTGGTTCTTTACTAAGTCGTGTACAGTTTATTGACTAATTTTTTATTGAGTTTTGTACAGTTTATTGACTAATTCTTTATTGAGTTTTGTACATTTTATTGACTGGTTCTTTATTCAGTTTTGTACATTTTATTGACTGTTTCTTTATTGAGTTTTGTACAGTTTATTGACTGGTTCTTTGTTCAGTTCTGTACAGTTTATTGACTGGTTCTTTATTCAGTTTTGTACAGTTTATTTACTGGTTCTTTATGCAGTTTTGTACAGTTTACTGACTGGTTCTTTATTGAGTTTTGCACAGTTTATTGACTAATTCTTTATTGAGTTTTGTACACTATTTTGACTGGTTCTTTATTCAGTTTTCTACAGTTTTTTTACTGTTTCTTTATTGTGTTTTGTACAGTTTTTTGACTGTTTCTTTATTCAGTTTTCTACAGTTTATTGACTGGTTCTTTATTAAGTTTTGTACAGTTTATTGACTGGTTCTTTATTGAGTTTGTGTAAAAATTTATTGACTGGTTTTTTATTGAGTTTTGTATAGTTTCTTGACTGATTCTTTATTGAGTTTTGTACAGTTTTTTGACTGTTTCTTTATTGAGTTTTGTACAGTTTTTTGACTGGTTCTTTATGAGTTTTTTACAGTTTATTCACTGTTTCTTTATTGAGTTTTGTACTGTTTATTGAATAATTCTTTATTGAGTTTGTACACTATTTTGACTGGTTCTTTATTCAGTTTTTTTCAGTTTTTTGACTGTTTCTTTATTGAGTTTTGTACAGTTGATTGACTGTTTCTTTATTGAGTTTTGTACAGTTTATTGACTGGTTCTTTATTGAGTTTGTGTAAAATGTATTGACTGGTTCTTTATTTAGTTTTGTACAGTTTATTGACTGTTTCTTTATTGAGTTTTGTGCACAATTTTTTGACTGGTTCTTTATTGAGTTTTGTACAGTTTATTGACTGTTTCTTTATTGAGTTTTGTACAGTTTATTGACAGGTTCTTTATTCAGTTTTGTACAGTTTATTGACTGGTTCTTTATTCGGTTTTGTACAGTTTATTGACTGGTTCTTTATTGAGTTTTGTACAGTTTATTGACTGGTTCTTTATTGAGTTTTGTACAGTTTCTTGAATGTTTCTTTATTGAGTTTTGTACAGTTTATTGACTGTTTCTTTATTGAGTTTTGTACAGTTATTGACTGGTTCTTTATTGAGTTTTGTACAGTTTATTGACTGTTTCTTTATCGAGTTTGTGAACAATTTATTGACTGGTTCTTTATTGAGTTTTGTACAGTTTATTGACTGTTTCTTTATTGAGTTTGTGCACAATTTATTGACTGGATCTTTGTTGTGTTTTGTACAGATTATTGACTGTTTATTTATTGAGTTTTGTACAGTTTATTGACTGGTTCTTTATTCAGTTTTCTACAGTTTATTGACTGGTTCTTTATTGAGTTTTGTACAGTTTATTTACTGGTTCTTTATTCAGTTTTGTACAGTTTATTGACTGTTTCTTTATTCAGTTTTCTACAGTTTATTGCCTGGTTCTTTATTGAGTTTTGTACTGTTTATTGACTGGTTCTTTATTGAGTTTTGTACAGTTTATTGACTGTTTCTTTATTGAGTTTTGTATAGTTTATTGACTGGTTCTTTATTTAGTTTTGTACAGTTTATTGACTGGTTCTTTATTGAGTTTTGTACAGTTTATTGACTGGTTCTTTATTGAGTTTTGTACAGTTTTTTGACTGTTTCTTTATTTAGTTTTCTACAGTTTATTGACTGTTTCTTTATTGCGTTTTGTACAGTTTATTGACTGGTTCTTTATTGAGTTTGTGTAAAATGTATTGACTGGTTCTTTATTGAGTTTTGTACAGCTGATTGACTGTTTCTTTATTGAGTTTGTCCACAATTTTTTGACTGGTTCTTTATTGAGTTTTGTACAGTTTATTGACTGTTTCTTTATTGAGTTTTGCACAGTTTATTGACAGGTTCTTTATTCAGTTTTGTACAGTTTATTGACTGGTTCTTTAATCGGTTTTGTACAGTTTATTGACTTGTTCTTTATTGAGTTTTGTACAGTTTATTGACTGTTTCTTTATATAGATTTGTACAGTTTCTTGACTGTTTCTTTATTGAGTTTTGTACAGTTTATTGACTGTTTCTTTATTGAGTTTTGTACAGTTATTGACTGGTTCTTTATTGAGTTTTGTACAGTTTATTGACTGTTTCTTTATTGAGTTTGTGAACAATTTATTGACTGGTTCTTTATTGAGTTTTGTACAGTTTATTGACTGTTTCTTTATTGAGTTTGTGCACAATTTATTGACTGGATCTTTATTGAGTTTTGTACAGATTATTTACTGTTTATTTATTGAGTTTTGTACAGTTTATCGACTGGTTCTTTATTCAGTTTTCTACAGTTTATTGACTGGTTCTTTATTGAGTTTTGTACAGTTTATTGACTGGTTCTTTATTGAGTTTTGTACAGTTTTTTTACCGTTTCTTTATTCAGTTTTGTACAGTTTATTGCCTGGTTCTTTATTGAGTTTTGTACAGTTTATTACTGGTTCTTTATTGAGTTTTGTACAGTTTATTGACTGGTTCTTTATTGAGTATTGTACAGTTTTTGACTGTTTCTTTATTCAGTTTTCTACAGTTTATTGACTGGTTCTTTATTGAGTTTTGTACAGTTTATTGACTGTTTCTTTATTGAGTTTTGAATAGTTTATTGACTGGTTCTTTATTGAGTTTTGTACAGTTTATTGACTGTTTGTTTATTGAGTTTTGTACAGTTTATTGACTGTTTCTTTATTTAGTTTTGTATAGTTTATTGACTGGTTCTTTATTTAGTTTTGTACAGTTTATTGACTGGTTCTTTATTGAGTTTTGTACAGTTTATTGACTGGTTCTTTATTGAGTGTTGTACAGTTTATTGACTCATTCTTTACTGAGTTTTGTACAGTTTATTGACTTGTTCTTTGTTCAGTTTTGTATAGTTTATTGACTGGTTCTTTATTTAGTTTTATACAGTTTATTGACTGGTTCTTTACTAAGTCGTGTACAGTTTATTGACTAATTCTTTATTGAGTTTTGTACAGTTTATTGACTAATTCTTTATTGAGTTTTGTACATTTTATTGACTGGTTCTTTATTCAGTTTTGTACATTTTATTGACTGTTTCTTTATTGAGTTTTGTACAGTTTATTGACTGGTTCTTTGTTCAGTTTTGTACAGTTTATTGACTGGTTCTTTATTCAGTTTTGTACAGTTTATTTACTGGTTCTTTATGCAGTTTTGTACAGTTTACTGACTGGCTCTTTATTGAGTTTTGCACAGTTTATTGACTAATTCTTTATTGAGTTTTGTACACTATTTTGACTGATTCTTTATTCAGTTTTCTACAGTTTTTTTACTGTTTCTTTATTGTGTTTTGTACAGTTTTTTTACTGTTTCTTTATTCAGTTTTCTACAGTTTATTGACTGGTTCTTTATTGAGTTTTGTACAGTTTATTGACTGTTTCTTTATTTAGTTTTGTATAGTTTATTGACTGGTTCTTTATTTAGTTTTGTACAGTTTATTGACTGGTTCTTTATTGAGTTTTGTACAGTTTATTGACTGGTTCTTTATTGAGTTTTGTACAGTTTATTGACTCATTCTTTACTCAGTTTTGTACAGTTTATTGACTTGTTCTTTGTTCAGTTTTGTATAGTTTATTGACTGGTTCTTTATTTAGTTTTATACAGTTTATTGACTGGTTCTTTACTAAGTCGTGTACAGTTTATTGACTAATTCTTTATTGAGTTTTGTACAGTTTATTGACTAATTCTTTATTGAGTTTTGTACATTTTATTGACTGGTTCTTTATTCAGTTTTGTGCATTTTATTGACTGTTTCTTTATTGAGTTTTGTACAGTTTATTGACTGGTTCTTTGTTCAGTTTTGTACAGTTTATTGACTGGTTCTTTATTCAGTTTTGTACAGTTTATTTACTGGTTCTTTATGCAGTTTTGTACAGTTTACTGACTGGCTCTTTATTGAGTTTTGCACAGTTTATTGACTAATTCTTTATTGAGTTTTGTACACTATTTTGACTGGTTCTTTATTCAGTTTTCTACAGTTTTTTTACTGTTTCTTTATTGTGTTTTGTACAGTTTTTTGACTGTTTCTTTATTCAGTTTTCTACAGTTTATTGACTGTTTCTTTATTGAGTTTTGTACAGTTTTTTGACTGGTTCTTTATGAGTTTTTTACAGTTTATTCACTGTTTCTTTATTGAGTTTTGTACTGTTTATTGAATAATTCTTTATTGAGTTTGTACACTATTTTGACTGGTTCTTTATTCAGTTTTTTTCAGTTTTTTGACTGTTTCTTTATTGAGTTTTGTACAGTTTATTGACTGTTTCTTTATTGAGTTTTGTACAGTTTATTGACTGGTTCTTTATTGAGTTTGTGTAAAATGTATTGACTGGTTCTTTATTGAGTTTTGTACAGTTTATTGACTGTTTCTTTATTGAGTTTGTGCACAATTTTTTGACTGGTTCTTTATTGAGTTTTGTACAGTTTATTGACTGTTTCTTTATTGAGTTTTGTACAGTTTATTGACATGTTCTTTATTCAGTTTTGTACAGTTTATTGACTGGTTCTTTATTCGGTTTTGTACAGTTTATTGACTGGTTCTTTATTGAGTTTTGTACAGTTTATTGACTGTTTCTTTATTTAGTTTTGTACAGTTTCTTGAATGTTTCTTTATTGAGTTTTGTACAGTTTATTGACTGTTTCTTTATTGAGTTTTGTACAGTTATTGACTGGTTCTTTATTGAGTTTTGTACAGTTTATTGACTGTTTCTTTATCGAGTTTGTGAACAATTTATTGACTGGTTCTTTATTGAGTTTTGTACAGTTTATTGACTGTTTCTTTATTGAGTTTGTGCACAATTTATTGACTGGATCTTTGTTGTGTTTTGTACAGATTATTGACTGTTTATTTATTGAGTTTTGTACAGTTTATTGACTGGTTCTTTATTCAGTTTTCTGCAGTTTATTGACTGGTTCTTTATTGAGTTTTGTACAGTTTATTGACTGGTTCTTTATTGGGTTTGTGTAAAATGTATTGACTGGTTCTTTATTGAGTTTTGTACAGCTGATTGACTGTTTCTTTATTGAGTTTGTCCACAATTTTTTGACTGGTTCTTTATTGAGTTTTGTACAGTTTATTGACTGTTTCTTTATTGAGTTTTGCACAGTTTATTGACAGGTTCTTTATTCAGTTTTGTACAGTTTATTGACTGGTTCTTTATTCGGTTTTGTACAGTTTATTGACTTGTTCTTTATTGAGTTTTGTACAGTTTTTTGACTGTTTCTTTATATAGATTTGTACAGTTTCTTGACTGTTTCTTTATTGAGTTTTGTACAGTTTATTGACTGTTTCTTTATTGAGTTTTGTACAGTTATTGACTGGTTCTATATTGAGTTTTGTACAGTTTATTGACTGTTTCTTTATCGAGTTTGTGAACAATTTATTGACTGGTTCTTTATTGAGTTTTGTACAGTTTATTGACTGTTTCTTTATTGAGTTTGTGCACAATTTATTGACTGGATCTTTGTTGTGTTTTGTACAGATTATTGACTGTTTATTTATTGAGTTTTGTACAGTTTATTGACTGGTTCTTTATTCAGTTTTCTGCAGTTTATTGACTGGTTCTTTATTAAGTTTTGTACAGTTTATTGACTGGTTCTTTATTCAGTTTTGTACAGTTTATTGACTGTTTCTTTATTCAGTTTTCTACAGTTTATTGACTGGTTCTTTATTGAGTTTTGTACAGTTTATTGACTGGTTCTTTATTGAGTTTTGTACAGTTTATTGACTGTTTCTTTATTGAGTTTTGTATAGTTTATTGACTGGTTCTTTATTTAGTTTTGTACAGTTTATTGACTGGTTCTTTATTGAGTTTTGTACAGTTTATTGACTGGTTCTTTATTGAGTTTTGTACAGTTTTTTGACTGTTTCTTTATTCAGTTTTCTACAGTTTATTGACTGTTTCTTTATTGCGTTTTGTACAGTTTATTGACTGGTTCTTTATTGGGTTTGTGTAAAATGTATTGACTGGTTCTTTATTGAGTTTTGTACAGCTGATTGACTGTTTCTTTATTGAGTTTGTCCACAATTTTTTGACTGGTTCTTTATTGAGTTTTGTACAGTTTATTGACTGTTTCTTTATTGAGTTTTGCACAGTTTATTGACAGGTTCTTTATTCAGTTTTGTACAGTTTATTGACTGGTTCTTTATTCGGTTTTGTACAGTTTATTGACTTGTTCTTTATTGAGTTTTGTACAGTTTTTTGACTGTTTCTTTATATAGATTTGTACAGTTTCTTGACTGTTTCTTTATTGAGTTTTGTACAGTTTATTGACTGTTTCTTTATTGAGTTTTGTACAGTTATTGACTGGTTCTTTATTGAGTTTTGTACAGTTTATTGACTGTTTCTTTATTGAGTTTGTGAACAATTTATTGACTGGTTCTTTATTGAGTTTTGTACAGTTTATTGACTGTTTCTTTATTGAGTTTGTGCACAATTTATTGACTGGATCTTTATTGAGTTTTGTACAGATTATTTACTGTTTATTTATTGAGTTTTGTACAGTTTATCGACTGGTTCTTTATTCAGTTTTCTACAGTTTATTGACTGGTTCTTTATTGAGTTTTGTACAGTTTATTGACTGGTTCTTTATTGAGTTTTGTACAGTTTTTTTACCGTTTCTTTATTCAGTTTTCTACAGTTTATTGCCTGGTTCTTTATTGAGTTTTGTACAGTTTATTGACTGGTTCTTTATTGAGTTTGGACAGTTTATTGACTGTTTCTTTATTGAGTTTTGTACAGTTTATTGACTGTTTCTTTATTTAGTTTGGATAGTTTATTGACTGGTTCTTTATTGAGTTTTGTACAGTTTCTTGACTGGTTCTTTATTGAGTTTTGTTCAGTTTATTGACTGGTTCTTTATTGAGTTTTGTACAGTTTATTGACTGGTTCTTTATTGAGTTTTGTACAGTATATTGACTAATTCTTTATTGAGTTTTGTACATTTTATTGACTGGTTCTTTATTCAGTTTTGTACATTTTATTGACTGTTTCTTTATTGAGTTTTGTACAGTTTATTGACTGGTTCTTTGTTCAGTTTTGTACAGTTTATTGACTGGTTCTTTATTCAGTTTTGTACAGTTTATTTACTGGTTCTTCATGCAGTTTTCTACAGTTTATGACTGTTTCTTTATTGAGTTTTGTACAGTTTATTGACTGTTTCTTTATTGAGTTTTGTACAGTTTATTGACTGTTTCTTTATTGAGTTTGTGAACAATTTATTGACTGGTTCTTTATTGAGTTTTGTACAGTTTATTGACTGTTTCTTTATTGAGTTTGTGCACAATTTATTGACTGGATCTTTATTGAGTTTTGTACAGATTATTTACTGTTTATTTATTGAGTTTTGTACAGTTTATCGACTGGTTCTTTATTCAGTTTTCTACAGTTTATTGACTGGTTCTTTATTGAGTTTTGTACAGTTTATTGACTGGTTCTTTATTGAGTTTTGTACAGTTTTTTTACCGTTTCTTTATTCAGTTTTCTACAGTTTATTGCCTGGTTCTTTATTGAGTTTTGTACAGTTTATTGACTGGTTCTTTATTGAGTTTGGACAGTTTATTGACTGTTTCTTTATTGAGTTTTGTACAGTTTATTGACTGTTTCTTTATTTAGTTTTGTATAGTTTATTGACTGGTTCTTTATTGAGTTTTGTACAGTTTCTTGACTGGTTCTTTATTGAGTTTTGTTCAGTTTATTTACTGGTTCTTTATTGAGTTTTGTACAGTTTATTGACTGGTTCTTTATTGAGTTTTGTACAGTATATTGACTAATTCTTTATTGAGTTTTGTACATTTTATTGACCGGTTCTTTATTCAGTTTTGTACATTTTATTGACTGTTTCTTTATTGAGTTTTGTACAGTTTATTGACTGGTTCTTTGTTCAGTTTTGTACAGTTTATTGACTGGTTCTTCATGCAGTTTTCTACAGTTTATGACTGTTTCTTTATTGAGTTTTGTACAGTTTATTGACTGTTTCTTTATTGAGTTTTGTACAGTTTATTGAGTTTGTGTAAAATGTATTGACTGGTTATCTATTGAGTTTTGTACAGTTTATTGACTGTTTCTTTATTGAGTTTTGTATAGTTTATTGACTGGTTCTTTATTGAGTTTTGTACAGTTTATTGACTGTTTGTTTATTGAGTTTTGTACAGTTTATTGACTGTTTCTTTATTTAGTTTTGTATAGTTTATTGACCGGTTCTTTATTTAGTTTTGTACAGTTTATTGACTGGTTCTTTATTGAGTTTTGTACAGTTTATTGACTGGTTCTTTATTGAGTTTTGTTCAGTTTATTGACTGGTTCTTTATTGAGTTTTGTACAGTTTATTGACTAATTCTTTATTGAGTTTTGTACATTTTATTAACTATTTCTTTATTCAGTTTTGTACATTTTATTGACTGTTTCTTTATTGAGTTTTGTACACTTTATTGACTGGTTCTTTGTTCAGTTTTGTACAGTTTATTGACTGGTTCTTTATTCAGTTTTGTACAGTTTATTTACTGGTTCTTTATGCAGTTTTGTACAGTTTATTGACTGTTTCTTTATCGAGTTTGTGAACAATTTATTGACTGGTTCTTTATTGAGTTTTGTACAGTTTATTGACTGTTTCTTTATTGAGTTTGTGCACAATTTATTGACTGGATCTTTGTTGTGTTTTGTACAGATTATTGACTGTTTATTTATTGAGTTTTGTACAGTTTATTGACTGGTTCTTTATTCAGTTTTCTGCAGTTTATTGACTGGTTCTTTATTGAGTTTTGTACAGTTTATTGACTGGTTCTTTATTCAGTTTTGTACAGTTTATTGACTGTTTCTTTATTCAGTTTTCTACAGTTTATTGCCTGGTTCTTTATTGAGTTTTGTACAGTTTATTGACTGGTTCTTTATTGAGTTTTGTACAGTTTATTGACTGTTTCTTTATTGAGTTTTGTATAGTTTATTGACTGGTTCTTTATTTAGTTTTGTACAGTTTATTGACTGGTTCTTTATTGAGTTTTGAACAGTTTATTGACTGGTTCTTTATTGAGTTTTGTACAGTTTTTTGACTGTTTCTTTATTCAGTTTTCTACAGTTTATTGACTGTTTCTTTATTGCGTTTTGTACAGTTTATTGACTGGTTCTTTATTGGGTTTGTGTAAAATGTATTGACTGGTTCTTTATTGAGTTTTGTACAGCTGATTGACTGTTTCTTTATTGAGTTTGTCCACAATTTTTTGACTGGTTCTTTATTGAGTTTTGTACAGTTTATTGACTGTTTCTTTATTGAGTTTTGCACAGTTTATTGACAGGTTCTTTATTCAGTTTTGTACAGTTTATTGACTGGTTCTTTATTCGGTTTTGTACAGTTTATTGACTTGTTCTTTATTGAGTTTTGTACAGTTTTTTGACTGTTTCTTTATATAGATTTGTACAGTTTCTTGACTGTTTCTTTATTGAGTTTTGTACAGTTTATTGACTGTTTCTTTATTGAGTTTTGTACAGTTATTGACTGGTTCTATATTGAGTTTTGTACAGTTTATTGACTGTTTCTTTATCGAGTTTGTGAACAATTTATTGACTGGTTCTTTATTGAGTTTTGTACAGTTTATTGACTGTTTCTTTATTGAGTTTGTGCACAATTTATTGACTGGATCTTTGTTGTGTTTTGTACAGATTATTGACTGTTTATTTATTGAGTTTTGTACAGTTTATTGACTGGTTCTTTATTCAGTTTTCTGCAGTTTATTGACTGGTTCTTTATTGAGTTTTGTACAGTTTATTGACTGGTTCTTTATTCAGTTTTGTACAGTTTATTGACTGTTTCTTTATTCAGTTTTCTACAGTTTATTGACTGGTTCTTTATTGAGTTTTGTACAGTTTATTGACTGGTTCTTTATTGAGTTTTGTACAGTTTATTGACTGTTTCTTTATTGAGTTTTGTATAGTTTATTGACTGGTTCTTTATTTAGTTTTGTACAGTTTATTGACTGGTTCTTTATTGAGTTTTGTACAGTTTATTGACTGGTTCTTTATTGAGTTTTGTACAGTTTTTTGACTGTTTCTTTATTCAGTTTTCTACAGTTTATTGACTGTTTCTTTATTGCGTTTTGTACAGTTTATTGACTGGTTCTTTATTGGGTTTGTGTAAAATGTATTGACTGGTTCTTTATTGAGTTTTGTACAGCTGATTGACTGTTTCTTTGTTGAGTTTGTCCACAATTTTTTGACTGGTTCTTTATTGAGTTTTGTACAGTTTATTGACTGTTTCTTTATTGAGTTTTGCACAGTTTATTGACAGGTTCTTTATTCAGTTTTGTACAGTTTATTGACTGGTTCTTTATTCGGTTTTGTACAGTTTATTGACTTGTTCTTTATTGAGTTTTGTACAGTTTTTTGACTGTTTCTTTATATAGATTTGTACAGTTTCTTGACTGTTTCTTTATTGAGTTTTGTACAGTTTATTGACTGTTTCTTTATTGAGTTTTGTACAGTTATTGACTGGTTCTTTATTGAGTTTTGTACAGTTTATTGACTGTTTCTTTATTGAGTTTGTGAACAATTTATTGACTGGTTCTTTATTGAGTTTTGTACAGTTTATTGACTGTTTCTTTATTGAGTTTGTGCACAATTTATTGACTGGATCTTTATTGAGTTTTGTACAGATTATTTACTGTTTATTTATTGAGTTTTGTACAGTTTATCGACTGGTTCTTTATTCAGTTTTCTACAGTTTATTGACTGGTTCTTTATTGAGTTTTGTACAGTTTATTGACTGGTTCTTTATTGAGTTTTGTACAGTTTTTTTACCGTTTCTTTATTCAGTTTTCTACAGTTTATTGCCTGGTTCTTTATTGAGTTTTGTACAGTTTATTGACTGGTTCTTTATTGAGTTTGGACAGTTTATTGACTGTTTCTTTATTGAGTTTTGTACAGTTTATTGACTGTTTCTTTATTTAGTTTGGATAGTTTATTGACTGGTTCTTTATTGAGTTTTGTACAGTTTCTTGACTGGTTCTTTATTGAGTTTTGTTCAGTTTATTGACTGGTTCTTTATTGAGTTTTGTACAGTTTATTGACTGGTTCTTTATTGAGTTTTGTACAGTATATTGACTAATTCTTTATTGAGTTTTGTACATTTTATTGACTGGTTCTTTATTCAGTTTTGTACATTTTATTGACTGTTTCTTTATTGAGTTTTGTACAGTTTATTGACTGGTTCTTTGTTCAGTTTTGTACAGTTTATTGACTGGTTCTTTATTCAGTTTTGTACAGTTTATTTACTGGTTCTTCATGCAGTTTTCTACAGTTTATGACTGTTTCTTTATTGAGTTTTGTACAGTTTATTGACTGTTTCTTTATTGAGTTTTGTACCGTTTATTGACTGTTTCTTTATTGAGTTTGTGAACAATTTATTGACTGGTTCTTTATTGAGTTTTGTACAGTTTATTGACTGTTTCTTTATTGAGTTTGTGCACAATTTATTGACTGGATCTTTATTGAGTTTTGTACAGATTATTTACTGTTTATTTATTGAGTTTTGTACAGTTTATCGACTGGTTCTTTATTCAGTTTTCTACAGTTTATTGACTGGTTCTTTATTGAGTTTTGTACAGTTTATTGACTGGTTCTTTATTGAGTTTTGTACAGTTTTTTTACCGTTTCTTTATTCAGTTTTCTACAGTTTATTGCCTGGTTCTTTATTGAGTTTTGTACAGTTTATTGACTGTTTCTTTATTGAGTTTGTGCACAATTTATTGACTGGATCTTTGTTGTGTTTTGTACAGATTATTGACTATTTATTTATTGAGTTTTGTACAGTTTATTGACTGGTTCTTTATTCAGTTTTCTGCAGTTTATTGACTGGTTCTTTATTGAGTTTTGTACAGTTTATTGACTGGTTCTTTATTCAGTTTTGTACAGTTTATTGACTGTTTCTTTATTCAGTTTTCTACAGTTTATTGCCTGGTTCTTTATTGAGTTTTGTACAGTTTATTGACTGGTTCTTTATTGAGTTTTGTACAGTTTATTGACTGTTTCTTTATTGAGTTTTGTATAGTTTATTGACTGGTTCTTTATTTAGTTTTGTACAGTTTATTGACTGGTTCTTTATTGAGTTTTGTACAGTTTATTGACTGGTTCTTTATTGAGTTTTGTACAGTTTTTTGACTGTTTCTTTATTCAGTTTTCTACAGTTTATTGACTGTTTCTTTATTGCGTTTTGTACAGTTTATTGACTGGTTCTTTATTGGGTTTGTGTAAAATGTATTGACTGGTTCTTTATTGAGTTTTGTACAGCTGATTGACTGTTTCTTTGTTGAGTTTGTCCACAATTTTTTGACTGGTTCTTTATTGAGTTTTGTACAGTTTATTGACTGTTTCTTTATTGAGTTTTGCACAGTTTATTGACAGGTTCTTTATTCAGTTTTGTACAGTTTATTGACTGGTTCTTTATTCGGTTTTGTACAGTTTATTGACTTGTTCTTTATTGAGTTTTGTACAGTTTTTTGACTGTTTCTTTATATAGATTTGTACAGTTTCTTGACTGTTTCTTTATTGAGTTTTGTACAGTTTATTGACTGTTTCTTTATTGAGTTTTGTACAGTTATTGACTGGTTCTTTATTGAGTTTTGTACAGTTTATTGACTGTTTCTTTATTGAGTTTGTGAACAATTTATTGACTGGTTCTTTATTGAGTTTTGTACAGTTTATTGACTGTTTCTTTATTGAGTTTGTGCACAATTTATTGACTGGATCTTTATTGAGTTTTGTACAGATTATTTACTGTTTATTTATTGAGTTTTGTACAGTTTATCGACTGGTTCTTTATTCAGTTTTCTACAGTTTATTGACTGGTTCTTTATTGAGTTTTGTACAGTTTATTGACTGGTTCTTTATTGAGTTTTGTACAGTTTTTTTACCGTTTCTTTATTCAGTTTTCTACAGTTTATTGCCTGGTTCTTTATTGAGTTTTGTACAGTTTATTGACTGGTTCTTTATTGAGTTTGGACAGTTTATTGACTGTTTCTTTATTGAGTTTTGTACAGTTTATTGACTGTTTCTTTATTTAGTTTGGATAGTTTATTGACTGGTTCTTTATTGAGTTTTGTACAGTTTCTTGACTGGTTCTTTATTGAGTTTTGTTCAGTTTATTGACTGGTTCTTTATTGAGTTTTGTACAGTTTATTGACTGGTTCTTTATTGAGTTTTGTACAGTATATTGACTAATTCTTTATTGAGTTTTGTACATTTTATTGACTGGTTCTTTATTCAGTTTTGTACATTTTATTGACTGTTTCTTTATTGAGTTTTGTACAGTTTATTGACTGGTTCTTTGTTCAGTTTTGTACAGTTTATTGACTGGTTCTTTATTCAGTTTTGTACAGTTTATTTACTGGTTCTTCATGCAGTTTTCTACAGTTTATGACTGTTTCTTTATTGAGTTTTGTACAGTTTATTGACTGTTTCTTTATTGAGTTTTGTACCGTTTATTGACTGTTTCTTTATTGAGTTTGTGAACAATTTATTGACTGGTTCTTTATTGAGTTTTGTACAGTTTATTGACTGTTTCTTTATTGAGTTTGTGCACAATTTATTGACTGGATCTTTATTGAGTTTTGTACAGATTATTTACTGTTTATTTATTGAGTTTTGTACAGTTTATCGACTGGTTCTTTATTCAGTTTTCTACAGTTTATTGACTGGTTCTTTATTGAGTTTTGTACAGTTTATTGACTGGTTCTTTATTGAGTTTTGTACAGTTTTTTTACCGTTTCTTTATTCAGTTTTCTACAGTTTATTGACTGTTTCTTTATTGCGTTTTGTACAGTTTATTGACTGGTTCTTTATTGGGTTTGTGTAAAATGTATTGACTGGTTCTTTATTGAGTTTTGTACAGCTGATTGACTGTTTCTTTGTTGAGTTTGTCCACAATTTTTTGACTGGTTCTTTATTGAGTTTTGTACAGTTTATTGACTGTTTCTTTATTGAGTTTTGCACAGTTTATTGACAGGTTCTTTATTCAGTTTTGTACAGTTTATTGACTGGTTCTTTATTCGGTTTTGTACAGTTTATTGACTTGTTCTTTATTGAGTTTTGTACAGTTTTTTGACTGTTTCTTTATATAGATTTGTACAGTTTCTTGACTGTTTCTTTATTGAGTTTTGTACAGTTTATTGACTGTTTCTTTATTGAGTTTTGTACAGTTATTGACTGGTTCTTTATTGAGTTTTGTACAGTTTATTGACTGTTTCTTTATTGAGTTTGTGAACAATTTATTGACTGGTTCTTTATTGAGTTTTGTACAGTTTATTGACTGTTTCTTTATTGAGTTTGTGCACAATTTATTGACTGGATCTTTATTGAGTTTTGTACAGATTATTTACTGTTTATTTATTGAGTTTTGTACAGTTTATCGACTGGTTCTTTATTCAGTTTTCTACAGTTTATTGACTGGTTCTTTATTGAGTTTTGTACAGTTTATTGACTGGTTCTTTATTGAGTTTTGTACAGTTTTTTTACCGTTTCTTTATTCAGTTTTCTACAGTTTATTGCCTGGTTCTTTATTGAGTTTTGTACAGTTTATTGACTGGTTCTTTATTGAGTTTGGACAGTTTATTGACTGTTTCTTTATTGAGTTTTGTACAGTTTATTGACTGTTTCTTTATTTAGTTTGGATAGTTTATTGACTGGTTCTTTATTGAGTTTTGTACAGTTTCTTGACTGGTTCTTTATTGAGTTTTGTTCAGTTTATTGACTGGTTCTTTATTGAGTTTTGTACAGTTTATTGACTGGTTCTTTATTGAGTTTTGTACAGTATATTGACTAATTCTTTATTGAGTTTTGTACATTTTATTGACTGGTTCTTTATTCAGTTTTGTACATTTTATTGACTGTTTCTTTATTGAGTTTTGTACAGTTTATTGACTGGTTCTTTGTTCAGTTTTGTACAGTTTATTGACTGGTTCTTTATTCAGTTTTGTACAGTTTATTTACTGGTTCTTCATGCAGTTTTCTACAGTTTATGACTGTTTCTTTATTGAGTTTTGTACAGTTTATTGACTGTTTCTTTATTGAGTTTTGTACCGTTTATTGACTGTTTCTTTATTGAGTTTGTGAACAATTTATTGACTGGTTCTTTATTGAGTTTTGTACAGTTTATTGACTGTTTCTTTATTGAGTTTGTGCACAATTTATTGACTGGATCTTTATTGAGTTTTGTACAGATTATTTACTGTTTATTTATTGAGTTTTGTACAGTTTATCGACTGGTTCTTTATTCAGTTTTCTACAGTTTATTGACTGGTTCTTTATTGAGTTTTGTACAGTTTATTGACTGGTTCTTTATTGAGTTTTGTACAGTTTTTTTACCGTTTCTTTATTCAGTTTTCTACAGTTTATTGCCTGGTTCTTTATTGAGTTTTGTACAGTTTATTGACTGTTTCTTTATTGAGTTTGTGCACAATTTATTGACTGGATCTTTGTTGTGTTTTGTACAGATTATTGACTATTTATTTATTGAGTTTTGTACAGTTTATTGACTGGTTCTTTATTCAGTTTTCTGCAGTTTATTGACTGGTTCTTTATTGAGTTTTGTACAGTTTATTGACTGGTTCTTTATTCAGTTTTGTACAGTTTATTGACTGTTTCTTTATTCAGTTTTCTACAGTTTATTGCCTGGTTCTTTATTGAGTTTTGTACAGTTTATTGACTGGTTCTTTATTGAGTTTTGTACAGTTTATTGACTGTTTCTTTATTGAGTTTTGTATAGTTTATTGACTGGTTCTTTATTTAGTTTTGTACAGTTTATTGACTGGTTCTTTATTGAGTTTTGTACAGTTTATTGACTGGTTCTTTATTGAGTTTTGTACAGTTTTTTGACTGTTTCTTTATTCAGTTTTCTACAGTTTATTGACTGTTTCTTTATTGCGTTTTGTACAGTTTATTGACTGGTTCTTTATTGGGTTTGTGTAAAATGTATTGACTGGTTCTTTATTGAGTTTTGTACAGCTGATTGACTGTTTCTTTGTTGAGTTTGTCCTACATTTTATTGACTGGTTCTTTATTGAGTTTTGTACAGTTTATTGACTGTTTCTTTATTGAGTTTTGCACAGTTTATTGACAGGTTCTTTATTCAGTTTTGTACAGTTTATTGACTGGTTCTTTATTCGGTTTTGTACAGTTTATTGACTTGTTCTTTATTGAGTTTTGTACAGTTTTTTGACTGTTTCTTTATATAGATTTGTACAGTTTCTTGACTGTTTCTTTATTGAGTTTTGTACAGTTTATTGACTGTTTCTTTATTGAGTTTTGTACAGTTATTGACTGGTTCTTTATTGAGTTTTGTACAGTTTATTGACTGTTTCTTTATTGAGTTTGTGAACAATTTATTGACTGGTTCTTTATTGAGTTTTGTACAGTTTATTGACTGTTTCTTTATTGAGTTTGTGCACAATTTATTGACTGGATCTTTATTGAGTTTTGTACAGATTATTTACTGTTTATTTATTGAGTTTTGTACAGTTTATCGACTGGTTCTTTATTCAGTTTTCTACAGTTTATTGACTGGTTCTTTATTGAGTTTTGTACAGTTTATTGACTGGTTCTTTATTGAGTTTTGTACAGTTTTTTTACCGTTTCTTTATTCAGTTTTCTACAGTTTATTGCCTGGTTCTTTATTGAGTTTTGTACAGTTTATTGACTGGTTCTTTATTGAGTTTGGACAGTTTATTGACTGTTTCTTTATTGAGTTTTGTACAGTTTATTGACTGTTTCTTTATTTAGTTTGGATAGTTTATTGACTGGTTCTTTATTGAGTTTTGTACAGTTTCTTGACTGGTTCTTTATTGAGTTTTGTTCAGTTTATTGACTGGTTCTTTATTGAGTTTTGTACAGTTTATTGACTGGTTCTTTATTGAGTTTTGTACAGTATATTGACTAATTCTTTATTGAGTTTTGTACATTTTATTGACTGGTTCTTTATTCAGTTTTGTACATTTTATTGACTGTTTCTTTATTGAGTTTTGTACAGTTTATTGACTGGTTCTTTGTTCAGTTTTGTACAGTTTATTGACTGGTTCTTTATTCAGTTTTGTACAGTTTATTTACTGGTTCTTCATGCAGTTTTCTACAGTTTATGACTGTTTCTTTATTGAGTTTGTGCACAATTTATTGACTGTTTCTTTATTGAGTTTTGTACCGTTTATTGACTGTTTCTTTATTGAGTTTGTGAACAATTTATTGACTGGTTCTTTATTGAGTTTTGTACAGTTTATTGACTGTTTCTTTATTGAGTTTGTGCACAATTTATTGACTGGATCTTTATTGAGTTTTGTACAGATTATTGAGTTTGTGTAAAATGTATTGACTGGTTATCTATTGAGTTTTGTACAGTTTATTGACTGTTTCTTTATTGAGTTTTGTATAGTTTATTGACTGGTTCTTTATTGAGTTTTGTACAGTTTATTGACTGTTTGTTTATTGAGTTTTGTACAGTTTATTGACTGTTTCTTTATTTAGTTTTGTATAGTTTATTGACCGGTTCTTTATTTAGTTTTGTACAGTTTATTGACTGGTTCTTTATTGAGTTTTGTACAGTTTATTGACTGGTTCTTTATTGAGTTTTGTTCAGTTTATTGACTGGTTCTTTATTGAGTTTTGTACAGTTTATTGACTAATTCTTTATTGAGTTTTGTACATTTTATTAACTATTTCTTTATTCAGTTTTGTACATTTTATTGACTGTTTCTTTATTGAGTTTTGTACACTTTATTGACTGGTTCTTTGTTCAGTTTTGTACAGTTTATTGACTGGTTCTTTATTCAGTTTTGTACAGTTTATTTACTGGTTCTTTATGCAGTTTTGTACAGTTTATTGACTGGTTCTTTATTGAGTTTTGTACAGTTTATTGACTAGTTCTTTATTGAGTTTTGTACAGTTTTTTGACTGGTTCTTTATTGAGTTTTGTACAGTTTATTCACTGTTTCTTTATTGAGTTTTGTACTGTTTATTGACTAATTCTTTATTGAGTTTAGTACACTATTTTGACTGGTTCTTTATTCAGTTTTGTACAGTTTATTTACTGGTTCTTTATGCAGTTTTGTACAGTTTATTGACTGGTTCTTTATTGAGTTTTGTACAGTTTATTGACTAATTCTTTATTGAGTTTTGTACAGTTTTTTGACTGGTTCTTTATTGAGTTTTGTACAGTTTATTCACTGTTTCTTTATTGAATTTTGTACAGTTTATTGACTGTTTCTTTATTGCGTTTTGTACAGTTTATTGACTGGTTCTTTATTGAGGTTGTGTAAAATGTATTGACTGGTTCTTTATTGAGTTTTGTACAGTTGATTGACTGTTTCTTTATTGAGTTTGTGTACAATTTTTTGACTGGTTCTTTATTGAGTTTTGTACAGTTTATTGACAGGTTCTTTATTCAGTTTTGTACAGTTTATTGACTGGTTCTTTATTCGGTTTTGTACAGTTTATTGACTGGTTCTTTATTGAGTTTTGTACAGTTTATTGACTGTTTCTTTATTTAGATTTGTACAGTTTCTCGACTGTTTCTTTATTGAGTTTTGTACAGTTTATTGACTGTTCCTTTATTGAGTTTTGTACAGTTATTGACTGGTTCTTTATTGAGTTTTGTACAGTTTATTGACTGTTTCTTTATTGAGTTTGTGGACAATTTATTGACTGGTTCTTTATTGAGTTTTGTACAGTTTATTGACTGTTTCTTTATTGAGTTTGTGCACAATTTATTGACTGGATCTTTATTGAGTTTTGTACAGATTATTTACTGTTTAATTATTGAGTTTTGTACAGTTTATTGACTGGTTCTTTATTCAGTTTACTACAGTTTATTGACTGGTTCTTTATTGAGTTTTGTACAGTTTATTGACTAGTTCTTTATCGAGTTTTGTACAGTTTTTTTACCGTTTCTTTATTCAGTTTTCTACAGTTTATTGCCTGGTTCTTTATTGAGTTTTGTAAAGTTTATTGACTGTTTCTTTATTGAGTTTTGTACAGTTTATTGACTGTTTCTTTATTTAGTTTTGTATAGTTTATTGACTGGTTCTTTATTTAGTTTTGTACAGTTTATTGACTGGTTCTTTATTGAGTTTTGTACAGTTTCTTGACTGGTTCTTTATTGAGTTTTGTTCAGTTTATTGACTGGTTCTTTATTGAATTTTGTACAGTTTATTGACTGGTTCTTTATTGAGTTTTGTACAGTATATTGACTAATTCTTTATTGAGTTTTGTACATTTTATTGACTGGTTCTTTATTCAGTTTTGTACATTTTATTGACTGTTTCTTTATTGAGTTTTGTACAGTTTATTGACTGGTTCTTTGTTCAGTTTTGTACAGTTTATTGACTGGTTCTTTATTCAGTTTTGTACAATTTATTTACTGGTTCTTTATGCAGTTTTCTACAGTTTATGACTGTTTCTTTATTGAGTTTTGTACAGTTTATTGACTGTTTCTTTATTGAGTTTTGTACAGTTTATTGAGTTTGTGTAAAATGTATTGACTGGTTATCTATTGAGTTTTGTACAGTTGATTGACTGTTTCTTTATTGAGTTTGTGCACAAATTTTTGACTGGTTCTTTATTGAGTTTTGTACAGTTTATTGACTGTTTCTTTATTGAGTTTTGTACAGTTTATTGACAGGTTCTTTATTCAGTTTAGTACAGTTTTTTGACTGTTTCTTTATTCAGTTTTCTACAGTTTATTGCCTGGTTCTTTATTGAGTTTTGTACAGTTTATTGACTGGTTCTTTATTGAGTTTTGTACAGTTTATTGACTGGTTCTTTATTGAGTTTTGTACAGTTTATTGACTGGTTCTTTATTGAGTTTTGTACAGTTTTTTGACTGTTTCTTTATTCAGTTTTCTACAGTTTATTGCCTGGTTCTTTATTGAGTTTTGTACAGTTTATTGACTGGTTCTTTATTGAGTTTTGTACAGTTTATTGACTGTTTCTTTATTGAGTTTTGAATAGTTTATTGACTGGTTCTTTATTGAGTTTTGTACAGTTTATTGACTGTTTGTTTATTGAGTTTTGTACAGTTTATTGACAGTTTCTTTATTTAGTTTTGTATAGTTTATTGACTGGTTCTTTATTTAGTTTTGTACAGTTTATTGACTGGTTCTTTATTGAGTTTTGTACAGTTTATTGACTGGTTCTTTATTGAGTTTTGTACAGTTTATTGACTAATTCTTTACTGAGTTTTGTACAGTTTATTGACTTGTTCTTTGTTCAGTTTTGTATAGTTTATTGACTGGTTCTTTATTTAGTTTTATACAGTTTATTGACTGGTTCTTTACTAAGTCGTGTACAGTTTATTGACTAATTCTTTATTGAGTTTTGTACAAATTATTGACTAATTCTTTATTGAGTTTTGTACATTTTATTGACTGGTTCTTTATTCAGTTTTGTACATTTTATTGACTGTTTCTTTATTGAGTTTTGTACAGTTTATTGACTGGTTCTTTGTTCAGTTTTGTACAGTTTATTGACTGGTTCTTTATTCAGTTTTGTACAGTTTATTTACTGGTTCTTTATGCAGTTTTGTACAGTTTACTGACTGGTTCTTTATTGAGTTTTGCACAGTTTATTGACTAATTCTTTATTGAGTTTTGTACACTATTTTGACTGGTTCTTTATTCAATTTTCTACAGTTTTTTTACTGTTTCTTTATTGTGTTTTGTACAGTTTTTTGACTGTTTCTTTATTCAGTTTTCTACAGTTTATTGACTGGTTCTTTATTGAGTTTTGTACAGTTTATTGACTGGTTCTTTATTGAGTTTGTGTAAAATTTATTGACTGGTTTTTCATTGAGTTTTGTATAGTTTCTTGACTGATTCTTTATTGAGTTTTGTACAGTTTTTCGACTGTTTCTTTATTGAGTTTTGTACAGTTTTTTGACTGGTTCTTTATGAGTTTTTTACAGTTTATTCACTGTTTCTTTATTGAGTTTTGTACTGTTTATTGAATAATTCTTTATTGAGTTTGTACACTATTTTGACTGGTTCTTTATTCAGTTTTTTTCAGTTTTTTGACTGTTTCTTTATTGAGTTTTGTACAGTTTATTGACTGTTTCTTTATTGAGTTTTGTACAGTTTATTGACTGGTTCTTTATTGAGTTTGTGTAAAATGTATTGACTGGTTCTTTATTGAGTTTTGTACAGTTTATTGACTGTTTCTTTATTGAGTTTGTGCACAATTTTTTGACTGGTTCTTTATTGAGTTTTGTACAGTTTATTGACTGTTTCTTTATTGAGTTTTGTACAGTTTATTGACAGGTTCTTTATTCAGTTTTGTACAGTTTATTGACTGGTTCTTTATTCGGTTTTGTACAGTTTATTGACTGGTTCTTTATTGAGTTTTGTACAGTTTATTGACTGTTTCCTTATTTAGTTTTGTACAGTTTCTTGAATGTTTCTTTATTGAGTTTTGTACAGTTTATTGACTGTTTCTTTATTGAGTTTTGTACAGTTATTGACTGGTTCTTTATTGAGTTTTGTACAGTTTATTGACTGTTTCTTTATTGAGTTTGTGAACAATTTATTGACTGGTTCTTTATTGAGTTTTGTACAGTTTATTGACTGTTTCTTTATTGAGTTTGTGCACAATTTATTGACTGGATCTTTGTTGAGTTTTGTACAGATTATTGACTGTTTATTTATTGAGTTTTGTACAGTTTATTGACTGGTTCTTTATTCAGTTTTCTACAGTTTATTGACTGGTTCTTTATTGAGTTTTGTACAGTTTATTGACTGGTTCTTTATTGAGTTTTGTACATTTTATTGACTGTTTCTTTATTCAGTTTTCTACAGTTTATTGCCTGGTTCTTTATTGAGTTTTGTACAGTTTATTGACTGGTTCTTTATTGAGTTTTGTACAGTTTATTGACTGTTTCTTTATTGAGTTTTGTATAGTTTATTGACTGGTTCTTTATTTAGTTTTGTACAGTTTATTGACTGGTTCTTTATTGAGTTTTGTACAGTTTATTGACTGGTTCTTTATTGAGTTTTGTACAGTTTTTTGACTGGTTCTTTATTCAGTTTTCTACAGTTTATTGACTGTTTCTTTATTGCGTTTTGTACAGTTTATTGACTGGTTCTTTATTGAGTTTGTGTAAAATGTATTGACTGGTTCTTTATTGAGTTTTGTACAGCTGATTGACTGTTTCTTTATTGAGTTTGTCCACAATTTTTTGACTGGTTCTTTATTGAGTTTTGTACAGTTTATTGACTGTTTCTTTATTGAGTTTTGTACAGTTTATTGACAGGATCTTTATTCAGTTTTGTACAGTTTATTGACTGGTTCTTTATTCGGTTTTGTACAGTTTATTGACTTCTTCTTTATTGAGTTTTGTACAGTTAATTGACTGTTTCTTTATATAGATTTGTACAGTTTCTTGACTGTTTCTTTATTGAGTTTTGTACAGTTTATTGACTGTTTCTTTATTGAGTTTTGTACAGTTATTGACTGTTTCTTTATTGAGTTTTGTACAGTTTATTGACAGGTTCGTTATTCAGTTTTGTACAGTTTATTGACTGGTTCTTTATTCGGTTTTGTACAGTTTATTGACTGGTTCTTTATTGAGTTTTGTACAGTTTATTGACTGTTTCCTTATTTAGTTTTGTACAGTTTCTTGAATGTTTCTTTATTGAGTTTTGTACAGTTTATTGACTGTTTCTTTATTGAGTTTTGTACAGTTATTGACTGGTTCTTTATTGAGTTTTGTACAGTTTATTGACTGTTTCTTTATTGAGTTTGTGAACAATTTATTGACTGGTTCTTTATTGAGTTTTGTACAGTTTATTGACTGTTTCTTTATTGAGTTTGTGCACAATTTATTGACTGGATCTTTGTTGAGTTTTGTACAGATTATTTACTGTTTATTTATTGAGTTTTGTACAGTTTATTGACTGGTTCTTTATTCAGTTTTCTACAGTTTATTGACTGGTTCTTTATTGAGTTTTGTACAGTTTATTGACTGGTTCTTTATTGAGTTTTGTACAGTTTATTGACTGTTTCTTTATTCAGTTTTCTACAGTTTATTGCCTGGTTCTTTATTGAGTTTTGTACAGTTTATTGACTGGTTCTTTATTGAGTTTTGTACAGTTTATTGACTGTTTCTTTATTGAGTTTTGTATAGTTTATTGACTGGTTCTTTATTTAGTTTTGTACAGCTTATTGACTGGTTCTTTATTGAGTTTTGTACAGTTTATTGACTGGTTCTTTATTGAGTTTTGTACAGTTTTTTTACTGTTTCTTTATTCAGTTTTCTACAGTTTATTGACTGTTTCTTTATTGCGTTTTGTACAGTTTATTGACTGGTTCTTTATTGAGTTTGTGTAAAATGTATTGACTGGTTCTTTATTGAGTTTTGTACAGCTGATTGACTGTTTCTTTATTGAGTTTGTCCACAATTTTTTGACTGGTTCTTTATTGAGTTTTGTACAGTTTATTGACTGTTTCTTTATTGAGTTTTGTACAGTTTATTGAGAGGTTCTTTATTCAGTTTTGTACAGTTTATTGACTGGTTCTTTATTCGGTTTTGTACAGTTTATTGACTTCTTCTTTATTGAGTTTTGTACAGTTTATTGACTGTTTCTTTATATAGATTTGTACAGTTTCTTGACTGTTTCTTTATTGAGTTTTCTACAGTTTATTGACTGTTTCTTTATTGAGTTTTGTACAGTTATTGACTGGTTCTTTATTGAGTTTTGTACAGTTTATTGACTGTTTCTTTATTGAGTTTGTGAACAATTTATTGACTGGTTCTTTATTGAGTTTTGTACAGTTTATTGACTGTTTCTTTATTGAGTTTGTGCACAATTTATTGACTGGATCTTTATTGAGTTTTGTACAGATTATTTACTGTTTATTTATTGAGTTTTGTACAGTTTAGCGACTGGTTCTTTATTCAGTTTTCTACAGTTTATTGACTGGTTCTTTATTGAGTTTTGTACAGTTTATTGACTGGTTCTTTATTGAGTTTTTTACAGTTTTTTTACCGTTTCTTTATTCAGTTTTCTACAGTTTATTGACTGGTTCTTTATTGAGTTTTGTACAGTTTATTGACTGTTTCTTTATTGAGTTTTGTACAGTTTATTGACTGTTTCTTTATTTAGTTTTGTATAGTTTATTGACTGGTTCTTTATTGAGTTTTGTACAGTTTCTTGACTGGTTCTTTATTGAGTTTTGTTCAGTTTATTGACTGGTTCTTTATTGAGTTTTGTACAGTTTATTGACTGGTTCTTTATTGAGTTTTGTACAGTATATTGACTAATTCTTTATTGAGTTTTGTACATTTTATTGACTGGTTCTTTATTCAGTTTTGTACATTTTATTGACTGTTTCTTTATTGAGTTTTGTACTGTTTATTGACTGGTTCTTTGTTCAGTTTTGTACAGTTTATTGACTGGTTCTTTATTCAGTTTTGTACAGTTTATTTACTGGTTCTTCATGCAGTTTTCTACAGTTTATGACTGTTTCTTTATTGAGTTTTGTACAGTTTATTGACTGTTTCTTTAATGAGTTTTGTACAGTTTATTGAGTTTGTGTAAAATGTATTGACTGGTTATCTATTGAGTTTTGTAAAGTTTATTGACTGTTTCTTTATTGAGTTTTGTATAGTTTATTGACTGGTTCTTTATTGAGTTTTGTACAGTTTATTGACTGTTTGTTTATTGAGTTTTGTACAGTTTATTGACTGTTTCTTTATTTAGTTTTGTATAGTTTATTGACTGGTTCTTTATTTAGTTTTGTACAGTTTATTGACTGGTTCTTTATTGAGTTTTGTACAGTATCTTGACTGGTTCTTTATTGAGTTTTGTTCAGTTTATTGATTGGTTCTTTATTGAATTTTGTACAGTTTATTGACTGGTTCTTTATTGAGTTTTGTACAGTATATTGACTAATTCTTTATTGAGTTTTGTACGTTTTATTGACTGGTTCTTTATTCAGTTTTGTACATTTTATTGACTGTTTCTTTATTGAGTTTTGTACAGTTTATTGACTGGTTCTTTGTTCAGTTTTGTACAGTTTATTGACTGGTTCTTTATTCAGTTTTGTACAGTTTATTTACTGGTTCTTTATGCAGTTTTCTACAGTTTATGACTGTTTCTTTATTGAGTTTTGTACAGTTTATTGACTGTTTCTTTATTGAGTTTTGTACAGTTTATTGAGTTTGTGTAAAATGTATTGACTGGTTATCTATTGAGTTTTGTACAGTTGATTGACTGTTTCTTTATTGAGTTTGTGCACAAATTTTTGACTGGTTCTTTATTGAGTTTTGTACAGTTTATTGAATGTTTCTTTATTGAGTTTTGTACAGTTTATTGACAGGTTCTTTATTCAGTTTTGTACAGTTTTTTGACTGTTTCTTTATTCAGTTTTCTACAGTTTATTGCCTGGTTCTTTATTGAGTTTTGTACAGTTTATTGACTGGTTCTTTATTGAGTTTTGTACAGTTTATTGACTGGTTCTTTATTGAGTTTTGTACAGTTTATTGACTGGTTCTTTATTGAGTTTTGTACAGTTTTTTGACTGTTTCTTTATTCAGTTTTCTACAGTTTATTGCCTAATTCTTTATTGAGTTTTGTACAGTTTATTGACTGGTTCTTTATTGAGTTTTGTACAGTTTATTGACTGTTTCTTTATTGAGTTTTGAATAGTTTATTGACTGGTTCTCTATTGAGTTTTGTACAGTTTATTGACTGTTTGTTTATTGAGTTTTGTACAGTTTATTGACTGTTTCTTTATTTAGTTTTGTATAGTTTATTGACTGGTTCTTTATTTAGTTTTGTACAGTTTATTGACTGGTTCTTTATTTAGTTTTATACAGTTTATTGACTGGTTCTTTACTAAGTCGTGTACAGTTTATTGACTAATTCTTTATTGAGTTTTGTACAGTTTATTGACTAATTCTTTATTGAGTTTTGTACATTTTATTGACTGGTTCTTTATTCAGTTTTGTACATTTTATTGACTGTTTCTTTATTGAGTTTTGTACAGTTTATTGACTGGTTCTTTGTTCAGTTTTGTACAGTTTATTGACTGGTTCTTTATTCAGTTTTGTACAGTTTATTTACTGGTTCTTTATGCAGTTTTGTACAGTTTACTGACTGGTTCTTTATTGAGTTTTGCACAGTTTTTTGACTAATTCTTTATTGAGTTTTGTACACTATTTTGACTGGTTCTTTATTCAGTTTTCTACAGTTTTTTTACTGTTTCTTTATTGTGTTTTGTACAGTTTTTTGACTGTTTCTTTATTCAGTTTTCTACAGTTTATTGACTGGTTCTTTATTGGGTTTGTGTAAAATTTATTGACTGGTTTTTTATTGAGTTTTGTATAGTTTCTTGACTGATTCTTTATTGAGTTTTGTACAGTTTTTTGACTGTTTCTTTATTGAGTTTTGTACAGTTTTTTGACTGGTTCTTTATGAGTTTTTTACAGTTGATTCACTGTTTCTTTATTGAGTTTTGTACTGTTTATTGAATAATTCTTTATTGAGTTTGTACACTATTTTGACTGGTTCTTTATTCGGTTTTTTTCAGTTTTTTGACTGTTTCTTTATTGAGTTTTGTACAGTTTATTGACTGTTTCTTTATTGAGTTTTGTACAGTTTATTGACTGGTTCTTTATTGAGTTTGTGTAAAATGTATTGACTGGTTCTTTATTGAGTTTTGTACAGTTTATTGACTCTTTCTTTATTTAGTTTTGTACAGTTTCTTGAATGTTTCTTTATTGAGTTTTGTACAGTTTATTGACTGTTTCTTTATTGAGTTTTGTACAGTTATTGACTGGTTCTTTATTGAGTTTTGTACAGTTTATTGACTGTTTCTTTATTGAGTTTGTGAACAATTTATTGACTGGTTCTTTATTGAGTTTTGTACAGTTTATTGACTGTTTCTTTATTGAGTTTGTGCACAATTTATTGACTGGTTCTTTATTGAGTTTTGTACAGTTTATTGACTGTTTGTTTATTGAGTTTTGTACAGTTTATTGACTGTTTCTTTATTTAGTTTTGTATAGTTTATTGACTGGTTCTTTATTTAGTTTTGTACAGTTTATTGACTGGTTCTTTATTGAGTTTTGTACAGTTTCTTGACTGGTTCTTTATTGAGTTTTGTTCAGTTTATTGACTGGTTCTTTATTGAATTTTGTACAGTTTATTGACTGGTTCTTTATTGAGTTTTGTACAGTATATTGACTAATTCTTTATTGAGTTTTGTACGTTTTATTGACTGGTTCTTTATTCAGTTTTGTACATTTTATTGACTGTTTCTTTATTGAGTTTTGTACAGTTTATTGACTGGTTCTTTGTTCAGTTTTGTACAGTTTATTGACTGGTTCTTTTTTCAGTTTTGTACAGTTTATTTACTGGTTCTTTATGCAGTTTTCTACAGTTTATGACTGTTTCTTTATTGAGTTTTGTACAGTTTATTGACTGTTTCTTTATTGAGTTTTGTACAGTTTATTGAGTTTGTGTAAAATGTATTGACTGGTTATCTATTGAGTTTTGTACAGTTGATTGACTGTTTCTTTATTGAGTTTGTGCACAAATTTTTGACTGGTTCTTTATTGAGTTTTGTACAGTTTATTGACTGTTTCTTTATTGAGTTTTGTACAGTTTATTGACAGGTTCTTTATTCAGTTTTGTACAGTTTTTTGACTGTTTCTTTATTCAGTTTTCTACAGTTTATTGCCTGGTTCTTTATTGAGTTTTGTACAGTTTATTGACTGGTTCTTTATTGAGTTTTGTACAGTTTATTGACTGGTTCTTTATTGAGTTTTGTACAGTTTATTGACTGGTTCTTTATTGAGTTTTGTACAGTTTTTTGACTGTTTCTTTATTCAGTTTTCTACAGTTTATTGCCTGGTTCTTTATTGAGTTTTGTACAGTTTATTGACTGGTTCTTTATTGAGTTTTGTACAGTTTATTGACTGTTTCTTTATTGAGTTTTGAATAGTTTATTGACTGGTTCTTTATTGAGTTTTGTACAGTTTATTGACTGTTTGTTTATTGAGTTTTGTACAGTTTATTGACTGTTTCTTTATTTAGTTTTGTATAGTTTATTGACTGGTTCTTTATTTAGTTTTGTACAGTTTATTGACTGGTTCTTTATTGAGTTTTGTACAGTTTATTGACTGGTTCTTTATTGAGTTTTGTACAGTTTATTGACTAATTCTTTACTGAGTTTTGTACAGTTTATTGACTTGTTCTTTGTTCAGTTTTGAATAGTTTATTGACTGGTTCTTTATTTAGTTGTATACAGTTTATTGACTGGTTCTTTACTAAGTCGTGTACAGTTTATTGACTAATTCTTTATTGAGTTTTGTACAGTTTATTGACTAATTCTTTATTGAGTTTTGTACATTTTATTGACTGGTTCTTTATTCAGTTTTGTACATTTTATTGACTGTTTCATTATTGAGTTTTGTACAGTTTATTGACTGGTTCTTTGTTCAGTTTTGTACAGTTTATTGACTGGTTCTTTATTCAGTTTTGTACAGTTTATTTACTGGTTCTTTATGCAGTTTTGTACAGTTTACTGACTGGTTCTTTATTGAGTTTTGCTCAGTTTATTGACTAATTCTTTATTGAGTTTTCTACACTATTTTGACTGGTTCTTTATTCAGTTTTCTACAGTTTTTTTACTGTTTCTTTATTGTGTTTTGTACAGTTTTTTGACTGTTTCTTTATTCAGTTTTCTACAGTTTATTGACGGGTTCTTTATTGAGTTTTGTACAGTTTATTGACTGGTTCTTTATTGAGTTTGTGTAAAATTTATTGACTGGTTTTTCATTGAGTTTTGTATAGTTTCTTGACTGATTCTTTATTGAGTTTTGTACAGTTTTTTGACTGTTTCTTCATTGAGTTTTGTACAGTTTTTTGACTGGTTCTTTATGAGTTTTTTACAGTTTATTCACTGTTTCTTTATTGAGTTTTGTACTGTTTATTGAATAATTCTTTATTGAGTTTGTACACTATTTTGACTGGTTCTTTATTCAGTTTTTTTCAGTTTTTTGACTGTTTCTTTATTGAGTTTTGTACAGTTTATTGACTGGTTCTTTATTGAGTTTGTGTAAAATGTATTGACTGGTTTTTTATTGAGTTTTGTACAGTTTATTGACTGTTTCTTTATTGAGTTTGTGCACAATTTTTTGACTGGTTCTTTATTGAGTTTTGTACAGTTTATTGACTGTTTCTTTATTGAGTTTTGTACAGTTTATTGACAGGTTCTTTATTCAGTTTTGTACAGTTTATTGACTGGTTCTTTATTCGGTTTTGTACAGTTTATTGACTGGTTCTTTATTGAGTTTTGTACAGTTTATTGACTCTTTCTTTATTTTGTTTTGTACAGTTTCTTGAATGTTTCTTTATTGAGTTTTGTACAGTTTATTGACTGTTTCTTTATTGAGTTTTGTACAGTTATTGACTGGTTCTTTATTGAGTTTTGTACAGTTTATTGACTGTTTCTTTATTGAGTTTGTGAACAATTTATTGACTGGTTCTTTATTGAGTTTTGTACAGTTTATTGACTGTTTTTTTATTGAGTTTGTGCACAATTTATTGACTGGATCTTTGTTGATTTTTGTACAGATTATTGACTGTTTATTTATTGAGTTTTGTACAGTTTATTGACTGGTTCTTTATTCAGTTTTCTACAGTTTATTGACTGGTTCTTTATTGAGTTTTGTACAGTTTATTGACTGGTTCTTTATTGAGTTTTGTACAGTTTATTGACTGTTTCTTTATTCAGTTTTCTACAGTTTATTGCCTGGTTCTTTATTGAGTTTTGTACAGTTTATTGACTGGTTCTTTATTGAGTTTTGTACAGTTTATTGACTGGTTCTTTATTGAGTTTTGTACAGTTTATTGACTGTTTCTTTATTCAGTTTTCTACAGTTTATTGCCTGGTTCTTTATTGAGTTTTGTACAGTTTATTGACTGGTTCTTTATTGAGTTTTGTACAGTTTATTGACTGTTTCTTTATTGAGTTTTGTATAGTTTATTGACTGGTTCTTTATTTAGTTTTGTACAGTTTATTGACTGGTTCTTTATTGAGTTTTGTACAGTTTACTGACTGGTTCTTTATTGAGTTTTGTACAGTTTTTTGACTGTTTCTTTATTCAGTTTTCTACAGTTTATTGACTGTTTCTTTATTGCGTTTTGTACAGTTTATTGACTGGTTCTTTATTGAGTTTGTGTAAAATGTATTGACTGGTTCTTTATTGAGTTTTGTACAGCTGATTGACTGTTTCTTTATTGAGTTTGTCCACAATTTTTTGACTGGTTCTTTATTGAGTTTTGTACAGTTTATTGACTGTTTCTTTATTGAGTTTTGTACAGTTTATTGACAGGTTCTTTATTCAGTTTTGTACAGTTTATTGACTGGTTCTTTATTCGGTTTTGTACAGTTTATTGACTGGTTCTTTATTGAGTTTTGTACAGTTTATTGACTCTTTCTTTATTTTGTTTTGTACAGTTTCTTGAATGTTTCTTTATTGAGTTTTGTACAGTTTATTGACTGTTTCTTTATTGAGTTTTGTACAGTTATTGACTGGTTCTTTATTGAGTTTTGTACAGTTTATTGACTGTTTCTTTATTGAGTTTGTGAACAATTTATTGACTGGTTCTTTATTGAGTTTTGTACAGTTTATTGACTGTTTTTTTATTGAGTTTGTGCACAATTTATTGACTGGATCTTTGTTGATTTTTGTACAGATTATTGACTGTTTATTTATTGAGTTTTGTACAGTTTATTGACTGGTTCTTTATTCAGTTTTCTACAGTTTATTGACTGGTTCTTTATTGAGTTTTGTACAGTTTATTGACTGGTTCTTTATTGAGTTTTGTACAGTTTATTGACTGTTTCTTTATTCAGTTTTCTACAGTTTATTGCCTGGTTCTTTATTGAGTTTTGTACAGTTTATTGACTGGTTCTTTATTGAGTTTTGTACAGTTTATTGACTGGTTCTTTATTGAGTTTTGTACAGTTTATTGACTGTTTCTTTATTCAGTTTTCTACAGTTTATTGCCTGGTTCTTTATTGAGTTTTGTACAGTTTATTGACTGGTTCTTTATTGAGTTTTGTACAGTTTATTGACTGTTTCTTTATTGAGTTTTGTATAGTTTATTGACTGGTTCTTTATTTAGTTTTGTACAGTTTATTGACTGGTTCTTTATTGAGTTTTGTACAGTTTATTGACTGGTTCTTTATTGAGTTTTGTACAGTTTTTTGACTGTTTCTTTATTCAGTTTTCTACAGTTTATTGACTGTTTCTTTATTGCGTTTTGTACAGTTTATTGACTGGTTCTTTATTGAGTTTGTGTAAAATGTATTGACTGGTTCTTTATTGAGTTTTGTACAGCTGATTGACTGTTTCTTTATTGAGTTTGTCCACAATTTTTTGACTGGTTCTTTATTGAGTTTTGTACAGTTTATTGACTGTTTCTTTATTGAGTTTTGTACAGTTTATTGACAGGTTCTTTATTCAGTTTTGTACAGTTTATTGACTGGTTCTTTATTCGGTTTTGTACAGTTTATTGACTTGTTCTTTATTGAGTTTTGTACAGTTTATTCACTGTTTCTTTATATAGATTTGTACAGTTTCTTGACTGTTTCTTTATTGAGTTTTGTACAGTTTATTGACTGTTTCTTTATTGAGTTTTGTACAGTTATTGACTGGTTCTTTATTGAGTTTTGTACAGTTTATTGACTGTTTCTTTATTGAGTTTGTGAACAATTTATTGACTGGTTCTTTATTGAGTTTTGTACAGTTTATTGACTGTTTCTTTATTGAGTTTGTGCACAATTTATTGACTGGATCTTTATTGAGTTTTGTACAGATTATTTACTGTTTATTTATTGAGTTTTGTACAGTTTATCGACTGGTTCTTTATTCAGTTTTCTACAGTTTATTGACTGGTTCTTTATTGAGTTTTGTACAGTTTATTGACTGGTTCTTTATTGAGTTTTGTACAGTTTTTTTACCGTTTCTTTATTCAGTTTTCTACAGTTTATTGCCTGGTTCTTTATTGAGTTTTGTACAGTTTATTGACTGGTTCTTTATTGAGTTTTGTACAGTTTATTGACTGTTTCTTTATTGAGTTTTGTACAGTTTATTGACTGTTTCTTTATTTAGTTTTGTATAGTTTATTGACTGGTTCTTTATTGAGTTTTGTACAGTTTCTTGACTGGTTCTTTATTGATTTTTGTTCAGTTTATTGACTGGTTCTTTATTGAGTTTTGTACAGTTTATTGACTGGTTCTTTATTGAGTTTTGTACAGTATATTGACTAATTCTTTATTGAGTTTTGTACATTTTATTGACTGGTTCTTTATTCAGTTTTGTACATTTTATTGACTCTTTCTTTATTGAGTTTTGTACAGTTTATTGACTGGTTCTTTCTTCAGTTTTGTACTGTTTATTGACTGGTTCTTTATTCAGTTTGGTACAGTTTATTTACTGGTTCTTCATGCAGTTTTCTACAGTTTATGACTGTTTCTTTATTGAGTTTTGTACAGTTTATTGACTGTTTCTTTATTGAGTTTTGTACAGTTTATTGAGTTTGTGTAAAATGTATTGACTGGTTATCTATTGAGTTTTGTACAGTTTATTGACTGTTTCTTTATTGAGTTTTGTATAGTTTATTGACTGGTTCTTTATTGAGTTTTGTACAGTTTATTGACTGTTTGTTTATTGAGTTTTGTACAGTTTATTGACAGTTTCTTTATTTAGTTTTGTATAGTTTATTGACTGGTTCTTTATTTAGTTTTGTACAGTTTATTGACTGGTTCTTAATTGAGTTTTGTACAGTTTATTGACTGGTTCTTTATTGAGTTTTGTTCAGTTTATTGACTGGTTCTTTATTGAGTTTTGTACAGTTTATTGACTAATTCTTTATTGAGTTTTGTACATTTTATTAACTATTTCTTTATTCAGTTTTGTACATTTTATTGACTGTTTCTTTATTGAGTTTTGTACAGTTTATTGACTGGTTCTTTGTTCAGTTTTGTACAGTTTATTGACTGGTTCTTTATTCAGTTTTGTACAGTTTATTTACTGGTTCTTTATGCAGTTTTGTACAGTTTATTGACTGGTTCTTTATTGAGTTTTGTACAGTTTATTGACTAATTCTTTATTGAGTTTTGTACAGTTTTTTGACTGGTTCTTTATTGAGTTTTGTACAGTTTATTCACTGTTTCTTTATTGAGTTTTGTACTGTTTATTGACTAATTCTTTATTGAGTTTAGTACACTATTTTGACTGGTTCTTTATTCAGTTTTCTACAGTTTTTTGACTGTTTCTTTATTGAGTTTTGTACAGTTTATTGACTGGTTCTTTATTCAGTTTTGTACAGTTTATTGACTGGTTCTTTATTCGGTTTTGTACAGTTTATTGACTGGTTCTTTATTGAGTTTTGTACAGTTTATTGACTGTTTCTTTATTTAGATTTGTACAGTTTCTTGACTGTTTCTTTATTGAGTTTTGTACAGTTTATTGACTGTTTCTTTATTGAGTTTTGTACAGTTATTGACTGGTTCTTTTTTTGAGTTTTGTACAGTTTATTGACTGTTTCTTTATTGAGTTTGTGAACAATTTATTGACTGGTTCTTTATTGAGTTTTGTACAGTTTATTGACTGTTTCTTTATTGAGTTTGTGCACAATTTATTGACTGGATCTTTATTGAGTTTTGTACAGATTATTTACTGTTTATTTATTGAGTTTTGTACAGTTTATTGACTGGTTCTTTATTCAGTTTTCTACAGTTTATTGACTGGTTCTTTATTGAGTTTTGTACAGTTTATTGACTGGTTCTTTATTGAGTTTTGTACAATTTTTTGACCGTTTCTTTATTCAGTTTTCTACAGTTTATTGCCTGGTTCTTTATTGAGTTTTGTACAGTTTATTGACTAATTCTTTATTGAGTTTTGTACATTTTATTAACTATTTCTTTATTCAGTTTTGTACATTTTATTGACTGTTTCTTTATTGAGTTTTGTACAGTTTATTGACTGGTTCTTTGTTCAGTTTTGTACAGTTTATTGACTGGTTCTTTATTCAGTTTTGTACAGTTTATTTACTGGTTCTTTATGCAGTTTTGTACAGTTTATTGACTGGTTCTTTATTGAGTTTTGTACAGTTTATTGACTAATTCTTTATTGAGTTTTGTACAGTTTTTTGACTGGTTCTTTATTGAGTTTTGTACAGTTTATTCACTGTTTCTTTATTGCGTTTTGTACTGTTTATTGACTAATTCTTTATTGAGTTTAGTACACTATTTTGACTGGTTCTTTATTCAGTTTTCTACAGTTTTTTGACTGTTTCTTTATTGAATTTTGTACAGTTTATTGACTGTTTCTTTATTGCGTTTTGTACAGTTTATTGACTGGTTCTTTATTGAGGTTGTGTAAAATGTATTGACTGGTTCTTTATTGAGTTTTGTACAGTTGATTGACTGTTTCTTTATTGAGTTTGTGCACAATTTTTTGACTGGTTCTTTATTGAGTTTTGTACAGTTTATTGACTGTTTCTTTATTGAGTTTTGTACAGTTTATTGACAGGTTCTTTATTCAGTTTTGTACAGTTTATTGACTGGTTCTTTATTCGGTTTTGTACAGTTTATTGACTGGTTCTTTATTGAGTTTTGTACAGTTTATTGACTGTTTCTTTATTTAGATTTGTACAGTTTCTTGACTGTTTCTTTATTGAGTTTTGTACAGTTTATTGACTGTTTCTTTATTGAGTTTTGTACAGTTATTGACTGGTTCTTTTTTTGAGTTTTGTACAGTTTATTGACTGTTTCTTTATTGAGTTTGTGAACAATTTATTGACTGGTTCTTTATTGAGTTTTGTACAGTTTATTGACTGTTTCTTTATTGAGTTTGTGCACAATTTATTGACTGGATCTTTATTGAGTTTTGTACAGATTATTTACTGTTTATTTATTGAGTTTTGTACAGTTTATTGACTGGTTCTTTATTCAGTTTTCTACAGTTTATTGACTGGTTCTTTATTGAGTTTTGCACAGTTTATTGACTGGTTCTTTATTGAGTTTTGTACAGTTTTTTGACCGTTTCTTTATTCAGTTTTCTACAGTTTATTGCCTGGTTCTTTATTGAGTTTTGTACAGTTTATTGACTGGTTCTTTATTGAGTTTAGTACAGTTTATTGACTGTTTCTTTATTGAGTTTTGTACAGTTTATTGACTGTTTCTTTATTTAGTTTTGAATAGTTTATTGACTGTTTCGTTATTTAGTTTTGTATAGTTTATTGACTGGTTCTTTATTGAGTTTTGTACAGTTTCTTGACTGGTTCTTTATTGAGTTTTGTTCAGTTTATTGACTGGTTCTTTATTGAGTTTTGTACAGTTTATTGACTGGTTCTTTATTGAGTTTTGTACAGTATATTGACTAATTCTTTATTGAGTTTTGTACATTTTATTGACTGGTTCTTTATTCAGTTTTGTACATTTTATTGACTGTTTCTCTATTGAGTTTTGTACAGTTTATTGACTGGTTCTTTCTTCAGTTTTGTACAGTTTATTGACTGGTTCTTTATTCAGTTTTGTACAGTTTATTTACTGGTTCTTCATGCAGTTTTCTACAGTTTATGACTGTTTCTTTATTGAGTTTTGTACAGTTTATTTACTGTTTCTTTATTGAGTTTTGTACAGTTTATTGAGTTTGTGTAAAATTTATTGACTGGTTCTTTATTGAGTTTTGTACAGTTTATTGACTGGTTCTTTATTGCGTTTTGTATAGTTTATTCACTGGTTCTTTATTGAGTTTTGTACAGTTTATTGACTGTTTGTTTATTGAGTTTTGTACAGTTTATTGACAGTTTCTTTATTTAGTTTTGTATAGTTTATTGACTGGTTCTTTATTTAGTTTTGTACAGTTTATTGACTGGTTCTTTATTGAGTTTTGTACAGTTTATTGACTGGTTCTTTATTGAGTTTTGTTCAGTTTATTGACTGGTTCTTTATTGAGTTTTGTACAGTTTATTGACTAATTCTTTATTGAGTTTTGTACATTTTATTAACTATTTCTTTATTCAGTTTTGTACATTTTATTGACTGTTTCTTTATTGAGTTTTGTACAGTTTATTGACTGGTTCTTTGTTCAGTTTTGTACAGTTTATTGACTGGTTCTTTATTCAGTTTTGTACAGTTTATTTACTGGTTCTTTATGCAGTTTTGTGCAGTTTATTGACTGGTTCTTTATTGAGTTTTGTACAGTTTATTGACTAATTCTTTATTGAGTTTTGTACAGTTTTTTGACTGGTTCTTTATTGAGTTTTGTACAGTTTATTGACTGGTTCTTTATTGAGTTTTGTACAGTTTATTGACTGGTACTTTATTGAGTTTTGTACAGTTTTTTGACTGTTTCTTTATTCAGTTTTCTACAGTTTATTGACTGTTTCTTTATTGCGTTTTGTACAGTTTATTGACTGGTTCTTTATTGAGTTTGTGTAAAATGTATTGACTGGTTCTTTATTGAGTTTTGTACAGCTGATTGACTGTTTCTTTATTGAGTTTGTCCACAATTTTTTGACTGGTTCTTTATTGAGTTTTGTACAGTTTATTGACTGTTTCTTTATTGAGTTTTGTACAGTTTATTGACAGGTTCTTTAATCAGTTTTGTACAGTTTATTGACTGGTTCTTTATTCGGTTTTGTACAGTTTATTGACTTGTTCTTTATTGAGTTTTGTACAGTTTATTCACTGTTTCTTTATATAGATTTGTACAGTTTCTTGACTGTTTCTTTATTGAGTTTTGTACAGTTTATTGACTGTTTCTTTATTGAGTTTTGTACAGTTATTGACTGGTTCTTTATTGAGTTTTGTACAGTTTATTGACTGTTTCTTTATTGAGTTTGTGAACAATTTATTGACTGGTTCTTTATTGAGTTTTGTACAGTTTATTGACTGTTTCTTTATTGAGTTTGTGCACAATTTATTGACTGGATCTTTATTGAGTTTTGTACAGATTATTTACTGTTTATTTATTGAGTTTTGTACAGTTTATCGACTGGTTCTTTATTCAGTTTTCTACAGTTTATTGACTGGTTCTTTATTGAGTTTTGTACAGTTTATTGACTGGTTCTTTATTGAGTTTTGTACAGTTTTTTTACCGTTTCTTTATTCAGTTTTCTACAGTTTATTGCCTGGTTCTTTATTGAGTTTTGTACAGTTTATTGACTGGTTCTTTATTGAGTTTTGTACAGTTTATTGACTGTTTCTTTATTGAGTTTTGTACAGTTTATTGACTGTTTCTTTATTTAGTTTTGTATAGTTTATTGACTGGTTCTTTATTGAGTTTTGTACAGTTTCTTGACTGGTTCTTTATTGATTTTTGTTCAGTTTATTGACTGGTTCTTTATTGAGTTTTGTACAGTTTATTGACTGGTTCTTTATTGAGTTTTGTACAGTATATTGACTAATTCTTTATTGAGTTTTGTACATTTTATTGACTGGTTCTTTATTCAGTTTTGTACATTTTATTGACTCTTTCTTTATTGAGTTTTGTACAGTTTATTGACTGGTTCTTTCTTCAGTTTTGTACTGTTTATTGACTGGTTCTTTATTCAGTTTTGTACAGTTTATTTACTGGTTCTTCATGCAGTTTTCTACAGTTTATGACTGTTTCTTTATTGAGTTTTGTACAGTTTATTGGCTGTTTCTTTATTGAGTTTTGTACAGTTTATTGAGTTTGTGTAAAATGTATTGACTGGTTATCTATTGAGTTTTGTACAGTTTATTGACTGTTTCTTTATTGAGTTTTGTATAGTTTATTGACTGGTTCTTTATTGAGTTTTGTACAGTTTATTGACTGTTTGTTTATTGAGTTTTGTACAGTTTATTGACAGTTTCTTTATTTAGTTTTGTATAGTTTATTGACTGGTTCTTTATTTAGTTTTGTACAGTTTATTGACTGGTTCTTTATTGAGTTTTGTACAGTTTATTGACTGGTTCTTTATTGAGTTTTGTACAGTTTATTGACTGGTTCTTTATTGAGTTTTGTACAGTTTATTGACTAATTCTTTATTGAGTTTTGTACATTTTATTAACTATTTCTTTATTCAGTTTTGTACATTTTATTGACTGTTTCTTTATTGAGTTTTGTACAGTTTATTGACTGGTTCTTTGTTCAGTTTTGTACAGTTTATTGACTGGTTCTTTATTCAGTTTTGTACAGTTTATTTACTGGTTCTTTATGCAGTTTTGTACAGTTTATTGACTGGTTCTTTATTGAGTTTTGTACAGTTTATTGACTAATTCTTTATTGAGTTTTGTACAGTTTTTTGACTGGTTCTTTATTGAGTTTTGTACAGTTTATTCACTGTTTCTTTATTGAGTTTTGTACTGTTTATTGACTAATTCTTTATTGAGTTTAGTACACTATTTTGACTGGTTCTTTATTCAGTTTTCTACAGTTTTTTGACTGTTTCTTTATTGAATTTTGTACAGTTTATTGACAGGTTCTTTATTCAGTTTTGTACAGTTTATTGACTGGTTCTTTATTCGGTTTTGTACAGTTTATTGACTGGTTCTTTATTGAGTTTTGTACAGTTTATTGACTGTTTCTTTATTTAGATTTGTACAGTTTCTTGACTGTTTCTTTATTGAGTTTTGTACAGTTTATTGACTGTTTCTTTATTGAGTTTTGTACAGTTATTGACTGGTTCTTTTTTTGAGTTTTGTACAGTTTATTGACTGTTTCTTTATTGAGTTTGTGAACAATTTATTGACTGGTTCTTTATTGAGTTTTGTACAGTTTATTGACTGTTTCTTTATTGAGTTTGTGCACAATTTATTGACTGGATCTTTATTGAGTTTTGTACAGATTATTTACTGTTTATTTATTGAGTTTTGTACAGTTTATTGACTGGTTCTTTATTCAGTTTTCTACAGTTTATTGACTGTTTCTTTATTGAGTTTTGTACAGTTTATTGACTGGTTCTTTATTGAGTTTTGTACAATTTTTTGACCGTTTCTTTATTCAGTTTTCTACAGTTTATTGCCTGGTTCTTTATTGAGTTTTGTACAGTTTATTGACTAATTCTTTATTGAGTTTTGTACATTTTATTAACTATTTCTTTATTCAGTTTTGTACATTTTATTGACTGTTTCTTTATTGAGTTTTGTACAGTTTATTGACTGGTTCTTTGTTCAGTTTTGTACAGTTTATTGACTGGTTCTTTATTCAGTTTTGTACAGTTTATTTACTGGTTCTTTATGCAGTTTTGTACAGTTTATTGACTGGTTCTTTATTGAGTTTTGTACAGTTTATTGACTAATTCTTTATTGAGTTTTGTACAGTTTTTTGACTGGTTCTTTATTGAGTTTTGTACAGTTTATTCACTGTTTCTTTATTGCGTTTTGTACTGTTTATTGACTAATTCTTTATTGAGTTTAGTACACTATTTTGACTGGTTCTTTATTCAGTTTTCTACAGTTTTTTGACTGTTTCTTTATTGAATTTTGTACAGTTTATTGACTGTTTCTTTATTGCGTTTTGTACAGTTTATTGACTGGTTCTTTATTGAGGTTGTGTAAAATGTATTGACTGGTTCTTTATTGAGTTTTGTACAGTTGATTGACTGTTTCTTTATTGAGTTTGTGCACAATTTTTTGACTGGTTCTTTATTGAGTTTTGTACAGTTTATTGACTGTTTCTTTATTGAGTTTTGTACAGTTTATTGACAGGTTCTTTATTCAGTTTTGTACAGTTTATTGACTGGTTCTTTATTCGGTTTTGTACAGTTTATTGACTGGTTCTTTATTGAGTTTTGTACAGTTTATTGACTGTTTCTTTATTTAGATTTGTACAGTTTCTTGACTGTTTCTTTATTGAGTTTTGTACAGTTTATTGACTGTTTCTTTATTGAGTTTTGTACAGTTATTGACTGGTTCTTTTTTTGAGTTTTGTACAGTTTATTGACTGTTTCTTTATTGAGTTTGTGAACAATTTATTGACTGGTTCTTTATTGAGTTTTGTACAGTTTATTGACTGTTTCTTTATTGAGTTTGTGCACAATTTATTGACTGGATCTTTATTGAGTTTTGTACAGATTATTTACTGTTTATTTATTGAGTTTTGTACAGTTTATTGACTGGTTCTTTATTCAGTTTTCTACAGTTTATTGACTGGTTCTTTATTGAGTTTTGTACAGTTTATTGACTGGTTCTTTATTGAGTTTTGTACAGTTTTTTGACCGTTTCTTTATTCAGTTTTCTACAGTTTATTGCATGGTTCTTTATTGAGTTTTGTACAGTTTATTGACTGGTTCTTTATTGAGTTTAGTACAGTTTATTGACTGTTTCTTTATTGAGTTTTGTACAGTTTATTGACTGTTTCTTTATTTAGTTTTGAATAGTTTATTGACTGTTTCGTTATTTAGTTTTGTATAGTTTATTTACTGGTTCTTTATTGAGTTTTGTACAGTTTCTTGACTGGTTCTTTATTGAGTTTTGTTCAGTTTATTGACTGGTTCTTTATTGAGTTTTGTACAGTTTATTGACTGGTTCTTTATTGAGTTTTGTACAGTATATTGACTAATTCTTTATTGAGTTTTGTACATTTTATTGACTGGTTCTTTATTCAGTTTTGTACATTTTATTGATTGTTTCTCTATTGAGTTTTGTACAGTTTATTGACTGGTTCTTTCTTCAGTTTTGTACAGTTTATTGACTGGTTCTTTATTCAGTTTTGTACAGTTTATTTACTGGTTCTTCATGCAGTTTTCTACAGTTTATGACTGTTTCTTTATTGAGTTTTGTACAGTTTATTGACTGTTTCTTTATTGAGTTTTGTACAGTTTATTGAGTTTGTGTAAAATGTATTGACTGGTTATCTATTGAGTTTTGTACAGTTTATTGACTGTTTCTTTATTGAGTTTTGTATAGTTTATTCACTGGTTCTTTATTGAGTTTTGTACAGTTTATTGACTGTTTGTTTATTGAGTTTTGTACAGTTTATTGACAGTTTCTTTATTTAGTTTTGTATAGTTTATTGACTGGTTCTTTATTTAGTTTTGTACAGTTTATTGACTGGTTCTTTATTGAGTTTTGTACAGTTTATTGACTGGTTCTTTATTGAGTTTTGTTCAGTTTATTGACTGGTTCTTTATTGAGTTTTGTACAGTTTATTGACTAATTCTTTATTGAGTTTTGTACATTTTATTAACTATTTCTTTATTCAGTTTTGTACATTTTATTGACTGTTTCTTTATTGAGTTTTGTACAGTTTATTGACTGGTTCTTTGTTCAGTTTTGTACAGTTTATTGACTGGTTCTTTATTCAGTTTTGTACAGTTTATTTACTGGTTCTTTATGCAGTTTTGTGCAGTTTATTGACTGGTTCTTTATTGAGTTTTGTACAGTTTATTGACTAATTCTTTATTGAGTTTTGTACAGTTTTTTGACTGGTTCTTTATTAAGTTTTGTACAGTTTATTCACTGTTTCTTTATTGAGTTTTGTACTGTTTATTGACTAATTCTTTATTGAGTTTAGTACACTATTTTGACTGGTTCTTTATTCAGTTTTCTACAGTTTTTTGACTGTTTCTTTATTGAATTTTGTACAGTTTATTGACTGTTTCTTTACTGCGTTTTGTAGAGTTTATTGACTGGTTCTTTATTGAGGTTGTGTAAAATGTATTGACTGGTTCTTTATTGAGTTTTGTACAGTTGATTGACTGTTTCTTTATTGAGTGTGTGCACAATTTTTTGACTGGTTCTTTATTGAGTTTTGTACAGTTTATTGACTGGTTCTTTATTCAGTTTTGTACAGTTTATTGACTGGTTCTTTATTGAGTTTTGTACAGTTTATTGACTGGTTCTTTATTCGGTTTTGTACAGTTTATTGACTGGTTCTTTATTGAGTTTTGTACAGTTTATTGACTGTTTCTTTATTTAGATTTGTACAGTTTCTTGACTGTTTCTTTATTGAGTTTTGTACAGTTTATTGACTGTTTCTTTATTGAGTTTTGTACAGTTATTGACTGGTTCTTTTTTTGAGTTTTGTACAGTTTATTGACTGTTTCTTTATTGAGTTTGTGAACAATTTATTGACTGGTTCTTTATTGAGTTTTGTACAGTTTATTGACTGTTTCTTTATTGAGTTTGTGCACAATTTATTGACTGGATCTTTATTGAGTTTTGTACAGTTTATTGACAGGTTCTTTATTCAGTTTTGTACAGTTTTTTGACTGTTTCTTTATTCAGTTTTCTACAGTTTATTGCCTGGTTCTTTATTGAGTTTGTGCACAATTTATTGACTGGATCTTTGTTGATTTTTGTACAGATTATTGACTGTTTATTTATTGAGTTTTGTACAGTTTATTGACTGGTTCTTTATTCAGTTTTCTACAGTTTATTGACTGGTTCTTTATTGAGTTTTGTACAGTTTATTGACTGGTTTTTTATTGAGTTTTATACAGTTTATTGACTGTTTCTTTATTCAGTTTTCTACAGTTTATTGCCTGGTTCTTTATTGAGTTTTGTACAGTTTATTGACTAATTCTTTATTGAGTTTTGTACATTTTATTAACTATTTCTTTATTCAGTTTTGTACATTTTATTGACTGTTTCTTTATTGAGTTTTGTACAGTTTATTGACTGGTTCTTTGTTCAGTTTTGTACAGTTTATTGACTGGTTCTTTATTCAGTTTTGTACAGTTTATTTACTGGTTCTTTATGCAGTTTTGTACAGTTTATTGACTGGTTCTTTATTGAGTTTTGTACAGTTTATTGACTAATTCTTTATTGAGTTTTGTACAGTTTTTTGACTGGTTCTTTATTGAGTTTTGTACAGTTTATTCACTGTTTCTTTATTGCGTTTTGTACTGTTTATTGACTAATTCTTTATTGAGTTTAGTACACTATTTTGACTGGTTCTTTATTCAGTTTTCTACAGTTTTTTGACTGTTTCTTTATTGAATTTTGTACAGTTTATTGACTGTTTCTTTATTGCGTTTTGTACAGTTTATTGACTGGTTCTTTATTGAGGTTGTGTAAAATGTATTGACTGGTTCTTTATTGAGTTTTGTACAGTTGATTGACTGTTTCTTTATTGAGTTTGTGCACAATTTTTTGACTGGTTCTTTATTGAGTTTTGTACAGTTTATTGACTGTTTCTTTATTGAGTTTTGTACAGTTTATTGACAGGTTCTTTATTCAGTTTTGTACAGTTTATTGACTGGTTCTTTATTCGGTTTTGTACAGTTTATTGACTGGTTCTTTATTGAGTTTTGTACAGTTTATTGACTGTTTCTTTATTTAGATTTGTACAGTTTCTTGACTGTTTCTTTATTGAGTTTTGTACAGTTTATTGACTGTTTCTTTATTGAGTTTTGTACAGTTATTGACTGGTTCTTTTTTTGAGTTTTGTACAGTTTATTGACTGTTTCTTTATTGAGTTTGTGAACAATTTATTGACTGGTTCTTTATTGAGTTTTGTACAGTTTATTGACTGTTTCTTTATTGAGTTTGTGCACAATTTATTGACTGGATCTTTATTGAGTTTTGTACAGATTATTTACTGTTTATTTATTGAGTTTTGTACAGTTTATTGACTGGTTCTTTATTCAGTTTTCTACAGTTTATTGACTGGTTCTTTATTGAGTTTTGTACAGTTTATTGACTGGTTCTTTATTGAGTTTTGTACAGTTTTTTGACCGTTTCTTTATTCAGTTTTCTACAGTTTATTGCATGGTTCTTTATTGAGTTTTGTACAGTTTATTGACTGGTTCTTTATTGAGTTTAGTACAGTTTATTGACTGTTTCTTTATTGAGTTTTGTACAGTTTATTGACTGTTTCTTTATTTAGTTTTGAATAGTTTATTGACTGTTTCGTTATTTAGTTTTGTATAGTTTATTGACTGGTTCTTTATTGAGTTTTGTACAGTTTCTTGACTGGTTCTTTATTGAGTTTTGTTCAGTTTATTGACTGGTTCTTTATTGAGTTTTGTACAGTTTATTGACTGGTTCTTTATTGAGTTTTGTACAGTATATTGACTTATTCTTTATTGAGTTTTGTACATTTTATTGACTGGTTCTTTATTCAGTTTTGTACATTTTATTGATTGTTTCTCTATTGAGTTTTGTACAGTTTATTGACTGGTTCTTTCTTCAGTTTTGTACAGTTTATTGACTGGTTCTTTATTCAGTTTTGTACAGTTTATTTACTGGTTCTTCATGCAGTTTTCTACAGTTTATGACTGTTTCTTTATTGAGTTTTGTACAGTTTATTGACTGTTTCTTTATTGAGTTTTGTACAGTTTATTGAGTTTGTGTAAAATGTATTGACTGGTTATCTATTGAGTTTTGTACAGTTTATTGACTGTTTCTTTATTGAGTTTTGTATAGTTTATTCACTGGTTCTTTATTGAGTTTTGTACAGTTTATTGACTGTTTGTTAAATTGAGTTTTGTACAGTTTATTGACAGTTTCTTTATTTAGTTTTGTATAGTTTATTGACTGGTTCTTTATTTAGTTTTGTACAGTTTATTGACTGGTTCTTTATTGAGTTTTGTACAGTTTATTGACTGGTTCTTTATTGAGTTTTGTTCAGTTTATTGACTGGTTCTTTATTGAGTTTTGTACAGTTTATTGACTAATTCTTTATTGAGTTTTGTACATTTTATTAACTATTTCTTTATTCAGTTTTGTACATTTTATTGACTGTTTCTTTATTGAGTTTTGTACAGTTTATTGACTGGTTCTTTGTTCAGTTTTGTACAGTTTATTGACTGGTTCTTTATTCAGTTTTGTACAGTTTATTTACTGGTTCTTTATGCAGTTTTGTGCAGTTTATTGACTGGTTCTTTATTGAGTTTTGTACAGTTTATTGACTAATTCTTTATTGAGTTTTGTACAGTTTTTTGACTGGTTCTTTATTGAGTTTTGTACAGTTTATTCACTGTTTCTTTATTGAGTTTTGTACTGTTTATTGACTAATTCTTTATTGAGTTTAGTACACTATTTTGACTGGTTCTTTATTCAGTTTTCTACAGTTTTTTGACTGTTTCTTTATTGAATTTTGTACAGTTTATTGACTGTTTCTTTACTGCGTTTTGTAGAGTTTATTGACTGGTTCTTTATTGAGGTTGTGTAAAATGTATTGACTGGTTCTTTATTGAGTTTTGTACAGTTGATTGACTGTTTCTTTATTGAGTGTGTGCACAATTTTTTGACTGGTTCTTTATTGAGTTTTGTACAGTTTATTGACTGTTTCTTTATTGAGTTTTGTACAGTTTATTGACAGGTTCTTTATTCAGTTTTGTACAGTTTATTGACTGGTTCTTTATTCGGTTTTGTACAGTTTATTGACTGGTTCTTTATTGAGTTTTGTACAGTTTATTGACTGTTTCTTTATTTAGATTTGTACAGTTTCTTGACTGTTTCTTTATTGAGTTTTGTACAGTTTATTGACTGTTTCTTTATTGAGTTTTGTACAGTTATTGACTGGTTCTTTTTTTGAGTTTTGTACAGTTTATTGACTGTTTCTTTATTGAGTTTGTGAACAATTTATTGACTGGTTCTTTATTGAGTTTTGTACAGTTTATTGACTGTTTCTTTATTGAGTTTGTGCACAATTTATTGACTGGATCTTTATTGAGTTTTGTACAGTTTATTGACAGGTTCTTTATTCAGTTTTGTACAGTTTTTTGACTGTTTCTTTATTCAGTTTTCTACAGTTTATTGACTGGTTCTTTATTGAGTTTGTGCACAATTTATTGACTGGATCTTTGTTGATTTTTGTACAGATTATTGACTGTTTATTTATTGAGTTTTGTACAGTTTATTGACTGGTTCTTTATTCAGTTTTCTACAGTTTATTGACTGGTTCTTTATTGAGTTTTGTACAGTTTATTGACTGGTTTTTTATTGAGTTTTATACAGTTTATTGACTGTTTCTTTATTCAGTTTTCTACAGTTTATTGCCTGGTTCTTTATTGAGTTTTGTACAGTTTATTGACTGGTTCTTTATTGAGTTTTGTACAGTTTATTGACTGTTTCTTTATTGAGTTTTGTATAGTTTATTGACTGGTTCTTTATTTAGTTTTGTACAGTTTATTGACTGGTTCTTTATTGAGTTTTGTACAGTTTATTGACTGGTTCTTTATTGAGTTTTATACAGTTTATTGACTGGTTCTTTATTTAGTTTTGTACAGTTTATTGACTGGTTCTTTATTGAGTTTTGTACAGTTTATTGACTGGTTCTTTATTGAGTTTTGTACAGTTTATTGACTGGTTCTTTATTCAGTTTTCTACAGTTTATTGACTGGTTCTTTATTGAGTTTTGTACAGTTTATTGACTGGTTTTTTATTGAGTTTTATACAGTTTATTGACTGTTTCTTTATTCAGTTTTCTACAGTTTATTGACTGGTTCTTTATTGAGTTTTGTACAGTTTATTGACTAATTCTTTATTGAGTTTTGTACATTTTATTAACTATTTCTTTATTCAGTTTTGTACATTTTATTGACTGTTTCTTTATTGAGTTTTGTACAGTTTATTGACTGGTTCTTTGTTCAGTTTTGTACAGTTTATTGACTGGTTCTTTATTCAGTTTTGTACAGTTTATTTACTGGTTCTTTATGCAGTTTTGTACAGTTAATTGACTGGTTCTTTATTGAGTTTTGTACAGTTTATTGACTAATTCTTTATTGAGTTTTGTACAGTTTTTTGACTGGTTCTTTATTGAGTTTTGTACAGTTTATTCACTGTTTCTTTATTGCGTTTTGTACTGTTTATTGACTAATTCTTTATTGAGTTTAGTACACTATTTTGACTGGTTCTTTATTCAGTTTTCTACAGTTTTTTGACTGTTTCTTTATTGAATTTTGTACAGTTTATTGACTGTTTCTTTATTGCGTTTTGTACAGTTTATTGACTGGTTCTTTATTGAGGTTGTGTAAAATGTATTGACTGGTTCTTTATTGAGTTTTGTACAGTTGATTGACTGTTTCTTTATTGAGTTTGTGCACAATTTTTTGACTGGTTCTTTATTGAGTTTTGTACAGTTTATTGACTGTTTCTTTATTGAGTTTTGTACAGTTTATTGACAGGTTCTTTATTCAGTTTTGTACAGTTTATTGACTGGTTCTTTATTCGGTTTTGTACAGTTTATTGACTGGTTCTTTATTGAGTTTTGTACAGTTTATTGACTGTTTCTTTATTTAGATTTGTACAGTTTCTTGACTGTTTCTTTATTGAGTTTTGTACAGTTTATTGACTGTTTCTTTATTGAGTTTTGTACAGTTATTGACTGGTTCTTTTTTTGAGTTTTGTACAGTTTATTGACTGTTTCTTTATTGAGTTTGTGAACAATTTATTGACTGGTTCTTTATTGAGTTTTGTACAGTTTATTGACTGTTTCTTTATTGAGTTTGTGCACAATTTATTGACTGGATCTTTATTGAGTTTTGTACAGATTATTTACTGTTTATTTATTGAGTTTTGTACAGTTTATTGACTGGTTCTTTATTGAGTTTTGTACAGTTTATTGACTGGTTCTTTATTGAGTTTTGTACAGTTTATTGACTGGTTCTTTATTGAGTTTTGTACAGTTTTTTGACCGTTTCTTTATTCAGTTTTCTACAGTTTATTGCATGGTTCTTTATTGAGTTTTGTACAGTTTATTGACTGGTTCTTTATTGAGTTTAGTACAGTTTATTGACTGTTTCTTTATTGAGTTTTGTACAGTTTATTGACTGTTTCTTTATTTAGTTTTGAATAGTTTATTGACTGTTTCGTTATTTAGTTTTGTATAGTTTATTGACTGGTTCTTTATTGAGTTTTGTACAGTTTCTTGACTGGTTCTTTATTGAGTTTTGTTCAGTTTATTGACTGGTTCTTTATTGAGTTTTGTACAGTTTATTGACTGGTTCTTTATTGAGTTTTGTACAGTATATTGACTAATTCTTTATTGAGTTTTGTACATTTTATTGACTGGTTCTTTATTCAGTTTTGTACATTTTATTGATTGTTTCTCTATTGAGTTTTGTACAGTTTATTGACTGGTTCTTTCTTCAGTTTTGTACAGTTTATTGACTGGTTCTTTATTCAGTTTTGTACAGTTTATTTACTGGTTCTTCATGCAGTTTTCTACAGTTTATGACTGTTTCTTTATTGAGTTTTGTACAGTTTATTGACTGTTTCTTTATTGAGTTTTGTACAGTTTATTGAGTTTGTGTAAAATGTATTGACTGGTTATCTATTGAGTTTTGTACAGTTTATTGACTGTTTCTTTATTGAGTTTTGTATAGTTTATTCACTGGTTCTTTATTGAGTTTTGTACAGTTTATTGACTGTTTGTTTATTGAGTTTTGTACAGTTTATTGACAGTTTCTTTATTTAGTTTTGTATAGTTTATTGACTGGTTCTTTATTTAGTTTTGTACAGTTTATTGACTGGTTCTTTATTGAGTTTTGTACAGTTTATTGACTGGTTCTTTATTGAGTTTTGTTCAGTTTATTGACTGGTTCTTTATTGAGTTTTGTACAGTTTATTGACTAATTCTTTATTGAGTTTTGTACATTTTATTAACTATTTCTTTATTCAGTTTTGTACATTTTATTGACTGTTTCTTTATTGAGTTTTGTACAGTTTATTGACTGGTTCTTTGTTCAGTTTTGTACAGTTTATTGACTGGTTCTTTATTCAGTTTTGTACAGTTTATTTACTGGTTCTTTATGCAGTTTTGTGCAGTTTATTGACTGGTTCTTTATTGAGTTTTGTACAGTTTATTGACTAATTCTTTATTGAGTTTTGTACAGTTTTTTGACTGGTTCTTTATTGAGTTTTGTACAGTTTATTCACTGTTTCTTTATTGAGTTTTGTACTGTTTATTGACTAATTCTTTATTGAGTTTAGTACACTATTTTGACTGGTTCTTTATTCAGTTTTCTACAGTTTTTTGACTGTTTCTTTATTGAATTTTGTACAGTTTATTGACTGTTTCTTTACTGCGTTTTGTAGAGTTTATTGACTGGTTCTTTATTGAGGTTGTGTAAAATGTATTGACTGGTTCTTTATTGAGTTTTGTACAGTTGATTGACTGTTTCTTTATTGAGTGTGTGCACAATTTTTTGACTGGTTCTTTATTGAGTTTTGTACAGTTTATTGACTGTTTCTTTATTGAGTTTTGTACAGTTTATTGACAGGTTCTTTATTCAGTTTTGTACAGTTTATTGACTGGTTCTTTATTCGGTTTGGTACAGTTTATTGACTGGTTCTTTATTGAGTTTTGTACAGTTTATTGACTGTTTCTTTATTTAGATTTGTACAGTTTCTTGACTGTTTCTTTATTGAGTTTTGTACAGTTTATTGACTGTTTCTTTATTGAGTTTTGTACAGTTATTGACTGGTTCTTTTTTTGAGTTTTGTACAGTTTATTGACTGTTTCTTTATTGAGTTTGTGAACAATTTATTGACTGGTTCTTTATTGAGTTTTGTACAGTTTATTGACTGTTTCTTTATTGAGTTTGTGCACAATTTATTGACTGGATCTTTATTGAGTTTTGTACAGTTTATTGACAGGTTCTTTATTCAGTTTTGTACAGTTTATTGACTGGTTCTTTATTCAGTTTTGTACAGTTTATTGACTGGTTCTTTATTGAGTTTGTGCACAATTTATTGACTGGATCTTTGTTGATTTTTGTACAGATTATTGACTGTTTATTTATTGAGTTTTGTACAGTTTATTGACTGGTTCTTTATTCAGTTTTCTACAGTTTATTGACTGGTTCTTTATTGAGTTTTGTACAGTTTATTGACTGGTTTTTTATTGAGTTTTATACAGTTTATTGACTGTTTCTTTATTCAGTTTTCTACAGTTTATTGCCTGGTTCTTTATTGAGTTTTGTACAGTTTATTGACTGGTTCTTTATTGAGTTTTGTACAGTTTATTGACTGTTTCTTTATTGAGTTTTGTATAGTTTATTGACTGGTTCTTTATTTAGTTTTGTACAGTTTATTGACTGGTTCTTTATTGAGTTTTGTACAGTTTATTGACTGGTTCTTTATTGAGTTTTGTACAGTTTTTTGACTGTTTCTTTATTCAGTTTTCTACAGTTTATTGACTGTTTCTTTATTGCGTTTTGTACAGTTTATTGACTGGTTCTTTATTGAGTTTGTGTAAAATGTATTGACTGGTTCTTTATTGAGTTTTGTACAGCTGATTGACTGTTTCTTTATTGAGTTTGTCCACAATTTTTTGACTGGTTCTTTATTGAGTTTTGTACAGTTTATTGACTGTTTCTTTATTGAGTTTTGTACAGTTTATTGACAGGTTCTTTATTCAGTTTTGTACAGTTTATTGACTGGTTCTTTATTCGGTTTTGTACAGTTTATTGACTTGTTCTTTATTGAGTTTTGTACAGTTTATTGACTGTTTCTTTATATAGATTTGTACAGTTTCTTGACTGTTTCTTTATTGAGTTTTGTACAGTTTATTGACTGTTTCTTTATTGAGTTTTGTACAGTTATTGACTGGTTCTTTATTGAGTTTTCTACAGTTTATTGACTGGTTCTTTATTGAGTTTTGTACAGTTTTTTTACCGTTTCTTTATTCAGTTTTCTACAGTTTATTGCCTGGTTCTTTATTGAGTTTTGTACAGTTTATTGACAGGTTCTTTATTGAGTTTTGTACAGTTTATTGACTGTTTCTTTATTGAGTTTTGTACAGTTTATTGACTGTTTCGTTATTTAGTTTTGTATAGTTTATTGACTGGTTCTTTATTGAGTTTTGTACAGTTTCTTGACTGGTTCTTTATTGAGTTTTGTTCAGTTTATTGACTGGTTCTTTATTGAGTTTTGTACAGTTTATTGACTGGTTCTTTATTGAGTTTTGTACAGTATATTGACTAATTCTTTATTGAGTTTTGTACATTTTATTGACTGGTTCTTTATTCAGTTTTGTACATTTTATTGACTGTTTCTCTATTGAGTTTTGTACAGTTTATTGACTGGTTCTTTCTTCAGTTTTGTACAGTTTATTGACTGGTTCTTTATTCAGTTTTGTACAGTTTATTTACTGGTTCTTCATGCAGTTTTCTACAGTTTATGACTGTTTCTTTATTGAGTTTTGTACAGTTTATTGACTGTTTCTTTATTGAGTTTTGTACAGTTTATTGAGTTTGTGTAAAATGTATTGACTGGTTATCTATTGAGTTTTGTACAGTTTATTGACTGTTTCTTTATTGAGTTTTGTATAGTTTATTGACTGGTTCTTTATTGAGTTTTGTACAGTTTATTGACTGTTTGTTTATTGAGTTTTGTACAGTTTATTGACAGTTTCTTTATTTAGTTTTGTATAGTTTATTGACTGGTTCTTTATTTAGTTTTGTACAGTTTATTGACTGGTTCTTTATTGAGTTTTGTACAGTTTATTGACTGGTTCTTTATTGAGTTTTGTTCAGTTTATTGACTGGTTCTTTATTGAGTTTTGTACAGTTTATTGACTAATTCTTTATTGAGTTTTGTACATTTTATTAACTATTTCTTTATTCAGTTTTGTACATTTTATTGACTGTTTCTTTATTGAGTTTTGTACAGTTTATTGACTGGTTCTTTGTTCAGTTTTGTACAGTTTATTGACTGGTTCTTTATTCAGTTTTGTACAGTTTATTTACTGGTTCTTTATGCAGTTTTGTGCAGTTTATTGACTGGTTCTTTATTGAGTTTTGTACAGTTTATTGACTAATTCTTTATTGAGTTTTGTACAGTTTTTTGACTGGTTCTTTATTGAGTTTTGTACAGTTTATTCACTGTTTCTTTATTGAGTTTTGTACTGTTTATTGACTAATTCTTTATTGAGTTTAGTACACTATTTTGACTGGTTCTTTATTCAGTTTTCTACAGTTTTTTGACTGTTTCTTTATTGAATTTTGTACAGTTTATTGACTGTTTCTTTATTGCGTTTTGTACAGTTTATTGACTGGTTCTTTATTGAGGTTGTGTAAAATGTATTGACTGGTTCTTTATTGAGTTTTGTACAGTTGATTGACTGTTTCTTTATTGAGTGTGTGCACAATTTTTTGACTGGTTCTTTATTGAGTTTTGTACAGTTTATTGACTGTTTCTTTATTGAGTTTTGTACAGTTTATTGACAGGTTCTTTATTCAGTTTTGTACAGTTTATTGACTGGTTCTTTATTCGGTTTTGTACAGTTTATTGACTGGTTCTTTATTGAGTTTTGTACAGTTTATTGACTGTTTCTTTATTTAGATTTGTACAGTTTCTTGACTGTTTCTTTATTGAGTTTTGTACAGTTTATTGACTGTTTCTTTATTGAGTTTTGTACAGTTATTGACTGGTTCTTTTTTTGAGTTTTGTACAGTTTATTGACTGTTTCTTTATTGAGTTTGTGAACAATTTATTGACTGGTTCTTTATTGAGTTTTGTACAGTTTATTGACTGTTTCTTTATTGAGTTTGTGCACAATTTATTGACTGGATCTTTATTGAGTTTTGTACAGATTATTTACTGTTTATTTATTGAGTTTTGTACAGTTTATTGACTGGTTCTTTATTCAGTTTTCTACAGTTTATTGACTGGTTTTTTATTGAGTTTTGTACAGTTTATTGACTGGTTCTTTATTGAGTTTTGTACAGTTTTTTGACCGTTTCTTTATTCAGTTTTCTACAGTTTATTGCCTGGTTCTTTATTGAGTTTTGTACAGTTTATTGACTAATTCTTTATTGAGTTTTGTACATTTTATTAACTATTTCTTTATTCAGTTTTGTACATTTTATTGACTGTTTCTTTATTGCGTTTTGTACAGTTTATTGACTGGTTCTTTGTTCAGTTTTGTACAGTTTATTGACTGGTTCTTTATTCAGTTTTGTACAGTTTATTTACTGGTTCTTTATGCAGTTTTGTACAGTTTATTGACTGGTTCTTTATTGAGTTTTGTACAGTTTATTGACTAATTCTTTATTGAGTTTTGTACAGTTTTTTGACTGGTTCTTTATTGAGTTTTGTACAGTTTATTCACTGTTTCTTTATTGAGTTTTGTACTGTTTATTGACTAATTCTTTATTGAGTTTAGTACACTATTTTGACTGGTTCTTTATTCAGTTTTCTACAGTTTTTTGACTGTTTCTTTATTGAATTTTGTACAGTTTATTGACTGTTTCTTTATTGCGTTTTGTACAGTTTATTGACTGGTTCTTTATTGAGGTTGTGTAAAATGTATTGACTGGTTCTTTATTGAGTTTTGTACAGTTGATTGACTGTTTCTTTATTGAGTTTGTGCACAATTTTTTGACTGGTTCTTTATTGAGTTTTGTACAGTTTATTGACTGTTTCTTTATTGAGTTTTGTACAGTTTATTGACAGGTTCTTTATTCAGTTTTGTACAGTTTATTGACTGGTTCTTTATTCGGTTTTGTACAGTTTATTGACTGGTTCTTTATTGAGTTTTGTACAGTTTATTGACTGTTTCTTTATTTAGATTTGTACAGTTTCTTGACTGTTTCTTTATTGAGTTTTGTACAGTTTATTGACTGTTTCTTTATTGAGTTTTGTACAGTTATTGACTGGTTCTTTTTTTGAGTTTTGTACAGTTTATTGACTGTTTCTTTATTGAGTTTGTGAACAATTTATTGACTGGTTCTTTATTGAGTTTTGTACAGTTTATTGACTGTTTCTTTATTGAGTTTGTGCACAATTTATTGACTGGATCTTTATTGAGTTTTGTACAGATTATTTGCTGTTTATTTATTGAGTTTTGTACAGTTTATTGACTGGTTCTTTATTCAGTTTTCTACAGTTTATTGACTGGTTCTTTATTGAGTTTTGTACAGTTTATTGACTGGTTCTTTATTGAGTTTTGTACAGTTTTTTGACCGTTTCTTTATTCAGTTTTCTACAGTTTATTGCCTGGTTCTTTATTGAGTTTTGTACAGTTTATTGACTGGTTCTTTATTGAGCTTAGTACAGTTTATTGACTGTTTCTTTATTGAGTTTTGTACAGTTTATTGACTGTTTCTTTATTTAGTTTTGTATAGTTTATTGACTGGTTCTTTATTTAGTTTTGTACAGTTTATTGACTGGTTCTTTATTGAGTTTTGTACAGTTTCTTGACTGGTTCTGTATTGAGTTTTGTTCAGTTTATTGACTGGTTATTTATTGAGTTTTGTACAGTTTATTGAGTTTGTGTAAAATGTATTGACTGGTTATCTATTGAGTTTTGTACAGTTGATTGACTGTTTCTTTATTGAGTTTGTGCACAAATTTTTGACTGGTTCTTTATTGAGTTTTGTACAGTTTATTGACTGTTTCTTTATTGAGTTTTGTACAGTTTATTGACAGGTTCTTTATTCAGTTTTGTACAGTTTTTTTACTGTTTCTTTATTCAGTTTTCTACAGTTTATTGCCTGGTTCTTTATTGAGTTTTGTACAGTTTATTGACTGGCTCTTTATTGAGTTTTGTACAGTTTATTGACTGTTTCTTTATTGAGTTTTGTATAGTTTATTGACTGGTTCTTTATTTAGTTTTGTACAGTTTATTGACTGGTTCTTTATTGAGTTGTGTACAGTTTATTGACTGGTTCTTTATTGAGTTTTGTACAGTTTTTTGACTGTTTCTTTATTCAGTTTTCTACAGTTTATTGCCTGGTTCTTTATTGAGTTTTGTACAGTTTATTGACTGGTTCTTTATTGAGTTTTGTACAGTTTATTGACTGTTTCTTTATTGAGTTTTGTATAGTTTATTGACTGGTTCTTTATTGAGTTTTGTACAGTTTATTGACTGTTTGTTTATTGAGTTTTGTACAGTTTATTGACTGTTTCTTTATTGAGTTTTGTACAGTTTATTGACTGTTTCTTTATATAGATTTGTACTGTTTCTTGACTGTTTCTTTATTGAGTTTTGTACAGTTTATTGACTGTTTCTTTATTGAGTTTTGTACAGTTATTGACTGGTTCTTTATTGAGTTTTGTACAGTTTATTGACTGTTTCTTTATTGAGTTTGTGAACAATTTCTTGACTGGTTCTTTATTGAGTTTTGTACAGTTTATTGACTGTTTCTTTATTGAGTTTGTGCACAATTTATTGACTGGATCTTTATTGAGTTTTGTACAGTTTATTGACTGTTTCTTTATTGAGTTTGTGCACAATTTATTGACTGGATCTTTATTGAGTTTTGTACAGATTATTTACGGTTTATTTATTGAGTTTTGTACAGTTTATCGACTGGTTCTTTATTCAATTTTCTACAGTTTATTGACTGGTTCTTTATTGAGTTTTGTACAGTTTATTGACTGGTTCTTTATTGAGTTTTGTACAGTTTTTTTACCGTTTCTTTATTCAGTTTTCTACAGTTTATTGCCTGGTTCTTTATTGAGTTTTGTACAGTTTATTGACTGGTTCTTTATTGAGTTTTGTACAGTTTCTAGACTGGTTCTTTATTGAGTTTTGTTCAGTTTATTGACTGGTTCTTTATTGAGTTTTGTACAGTTTATTGACTGGTTCTTTATTGAGTTTTGTACAGTATATTGACTAATTCTTTATTGAGTTTTGTAGATTTTATTGACTGGTTCTTTATTCAGTTTTGTACATTTTATTGACTGTTTCTTTATTGAGTTTTGTACAGTTTATTGACTGGTTCTTTGTTCAGTTTTGTACAGTTTATTGACTGGTCCTTCATGCAGTTTTCTACAGTTTATGACTGTTTCTTTATTGAGTTTTATACAGTTTATTGACTGTTTCTTTATTGAGTTTTGTACAGTTTATTGAGTTTGTGTAAAATGTATTGACTGGTTATCTATTGAGTTTTGTACAGTTTATTGACTGTTTCTTTATTGAGTTTTGTATAGTTTATTGACTGGTTCTTTATTGAGTTTTGTACAGTTTATTGACTGTTTGTTTATTGAGTTTTGTACAGTTTATTGACTGTTTCTTTATTTAGTTTTGCATAGTTTATTGACTGGTTCTTTATTGAGTTTTGTACAGTTTATTGACTGGTTCTTTATTGAGTTTTGTTCAGTTTATTGACTGGTTCTTTATTGAGTTTTGTACAGTTTATTGACTAATTCTTTATTGAGTTTTGTACATTTTATTAACTATTTCTTTATTCAGTTTTGTACATTTTATTGACTGTTTCTTTATTGAGTTTTGTACAGTTTATTGACTGGTTCTTTGTTCAGTTTTGTACAGTTTATTGACTGGTTCTTTATTCAGTTTTGTACAGTTTATTTACTGGTTCTTTATGCAGTTTTGTACAGTTTATTGACTGGTTCTTTATTGAGTTTTGTACAGTTTATTGACTAATTCTTTATTGAGTTTTGTACAGTTTTTTGACTGGTTCTTTATTGAGTTTTGTACAGTTTATTCACTGTTTCTTTATTGAGTTTTGTACTGTTTATTGACTAATTCTTTATTGAGTTTAGTACACTATTTTGACTGGTTCTTTATTCAGTTTTCTACAGTTTTTTTACTGTTTCTTTATTGAATTTTGTACAGTTTATTGACTGTTTCTTTATTGCGTTTTGTACAGTTTATTGACTGGTTGTTTATTGAGGTTGTGTAAAATGTATTGACTGGTTCTTTATTGAGTTTTGTACAGTTGATTGACTGTTTCTTTATTGAGTTTGTGCACAATTTTTTGACTGCTTCTTTATTGAGTTTTGTACAGTTTATTGACTGTTTCTTTATTGAGTTTTGTACAGTTTATTGACAGGTTCTTTATACAGTTTTGTACAGTTTATTGACTGGTTCTTTATTCGGTTTTGTACAGTTTATTGACTGGTTCTTTATTGAGTTTTGTACAGTTTATTGACTGTTTCCTTAGTTAGATTTGTACAGTTTCTTGACTGTTTCTTTATTGAGTTTTGTACAGTTTATTGACTGTTTCTTTATTGAGTTTTGTACAGTTATTGACTGGTTCTTTATTGAGTTTTGTACAGTTTATTGACTGTTTCTTTATTGAGTTTGTGAACAATTTATTGACTGGTTTTTTATTGAGTTTTGTACAGTTTATTGACTGTTTCTTTATTGAGTTTGTGCACAATTTATTGACTGGATCTTTATTGAGTTTTGTACAGATTATTTACTGTTTATTTATTGAGTTTTGTACAGTTTATTGACTGGTTCTTTATTCAGTTTTCTACAGTTTATTGACTGGTTCTTTATTCAGTTTTCTACAGTTTATTGACTGGTTCTTTATTGAGTTTTGTACAGTTTTTTGACCGTTTCTTTATTCAGTTTTCTACAGTTTATTGCCTGGTTCTTTATTGAGTTTTGTACAGTTTATTGACTGGTTCTTTATTGAGTTTAGTACAGTTTATTGACTGGTTCTTTATTGAGTTTTGTACAGTTTATTGACTGTTTCTTTATTTAGTTTTGTATAGTTTATTGACTGGTTCTTTATTTAGTTTTGTACAGTTTATTGACTGGTTCTTTATTGAGTTTTGTACAGTTTCTTGACTGGTTCTTTATTGAGTTTTGTTCAGTTTATTGACTGGTTATTTATTGAGGTTTGTACAGTTTATTGACTGGTTCTTTATTGAGTTTTGTACAGTATATTCACTAATTCTTTATTGAGTTTTGTACATTTTATTGACTGGTTCTTTATTCAGTTTTGTACATTTTATTGACTGTTTCTTTATTGAGTTTTGTACAGTTTATTGACTGGTTCTTTGTTCAGTTTTGTACAGTTTATTGACTGGTTCTTTATTCAGATTTGTACAGTTTATTTACTGGTTCTTTACGCAGTTTTCTACAGTTTATGACTGTTTCTTTATTGAGTTTTGTAAAGTTTATTGACTGTTTCTTTATTGAGTTTTGTACAGTTTATTGAGTTTGTGTAAAATGTATTGACTGGTTATCTATTGAGTTTTGTACAGTTGATTGACTGTTTCTTTATTGAGTTTGTGCACAAATTTTTGACTGGTTCTTTATTGAGTTTTGTACAGTTTATTGACTGTTTCTTTATTGAGTTTTGTACAGTTTATTGACAGGTTCTTTATTCAGTTTTGTTCAGTTTTTTGACTGTTTCTTTATTCAGTTTTCTACAGTTTATTGCCTGGTTCTTTATTGAGTTTTGTACAGTTTATTGACTGGTTCTTTATTGAGTTTTGTACAGTTTATTGACTGTTTCTTTATTGAGTTTTGTATAGTTTATTGACTGGTTCTTTATTTAGTTTTGTACAGTTTATTGACTGGTTCTTTATTGAGTTTTGTACAGTTTATTGACTGGTTCTTTATTGAGTTTTGTACAGTTTTTTGACTGTTTCTTTATTCAGTTTTCTACAGTTTATTGCCTGGTTCTTTATTGAGTTTTGTACAGTTTATTGACTGGTTCTTTATTGAGTTTTGTACAGTTTATTGACTGTTTCTTTATTGAGTTTTGTATAGTTTATTGACTGGTTCTTTATTGAGTTTTGTACAGTTTATTGACTGTTTGTTTATTGAGTTTTGTACAGTTTATTGACTGTTTCTTTATTGCGTTTTGTACAGTTTATTGACTGGTTCTTTACTGAGTTTGTGTAAAATGTATTGACTGGTTCTTTATTGAGTTTTGTACAGCTGATTGACTGTTTCTTTATTGAGTTTGTCCACAATTTTTTGACTGGTTCTTTATTGAGTTTTGTACAGTTTATTGACTGTTTCTTTATTGAGTTTTGTACAGTTTATTGACAGGTTCTTTATTCAGTTTTGTACAGTTTATTGACTGGTTCTTTATTCGGTTTTGTACAGTTTATTGACTGGTTCTTTATTGAGTTTTGTACAGTTTATTGACTGTTTCTTTATATAGATTTGTACAGTTTCTTGACTGTTTCTTTATTGAGTTTTGTACAGTTTATTGACTGTTTCTTTATTGAGTTTTGTACAGTTATTGACTGGTTCTTTATTGAGTTTTGTACAGTTTATTGACTGTTTCTTTATTGAGTTTGTGAACAATTTATTGACTGGTTCTTTATTGAGTTTTGTACAGTTTCTTGACTGGTTCTTTATTGAGTTTTGATCAGTTTATTGACTGGTTCTTTATTGAGTTTTGTACAGATTATTTACTGTTGATTTATTGAGTTTTGTACAGTTTATCGACTCTTTCTTTATTCAGTTTTCTACAGTTTATTGACTGGTTCTTTATTGAGTTTTGTACAGTTTATTGACTGGTTCTTTATTGAGTTTTGTACAGTTTTTTTACCGTTTCTTTATTCAGTTTTCTACAGTTTATTGCCTGGTTCTTTATTGAGTTTTGTACAGTTTATTGACTGGTTCTTTACTGAGTTTTGTACAGTTTATTGACTGTTTCTTTATTGAGTTTTGTACAGTTTATTGACTGTTTCTTTATCTAGTTTTGTATAGTTTATTGACTGGTTCTTTATTGAGTTTTGTACAGTTTCTTGACTGGTTCTTTATTGAGTTTTGTTCAGTTTATTGACTGGTTCTTTATTGAGTTTTGTACAGTTTATTGACTGGTTCTTTATTGAGTTTTGTACAGTATATTGACTAATTCTTTATTGAGTTTTGTACATTTTATTGACTGGTTCTTTATTCACTTTTGTACATTTTATTGACTGTTTATTTATTGAGTTTTGTACAGTTTATTGACTGGTTCTTTGTTCAGTTTTGTACAGTTTATTGACTGGTTCTTTATTCAGTTTTGTACAGTTCATTTACTGGTTCTTCATGCAGTTTTCTACAGTTTATGACTGTTTCTTTATTGAGTTTTGTACAGTTTATTGACTGTTTCTTTATTGAGTTTTGTACAGTTTATTGAGTTTGTGTAAAATGTATTGACTGGTTATCTATTTAGTTTTGTACAGTTTATTGACTGGTTCTTTATTGAGTTTTGTACAGTTTATTGACTGTTTCTTTATCTAGTTTTGTATAGTTTATTGACTGGTTCTTTATTGAGTTTTGTACAGTTTCTTGACTGGTTCTTTATTGAGTTTTGTTCAGTTTATTGACTGGTTCTTTATTGAGTTTTGTACAGTTTATTGACTGGTTCTTTATTGAGTTTTGTACAGTATATTGACTAATTCTTTATTGAGTTTTGTACATTTTATTGACTGGTTCTTTATTCACTTTTGTACATTTTATTGACTGTTTATTTATTGAGTTTTGTACAGTTTATTGACTGGTTCTTTGTTCAGTTTTGTACAGTTTATTGACTGGTTCTTTATTCAGTTTTGTACAGTTTATTTACTGGTTCTTCATGCAGTTTTCTACAGTTTATGACTGTTTCTTTATTGAGTTTTGTACAGTTTATTGACTGTTTCTTTATTGAGTTTTGTACAGTTTATTGAGTTTGTGTAAAATGTATTGACTGGTTATCTATTTAGTTTTGTACAGTTTATTGACTGGTTCTTTATTGAGTTTTGTACAGTTTATTGACTAATTCTTTATTGAGTTTTGTACATTTTATTAACTATTTCTTTATTCAGTTTTGTACATTTTACTGACTGTTTCTTTATTGAGTTTTGTACATTTTACTGACTGTTTCTTTATTGAGTTTTGTACAGTTTATTGACTGGTTCTTTGTTCAGTTTTGTACAGTTTATTGACTGGTTCTTTATTCAGTTTTGTACAGTTTATTGACTGGTTCTTTATGCAGTTTTGTACAGTTTATTGACTGGTTCTTTATTGAGTTTTGTACAGTTTATTGACTAATTCTTTATTGAGTTTTGTACAGTTTTTTGACTGGTTCTTTATTGAGTTTTGTACAGTTTATTCACTGTTTCTTTATTGAGTTTTGTACTGTTTATTGACTAATTCTTTATTGAGTTTAGTACACTATTTTGACTGGTTCTTTATTCAGTTTTCTACAGTTTTTTGACTGTTTCTTTATTGAATTTTGTACAGTTTATTGACTGTTTCTTTATTGCGTTTTGTACAGTTTATTGACTGTTTCTTTATTGAGTTTGTGAACAATTTATTGACTGGTTCTTTATTGAGTTTTGTACAGTTTATTGACTGTTTCTTTATTGAGTTTGTGCACAATTTATTGACTGGATCTTTATTGAGTTTTGTACAGATTATTTACTGTTTATTTATTGAGTTTTGTACAGTTTATCGACTCTTTCTTTATTCAGTTTTGTACAGTTTATTGACTGGTTCTTTATTGAGTTTTGTACAGTTTATTGACTGGTTCTTTATTGAGTTTTGTACAGTTTTTTTACCGTTTCTTTATTCAGTTTTCTACAGTTTATTGCCTGGTTCTTTATTGAGTTTTGTACAGTTTATTGACTGGTTCTTTACTGAGTTTTGTACAGTTTATTGACTGTTTCTTTATTGAGTTTTGTACAGTTTATTGACTGTTTCTTTATCTAGTTTTGTATAGTTTATTGACTGGTTCTTTATTGAGTTTTGTACAGTTTCTTGACTGGTTCTTTATTGAGTTTTGTTCAGTTTATTGACTGGTTCTTTATTGAGTTTTGTACAGTTTATTGACTGGTTCTTTATTGAGTTTTGTACAGTATATTGACTAATTCTTTATTGAGTTTTGTACATTTTATTGACTGGTTCTTTATTCACTTTTGTACATTTTATTGACTGTTTATTTATTGAGTTTTGTACAGTTTATTGACTGGTTCTTTGTTCAGTTTTGTACAGTTTATTGACTGGTTCTTTATTCAGTTTTGTACAGTTTATTTACTGGTTCTTCATGCAGTTTTCTACAGTTTATGACTGTTTCTTTATTGAGTTTTGTACAGTTTATTGACTGTTTCTTTATTGAGTTTTGTACAGTTTATTGAGTTTGTGTAAAATGTATTGACTGGTTATCTATTGAGTTTTGTACAGTTTATTGACTGTTTCTTTATTTAGTTTTGTATAGTTTATTGACTGGTTCTTTATTGAGTTTTGTACAGTTTATTGACTGTTTGTTTATTGAGTTTTGTACAGTTTATTGACTGTTTCTTTATTTAGTTTTGTATAGTTTATTGACTGGTTCTTTATTTAGTTTTGTACAGTTTATTGACTGGTTCTTTATTGAGTTTTGTACAGTTTATTGACTAATTCTTTATTGAGTTTTGTACATTTTATTAACTATTTCTTTATTCAGTTTTGTACATTTTACTGACTGTTTCTTTATTGAGTTTTGTACATTTTACTGACTGTTTCTTTATTGAGTTTTGTACAGTTTATTGACTGGTTCTTTGTTCAGTTTTGTACAGTTTATTGACTGGTTCTTTATTCAGTTTTGTACAGTTTATTTACTGGTTCTTTATGCAGTTTTGTACAGTTTATTGACTGGTTCTTTATTGAGTTTTGTACAGTTTATTGACTAATTCTTTATTGAGTTTTGTACAGTTTTTTGACTGGTTCTTTATTGAGTTTTGTACAGTTTATTCACTGTTTCTTTATTGAGTTTTGTACTGTTTATTGACTAATTCTTTATTGAGTTTAGTACACTATTTTGACTGGTTCTTTATTCAGTTTTCTACAGTTTTTTGACTGTTTCTTTATTGAATTTTGTACAGTTTATTGACTGTTTCTTTATTGCGTTTTGTACAGTTTATTGACTGGTTCTTTATTGAGGTTGTGTAAAATGTATTGACTGGTTCTTTATTGAGTTTTGTACAGTTGATTGACTGTTTCTTTATTGAGTTTGTGCACAATTTTTTGACTGTTTCTTTATTGAGTTTTGTACAGTTTATTGACAGGTTCTTTATTCAGTTTTGTACAGTTTATTGACTGGTTCTTTATTCGGTTTTGTACAGTTTATTGACTGGTTCTTTATTGAGTTTTGTACAGTTTATTGACTGTTTCTTTATTTAGATTTGTACAGTTTCTTGACTGTTTCTTTATTGAGTTTTGTACAGTTTATTGACTGTTCCTTTATTGAGTTTTGTACAGTTATTGACTGGTTCTTTATTGAGTTTTGTACAGTTTATTGACTGTTTCTTTATTGAGTTTGTGAACAATTTATTGACTGGTTCTTTATTGAGTTTTGTACAGTTTATTGACTGTTTCTTTATTGAGTTTGTGCACAATTTATTGACTGGATCTTTATTGAGTTTTGTACAGATTATTTACTGTTTATTTATTGAGTTTTGTACAGTTTATTGACTGGTTCTTTATTCAGTTTTCTACAGTTTATTGACTGGTTCTTTATTGAGTTTTGTACAGTTTATTGACTGGTTCTTTATTGAGTTTTGTACAGTTTATTGACTGTTTCTTTATTGAGTTTTGTACAGTTTATTGACTGTTTCTTTATTTAGTTTTGTATAGCTTATTGACTGGTTCTTTCTTTAGTTTTGTACAGTTTATTGACTGGTTCTTTATTGAGTTTTGTACAGTTTCTTGACTGGTTCTTTATTGAGTTTTGATCAGTTTATTGACTGGTTCTTTATTGAGTTTTGTACAGTTTATTGACTGGTTCTTTATTGAGTTTTGTACAGTATATTCACTAATTCTTTATTGAGTTTTGTACATTTTATTGACTGGTTCTTTATTCAGTTTTGTACATTTTATTGACTGTTTCTTTATTGAGTTTTGTACAGTTTATTGACTGGTTCTTTATTCAGATTTGTACAGTTTATTTACTGGTTCTTTAAGCAGTTTTCTACAGTTTATGACTGTTTCTTTATTGAGTTTTGTACAGTTTATTCACTGTTTCTTTATTGAGTTTTGTACAGTTTATTGAGTTTGTGTAAAATGTATTGACTGGTTATCTATTGAGTTTTGTACAGTTGATTGACTGTTTCTTTATTGAGTTTGTGCACACATTTTTGACTGGTTCTTTATTGAGTTTTGTACAGTTTATTGACTGTTTCTTTATTGTGTTTTGTACAGATTATTGACAGGTTCTTTATTCAGTTTTGTACAGTTTTTTTACTGTTTCTTTATTCAGTTTTCTACAGTTTATTGCCTGGTTCTTTATTGAGTTTTGTACAGTTTATTGACTGGTTCTTTATTGAGTTTTGTACAGTTTATTGACTGTTTCTTTATTGAGTTTTGTATAGTTTATTGACTGGTACTTTATTTAGTTTTGTACAGTTTATTGACTGGTTCTTTATTGAGTTTTGTACAGTTTATTGACTGGTTCTTTATTGAGTTTTGTACAGTTTTTTTACTGTTTCTTTATTCAGTTTTCTACAGTTTATTGCCTGGTTCTTTATTGAGTTTTGTACAGTTTATTGACTGGTTCTTTATTGAGTTTTGTACAGTGTATTGACTGTTTCTTTATTGAGTTTTGTATAGTTTATTGACTGGTTCTTTATTGAGTTTTGTACAGTTTATTGACTGTTTGTTTATTGAGTTTTGTACAGTTTATTGACTGTTTCTTTATTTAGTTTTGTATAGTTTATTGACTGGTTCTTTATTTAGTTTTGTACAGTTTATTGACTGGTTCTTTATTGAGTTTTGTACAGTTTATTGACTGGTTCTTTATTGAATTTTGTTCAGTTTATTGACTGGTTCTTTATTGAGTTTTGTACAGTTTATTGACTAATTCTTTATTGAGTTTTGTACATTTTATTGACTGGTTCTTTATTGAGTTTTGTACTGTTTATTGACAAATTCTTTATTGAGTTTAGTACACTATTTTGACTGGTTCTTTATTCAGTTTTCTACAGTTTTTTGACTGTTTCTTTATTGAGTTTTGTACAATTTATTGACTGTTTCGTTATTGCGTTTTGTACAGTTTATTGACTGGTTCTTTATTGAGTTTGTGTAAAATGTATTGACTGGTTCTTTATTGAGTTTTGTACAGTTGATTGACTGTTTCTTTATTGAGTTTGTGCACAATTTTTTGACTGGTTCTTTATTGAGTTTTTTGCAGTTTATTGACTGTTTCTTTATTGAGTTTTGTACAGTTTATTGACAGGTTCTTTATTCAGTTTTGTACAGTTTATTGACTGGTTCTTTATTCGGTTTTGTACAGTTTATTGACTGGTTCTTTATTGAGTTTTGTACAGTTTATTGGCTGTTTCTTTATTTAGATTTGTACAGTTTCTTGACTGTTTCTTTATTGAGTTTTGTACAGTTTATTGACTGTTTCTTTATTGAGTTTGTGAACAATTTATTGACTGGTTCTTTATTGAGTTTTGTACAGTTTATTGACTGTTTCTTTATTGAGTTTGTGAACAATTTATTGACTGGTTCTTTATTGAGTTTTGTACAGTTTATTGACTGGTTCTTTATTGAGTTTTGTACAGTTTCTTGACTGGTTCTTTATTGAGTTTTGATCAGTTTATTGACTGGTTCTTTATTGAGTTTTGTACAGTTTATTGACTGGTTCTTTATTGAGTTTTGTACAGTATATTCACTAATTCTTTATTGAGTTTTGTACATTTTATTGACTGGTTCTTTATTCAGTTTTGTACATTTTATTGACTGTTTCTTTATTGAGTTTTGTACAGTTTATTGACTGGTTCTTTATTCAGATTTGTACAGTTTATTTACTGGTTCTTTAAGCAGTTTTCTACAGTTTATGACTGTTTCTTTATTGAGTTTTGTACAGTTTATTCACTGTTTCTTTATTGAGTTTTGTACAGTTTATTGAGTTTGTGTAAAATGTATTGACTGGTTATCTATTGAGTTTTGTACAGTTGATTGACTGTTTCTTTATTGAGTTTGTGCACACATTTTTGACTGGTTCTTTATTGAGTTTTGTACAGTTTATTGACTGTTTCTTTATTGTGTTTTGTACAGATTATTGACAGGTTCTTTATTCAGTTTTGTACAGTTTTTTTACTGTTTCTTTATTCAGTTTTCTACAGTTTATTGCCTGGTTCTTTATTGAGTTTTGTACAGTTTATTGACTGGTTCTTTATTGAGTTTTGTACAGTTTATTGACTGTTTCTTTATTGAGTTTTGTATAGTTTATTGACTGGTACTTTATTTAGTTTTGTACAGTTTATTGACTGGTTCTTTATTGAGTTTTGTACAGTTTATTGACTGGTTCTTTATTGAGTTTTGTACAGTTTTTTTACTGTTTCTTTATTCAGTTTTCTACAGTTTATTGCCTGGTTCTTTATTGAGTTTTGTACAGTTTATTGACTGGTTCTTTATTGAGTTTTGTACAGTGTATTGACTGTTTCTTTATTGAGTTTTGTATAGTTTATTGACTGGTTCTTTATTGAGTTTTGTACAGTTTATTGACTGTTTGTTTATTGAGTTTTGTACAGTTTATTGACTGTTTCTTTATTTAGTTTTGTATAGTTTATTGACTGGTTCTTTATTTAGTTTTGTACAGTTTATTGACTGGTTCTTTATTGAGTTTTGTACAGTTTATTGACTGGTTCTTTATTGAATTTTGTTCAGTTTATTGACTGGTTCTTTATTGAGTTTTGTACAGTTTATTGACTAATTCTTTATTGAGTTTTGTACATTTTATTGACTGGTTCTTTATTGAGTTTTGTACTGTTTATTGACAAATTCTTTATTGAGTTTAGTACACTATTTTGACTGGTTCTTTATTCAGTTTTCTACAGTTTTTTGACTGTTTCTTTATTGAGTTTTGTACAATTTATTGACTGTTTCGTTATTGCGTTTTGTACAGTTTATTGACTGGTTCTTTATTGAGTTTGTGTAAAATGTATTGACTGGTTCTTTATTGAGTTTTGTACAGTTGATTGACTGTTTCTTTATTGAGTTTGTGCACAATTTTTTGACTGGTTCTTTATTGAGTTTTTTGCAGTTTATTGACTGTTTCTTTATTGAGTTTTGTACAGTTTATTGACAGGTTCTTTATTCAGTTTTGTACAGTTTATTGACTGGTTCTTTATTCGGTTTTGTACAGTTTATTGACTGGTTCTTTATTGAGTTTTGTACAGTTTATTGGCTGTTTCTTTATTTAGATTTGTACAGTTTCTTGACTGTTTCTTTATTGAGTTTTGTACAGTTTATTGACTGTTTCTTTATTGAATTTTGTACAGTTATTGACTGGTTCTTTATTGAGTTTTGTACAGTTTATTGACTGTTTCTTTATTGAGTTTGTGAACAATTTATTGACTGGTTCTTTATTGAGTTTTGTACAGTTTATTGACTGTTTCTTTATTGAGTTTGTGAACAATTTATTGACTGGTTCTTTATTGAGTTTTGTACAGTTTATTGACTGTTTCTTTATTGAGTCTTGTACTGTTTATTGACTAATTCTTTGTTGAGTTTAGTACACTATTTTGACTGGTTCTTTATTCAGTTTTCTACAGTTTTTTGACTGTTTCTTTATTGAGTTTTGTACAGTTTATTGACAGTTTCTTTATTGCGTTTTGTACAGTTTATTGACTGGTTCTTTATTGAGTTTGTGTAAAATGTATTGACTGGTTCTTTATTGAGATTTGTACAGTTGATTGACTGTTTCTTTATTGAGTTTGTGCACAATTTTTTGACTGGTTCTTTATTGAGTTTTGTACAGTTTATTGACTGTTTCTTTATTGAGTTTTGTACAGTTTATTGACAGGTTCTTTATTCAGTTTTGTACAGTTTATTGACTGGTTCTTTATTGAGTTTAGTACAGTTGATTGACTGCTTCTTTATTTAGATTTATACAGTTTCTTGACTGTTTCTTTATTGAGTTTTGTACAGTTTATTGACTGTTTCTTTATTGAGTTTTGTACAGTTATTGACTGGTTCTTTATTGAGTTTTGTACAGTTTATTGACTGTTTCTTTATTGAGTTTGTGAACAATTTATTGACTGGTTCTTTATTGAGTTTTGTACAGTTTATTGACTGTTTCTTTATTGAGTTTGTGCACAATTTATTGACTGGATCTTTATTGAGTTTTGTACAGATTATTTACTGTTTATTTATTGAGTTTTGTACAGTTTATTGACTGGTTCTTTGTTCAGTTTTCTACAGTTTATTGACTGGTTCTTTATTGAGTTTTGTACAGTTGATTGACTGGTTCTTTATTGAGTTTTGTACAGTTTTTTGACCGTTTCTTTATTCAGTTTTCTACAGTTTATTGCCTGGTTCTTTATTGAGTTTTGTACAGTTTATTGACTGGTTCTTTATTGAGTTTTGTACAGTTTATTGACTGTTTCTTTATTGAGTCTTGTACAGTTTATTGACTGTTTTTTTATTTAGTTTTGTACAGTTTATTGACTGGTTCTTTATTGAGTTTTGTACAGTTTATTGACTGTTTCTCTATTGAGTCTTGTACAGTTTATTGACTGTTTCTTTATTTAGTTTTGTACAGTTTATTGACTGGTTCTTTATTTAGTTTTGTACAGTTGATTGACTGGTTCTTTATTGAGTTTTGTACAGTTTCTTGACTGGTTCTTTATTGAGTTTTGTTCAGTTTATTGACTGGTTCTTTATTGAGTTTTGTACAGTTTATTGACTGGTTCTTTATTGAGTTTTGTACAGTTTATTGACTGGTTCTTTATTGAGTTTTGTACAGTTTATTGACTGTTTCTTTATTTAGTTTTGTATAGTTTATTGACTGTTTCTTTATTGAGTTTTGTACAGTTTATTGACTGTTTCTTTATTTAGTTTTGTATAGTTTATTGACTGGTTCTTTATTGAGTTTTGTACAGTTTCTTGACTGGTTCTTTATTGAGTTTTGTTCAGTTTATTGACTGGTTCTTTATTGAGTTTTGTACAGTTTATTGACTGGTTCTTTATTGAGTTTTGTACAGTATATTGACTAATTCTTTATTGAGTTTTGTACATTTTATTGACTGGTTCTTTATTCAGTTTTGTACATTTTATTGACTCTTTCTTTATTGAGTTTTGTACAGTTTATTGACTGGTTCTTTCTTCAGTTTTGTACTGTTTATTGACTGGTTCTTTATTCAGTTTTGTACAGTTTATTTACTGGTTCTTCATGCAGTTTTCTACAGTTTATGACTGTTTCTTTATTGAGTTTTGTACAGTTTATTGACTGTTTCTTTATTGAGTTTTGTACAGTTTATTGAGTTTGTGTAAAATGTATTGACTGGTTATCTATTGAGTTTTGTACAGTTTATTGACTGTTTCTTTATTGAGTTTTGTATAGTTTATTGACTGGTTCTTTATTGAGTTTTGTACAGTTTATTGACTGTTTGTTTATTGAGTTTTGTACAGTTTATTGACTGGTTCTTTATTGAGTTTTGTTCAGTTTATTGACTGGTTCTTTATTGAGTTTTGTACAGTTTATTGACTAATTCTTTATTGAGTTTTGTACATTTTATTAACTATTTCTTTATTCAGTTTTGTACATTTTATTGACTGTTTCTTTATTGAGTTTTGTACAGTTTATTGAATGGTTCTTTGTTCAGTTTTGTACAGTTTATTGACTGGTTCTTTATTCAGTTTTGTACAGTTTATTTACTGGTTCTTTATGCAGTTTTGTACAGTTTATTGACTGGTTCTTTATTGAGTTTTGTACAGTTTATTGACTAATTCTTTATTGAGTTTTGTACAGTTTTTTGACTGGTTCTTTATTGAGTTTTGTACAGTTTATTCACTGTTTCTTTATTGAGTTTTGTACTGTTTATTGACTAATTCTTTATTGAGTTTAGTACACTATTTTGACTGGTTCTTTATTCAGTTTTCTACAGTTTTTTGACTGTTTCTTTATTGAATTTTGTACAGTTTATTGACTGTTTCTTTATTGCGTTTTGTACAGTTTATTGACTGGTTCTTTATTGAGGTTGTGTAAAATGTATTGACTGGTTCTTTATTGAGTTTTGTACAGTTGATTGACTGTTTCTTTATTGAGTTTTGTACAGTTTATTGACAGGTTCTTTATTCAGTTTTGTACAGTTTATTGACTGGTTCTTTATTCGGTTTTGTACAGTTTATTGACTGGTTCTTTATTGAGTTTTGTACAGTTTCTTGACTGGTTCTTTATTGAGTTTTGTTCAGTTTATTGACTGGTTCTTTATTGAGTTTTGTACAGTTTATTGACTGTTTCTTTATTGAGTTTTGTACAGTTTATTGACAGGTTCTTTATTCAGTTTTGTACAGTTTATTGACTGGTTCTTTATTCGGTTTTGTACAGTTTATTGACTGGTTCTTTATTGAGTTTTGTACAGTTTATTGACTGTTTCTTTATTTAGATTTGTACAGTTTCTTGACTGTTTCTTTATTGAGTTTTGTACAGTTTATTGACTGTTTCTTTATTGAGTTTTGTACAGTTATTGACTGGTTCTTTTTTTGAGTTTTGTACAGTTTATTGACTGTTTCTTTATTGAGTTTGTGAACAATTTATTGACTGGTTCTTTATTGAGTTTTGTACAGTTTATTGACTGTTTCTTTATTGAGTTTGTGCACAATTTATTGACTGGATCTTTATTGAGTTTTGTACAGATTATTTACTGTTTATTTATTGAGTTTTGTACAGTTTATTGACTGGTTCTTTATTCAGTTTTCTACAGTTTATTGACTGGTTCTTTATTGAGTTTTGTACAGTTTATTGACTGGTTCTTTATTGAGTTTTGTACAGTTTTTTGACCGTTTCTTTATTCAGTTTTCTACAGTTTATTGCCTGGTTCTTTATTGAGTTTTGTACAGTTTATTGACTAATTCTTTATTGAGTTTTGTACATTTTATTAACTATTTCTTTATTCAGTTTTGTACATTTTATTGACTGTTTCTTTATTGAGTTTTGTACAGTTTATTGACTGGTTCTTTGTTCAGTTTTGTACAGTTTATTGACTGGTTCTTTATTCAGTTTTGTACAGTTTATTTACTGGTTCTTTATGCAGTTTTGTACAGTTTATTGACTGGTTCTTTATTGAGTTTTGTACAGTTTATTGACTAATTCTTTATTGAGTTTTGTACAGTTTTTTGACTGGTTCTTTATTGAGTTTTGTACAGTTTATTCACTGTTTCTTTATTGCGTTTTGTACTGTTTATTGACTAATTCTTTATTGAGTTTAGTACACTATTTTGACTGGTTCTTTATTCAGTTTTCTACAGTTTTTTGACTGTTTCTTTATTGAATTTTGTACAGTTTATTGACTGTTTCTTTATTGCGTTTTGTACAGTTTATTGACTGGTTCTTTATTGAGGTTGTGTAAAATGTATTGACTGGTTCTTTATTGAGTTTTGTACAGTTGATTGACTGTTTCTTTATTGAGTTTGTGCACAATTTTTTGACTGGTTCTTTATTGAGTTTTGTACAGTTTATTGACTGTTTCTTTATTGAGTTTTGTACAGTTTATTGACAGGTTCTTTATTCAGTTTTGTACAGTTTATTGACTGGTTCTTTATTCGGTTTTGTACAGTTTATTGACTGGTTCTTTATTGAGTTTTGTACAGTTTATTGACTGTTTCTTTATTTAGATTTGTACAGTTTCTTGACTGTTTCTTTATTGAGTTTTGTACAGTTTATTGACTGTTTCTTTATTGAGTTTTGTGCAGTTATTGACTGGTTCTTTTTTTGAGTTTTGTACAGTTTATTGACTGTTTCTTTATTGAGTTTGTGAACAATTTATTGACTGGTTCTTTATTGAGTTTTGTACAGTTTATTGACTGTTTCTTTATTGAGTTTGTGCACAATTTATTGACTGGATCTTTATTGAGCTTTGTACAGATTATTTACTGTTTATTTATTGAGTTTTGTACAGTTTATTGACTGGTTCTTTATTCAGTTTTCTACAGTTTATTGACTGGTTCTTTATTGAGTTTTGTACAGTTTATTGACTGGTTCTTTATTGAGTTTTGTACAGTTTTTTGACCGTTTCTTTATTCAGTTTTCTACAGTTCATTGACTGTTTCTTTATTTAGTTTTGTATAGTTTATTGACTGGTTCTTTATTTAGTTTTGTACAGTTTATTGACTGGTTCTTTATTGAGTTTTGTACAGTTTCTTGACTGGTTCTGTATTGAGTTTTGTTCAGTTTATTGACTGGTTATTTATTGAGTTTTGTACAGTTTATTGACTGGTTCTTTATTGAGTTTTGTACAGTATATTCACTAATTCTTTATTGAGTTTTGTACATTTTATTGACTGGTTCTTTATTCAGTTTTGTACATTTTATTGACAGTTTCTTTATTGAGTTTTGTACAGTTTATTGACTGGTTCTTTGTTCAGTTTTGTACAGTTTATTGACTGGTTCTTTATTCAGATTTGTACAGTTTATTTACTGGTTCTTTACGCAGTTTTCTACAGTTTATGACTGTTTCTTTATTGAATTTTGTACAGTTTATTGACTGTTTCTTTATTGAGTTTTGTACAGTTTATTGAGTTTGTGTAAAATGTATTGACTGGTTATCTATTGAGTTTTGTACAGTTGATTGACTGTTTCTTTATTGAGTTTGTGCACAAATTTTTGACTGGTTCTTTATTGAGTTTGTGCACAATTTATTGACTGGATCTTTGTTGATGTTTGTACAGATTATTGACTGTTTATTTATTGAGTTTTGTACAGTTTATTGACTGGTTCTTTATTCAGTTTTCTACAGTTTATTGACTGGTTCTTTATTGAGTTTTGTACAGTTTATTGACTGGTTCTTTATTGAGTTTTGTACAGTTTATTGACTGTTTCTTTATTCAGTTTTCTACAGTTTATTGCCTGGTTCTTTATTGAGTTTTGTACAGTTTATTGACTGGTTCTTTATTGAGTTTTGTACAGTTTATTGACTGTTTCTTTATTGAGTTTTGTATAGTTTATTGACTGGTTCTTTATTTAGTTTTGTACAGTTTATTGACTGGTTCTTTATTGAGTTTTGTACAGTTTATTGACTGGTTCTTTATTGAGTTTTCTACAGTTTTTTGACTGTTTCTTTATTCAGTTTTCTACAGTTTATTGACTGTTTCTTTATTGCGTTTTGTACAGTTTATTGACTGGTTCTTTATTGAGTTTGTGTAAAATGTATTGACTGGTTCTTTATTGAGTTTTGTACAGCTGATTGACTGTTTCTTTATTGAGTTTGTCCACAATTTTTTGACTGGTTCTTTATTGAGTTTTGTACAGTTTATTGACTGTTTCTTTATTGAGTTTTGTACAGTTTATTGACAGGTTCTTTATTCAGTTTTGTACAGTTTATTGACTGGTTCTTTATTCGGTTTTGTACAGTTTATTGACTTGTTCTTTATTGAGTTTTGTACAGTTTATTGACTGTTTCTTTATATAGATTTGTACAGTTTCTTGACTGTTTCTTTATTGAGTTTTGTACAGTTTATTGACTGTTCCTTTATTGAGTTTTGTACAGTTATTGACTGGTTCTTTATTGAGTTTTGTACAGTTTATTGACTGTTTCTTTATTGAGTTTGTGAACAATTTATTGACTGGTTCTTTATTGAGTTTTGTACAGTTTATTGACTGTTTCTTTATTGAGTTTGTGCACAATTTATTGACTGGATCTTTATTGAGTTTTGTACAGATTATTTACTGTTTATTTATTGAGTTTTGTACAGTTTATCGACTGGTTCTTTATTCAGTTTTCTACAGTTTATTGACTGGTTCTTTATTGAGTTTTGTACAGTTTATTGACTGGTTCTTTATTGAGTTTTGTACAGTTTTTTTTACCGTTTCTTTATTCAGTTTTCTACAGTTTATTGCCTGGTTCTTTATTGAGTTTTGTACAGTTTATTGACAGGTTCTTTATTGAGTTTTGTACAGTTTATTGACTGTTTCTTTATTGAGTTTTGTACAGTTTATTGACTGTTTCGTTATTTAGTTTTGTATAGTTTATTGACTGGTTCTTTATTGAGTTTTGTACAGTTTCTTGACTGGTTCTTTATTGAGTTTTGTTCAGTTTATTGACTGGTTCTTTATTGAGTTTTGTACAGTTTATTGACTGGTTCTTTATTGAGTTTTGTACAGTATATTGACTAATTCTTTATTGAGTTTTGTACATTTTATTGACTGGTTCTTTATTCAGTTTTGTACATTTTATTGACTGTTTCTCTATTGAGTTTTGTACAGTTTATTGACTGGTTCTTTCTTCAGTTTTGTACAGTTTATTGACTGGTTCTTTATTCAGTTTTGTACAGTTTATTTACTGGTTCTTCATGCAGTTTTCTACAGTTTATGACTGTTTCTTTATTGAGTTTTGTACAGTTTATTGACTGTTTCTTTATTGAGTTTTGTACAGTTTATTGAGTTTGTGTAAAATGTATTGACTGGTTATCTATTGAGTTTTGTACAGTTTATTGACTGTTTCTTTATTGAGTTTTGTATAGTTTATTGACTTGTTCTTTATTGAGTTTTGTACAGTTTATTGACTGTTTGTTTATTGAGTTTTGTACAGTTTATTGACAGTTTCTTTATTTAGTTTTGTATAGTTTATTGACTGGTTCTTTATTTAGTTTTGTACAGTTTATTGACTGGTTCTTTATTGAGTTTTGTACAGTTTATTGACTGGTTCTTTATTGAGTTTTGTTCAGTTTATTGACTGGTTCTTTATTGAGTTTTGTACAGTTTATTGACTAATTCTTTATTGAGTTTTGTACATTTTATTAACTATTTCTTTATTCAGTTTTGTACATTTTATTGACTGTTTCTTTATTGAGTTTTGTACAGTTTATTGACTGGTTCTTTGTTCAGTTTTGTACAGTTTATTGACTGGTTCTTTATTCAGTTTTGTACAGTTTATTTACTGGTTCTTTATGCAGTTTTGTGCAGTTTATTGACTGTTTCTTTATTGAGTTTTGTACAGTTTATTGACTAATTCTTTATTGAGTTTTGTACAGTTTTTTGACTGGTTCTTTATTGAGTTTTGTACAGTTTATTCACTGTTTCTTTATTGAGTTTTGTGCTGTTTATTGACTGTTTCTTTATATAGATTTGTACAGTTTCTTGACTGTTTCTTTATTGAGTTTTGTACAGTTTATTGACTGTTTCTTTATTGAGTTTTGTACAGTTATTGACTGGTTCTTTATTGAGTTTTGTACAGTTTATTGACTGTTTCTTTATTGAGTTTGTGAACAATTTATTGACTGGTTCTTTATTGAGTTTTGTACAGTTTATTGACTGTTTCTTTATTGAGTTTTGTACAGTTTATTGACTGTTTCTTTATTGAATTTTGTACAGTTATTGACTGGTTCTTTATTGAGTTTTGTACAGTTTATTGACTGTTTCTTTATTGAGTTTGTGAACAATTTATTGACTGGTTCTTTATTGAGTTTTGTACAGTTTATTGACTGTTTCTTTATTGAGTTTGTGAACAATTTATTGACTGGTTCTTTATTGAGTTTTGTACAGTTTATTGACTGTTTCTTTATTGAGTTTTGTACAGTTTATTGACTAATTCTTTGTTGAGTTTAGTACACTATTTTGACTGGTTCTTTATTCAGTTTTCTACAGTTTTTTGACTGTTTCTTTATTGAGTTTTGTACAGTTTATTGACAGTTTCTTTATTGCGTTTTGTACAGTTTATTGACTGGTTCTTTATTGAGTTTGTGTAAAATGTATTGACTGGTTCTTTATTGAGATTTGTACAGTTGATTGACTGTTTCTTTATTGAGTTTGTGCACAATTTTTTGACTGGTTCTTTATTGAGTTTTGTACAGTTTATTGACTGTTTCTTTATTGAGTTTTGTACAGTTTATTGACAGGTTCTTTATTCAGTTTTGTACAGTTTATTGACTGGTTCTTTATTCGGTTTTGTACAGTTTATTGACTGGTTCTTTATTGAGTTTAGTACAGTTGATTGACTGCTTCTTTATTTAGATTTATACAGTTTCTTGACTGTTTCTTTATTGAGTTTTGTACAGTTTATTGACTGTTTCTTTATTGAGTTTTGTACAGTTATTGACTGGTTCTTTATTGAGTTTTGTACAGTTTATTGACTGTTTCTTTATTGAGTTTGTGAACAATTTATTGACTGGTTCTTTATTGAGTTTTGTACAGTTTATTGACTGTTTCTTTATTGAGTTTGTGCACAATTTATTGACTGGATCTTTATTGAGTTTTGTACAGATTATTTACTGTTTATTTATTGAGTTTTGTACAGTTTATTGACTGGTTCTTTATTCAGTTTTCTACAGTTTATTGACTGGTTCTTTATTGAGTTTTGTACAGTTGATTGACTGGTTCTTTATTGAGTTTTGTACAGTTTTTTGACCGTTTCTTTATTCAGTTTTCTACAGTTTATTGCCTGGTTCTTTATTGAGTTTTGTACAGTTTATTGACTGGTTCTTTATTGAGTTTTGTACAGTTTATTGACTGTTTCTTTATTGAGTCTTGTACAGTTTATTGACTGTTTCTTTATTTAGTTTTGTACAGTTTATTGACTGGTTCTTTATTGAGTTTTGTACAGTTTATTGACTGTTTCTCTATTGAGTCTTGTACAGTTTATTGACTGTTTCTTTATTTAGTTTTGTACAGTTTATTGACTGGTTCTTTATTTAGTTTTGTACAGTTTATTGACTGGTTCTTTATTGAGTTTTGTACAGTTTCTTGACTGGTTCTTTATTGAGTTTTGTTCAGTTTATTGACTGGTTCTTTATTGAGTTTTGTACAGTTTATTGACTGGTTCTTTATTGAGTTTTGTACAGTTTATTGACTGGTTCTTTATTGAGTTTTGTACAGTTTATTGACTGTTTCTTTATTTAGTTTTGTATAGTTTATTGACTGTTTCTTTATTGAGTTTTGTACAGTATATTCACTAATTCTTTATTGAGTTTTGTACATTTTATTGACTGGTTCTTTATTCAGTTTTGTACATTTTATTGACAGTTTCTTTATTGAGTTTTGTACAGTTTATTGACTGGTTCTTTGTTCAGTTTTGTACAGTTTATTGACTGGTTCTTTATTCAGATTTGTACAGTTTATTTACTGGTTCTTTACGCAGTTTTCTACAGTTTATGACTGTTTCTTTATTGAATTTTGTACAGTTTATTGACTGTTTCTTTATTGAGTTTTGTACAGTTTATTGAGTTTGTGTAAAATGTATTGACTGGTTATCTATTGAGTTTTGTACAGTTGATTGACTGTTTCTTTATTGAGTTTGTGCACAAATTTTTGACTGGTTCTTTATTGAGTTTGTACACAATTTATTGACTGGATCTTTGTTGATTTTTGTACAGATTATTGACTGTTTATTTATTGAGTTTTGTACAGTTTATTGACTGGTTCTTTATTCAGTTTTCTACAGTTTATTGACTGGTTCTTTATTGAGTTTTGTACAGTTTATTGACTGGTTCTTTATTGAGTTTTGTACAGTTTATTGACTGTTTCTTTATTCAGTTTTCTACAGTTTATTGCCTGGTTCTTTATTGAGTTTTGTACAGTTTATTGACTGGTTCTTTATTGAGTTTTGTACAGTTTATTGACTGTTTCTTTATTGAGTTTTGTATAGTTTATTGACTGGTTCTTTATTTAGTTTTGTACAGTTTATTGACTGGTTCTTTATTGAGTTTTGTACAGTTTATTGACTGGTTCTTTATTGAGTTTTCTACAGTTTTTTGACTGTTTCTTTATTCAGTTTTCTACAGTTTATTGACTGTTTCTTTATTGCGTTTTGTACAGTTTATTGACTGGTTCTTTATTGAGTTTGTGTAAAATGTATTGACTGGTTCTTTATTGAGTTTTGTACAGCTGATTGACTGTTTCTTTATTGAGTTTGTCCACAATTTTTTGACTGGTTCTTTATTGAGTTTTGTACAGTTTATTGACTGTTTCTTTATTGAGTTTTGTACAGTTTATTGACAGGTTCTTTATTCAGTTTTGTACAGTTTATTGACTGGTTCTTTATTCGGTTTTGTACAGTTTATTGACTTGTTCTTTATTGAGTTTTGTACAGTTTATTGACTGTTTCTTTATATAGATTTGTACAGGTTCTTGACTGTTTCTTTATTGAGTTTTGTACAGTTTATTGACTGTTCCTTTATTGAGTTTTGTACAGTTATTGGCTGGTTCTTTATTGAGTTTTGTACAGTTTATTGACTGTTTCTTTATTGAGTTTTTGAACAATTTATTGACTGGTTCTTTATTGAGTTTTGTACAGTTTATTGACTGTTTCTTTATTGAGTTTGTGCACAATTTATTGACTGGATCTTTATTGAGTTTTGTACAGATTATTTACTGTTTATTTATTGAGTTTTGTACAGTTTATCGACTGGTTCTTTATTCAGTTTTCTACAGTTTATTGACTGGTTCTTTATTGAGTTTTGTACAGTTTATTGACTGGTTCTTTATTGAGTTTTGTACAGTTTTTTTTACCGTTTCTTTATTCAGTTTTCTACAGTTTATTGCCTGGTTCTTTATTGAGTTTTGTACAGTTTATTGACAGGTTCTTTATTGAGTTTTGTACAGTTTATTGACTGTTTCTTTATTGAGTTTTGTACAGTTTATTGACTGTTTCGTTATTTAGTTTTGTATAGTTTATTGACTGGTTCTTTATTGAGTTTTGTACAGTTTCTTGACTGGTTCTTTATTGAGTTTTGTTCAGTTTATTGACTGGTTCTTTATTGAGTTTTGTACAGTTTATTGACTGGTTCTTTATTGAGTTTTGTACAGTATATTGACTAATTCTTTATTGAGTTTTGTACATTTTATTGACTGGTTCTTTATTCAGTTTTGTACATTTTATTGACTGTTTCTCTATTGAGTTTTGTACAGTTTATTGACTGGTTCTTTCTTCAGTTTTGTACAGTTTATTGACTGGTTCTTTATTCAGTTTTGTACCGTTTATTTACTGGTTCTTCATGCAGTTTTCTACAGTTTATGACTGTTTCTTTATTGAGTTTTGTACAGTTTATTGACTGTTTCTTTATTGAGTTTTGTACAGTTTATTGAGTTTGTGTAAAATGTATTGACTGGTTATCTATTGAGTTTTGTACAGTTTATTGACTGTTTCTTTATTGAGTTTTGTATAGTTTATTGACTTGTTCTTTATTGAGTTTTGTACAGTTTATTGACTGTTTGTTTATTGAGTTTTGTACAGTTTATTGACAGTTTCTTTATTTAGTTTTGTATAGTTTATTGACTGGTTCTTTATTTAGTTTTGTACAGTTTATTGACTGGTTCTTTATTGAGTTTTGTACAGTTTATTGACTGGTTCTTTATTGAGTTTTGTTCAGTTTATTGACTGGTTCTTTATTGAGTTTTGTACAGTTTATTGACTAATTCTTTATTGAGTTTTGTACATTTTATTAACTATTTCTTTATTCAGTTTTGTACATTTTATTGACTGTTTCTTTATTGAGTTTTGTACAGTTTATTGACTGGTTCTTTGTTCAGTTTTGTACAGTTTATTGACTGGTTCTTTATTCAGTTTTGTACAGTTTATTTACTGGTTCTTTATGCAGTTTTGTGCAGTTTATTGACTGGTTCTTTATTGAGTTTTGTACAGTTTATTGACTAATTCTTTATTGAGTTTTGTACAGTTTTTTGACTGGTTCTTTATTGAGTTTTGTACAGTTTATTCACTGTTTCTTTATTGAGTTTTGTGCTGTTTATTGACTGTTTCTTTATATAGATTTGTACAGTTTCTTGACTGTTTCTTTATTGAGTTTTGTACAGTTTATTGACTGTTTCTTTATTGAGTTTTGTACAGTTATTGACTGGTTCTTTATTGAGTTTTGTACAGTTTATTGACTGTTTCTTTATTGAGTTTGTGAACAATTTATTGACTGGTTCTTTATTGAGTTTTGTACAGTTTATTGACTGTTTCTTTATTGAGTTTTGTACAGTTTATTGACTGTTTCTTTATTGAATTTTGTACAGTTATTGACTGGTTCTTTATTGAGTTTTGTACAGTTTATTGACTGTTTCTTTATTGAGTTTGTGAACAATTTATTGACTGGTTCTTTATTGAGTTTTGTACAGTTTATTGACTGTTTCTTTATTGAGTTTGTGAACAATTTATTGACTGGTTCTTTATTGAGTTTTGTACAGTTTATTGACTGTTTCTTTATTGAGTCTTGTACTGTTTATTGACTAATTCTTTGTTGAGTTTAGTACACTATTTTGACTGGTTCTTTATTCAGTTTTCTACAGTTTTTTGACTGTTTCTTTATTGAGTTTTGTACAGTTTATTGACAGTTTCTTTATTGCGTTTTGTACAGTTTATTGACTGGTTCTTTATTGAGTTTGTGTAAAATGTATTGACTGGTTCTTTATTGAGATTTGTACAGTTGATTGACTGTTTCTTTATTGAGTTTGTGCACAATTTTTTGACTGGTTCTTTATTGAGTTTTGTACAGTTTATTGACTGTTTCTTTATTGAGTTTTGTACAGTTTATTGACAGGTTCTTTATTCAGTTTTGTACAGTTTATTGACTGGTTCTTTATTCGGTTTTGTACAGTTTATTGACTGGTTCTTTATTGAGTTTAGTACAGTTGATTGACTGCTTCTTTATTTAGATTTATACAGTTTCTTGACTGTTTCTTTATTGAGTTTTGTACAGTTTATTGACTGTTTCTTTATTGAGTTTTGTACAGTTATTGACTGGTTCTTTATTGAGTTTTGTACAGTTTATTGACTGTTTCTTTATTGAGTTTGTGAACAATTTATTGACTGGTTCTTTATTGAGTTTTGTACAGTTTATTGACTGTTTCTTTATTGAGTTTGTGCACAATTTATTGACTGGATCTTTATTGAGTTTTGTACAGATTATTTACTGTTTATTTATTGAGTTTTGTACAGTTTATTGACTGGTTCTTTATTCAGTTTTCTACAGTTTATTGACTGGTTCTTTATTGAGTTTTGTACAGTTGATTGACTGGTTCTTTATTGAGTTTTGTACAGTTTTTTGACCGTTTCTTTATTCAGTTTTCTACAGTTTATTGCCTGGTTCTTTATTGAGTTTTGTACAGTTTATTGACTGGTTCTTTATTGAGTTTTGTACAGTTTATTGACTGTTTCTTTATTGAGTCTTGTACAGTTTATTGACAGTTTCTTTATTTAGTTTTGTACAGTTTATTGACTGGTTCTTTATTGAGTTTTGTACAGTTTATTGACTGTTTCTCTATTGAGTCTTGTACAGTTTATTGACTGTTTCTTTATTTAGTTTTGTACAGTTTATTGACTGGTTCTTTATTTAGTTTTGTACAGTTTATTGACTGGTTCTTTATTGAGTTTTGTACAGTTTCTTGACTGGTTCTTTATTGAGTTTTGTTCAGTTTATTGACTGGTTCTTTATTGAGTTTTGTACAGTTTATTGACTGGTTCTTTATTGAGTTTTGTACAGTTTATTGACTGGTTCTTTATTGAGTTTTGTACAGTTTATTGACTGTTTCTTTATTTAGTTTTGTATAGTTTATTGACTGTTTCTTTATTGAGTTTTGTACAGTTTATTGACTGTTTCTTTATTTAGTTTTGTATAGTTTATTGACTGGTTCTTTATTGAGTTTTGTACAGTTTCTTGACTGGTTCTTTATTGAGTTTTGTTCAGTTTATTGACTGGTTCTTTATTGAGTTTTGTACAGTTTATTGACTGGTTCTTTATTGAGTTTTGTACAGTATATTGACTAATTCTTTATTGAGTTTTGTACATTTTATTGACTGGTTCTTTATTCAGTTTTGTACATTTTATTGACTCTTTCTTTATTGAGTTTTGTACAGTTTATTGACTGGTTCTTTCTTCAGTTTTGTACTGTTTATTGACTGGTTCTTTATTCAGTTTTGTACAGTTTATTTACTGGTTCTTCATGCAGTTTTCTACAGTTTATGACTGTTTCTTTATTGAGTTTTGTACAGTTTATTGACTGTTTCTTTATTGAGTTTTGTACAGTTTATTGAGTTTGTGTAAAATGTATTGACTGGTTATCTATTGAGTTTTGTACAGTTTATTGACTGTTTCTTTATTGAGTTTTGTATAGTTTATTGACTGGTTCTTTATTGAGTTTTGTACAGTTTATTGACTGTTTGTTTATTGAGTTTTGTACAGTTTATTGACAGTTTCTTTATTTAGTTTTGTATAGTTTATTGACTGGTTCTTTATTTAGTTTTGTACAGTTTATTGACTGGTTCTTTATTGAGTTTTGTACAGTTTATTGACTGGTTCTTTATTGAGTTTTGTTCAGTTTATTGACTGGTTCTTTATTGAGTTTTGTACAGTTTATTGACTAATTCTTTATTGAGTTTTGTACATTTTATTAACTATTTCTTTATTCAGTTTTGTACATTTTATTGACTGTTTCTTTATTGAGTTTTGTACAGTTTATTGACTGGTTCTTTGTTCAGTTTTGTACAGTTTATTGACTGGTTCTTTATTCAGTTTTGTACAGTTTATTTACTGGTTCTTTATGCAGTTTTGTACAGTTTATTGACTGGTTCTTTATTGAGTTTTGTACAGTTTATTGACTAATTCTTTATTGAGTTTTGTACAGTTTTTTGACTGGTTCTTTATTGAGTTTTGTACAGTTTATTCACTGGTTCTTTATTGAGTTTTGTACAGTATATTGACTAATTCTTTATTGAGTTTTGTACATTTTATTGACTGGTTCTTTATTCAGTTTTGTACATTTTATTGACTCTTTCTTTATTGAGTTTTGTACAGTTTATTGACTGGTTCTTTCTTCAGTTTTGTACTGTTTATTGACTGGTTCTTTATTCAGTTTTGTACAGTTTATTTACTGGTTCTTCATGCAGTTTTCTACAGTTTATGACTGTTTCTTTATTGAGTTTTGTACAGTTTATTGACTGTTTCTTTATTGAGTTTTGTACAGTTTATTGAGTTTGTGTAAAATGTATTGACTGGTTATCTATTGAGTTTTGTACAGTTTATTGACTGTTTCTTTATTGAGTTTTGTATAGTTTATTGACTGGTTCTTTATTGAGTTTTGTACAGTTTATTGACTGTTTGTTTATTGAGTTTTGTACAGTTTATTGACAGTTTCTTTATTTAGTTTTGTATAGTTTATTGACTGGTTCTTTATTTAGTTTTGTACAGTTTATTGACTGGTTCTTTATTGAGTTTTGTACAGTTTATTGACTGGTTCTTTATTGAGTTTTGTTCAGTTTATTGACTGGTTCTTTATTGAGTTTTGTACAGTTTATTGACTAATTCTTTATTGAGTTTTGTACATTTTATTAACTATTTCTTTATTCAGTTTTGTACATTTTATTGACTGTTTCTTTATTGAGTTTTGTACAGTTTATTGACTGGTTCTTTGTTCAGTTTTGTACAGTTTATTGACTGGTTCTTTATTCAGTTTTGTACAGTTTATTTACTGGTTCTTTATGCAGTTTTGTACAGTTTATTGACTGGTTCTTTATTGAGTTTTGTACAGTTTATTGACTAATTCTTTATTGAGTTTTGTACAGTTTTTTGACTGGTTCTTTATTGAGTTTTGTACAGTTTATTCACTGTTTCTTTATTGAGTTTTGTACTGTTTATTGACTAATTCTTTATTGAGTTTAGAACACTATTTTGACTGGTTCTTTATTCAGTTTTCTACAGTTTTTTGACTGTTTCTTTATTGAATTTTGTACAGTTTATTGACTGTTTCTTTATTGCGTTTTGTACAGTTTATTGACTGGTTCTTTATTGAGGTTGTGTAAAATGTATTGACTGGTTCTTTATTGAGTTTTGTACAGTTGATTGACTGTTTCTTTATTGAGTTTTGTACAGTTTATTGACAGGTTCTTTATTCAGTTTTGTACAGTTTATTGACTGGTTCTTTATTCGGTTTTGTACAGTTTATTGACTGGTTCTTTATTGAGTTTTGTACAGTTTCTTGACTGGTTCTTTATTGAGTTTTGTTCAGTTTATTGACTGGTTCTTTATTGAGTTTTGTACAGTTTATTGACTGTTTCTTTATTGAGTTTTGTACAGTTTATTGACAGGTTCTTTATTCAGTTTTGTACAGTTTATTGACTGGTTCTTTATTCGGTTTTGTACAGTTTATTGACTGGTTCTTTATTGAGTTTTGTACAGTTTATTGACTGTTTCTTTATTTAGATTTGTACAGTTTCTTGACTGTTTCTTTATTGAGTTTTGTACAGTTTATTGACTGTTTCTTTATTGAGTTTTGTACAGTTATTGACTGGTTCTTTTTTTGAGTTTTGTACAGTTTATTGACTGTTTCTTTATTGAGTTTGTGAACAATTTATTGACTGGTTCTTTATTGAGTTTTGTACAGTTTATTGACTGTTTCTTTATTGAGTTTGTGCACAATTTATTGACTGGATCTTTATTGAGTTTTGTACAGATTATTTACTGTTTATTTATTGAGTTTTGTACAGTTTATTGACTGGTTCTTTATTGAGTTTTGTACAGTTTATTGACTGGTTCTTTATTGAGTTTTGTACAGTTTATTGACTGGTTCTTTATTGAGTTTTGTACAGTTTTTTGACCGTTTCTTTATTCAGTTTTCTACAGTTTATTGCCTGGTTCTTTATTGAGTTTTGTACAGTTTATTGACTAATTCTTTATTGAGTTTTGTACATTTTATTAACTATTTCTTTATTCAGTTTTGTACATTTTATTGACTGTTTCTTTATTGAGTTTTGTACAGTTTATTGACTGGTTCTTTGTTCAGTTTTGTACAGTTTATTGACTGGTTCTTTATTCAGTTTTGTACAGTTTATTTACTGGTTCTTTATGCAGTTTTGTACAGTTTATTGACTGGTTCTTTATTGAGTTTTGTACAGTTTATTGACTAATTCTTTATTGAGTTTTGTACAGTTTTTTGACTGGTTCTTTATTGAGTTTTGTACAGTTTATTCACTGTTTCTTTATTGCGTTTTGTACTGTTTATTGACTAATTCTTTATTGAGTTTAGTACACTATTTTGACTGGTTCTTTATTCAGTTTTCTACAGTTTTTTGACTGTTTCTTTATTGAATTTTGTACAGTTTATTGACTGTTTCTTTATTGCGTTTTGTACAGTTTATTGACTGGTTCTTTATTGAGGTTGTGTAAAATGTATTGACTGGTTCTTTATTGAGTTTTGTACAGTTGATTGACTGTTTCTTTATTGAGTTTGTGCACAATTTTTTGACTGGTTCTTTATTGAGTTTTGTACAGTTTATTGACTGTTTCTTTATTGAGTTTTGTACAGTTTATTGACAGGTTCTTTATTCAGTTTTGTACAGTTTATTGACTGGTTCTTTATTCGGTTTTGTACAGTTTATTGACTGGTTCTTTATTGAGTTTTGTACAGTTTATTGACTGTTTCTTTATTTAGATTTGTACAGTTTCTTGACTGTTTCTTTATTGAGTTTTGTACAGTTTATTGACTGTTTCTTTATTGAGTTTTGTACAGTTATTGACTGGTTCTTTTTTTGAGTTTTGTACAGTTTATTGACTGTTTCTTTATTGAGTTTGTGAACAATTTATTGACTGGTTCTTTATTGAGTTTTGTACAGTTTATTGACTGTTTCTTTATTGAGTTTGTGCACAATTTATTGACTGGATCTTTATTGAGTTTTGTACAGATTATTTACTGTTTATTTATTGAGTTTTGTACAGTTTATTGACTGGTTCTTTATTCAGTTTTCTACAGTTTATTGACTGGTTCTTTATTGAGTTTTGTACAGTTTATTGACTGGTTCTTTATTGAGTTTTGTACAGTTTTTTGACCGTTTCTTTATTCAGTTTTCTACAGTTTATTGACTGTTTCTTTATTTAGTTTTGTATAGTTTATTGACTGGTTCTTTATTTAGTTTTGTACAGTTTATTGACTGGTTCTTTATTGAGTTTTGTACAGTTTCTTGACTGGTTCTGTATTGAGTTTTGTTCAGTTTATTGACTGGTTATTTATTGAGTTTTGTACAGTTTATTGACTGGTTCTTTATTGAGTTTTGTACAGTATATTCACTAATTCTTTATTGAGTTTTGTACATTTTATTGACTGGTTCTTTATTCAGTTTTGTACATTTTATTGACTGTTTCTTTATTGAGTTTTGTACAGTTTATTGACTGGTTCTTTGTTCAGTTTTGTACAGTTTATTGACTGGTTCTTTATTCAGATTTGTACAGTTTATTTACTGGTTCTTTACGCAGTTTTCTACAGTTTATGACTGTTTCTTTATTGAGTTTTGTACAGTTTATTGACTGTTTCTTTATTGAGTTTTGTACAGTTTATTGAGTTTGTGTAAAATGTATTGACTGGTTATCTATTGAGTTTTGTACAGTTGATTGACTGTTTCTTTATTGAGTTTGTGCACAAATTTTTGACTGGTTCTTTATTGAGTTTGTGCACAATTTATTGACTGGATCTTTGTTGATTTTTGTACAGATTATTGACTGTTTATTTATTGAGTTTTGTACAGTTTATTGACTGGTTCTTTATTCAGTTTTCTACAGTTTATTGACTGGTTCTTTATTGAGTTTTGTACAGTTTATTACTGGTTCTTTATTGAGTTTTGTACAGTTTATTGACTGTTTCTTTATTCAGTTTTCTACAGTTTATTGCCTGGTTCTTTATTGAGTTTTGTACAGTTTATTGACTGGTTCTTTATTGAGTTTTGTACAGTTTATTGACTGTTTCTTTATTGAGTTTTGTATAGTTTATTGACTGGTTCTTTATTTAGTTTTGTACAGTTTATTGACTGGTTCTTTATTGAGTTTTGTACAGTTTATTGACTGGTTCTTTATTGAGTTTTGTACAGTTTTTTGACTGTTTCTTTATTCAGTTTTCTACAGTTTATTGACTGTTTCTTTATTGCGTTTTGTACAGTTTATTGACTGGTTCTTTATTGAGTTTGTGTAAAATGTATTGACTGGTTCTTTATTGAGTTTTGTACAGCTGATTGACTGTTTCTTTATTGAGTTTGTCCACAATTTTTTGACTGGTTCTTTATTGAGTTTTGTACAGTTTATTGACTGTTTCTTTATTGAGTTTTGTACAGTTTATTGACAGGTTCTTAATTCAGTTTTGTACAGTTTATTGACTGGTTCTTTATTCGGTTTTGTACAGTTTATTGACTTGTTCTTTATTGAGTTTTGTACAGTTTATTGACTGTTTCTTTATATAGATTTGTACAGTTTCTTGACTGTTTCTTTATTGAGTTTTGTACAGTTTATTGACTGTTCCTTTATTGAGTTTTGTACAGTTATTGACTGGTTCTTTATTGAGTTTTGTACAGTTTATTGACTGTTTCTTTATTGAGTTTGTGAACAATTTATTGACTGGTTCTTTATTGAGTTTTGTACAGTTTATTGACTGTTTCTTTATTGAGTTTGTGCACAATTTATTGACTGGATCTTTATTGAGTTTTGTACAGATTATTTACTGTTTATTTATTGAGTTTTGTACAGTTTATCGACTGGTTCTTTATTCGGTTTTCTACAGTTTATTGACTGGTTCTTTATTGAGTTTTGTACAGTTTATTGACTGGTTCTTTATTGAGTTTTGTACAGTTTTTTTACCGTTTCTTTATTCAGTTTTCTACAGTTTATTGCCTGGTTCTTTATTGAGTTTTGTACAGTTTATTGACAGGTTCTTTATTGAGTTTTGTACAGTTTATTGACTGTTTCTTTATTGAGTTTTGTACAGTTTATTGACTGTTTCGTTATTTAGTTTTGTATAGTTTATTGACTGGTTCTTTATTGAGTTTTGTACAGTTTCTTGACTGGTTCTTTATTGAGTTTTGTTCAGTTTATTGACTGGTTCTTTATTGAGTTTTGTACAGTTTATTGACTGGTTCTTTATTGAGTTTTGTACAGTATATTGACTAATTCTTTATTGAGTTTTGTACATTTTATTGACTGGTTCTTTATTCAGTTTTGTACATTTTATTGACTGTTTCTCTATTGAGTTTTGTACAGTTTATTGACTGGTTCTTTCTTCAGTTTTGTACAGTTTATTGACTGGTTCTTTATTCAGTTTTGTACAGTTTATTTACTGGTTCTTCATGCAGTTTTCTACAGTTTATGACTGTTTCTTTATTGAGTTTTGTACAGTTTATTGACTGTTTCTTTATTGAGTTTTGTACAGTTTATTGAGTTTGTGTAAAATGTATTGACTGGTTATCTATTGAGTTTTGTACAGTTTATTGACTGTTTCTTTATTGAGTTTTGTATAGTTTATTGACTTGTTCTTTATTGAGTTTTGTACAGTTTATTGACTGTTTGTTTATTGAGTTTTGTACAGTTTATTGACAGTTTCTTTATTTAGTTTTGTATAGTTTATTGACTGGTTCTTTATTTAGTTTTGTACGGTTTATTGACTGGTTCTTTATTGAGTTTTGTACAGTTTATTGACTGGTTCTTTATTGAGTTTTGTTCAGTTTATTGACTGGTTCTTTATTGAGTTTTGTACAGTTTATTGACTAATTCTTTATTGAGTTTTGTACATTTTATTAACTATTTCTTTATTCAGTTTTGTACATTTTATTGACTGTTTCTTTATTGAGTTTTGTACAGTTTATTGACTGGTTCTTTGTTCAGTTTTGTACAGTTTATTGACTGGTTCTTTATTCAGTTTTGTACAGTTTATTTACTGGTTCTTTATGCAGTTTTGTGCAGTTTATTGACTGGTTCTTTATTGAGTTTTGTACAGTTTATTGACTAATTCTTTATTGAGTTTTGTACAGTTTTTTGACTGGTTCTTTATTGAGTTTTGTACAGTTTATTCACTGTTTCTTTATTGAGTTTTGTGCTGTTTATTGACTGTTTCTTTATATAGATTTGTACAGTTTCTTGACTGTTTCTTTATTGAGTTTTGTACAGTTTATTGACTGTTTCTTTATTGAGTTTTGTACAGTTATTGACTGGTTCTTTATTGAGTTTTGTACAGTTTATTGACTGTTTCTTTATTGAGTTTGTGAACAATTTATTGACTGGTTCTTTATTGAGTTTTGTACAGTTTATTGACTGTTTCTTTATTGAGTTTGTGCACAATTTATTGACTGGATCTTTATTGAGTTTTGTACAGATTATTTACTGTTTATTTATTGAGTTTTGTACAGTTTATCGACTGGTTCTTTATTCAGTTTTCTACAGTTTATTGACTGGTTCTTTATTGAGTTTTGTACAGTTTATTGACTGGTTCTTTATTGAGTTTTGTACAGTTTTTTTACCGTTTCTTTATTCAGTTTTCTACAGTTTATTGCCTGGTTCTTTATTGAGTTTTGTACAGTTTATTGACAGGTTCTTTATTGAGTTTTGTACAGTTTATTGACTGTTTCTTTATTGAGTTTTGTACAGTTTATTGACTGTTTCGTTATTTAGTTTTGTATAGTTTATTGACTGGTTCTTTATTGAGTTTTGTACAGTTTCTTGACTGGTTCCTTATTGAGTTTTGTTCAGTTTATTGACTGGTTCTTTATTGAGTTTTGTACAGTTTATTGACTGGTTCTTTATTGAGTTTTGTACAGTATATTGACTAATTCTTTATTGAGTTTTGTACATTTTATTGACTGGTTCTTTATTCAGTTTTGTACATTTTATTGACTGTTTCTCTATTGAGTTTTGTACAGTTTATTGACTGGTTCTTTCTTCAGTTTTGTACAGTTTATTGACTGGTTCTTTATTCAGTTTTGTACAGTTTATTTACTGGTTCTTCATGCAGTTTTCTACAGTTTATGACTGTTTCTTTATTGAGTTTTGTACAGTTTATTGACTGTTTCTTTATTGAGTTTTGTACAGTTTATTGAGTTTGTGTAAAATGTATTGACTGGTTATCTATTGAGTTTTGTACAGTTTATTGACTGTTTCTTTATTGAGTTTTGTATAGTTTATTGACTTGTTCTTTATTGAGTTTTGTACAGTTTATTGACTGTTTGTTTATTGAGTTTTGTACAGTTTATTGACTGTTTCTTTATTTAGTTTTGTATAGTTTATTGACTGGTTCTTTATTTAGTTTTGTACAGTTTATTGACTGGTTCTTTATTGAGTTTTGTACAGTTTATTGACTGGTTCTTTATTGAGTTTTGTTCAGTTTATTGACTGGTTCTTTATTGAGTTTTGTACAGTTTATTGACTAATTCTTTATTGAGTTTTGTACATTTTATTAACTATTTCTTTATTCAGTTTTGTACATTTTATTGACTGTTTCTTTATTGAGTTTTGTACAGTTTATTGACTGGTTCTTTGTTCAGTTTTGTACAGTTTATTGACTGGTTCTTTATTCAGTTTTGTACAGTTTATTTACTGGTTCTTTATGCAGTTTTGTGCAGTTTATTGACTGGTTCTTTATTGAGTTTTGTACAGTTTATTGACTAATTCTTTATTGAGTTTTGTACAGTTTTTTGACTGCTTCTTTATTGAGTTTTGTACAGTTTATTCACTGTTTCTTTATTGAGTTTTGTACTGTTTATTGACTAATTCTTTATTGAGTTTAGTACACTATTTTGACTGGTTCTTTATTCAGTTTTCTGCAGTTTTTTGACTGTTTCTTTATTGAATTTTGTACAGTTTATTGACTGTTTCTTTATTGCGTTTTGTACAGTTTATTGACTGGTTCTTTATTGAGGTTGTGTAAAATGTATTGACTGGTTCTTTATTGAGTTTTGTACAGTTGATTGACTGTTTCTTTATTGAGTTTGTGCACAATTTTTTGACTGGTTCTTTATTGAGTTTTGTACAGTTTATTGACTGTTTCTTTATTGAGTTTTGTACAGTTTATTGACAGGTTCTTTATTCAGTTTTGTACAGTTTATTGACTGGTTCTTTATTCGGTTTTGTACAGTTTATTGACTGGTTCTTTATTGAGTTTTGTACAGTTTATTGACTGTTTCTTTATTTAGATTTGTACAGTTTCTTGACTGTTTCTTTATTGAGTTTTGTACAGTTTATTGACTGTTTCTTTATTGAGTTTTGTACAGTTATTGACTGGTTCTTTTTTTGAGTTTTGTACAGTTTATTGACTGTTTCTTTATTGAGTTTGTGAACAATTTATTGACTGGTTCTTTATTGAGTTTTGTACAGTTTATTGACTGTTTCTTTATTGAGTTTGTGCACAATTTATTGACTGGATCTTTATTGAGTTTTGTACAGATTATTTACTGTTTATTTATTGAGTTTTGTACAGTTTTTTGACCGTTTCTTTATTCAGTTTTCTACAGTTTATTGCCTGGTTCTTTATTGAGTTTTGTACAGTTTATTGACTAATTCTTTATTGAGTTTTGTACATTTTATTGACTGGTTCTTTATTGAGTTTTGTACAGTTTATTGACTGGTTCTTTATTGAGTTTTGTTCAGTTTATTGACTGGTTCTTTATTGAGTTTTGTACAGTTTATTGACTAATTCTTTATTGAGTTTTGTACATTTTATTAACTATTTCTTTATTCAGTTTTGTACATTTTATTGACTGTTTCTTTATTGAGTTTTGTACAGTTTATTGACTGGTTCTTTGTTCAGTTTTGTACAGTTTATTGACTGGTTCTTTATTCAGTTTTGTACAGTTTATTTACTGGTTCTTTATGCAGTTTTGTGCAGTTTATTGACTGGTTCTTTATTGAGTTTTGTACAGTTTATTGACTGTTTCTTTATTGAGTTTTGTACAGTTTTTTGACTGGTTCTTTATTGAGTTTTGTACAGTTTATTCACTGTTTCTTTATTGAGTTTTGTGCTGTTTATTGACTGTTTCTTTATATAGATTTGTACAGTTTCTTGACTGTTTCTTTATTGAGTTTTGTACAGTTTATTGACTGTTTCTTTATTGAGTTTTGTACAGTTATTGACTGGTTCTTTATTGAGTTTTGTACAGTTTATTGACTGTTTCTTTATTGAGTTTGTGAACAATTTATTGACTGGTTCTTTATTGAGTTTTGTACAGTTTATTGACTGTTTCTTTATTGAGTTTGTGCACAATTTATTGACTGGATCTTTATTGAGTTTTGTACAGATTATTTACTGTTTATTTATTGAGTTTTGTACAGTTTATCGACTGGTTCTTTATTCAGTTTTCTACAGTTTATTGACTGGTTCTTTATTGAGTTTTGTACAGTTTATTGACTGGTTCTTTATTGAGTTTTGTACAGTTTTTTTACCGTTTCTTTATTCAGTTTTCTACAGTTTATTGCCTGGTTCTTTATTGAGTTTTGTACATTTTATTGACAGGTTCTTTATTGAGTTTTGTACAGTTTATTGACTGTTTCTTTATTGAGTTTTGTACAGTTTATTGACTGTTTCGTTATTTAGTTTTGTATAGTTTATTGACTGGTTCTTTATTGAGTTTTGTACAGTTTCTTGACTGGTTCTTTATTGAGTTTTGTTCAGTTTATTGACTGGTTCTTTATTGAGTTTTGTACAGTTTATTGACTGGTTCTTTATTGAGTTTTGTACAGTATATTGACTAATTCTTTATTGAGTTTTGTACATTTTATTGACTGGTTCTTTATTCAGTTTTGTACATTTTATTGACTGTTTCTCTATTGAGTTTTGTACAGTTTATTGACTGGTTCTTTCTTCAGTTTTGTACAGTTTATTGACTGGTTCTTTATTCAGTTTTGTACAGTTTATTTACTGGTTCTTCATGCAGTTTTCTACAGTTTATGACTGTTTCTTTATTGAGTTTTGTACAGTTTATTGACTGTTTCTTTATTGAGTTTTGTACAGTTTATTGAGTTTGTGTAAAATGTATTGACTGGTTATCTATTGAGTTTTGTACAGTTTATTGACTGTTTCTTTATTGAGTTTTGTATAGTTTATTGACTTGTTCTTTATTGAGTTTTGTACAGTTTATTGACTGTTTGTTTATTGAGTTTTGTACAGTTTATTGACAGTTTCTTTATTTAGTTTTGTATAGTTTATTGACTGGTTCTTTATTTAGTTTTGTACAGTTTATTGACTGGTTCTTTATTGAGTTTTGTGCAGTTTATTGACTGGTTCTTTATTGAGTTTTGTTCAGTTTATTGACTGGTTCTTTATTGAGTTTTGTACAGTTTATTGACTAATTCTTTATTGAGTTTTGTACATTTTATTAACTATTTCTTTATTCAGTTTTGTACATTTTATTGACTGTTTCTTTATTGAGTTTTGTACAGTTTATTGACTGGTTCTTTGTTCAGTTTTGTACAGTTTATTGACTGGTTCTTTATTCAGTTTTGTACAGTTTATTTACTGGTTCTTTATGCAGTTTTGTGCAGTTTATTGACTGGTTCTTTATTGAGTTTTGTACAGTTTATTGACTAATTCTTTATTGAGTTTTGTACAGTTTTTTGACTGGTTCTTTATTGAGTTTTGTACAGTTTATTCACTGTTTCTTTATTGAGTTTTGTACTGTTTATTGACTAATTCTTTATTGAGTTTAGTACACTATTTTGACTGGTTCTTTATTCAGTTTTCTACAGTTTTTTGACTGTTTCTTTATTGAATTTTGTACAGTTTATTGACTGTTTCTTTATTGCGTTTTGTACAGTTTATTGACTGGTTCTTTATTGAGGTTGTGTAAAATGTATTGACTGGTTCTTTATTGAGTTTTGTACAGTTGATTGACTGTTTCTTTATTGAGTTTGTGCACAATTTTTTGACTGGTTCTTTATTGAGTTTTGTACAGTTTATTGACTGTTTCTTTATTGAGTTTTGTACAGTTTATTGGCAGGTTCTTTATTCAGTTTTGTACAGTTTATTGACTGGTTCTTTATTCGGTTTTGTACAGTTTATTGACTGGTTCTTTATTGAGTTTTGTACAGTTTATTGACTGTTTCTTTATTTAGATTTGTACAGTTTCTTGACTGTTTCTTTATTGAGTTTTGTACAGTTTATTGACTGTTTCTTTATTGAGTTTTGTACAGTTATTGACTGGTTCTTTTTTTGAGTTTTGTACAGTTTATTGACTGTTTCTTTATTGAGTTTGTGAACAATTTATTGACTGGTTCTTTATTGAGTTTTGTACAGTTTATTGACTGTTTCTTTATTGAGTTTGTGCACAATTTATTGACTGGATCTTTATTGAGTTTTGTACAGATTATTTACTGTTTATTTATTGAGTTTTGTACAGTTTTTTGACCGTTTCTTTATTCAGTTTTCTACAGTTTATTGCCTGGTTCTTTATTGAGTTTTGTACAGTTTATTGACTAATTCTTTATTGAGTTTGTGCACAATTTATTGACTGGATCTTTATTGAGTTTTGTACAGATTATTTACTGTTTATTTATTGAGTTTTGTACAGTTTTTTGACCGTTTCTTTACTCAGTTTTCTACAGTTTATTGCCTGGTTCTTTATTGAGTTTTGTACAGTTTATTGACTAATTCTTTATTGAGTTTTGTACATTTTATTAACTATTTCTTTATTCAGTTTTGTACATTTTATTGACTGTTTCTTTATTGAGTTTTGTATAGTTTATTGACTTGTTCTTTATTGAGTTTTGTACAGTTTATTGACTGTTTGTTTATTGAGTTTTGTACAGTTTATTGACAGTTTCTTTATTTAGTTTTGTATAGTTTATTGACTGGTTCTTTATTTAGTTTTGTACAGTTTATTGACTGGTTCTTTATTGAGTTTTGTACAGTTTATTGACTGGTTCTTTATTGAGTTTTGTTCAGTTTATTGACTGGTTCTTTATTGAGTTTTGTACAGTTTATTGACTAATTCTTTATTGAGTTTTGTACATTTTATTAACTATTTCTTTATTCAGTTTTGTACATTTTATTGACTGTTTCTTTATTGAGTTTTGTACAGTTTATTGACTGGTTCTTTGTTCAGTTTTGTACAGTTTATTGACTGGTTCTTTATTCAGTTTTGTACAGTTTATTTACTGGTTCTTTATGCAGTTTTGTGCAGTTTATTGACTGGTTCTTTATTGAGTTTTGTACAGTTTATTGACTAATTCTTTATTGAGTTTTGTACAGTTTTTTGACTGGTTCTTTATTGAGTTTTGTACAGTTTATTCACTGTTTCTTTATTGAGTTTTGTACTGTTTATTGACTAATTCTTTATTGAGTTTAGTACACTATTTTGACTGGTTCTTTATTCAGTTTTCTACAGTTTTTTGACTGTTTCTTTATTGAATTTTGTACAGTTTATTGACTGTTTCTTTATTGCGTTTTGTACAGTTTATTGACTGGTTCTTTATTGAGGTTGTGTAAAATGTATTGACTGGTTCTTTATTGAGTTTTGTACAGTTGATTGACTGTTTCTTTATTGAGTTTGTGCACAATTTTTTGACTGGTTCTTTATTGAGTTTTGTACAGTTTATTGACTGTTTCTTTATTGAGTTTTGTACAGTTTATTGGCAGGTTCTTTATTCAGTTTTGTACAGTTTATTGACTGGTTCTTTATTCGGTTTTGTACAGTTTATTGACTGGTTCTTTATTGAGTTTTGTACAGTTTATTGACTGTTTCTTTATTTAGATTTGTACAGTTTCTTGACTGTTTCTTTATTGAGTTTTGTACAGTTTATTGACTGTTTCTTTATTGAGTTTTGTACAGTTATTGACTGGTTCTTTTTTTGAGTTTTGTACAGTTTATTGACTGTTTCTTTATTGAGTTTGTGAACAATTTATTGACTGGTTCTTTATTGAGTTTTGTACAGTTTATTGACTGTTTCTTTATTGAGTTTGTGCACAATTTATTGACTGGATCTTTATTGAGTTTTGTACAGATTATTTACTGTTTATTTATTGAGTTTTGTACAGTTTTTTGACCGTTTCTTTATTCAGTTTTCTACAGTTTATTGCCTGGTTCTTTATTGAGTTTTGTACAGTTTATTGACTAATTCTTTATTGAGTTTGTGCACAATTTATTGACTGGATCTTTATTGAGTTTTGTACAGATTATTTACTGTTTATTTATTGAGTTTTGTACAGTTTTTTGACCGTTTCTTTACTCAGTTTTCTACAGTTTATTGCCTGGTTCTTTATTGAGTTTTGTACAGTTTATTGACTAATTCTTTATTGAGTTTTGTACATTTTATTAACTATTTCTTTATTCAGTTTTGTACATTTTATTGACTGTTTCTTTATTGAGTTTTGTACAGTTTATTGACTGGTTCTTTGTTCAGTTTTGTACAGTTTATTGACTGGTTGTTTATTCAGTTTTGTACAGTTTATTTACTGGTTCTTTATGCAGTTTTGTACAGTTTATTGACTGGTTCTTTATTGAGTTTTGTACAGTTGATTGACTAATTCTTTATTGAGTTTGTGCACAATTTTTTGACTGGTTCTTTATTGAGTTTTGTACAGTTTATTGACTGTTTCTTTATTGAGTTTTGTACAGTTTATTGACAGGTTCTTTATTCAGTTTTGTACAGTTTATTGACTGGTTCTTTATTCGGTTTTGTACAGTTTATTGACTGGTTCTTTATTGAGTTTTGTACAGTTTATTGACTGTTTCTTTATTTAGATTTGTACAGTTTCTTGACTGTTTCTTTATTGAGTTTTGTACAGTTTATTGACTGTTTCTTTATTGAGTTCTGTACAGTTTATTGACTGTTTCTTTATTGAGTTTGTGAACAATTTATTGACTGGTTCTTTATTGAGTTTTGTACAGTTTATTGACTGTATCTTTATTGAGTTTGTGCACAATTTATTGACTGGATCTTTATTGAGTTTTGTACAGATTATTTACTGTTTATTTATTGAGTTTTGTACAGTTTATTGACTGGTTCTTTATTCAGTTTTCTACAGTTTATTGACTGGTTCTTTATTGAGTTTTGTACAGTTTATTGACTGGTTCTTTATTGAGTTTTGTACAGTTTTTTTGACCGTTTCTTTATTCAGTTTTCTACAGTTTATTGCCTGGTTCTTTATTGAGTTTTGTACAGTTTATTGACTGGTTCTTTATTGAGTTTAGTACAGTTTATTGACTGTTTCTTTATTGAGTTTTGTACAGTTTATTGACTGTTTCTTTATTTAGTTTTGTATAGTTTATTGACTGGTTCTTTATTTAGTTTTGTACAGTTTATTGACTGGTTCTTTATTGAGTTTTGTACAGTTTCTTGACTGGTTCTGTATTGAGTTTTGTTCAGTTTATTGACTGGTTATTTATTGAGTTTTGTACAGTTTATTGAGTTTGTGTAAAATGTATTGACTGGTTATCTATTGAGTTTTGTACAGTTGATTGACTGTTTCTTTATTGAGTTTGTGCACAAATTTTTGACTGGTTCTTTATTGAGTTTTGTACAGTTTATTGACTGTTTCTTTATTGAGTTTTGTACAGTTTATTGACAGGTTCTTTATTCAGTTTTGTACAGTTTTTTTACTGTTTCTTTATTCAGTTTTCTACAGTTTATTGCCTGGTTCTTTATTGAGTTTTGTACAGTTTATTGACTGGTTCTTTATTGAGTTTTGTACAGTTTATTGACTGTTTCTTTATTGAGTTTTGTATAGTTTATTGACTGGTTCTTTATTTAGTTTTGTACAGTTTATTGACTGGTTCTTTATTGAGTTTTGTACAGTTTATTGACTGGTTCTTTATTGAGTTTTGTACAGTTTTTTGACTGTTTCTTTATTCAGTTTTCTACAGTTTATTGCCTGGTTCTTTATTGAGTTTTGTACAGTTTATTGACTGGTTCTTTATTGAGTTTTGTACAGTTTATTGACTGTTTCTTTATTGAGTTTTGTATAGTTTATTGACTGGTTCTTTATTGAGTTTTGTACAGTTTATTGACTGTTTGTTTATTGAGTTTTGTACAGTTTATTGACTGTTTCTTTATTGAGTTTTGTACAGTTTATTGACAGGTTCTTTATTCAGTTGTGTACAGTTTATTGACTGGTTCTTTATTCGGTTTTGTACAGTTTATTGACTGGTTCTTTATTGAGTTTTGTACAGTTTATTGACTGTTTCTTTATATAGATTTGTACAGTTTCTTGACTGTTTCTTTATTGAGTTTTGTACAGTTTATTGACTGTTTCTTTATTGAGTTTTGTACAGTTTATTGACTGTTTCTTTATATTGATTTGTACTGTTTCTTGACTGTTTCTTTATTGAGTTTTGTACAGTTTATTGACTGTTTCTTTATTGAGTTTTGTACAGTTATTGACTGGTTCTTTATTGAGTTTTGTACAGTTTATTGACTGTTTCTTTATTGAGTTTGTGAACAATTTCTTGACTGGTTCTTTATTGAGTTTTGTACAGTTTATTGACTGTTTCTTTATTGAGTTTGTGCACAATTTATTGACTGGATCTTTATTGAGTTTTGTACAGATTATTTACTGTTTATTTATTGAGTTTTGTACAGTTTATCGACTGGTTCTTTATTCAGTTTTCTACAGTTTATTGACTGGTTCTTTATTGAGTTTTGTACAGTTTATTGACTGGTTCTTTATTGAGTTTTGTACAGTTTTTTTACCGTTTCTTTATTCAGTTTTCTACAGTTTATTGCCTGGTTCTTTATTGAGTTTTGTACAGTTTATTGACTGGTTCTTTATTGAGTTTTGTACAGTTTCTTGACTGGTTCTTTATTGAGTTTTGTTCAGTTTATTGACTGGTTCTTTATTGAGTTTTGTACAGTTTATTGACTGGTTCTTTATTGAATTTTGTACAGTATATTGACTAATTCTTTATTGAGTTTTGTACATTTTATTGACTGGTTCTTTATTCAGTTTTGTACATTTTATTGACTGTTTCTTTATTGAGTTTTGTACAGTTTATTGACTGGTTCTTTGTTCAGTTTTGTACAGTTTATTGACTGGTCCTTCATGCAGTTTTCTACAGTTTATGACTGTTTCTTTATTGAGTTTTGTACAGTTTATTGACTGTTTCTTTATTGAGTTTTGTACAGTTTATTGAGTTTGTGTAAAATGTATTGACTGGTTATCTATTGAGTTTTGTACAGTTTATTGACTGTTTCTTTATTGAGTTTTGTATAGTTTATTGACTGGTTCTTTATTGAGTTTTGTACAGTTTATTGACTGTTTCTTTATTGAGTTTTGTACAGTTTATTGACTGTTTCTTTATTTAGTTTTGTATAGTTTATTGACTGGTTCTTTATTGAGTTTTGTACAGTTTATTGACTGGTTCTTTATTGAGTTTTGTTCAGTTTATTGACTGGTTCTTTATTGAGTTTTGTACAGTTTATTGACTAATTCTTTATTGAGTTTTGTACATTTTATTAACTATTTCTTTATTCAGTTTTGTACATTTTATTGACTGTTTCTTTATTGAGTTTTGTACAGTTTATTGACTGGTTCTTTGTTCAGTTTTGTACAGTTTATTGACTGGTTCTTTATTCAGTTTTGTACAGTTTATTTACTGGTTCTTTATGCAGTTTTGTACAGTTTATTGACTGGTTCTTTATTGAGTTTTGTACAGTTTATTGACTAATTCTTTATTGAGTTTTGTACAGTTTTTTGACTGGTTCTTTATTTAGTTTTGTACAGTTTATTGACTGGTTCTTTATTGAGTTTTGTACAGTTTCTTGACTGGTTCTGTATTGAGTTTTGTTCAGTTTATTGACTGGTTATTTATTGAGTTTTGTACAGTTTATTGACTGGTTCTTTATTGAGTTTTGTACAGTATATTCACTAATTCTTTATTGAGTTTTGTACATTTTATTGACTGGTTCTTTATTCAGTTTTGTACATTTTATTGACTGTTTCTTTATTGAGTTTTGTACAGTTTATTGACTGGTTCTTTGTTCAGTTTTGTACAGTTTATTGACTGGTTCTTTATTCAGATTTGTACAGTTTATTTACTGGTTCTTTACGCAGTTTTCTACAGTTTATGACTGTTTCTTTATTGAGTTTTGTACAGTTTATTGACTGTTTCTTTATTGAGTTTTGTACAGTTTATTGAGTTTGTGTAAAATGTATTGACTGGTTATCTATTGAGTTTTGTACAGTTGATTGACTGTTTCTTTATTGAGTTTGTGCACAAATTTTTGACTGGTTCTTTATTGAGTTTTGTACAGTTTATTGACTGTTTATTTATTGAGTTTTGTACAGTTTATTGACTGGTTCTTTATTCAGTTTTCTACAGTTTATTGACTGGTTCTTTATTGAGTTTTGTACAGTTTATTGACTGGTTCTTTATTGAGTTTTGTACAGTTTATTGACTGTTTCTTTATTCAGTTTTCTACAGTTTATTGCCTGGTTCTTTATTGAGTTTTGTACAGTTTATTGACTGGTTCTTTATTGAGTTTTGTACAGTTTATTGACTGTTTCTTTATTGAGTTTTGTATAGTTTATTGACTGGTTCTTTATTTAGTTTTGTACAGTTTATTGACTGGTTCTTTATTGAGTTTTGTACAGTTTATTGACTGGTTCTTTATTGAGTTTTGTACAGTTTTTTGACTGTTTCTTTATTCAGTTTTCTACAGTTTATTGACTGTTTCTTTATTGCGTTTTGTACAGTTTATTGACTGGTTCTTTATTGAGTTTGTGTAAAATGTATTGACTGGTTCTTTATTGAGTTTTGTACAGCTGATTGACTGTTTCTTTATTGAGTTTGTCCACAATTTTTTGACTGGTTCTTTATTGAGTTTTGTACAGTTTATTGACTGTTTCTTTATTGAGTTTTGTACAGTTTATTGACAGGTTCTTTATTCAGTTTTGTACAGTTTATTGACTGGTTCTTTATTCGGTTTTGTACAGTTTATTGACTTGTTCTTTATTGAGTTTTGTACAGTTTATTGACTGTTTCTTTATATAGATTTGTACAGTTTCTTGACTGTTTCTTTATTGAGTTTTGTACAGTTTATTGACTGTTCCTTTATTGAGTTTTGTACAGTTATTGACTGGTTCTTTATTGAGTTTTGTACAGTTTATTGACTGTTTCTTTATTGAGTTTGTGAACAATTTATTGACTGGTTCTTTATTGAGTTTTGTACAGTTTATTGACTGTTTCTTTATTGAGTTTGTGCACAATTTATTGACTGGATCTTTATTGAGTTTTGTACAGATTATTTACTGTTTATTTATTGAGTTTTGTACAGTTTATCGACTGGTTCTTTATTCAGTTTTCTACAGTTTATTGACTGGTTCTTTATTGAGTTTTGTACAGTTTATTGACTGGTTCTTTATTGAGTTTTGTACAGTTTTTTTACCGTTTCTTTATTCAGTTTTCTACAGTTTATTGCCTGGTTCTTTATTGAGTTTTGTACAGTTTATTGACAGGTTCTTTATTGAGTTTTGTACAGTTTATTGACTGTTTCTTTATTGAGTTTTGTACAGTTTATTGACTGTTTCGTTATTTAGTTTTGTATAGTTTATTGACTGGTTCTTTATTGAGTTTTGTACAGTTTCTTGACTGGTTCTTTATTGAGTTTTGTTCAGTTTATTGACTGGTTCTTTATTGAGTTTTGTACAGTTTATTGACTGGTTCTTTATTGAATTTTGTACAGTATATTGACTAATTCTTTATTGAGTTTTGTACATTTTATTGACTGGTTCTTTATTCAGTTTTGTACATTTTATTGACTGTTTCTCTATTGAGTTTTGTACAGTTTATTGACTGGTTCTTTCTTCAGTTTTGTACAGTTTATTGACTGGTTCTTTATTCAGTTTTGTACAGTTTATTTACTGGTTCTTCATGCAGTTTTCTACAGTTTATGACTGTTTCTTTATTGAGTTTTGTACAGTTTATTGACTGTTTCTTTATTGAGTTTTGTACAGTTTATTGAGTTTGTGTAAAATGTATTGACTGGTTATCTATTGAGTTTTGTACAGTTTATTGACTGTTTCTTTATTGAGTTTTGTATAGTTTATTGACTTGTTCTTTATTGAGTTTTGTACAGTTTATTGACTGTTTGTTTATTGAGTTTTGTACAGTTTATTGACAGTTTCTTTATTTAGTTTTGTATAGTTTATTGACTGGTTCTTTATTTAGTTTTGTACAGTTTATTGACTGGTTCTTTATTGAGTTTTGTACAGTTTATTGACTGGTTCTTTATTGAGTTTTGTTCAGTTTATTGACTGGTTCTTTATTGAGTTTTGTACAGTTTATTGACTAATTCTTTATTGAGTTTTGTACATTTTATTAACTATTTCTTTATTCAGTTTTGTACAGTTTATTGACTGTTTCTTTATTGAGTTTTGTACAGTTTATTGACTGGTTCTTTGTTCAGTTTTGTACAGTTTATTGACTGGTTCTTTATTCAGTTTTGTACAGTTTATTTACTGGTTCTTTATGCAGTTTTGTGCAGTTTATTGACTGGTTCTTTATTGAGTTTTGTACAGTTTATTGACTAATTCTTTATTGAGTTTTGTACAGTTTTTTGACTGGTTCTTTATTGAGTTTTGTACAGTTTATTCACTGTTTCTTTATTGAGTTTTGTACTGTTTATTGACTGTTTCTTTATATAGATTTGTACAGTTTCTTGACTGTTTCTTTATTGAGTTTTGTACAGTTTATTGACTGTTTCTTTATTGAGTTTTGTACAGTTATTGACTGGTTCTTTATTGAGTTTTGTACAGTTTATTGACTGTTTCTTTATTGAGTTTGTGAACAATTTATTGACTGGTTCTTTATTGAGTTTTGTACAGTTTATTGACTGTTTCTTTATTGAGTTTGTGCACAATTTATTGACTGGATCTTTATTGAGTTTTGTACAGATTATTTACTGTTTATTTATTGAGTTTTGTACAGTTTATCGACTGGTTCTTTATTCAGTTTTGTACAGTTTATTGACTGGTTCTTTATTGAGTTTTGTACAGTTTATTGACTGGTTCTTTATTGAGTTTTGTACAGTTTTTTTACCGTTTCTTTATTCAGTTTTCTACAGTTTATTGCCTGGTTCTTTATTGAGTTTTGTACAGTTTATTGACAGGTTCTTTATTGAGTTTTGTACAGTTTATTGACTGTTTCTTTATTGAGTTTTGTACAGTTTATTGACTGTTTCGTTATTTAGTTTTGTATAGTTTATTGACTGGTTCTTTATTGAGTTTTGTACAGTTTCTTGACTGGTTCTTTATTGAGTTTTGTTCAGTTTATTGACTGGTTCTTTATTGAGTTTTGTACAGTTTATTGACTGGTTCTTTATTGAGTTTTGTACAGTATATTGACTAATTCTTTATTGAGTTTTGTACATTTTATTGACTGGTTCTTTATTCAGTTTTGTACATTTTATTGACTGTTTCTCTATTGAGTTTTGTACAGTTTATTGACTGGTTCTTTCTTCAGTTTTGTACAGTTTATTGACTGGTTCTTTATTCAGTTTTGTACAGTTTATTTACTGGTTCTTCATGCAGTTTTCTACAGTTTATGACTGTTTCTTTATTGAGTTTTGTACAGTTTATTGACTGTTTCTTTATTGAGTTTTGTACAGTTTATTGAGTTTGTGTAAAATGTATTGACTGGTTATCTATTGAGTTTTGTACAGTTTATTGACTGTTTCTTTATTGAGTTTTGTATAGTTTATTGACTTGTTCTTTATTGAGTTTTGTACAGTTTATTGACTGTTTGTTTATTGAGTTTTGTACAGTTTATTGACAGTTTCTTTATTTAGTTTTGTATAGTTTATTGACTGGTTCTTTATTTAGTTTTGTACAGTTTATTGACTGGTTCTTTATTGAGTTTTGTACAGTTTATTGACTGGTTCTTTATTGAGTTTTGTTCAGTTTATTGACTGGTTCTTTATTGAGTTTTGTACAGTTTATTGACTAATTCTTTATTGAGTTTTGTACATTTTATTAACTATTTCTTTATTCAGTTTTGTACATTTTATTGACTGTTTCTTTATTGAGTTTTGTACAGTTTATTGACTGGTTCTTTGTTCAGTTTTGTACAGTTTATTGACTGGTTCTTTATTCAGTTTTGTACAGTTTATTTACTGGTTCTTTATGCAGTTTTGTGTAGTTTATTGACTGGTTCTTTATTGAGTTTTGTACAGTTTATTGACTAATTCTTTATTGAGTTTTGTACAGGTTTTTGACTGGTTCTTTATTGAGTTTTGTACAGTTTATTCACTGTTTCTTTATTGAGTTTTGTACTGTTTATTGACTAATTATTTATTGAGTTTAGTACACTATTTTGACTGGTTCTTTATTCAGTTTTCTACAGTTTTTTGACTGTTTCTTTATTGAATTTTGTACAGTTTATTGACTGTTTCTTTATTGCGTTTTGTACAGTTTATTGACTGGTTCTTTATTGAGGTTGTGTAAAATGTACTGACTGGTTCTTTATTGAGTTTTGTACAGTTGATTGACTGTTTCTTTATTGAGTTTGTGCACAATTTTTTGACTGGTTCTTTATTGAGTTTTGTACAGTTTATTGACTGTTTCTTTATTGAGTTTTGTACAGTGTATTGACAGGTTCTTTATTCAGTTTTGTACAGTTTATTGACTGGTTCTTTATTCGGTTTTGTACAGTTTATTGACTGGTTCTTTATTGAGTTTTGTACAGTTTATTGACTGTTTCTTTATTTAGATTTGTACAGTTTCTTGACTGTTTCTTTATTGAGTTTTGTACAGTTTATTGACTGTTTCTTTATTGAGTTTTGTACAGTTATTGACTGGTTCTTTTTTTGAGTTTTGTACAGTTTATTGACTGTTTCTTTATTGAGTTTGTGAACAATTTATTGACTGGTTCTTTATTGAGTTTTGTACAGTTTATTGACTGTTTCTTTATTGAGTTTGTGCACAATTTATTGACTGGATCTTTATTGAGTTTTGTACAGATTATTTACTGTTTATTTATTGAGTTTTGTACAGTTTATTGACTGGTTCTTTATTCAGTTTTCTACAGTTTATTGACTGGTTCTTTATTGAGTTTTGTACAGTTTATTGACTGGTTCTTTATTGAGTTTTGTACAGTTTTTTGACCGTTTCTTTATTCAGTTTTCTACAGTTTATTGCCTGGTTCTTTATTGAGTTTTGTACAGTTTATTGACTAATTCTTTATTGAGTTTTGTACATTTTATTAACTATTTCTTTATTCAGTTTTGTACATTTTATTGACTGTTTCTTTATTGAGTTTTGTACAGTTTATTGACTGGTTCTTTGTTCAGTTTTGTACAGTTTATTGACTGGTTGTTTATTCAGTTTTGTACAGTTTATTTACTGGTTCTTTATGCAGTTTTGTACAGTTTATTGACTGGTTCTTTATTGAGTTTTGTACAGTTTATTGACTAATTCTTTATTGAGTTTTGTACAGTTTTTTGACTGGTTCTTTATTGAGTTTTGTACAGTTTATTCACTGTTTCTTTATTGAGTTTTGTACTGTTTATTGACTAATTCTTTATTGAGTTTAGTACACTATTTTGACTGGTTCTTTATTCAGTTTTCTACAGTTTTTTGACTGTTTCTTTATTGAATTTTGTACAGTTTATTGACTGTTTCTTTATTGCGTTTTGTACAGTTTATTGACTGGTTCTTTATTGAGGTTGTGTAAAATGTATTGACTGGTTCTTTATTGAGTTTTGTACAGTTGATTGACTGTTTCTTTATTGAGTTTGTGCACAATTTTTTGACTGGTTCTTTATTGAGTTTTGTACAGTTTATTGACTGTTCCTTTATTGAGTTTTGTACAGTTTATTGACAGGTTCTTTATTCAGTTTTGTACAGTTTATTGACTGGTTCTTTATTCGGTTTTGTACAGTTTATTGACTGGTTCTTTATTGAGTTTTGTACAGTTTATTGACTGTTTCTTTATTTAGATTTGTACAGTTTCTTGACTGTTTCTTTATTGAGTTTTGTACAGTTTATTGACTGTTTCTTTATTGAGTTTTGTACAGTTTATTGACTGTTTCTTTATTGAGTTTGTGAACAATTTATTGACTGGTTCTTTATTGAGTTTTGTACAGTTTATTGACTGTTTCTTTATTGAGTTTGTGCACAATTTATTGACTGGATCTTTATTGAGTTTTGTACAGATTATTTACTGTTTATTTATTGAGTTTTGTACAGTTTATTGACTGGTTCTTTATTCAGTTTTCTACAGTTTATTGACTGGTTCTTTATTGAGTTTTGTACAGTTTATTGACTGGTTCTTTATTGAGTTTTGTACAGTTTTTTGACCGTTTCTTTATTCAGTTTTCTACAGTTTATTGCCTGGTTCTTTATTGAGTTTTGTACAGTTTATTGACTGGTTCTTTATTGAGTTTAGTACAGTTTATTGACTGTTTCTTTATGGAGTTTTGTACAGTTTATTGACTGTTTCTTTATTTAGTTTTGTATAGTTTATTGACTGGTTCTTTATTTAGTTTTGTACAGTTTATTGACTGGTTCTTTATTGAGTTTTGTACAGTTTCTTGACTGGTTCTGTATTGAGTTTTGTTCAGTTTATTGACTGGTTATTTATTGAGTTTTGTACAGTTTATTGAGTTTGTGTAAAATGTATTGACTGGTTATCTATTGAGTTTTGTACAGTTGATTGACTGTTTCTTTATTGAGTTTGTGCACAAATTTTTGACTGGTTCTTTATTGAGTTTTGTACAGTTTATTGACTGTTTCTTTATTGAGTTTTGTACAGTTTATTGACAGGTTCTTTATTCAGTTTTGTACAGTTTTTTGACTGTTTCTTTATTCAGTTTTCTACAGTTTATTGCCTGGTTCTTTATTGAGTTTTGTACAGTTTATTGACTGGTTCTTTATTGAGTTTTGTACAGTTTATTGACTGTTTCTTTATTGAGTTTTGTATAGTTTATTGACTGGTTCTTTATTTAGTTTTGTACAGTTTATTGACTGGTTCTTTATTGAGTTTTGTACAGTTTATTGACTGGTTCTTTATTGAGTTTTGTACAGTTTTTTGACTGTTTCTTTATTCAGTTTTCTACAGTTTATTGACTGGTTCTTTATTGAGTTTTGTACAGTTTATTGACTGGTTCTTTATTGAGTTTTGTACAGTTTATTGACTGTTTCTTTATTGAGTTTTGTATAGTTTATTGACTGGTTCTTTATTGAGTTTTGTACAGTTTATTGACTGTTTGTTTATTGAGTTTTGTACAGTTTATTGACTGTTTCTTTATTGAGTTTTGTACAGTTTATTGACAGGTTCTTTATTCAGTTTTGTACAGTTTATTGACTGGTTCTTTATTCGGTTTTGTACAGTTTATTGACTGGTTCTTTATTGAGTTTTGTACAGTTTATTGACTGTTTCTTTATATAGATTTGTACAGTTTCTTGACTGTTTCTTTATTGAGTTTTGTACAGTTTATTGACTGTTTCTTTATTGAGTTTTGTACAGTTTATTGACTGTTTCTTTATATAGATTTGTACTGTTTCTTGACTGTTTCTTTATTGAGTTTTGTACAGTTTATTGACTGTTTCTTTATTGAGTTTTGTACAGTTATTGACTGGTTCTTTATTGAGTTTTGTACAGTTTATTGACTGTTTCTTTATTGAGTTTGTGAACAATTTCTTGACTGGTTCTTTATTGAGTTTTGTACAGTTTATTGACTGTTTCTTTATTGAGTTTGTGCACAATTTATTGACTGGATCTTTATTGAGTTTTGTACAGATTATTTACTGTTTATTTATTGAGTTTTGTACAGTTTATCGACTGGTTCTTTATTCAGTTTTCTACAGTTTATTGACTGGTTCTTTATTGAGTTTTGTACAGTTTATTGACTGGTTCTTTATTGAGTTTTGTACAGTTTTTTTACCGTTTCTTTATTCAGTTTTCTACAGTTTATTGCCTGGTTCTTTATTGAGTTTTGTACAGTTTATTGACTGGTTCTTTATTGAGTTCTGTACAGTTTCTTGACTGGTTCTTTATTGAGTTTTGTTCAGTTTATTGACTGGTTCTTTATTGAGTTTTGTACAGTTTATTGACTGGTTCTTTATTGAGTTTTGTACAGTATATTGACTAATTCTTTATTGAGTTTTGTACATTTTATTGACTGGTTCTTTATTCAGTTTTGTACATTTTATTGACTGTTTCTTTATTGAGTTTTGTACAGTTTATTGACTGGTTCTTTGTTCAGTTTTGTACAGTTTATTGACTGGTCCTTCATGCAGTTTTCTACAGTTTATGACTGTTTCTTTATTGAGTTTTGTACAGTTTATTGACTGTTTCTTTATTGAGTTTTGTACAGTTTATTGAGTTTGTGTAAAATGTATTGACTGGTTATCTATTGAGTTTTGTACAGTTTATTGACTGTTTCTTTATTGAGTTTTGTATAGTTTATTGACTGGTTCTTTATTGAGTTTTGTACAGTTTATTGACTGTTTGTTTATTGAGTTTTGTACAGTTTATTGACTGTTTCTTTATTTAGTTTTGTATAGTTTATTGACTGGTTCTTTATTGAGTTTTGTACAGTTTATTGACTGGTTCTTTATTGAGTTTTGTACAGTTTATTGACTGGTTCTTTATTGAGTTTTGTACAGTTTATTGACTAATTCTTTATTGAGTTTTGTACATTTTATTAACTATTTCTTTATTCAGTTTTGTACATTTTATTGACTGTTTCTTTATTGAGTTTTGTACAGTTTATTGACTGGTTCTTTGTTCAGTTTTGTACAGTTTATTGACTGGTTCTTTATTCAGTTTTGTACAGTTTATTTACTGGTTCTTTATGCAGTTTTGTACAGTTTATTGACTGGTTCTTTATTGAGTTTTGTACAGTTTATTGACTAATTCTTTATTGAGTTTTGTACAGTTTTTTGACTGGTTCTTTATTGAGTTTTGTACAGTTTATTCACTGTTTCTTTATTGAGTTTTGTACTGTTTATTGACTAATTCTTTATTGAGTTTAGTACACTATTTTGACTGGTTCTTTATTCAGTTTTCTACAGTTTTTTTACTGTTTCTTTATTGAATTTTGTACAGTTTATTGACTGTTTCTTTATTGCGTTTTGTACAGTTTATTGACTGGTTGTTTATTGAGGTTGTGTAAAATGTATTGACTGGTTCTATATTGAGTTTTGTACAGTTGATTGACTGTTTCTTTATTGAGTTTGTGCACAATTTTTTGACTGGTTCTTTATTGAGTTTTGTACAGTTTATTGACTGTTTCTTTATTGAGTTTTGTACAGTTTATTGACAGGTTCTTTATACAGTTTTGTACAGTTTATTGACTGGTTCTTTATTCGGTTTTGTACAGTTTATTGACTGGTTCTTTATTGAGTTTTGTACAGTTTATTGACTGTTTCCTTAGTTAGATTTGTACAGTTTCTTGACTGTTTCTTTATTGAGTTTTGTACAGTTTATTGACTGTTTCTTTATTGAGTTTTGTACAGTTATTGACTGGTTCTTTATTGAGTTTGTGAACAATTTATTGACTGGTTTTTTATTGAGTTTTGTACAGTTTATTGACTGTTTCTTTATTGAGTTTGTGCACAATTTATTGACTGAATCTTTATTGAGTTTTGTACAGATTATTTACTGTTTATTTATTGAGTTTTGTACAGTTTATTGACTGGTTCTTTATTCAGTTTTCTACAGTTTATTGACTGGTTCTTTATTCAGTTTTCTACAGTTTATTGACTGGTTCTTTATTGAGTTTTGTACAGTTTTTTGACCGTTTCTTTATTCAGTTTTCTACAGTTTATTGCCTGGTTCTTTATTGAGTTTTGTACAGTTTATTGACTGGTTCTTTATTGAGTTTAGTACAGTTTATTGACTGTTTCTTTATTGAGTTTTGTACAGTTTATTGACTGTTTCTTTATTTAGTTTTGTATAGTTTATTGACTGGTTCTTTATTTAGTTTTGTACAGTTTATTGACTGGTTCTTTATTGAGTTTTGTACAGTTTCTTGACTGGTTCTTTATTGAGTTTTGTTCAGTTTATTGACTGGTTATTTATTGAGTTTTGTACAGTTTATTGACTGGTTCTTTATTGAGTTTTGTACAGTATATTCACTAATTCTTTATTGAGTTTTGTACATTTTATTGACTGGTTCTTTATTCAGTTTTGTACATTTTATTGACTGTTTCTTTATTGAGTTTTGTACAGTTTATTGACTGGTTCTTTGTTCAGTTTTGTACAGTTTATTGACTGGTTCTTTATTCAGATTTGTACAGTTTATTTACTGGTTCTTTACGCAGTTTTCTACAGTTTATGACTGTTTCTTTATTGAGTTTTGTACAGTTTATTGACTGTTTCTTTATTGAGTTTTGTACAGTTTATTGAGTTTGTGTAAAATGTATTGACTGGTTATCTATTGAGTTTTGTACAGTTGATTGACTGTTTCTTTATTGAGTTTGTGCACAAATTTTTGACTGGTTCTTTATTGAGGTTTGTACAGTTTATTGACTGTTTCTTTATTGAGTTTTGTACAGTTTATTGACAGGTTCTTTATTCAGTTTTGTACAGTTTTTTGACTGTTTCTTTATTCAGTTTTCTACAGTTTATTGCCTGGTTCTTTATTGAGTTTTGTACAGTTTATTGACTGGTTCTTTATTGAGTTTTGTACAGTTTATTGACTGTTTCTTTATTGAGTTTTGTATAGTTTATTGACTGGTTCTTTATTTAGTTTTGTACAGTTTATTGACTGGTTCTTTATTGAGTTTTGTACAGTTTATTGACTGGTTCTTTATTGAGTTTTGTACAGTTTTTTTACTGTTTCTTTATTCAGTTTTCTACAGTTTATTGCCTGGTTCTTTATTGAGTTTTGTACAGTTTATTGACTGGTTCTTTATTGAGTTTTGTACAGTTTATTGACTGTTTCTTTATTGAGTTTTGTATAGTTTATTGACTGGTTCTTTATTGAGTTTTGTACAGTTTATTGACTGTTTGTTTATTGAGTTTTGTACAGTTTATTGACTGTTTCTTTATTGCGTTTTGTACAGTTTATTGACTGGTTCTTTACTGAGTTTGTGTAAAATGTATTGACTGGTTCTTTATTGAGTTTTGTACAGCTGATTGACTGTTTCTTTATTGAGTTTGTCCACAATTTTTTGACTGGTTCTTTATTGAGTTTTGTACAGTTTATTGACTGTTTCTTTATTGAGTTTTGTACAGTTTATTGACAGGTTCTTTATTCAGTTTTGTACAGTTTATTGACTGGTTCTTTATTCGGTTTTGTACAGTTTATTGACTGGTTCTTTATTGAGTTTTGTACAGTTTATTGACTGTTTCTTTATATAGATTTGTACAGTTTCTTGACTGTTTCTTTATTGAGTTTTGTACAGTTTATTGACTGTTTCTTTATTGAGTTTTGTACAGTTATTGACTGGTTCTTTATTGAGTTTTGTACAGTTTATTTACTGTTTCTTTATTGAGTTTGTGAACAATTTATTGACTGGTTCTTTATTGAGTTTTGTACAGTTTATTGACTGTTTCTTTATTGAGTTTGTGCACAATTTATTGACTGGATCTTTATTGAGTTTTGTACAGATTATTTACTGTTTATTTATTGAGTTTTGTACAGTTTATCGACTGGTTCTTTATTGAGTTTTGTACAGTTTATTGACTGGTTCTTTATTGAGTTTTGTACAGTTTATTGACTGGTTCTTTATTGAGTTTTGTACAGTTTTTTTACCGTTTCTTTATTCAGTTTTCTACAGTTTATTGCCTGGTTCTTTATTGAGTTTTGTACAGTTTATTGACTGGTTCTTTATTGAGTTTTGTACAGTTTATTGACTGTTTCTTTATTGAGTTTTGTACAGTTTATTGACTGTTTCTTTATTTAGTTTTGTATAGTTTATTGACTGGTTCTTTATTGAGTTTTGTACAGTTTCTTGACTGGTTCTTTATTGAGTTTTGTTCAGTTTATTGACTGGTTCTTTATTGAGTTTTGTACAGTTTATTGACTGGTTCTTTATTGAGTAATCTTGGATGGGGCCCCAGAATAATGGTGCTTATAACAACGGAATGACACATCAACAGAAGCAACCACAGATCCATTGTAGTTAAATGAAAGATCAGAGAGCTGCAAGACATTAACCAGAGATACATCATTAGCATAGACCAATTCACCAATACGAGCAAATGCTGCAAAGGCAAAAGCAAATAAGGCCTGAAAAAGTCGCTGTTCATATAATGAAGGAACAACAACTGGAACTGATTCTATAAGCCTAGTTAAAATGTCTATTGTGATAGGTAAACGTGTATCAAAAGAGGGTCTTAGCTTATATGCCCCCTGTAATAGTTGTTGAACCAAGAAGGACTGTGTTGGATCATCGAAACCTAATATCTTGTGAACATAACCTATAGCCGACAGATATGTCGAAATAGTGCTAGGGGCAAACTTGCTCTGGTACAAGTAAGAAACAAATAAAGCCACATTGTTAATTGACACTGGTATTGGCACCAATTTGCTAAAAACTGTCCGAGAGTAACAATTAAATTTTTCCCAAGCCCTCCTGTAAGTTGATCTTGTAGATGGGGCCAGAGCTGCACAAACTAACTCATCAAAGTTACCCAAAAGTTCTGAGGCAGAAACTCCTTTGGAATGCTGCAAGGCATCAGGCGGGCTGAAGGGTGTCTCTTGCGAAACTCTTCTACCTGTAACCGAGAAAGAAGATCTGCCAATACATTCTTAGAACCACTGATATGTTTAGCCTTAAATAGAATGTTAAATTCCAAACACCGCAGAACCAAGTGTCGAACCATAAACATGACCTGAGAATCTTTGCTTGACTGCTTATTAATTACTGACACTAGAGCCTCGTTGTCGGTAAAAAATAAAATAGAGTGATTACACCATAAATGACCCCATACTTCAATAGCCAAGACAATAGGATAAAACTCTAGAGTCATTATATTAATACTTTGCCAATCCTCCGGAAAACAACCATTAAACCAACGGTCTCCGTACAGAGCACCAAACCCCTTGGATTGCGCAGCATCAGTAAATAACAAGATACTTTTACTCGACACGAACTTATCATCCAAAAACATAGAAATTCCATTAAAGTTTTGCAAAAAGGATAGCCACATTTTCATGTCTAACTTTGCCTCTTGTGATATAGTAATGAATTTTTGAGATTCGGACAAATGACAAGTAAGAGATATCAAACGACGCAAAAATGCCCTTCCCGGTTTAATGACAGAACAAGCAAAGTTTAGAGTACCAATTAAAGATTGCATGTCACAGAGTGAGCATGTCTTTAAACTCAAAAATTTTTCCAACAAAGTGCAGCACTTTTCAATTTTATCAGGAGGTAAACGGGCCTCCATCTTAGTTGCATCAAGGGTTATACCTAAGAACTCTATCACTCTAGTTGGAAAAATGGTTTTTTCAGCAGACAATGGGATACCTATGTCTAAACATAAATCAATAAATGCCTTAAATCTACTTATAGCTGCTGACTTTGACTTTTCAATCAAGAGAAAATCATCTAAAACATGAACCATACCTTGAATTCCCAACTTATTTAGAGCAATCCACTCAATTGCCGTACTTAGTTCCTCAAAAATTTTACAACTAGTACGACACCCCATAGCCAAACATCTATCAATATATATTTTCCCATCCCACTGAAGGCCTAATAACTCATAATCTTCTGGGTGAACAGGAATAATTCGAAAAGCTGACAAAATGTCTGTCTTAGCTAGATAAACATCCTTATCCAACTCCTTAATCTTTACAATAGCATCATCTACTGATGCATAGTGTACCACAGCAGACTCGTCTGAAATGCCTGCATTTACCGAATCCTCAAACCTACTAGGAAATGATAAATTATGGATTAATCGCCATGAACCAGGAGATTTTTTAGGAACAAGACCTAAAGGGGAAATTTTTAAATTGGGAAGAGGCGAATTCTCAAAGGGCCCAATAATTCTACCCAAAGCAATTTCTTTACATAACTTTTTATATACAATATCTGGGAGAACAAAAGCTGATTTTAAATTTTTACTATAATGAACCCCTCTTGTCCCTTGAAATTCTAATTTAAAGCCAAATGTAAACCCAGACAACAAATATGATAACTTATCTTGAGGATAACCTGACAAGTACAAAGACAACTTTTCAACAGAAACAACAGTAGGCATACTACCTGGTTTGGGGTTTAGTAGCTGTTGCATGTGGCAAGGTGCCGCTCGAGGCAACTTTTCCCGCTGTTGCATTAGTGTTGCTTGCAGTGGCAACTGGGGGATGGGACCGTCTGTGATAGGGGTTCTAAAATCGCGGAGTTTGGGACACGACTTCCGTGAGTGGAATCCACTGCAATGCAAACAGATGTGGGGGTACCCACATCTTCCATCACAATATCTCCCCTTATTAAAGGGGTAGCAGGCCCGAAAGGGTTGATTGACTTTTTCATATGATGAATTGTAACCATAGCGACCCTGATTTGCCCTATCCCTTAGTGAATTATTTAACAGTGATTTTGGATAGAGAAAAGTATCTATCTCGTTCCACCGCATGGAGCTATCCTGAGCCTTCTGTGCACGAAAAGTAGTATCATAATGATACCATCTACCATTATCCTTACAAATAGATCTTATGAAAAACATGTAAGTAGCCAAATCCTCAGTTAAAGTTATATCATGAGGATTGGCTTGTCGTAAAACTGACGAGTAAATTGAAAAAGCGTCAGTCCAAGCCTCAATGGACAGGGCTTTCCTAGCTTTCTTAGCTGTAATAACTCCAACCTGACCAAATTTATTTACACTTAAAGGCATAACATCATCATCAACTGCATTCAATTCTAATAGATCAGACATGTCAATGTACTGATTTGTTACAATTTTTTCCTTTAATTTATTGGACACTCTAGTGTACAAAGGTCTGTTTAGTGGTTTGTAGCTTGGAGGCGGCTGTACCACAACATTTAGAGGATTCAAACCTTCTAAGTGTCCTGCATTTAAATTATTAACATGTTGAGGTTCATTATTGACCTGAATTTGTAATTGAGGGGGATTACATGCAGATGCTGAAGGTATAATACCACTAGTTTTAGCAATCACAGTTGGAATATTGTTCCTATTGTCACCAACAGTACTACCTGTTCCTATTTCAGGGCCGTCAGCAACCACCTGCTGACCAGGAACCACTCCAGATTTCTTTAAATTGTCTACAACCTTTGTCATTATCTTTTCTGACAAATCATCCAAGTCAATTAAATCTTCTAGCCGAGCCCTCTTCCTCTTTGGTGGCATGGTAACTAAGAATCAAAACACAAAATTGTTTATATAAGATATAGCCATACAGAATGGCATAAATTAACACACACATATAGAACAGCCAAAAATGGTATCTCAACTGCCTCACATTACAGTGTATAGCAGGAAATATAAGAAACTGTAAAAACAGCCAAGAAGTAAAACTGGATGAACCTTGTCCAGCCAGACTTAACGTTACTGCATACGCAGCCAATAAACAAAACTGTGCATGTACACAGCCAAACACTCAATAAAACTGCAGTTTAAAGCAGCCAAACTGGCAATTATCAGCCAAAAGTAACATGCTGTACCGCATGAGGTATAAACTGTTTACAATTAAACAGCAAAATAAAGCTTGGACTATAAACAACTGTTGAAACAGCCAAGATATATATATACAACTGCAGCAAGCAGCAAATATTACAGCTATTGTGAATCATGCTCCTTTTTTTTTTTTTTTTTAAATATGTTAAATAATAACTGCCCGAACAATAGTCGGAATGCAGTAGACATTCAAGCAATGGCTATTGATATGTACACCGTGACTTATAAAAATATAGCAGCATGTACTATGAGATATACCTGGATCTTTAGAATCAAAACAACTGCTGTCTAGAGTAAGTAATTCAAACAAAAGATGTCATCTGCTACTGATTAACACGTACATGTAAACATACAACTGTCCAACAAATCTAAAATCTGAAAAATATTAAGTATAAAGATACAAAATCATACAATGAAAAAGCACCATTTAAAGTACGATTTAACAGGGTAAAAAACTCAGTATCACAAATGAATTACACTGTATTACACAACCTATAAAAATGCAAATGAAGCAACTTAATTACATATAACACATGTAAATCCTGTAGCAATGCATCAAACATAAATATATACCAATGTACTTGTATGAAACTTTTATCGATCGCATGGTACACGATAACATTTTTTTTTTTTTTTATAATGAGATGACACACCGCATACAATTTTCCTCTGTTCTTTATACAAGTATACATCGTAAGTTCGAACTTAACAGACACATGTACATGACAATCAAAATCATTGCAAATTCACACACATGCACCATACATGCACATGTAATTGGTAGGGCTAGACATGAACCTGGTATAAAATAAAACATACAAATACAATAGAAATATGAATAAATCTATCACTAACCATAATATAAATCTAATCAACATGCAACTAAAACAAGTTACAGTCTATCAAGAGCATGCAAAATGGCTAGTCTCAAACTCCTGTAAAATTTCCTAGTGCCAACAGCAGATAAATGTACACCATCATTTCCAATGATTGATAAAGGGCTTTGCATTAAACGTAAGTGTTTCCAAAATGTCAAATACGGTCTATCCTGTAATTCAACTGATAACATGTTGTTTACTATGGCTCGTTTATGTTCGTATTCCTCTGCAGTTATATACCAGGGGCTGTAACGACAAAACAGCTCACACACTACAACATCCTTTACAAAGTCAAAAGAGGACAAACACCACTCCATGAAGTCTATTATTTTATAGGCAAGAGTTTCTGGACGTAGCTGTGGCAAGCACAGGTCATTACCACCTATCTGTAAAACAACAGCTTGCGGTTGGAATTGCAACAAACACTGGCGAAAACCATTGTGACGCGACAATGTGTCTATGGTAGCACCTGCAACACCGTAGCACAAAACTGTACATTGAATCAAACCGAAATTGCTATCAAAATTAGGGTTCACCTGTAGCTCCAGTGATAAGCGCGATATAAAACTATGTCCAACGACAAGCACTCGCTTATCATTCATCCTCAATGTAAATACACAGATATCGATGACGTCAGCAGAATCTGCGCATTACTTATATAAACAGCAATTCAGTGTTATGTAACATTGTCTGTATTTCTTCCCTTCCTTGTTCGCAGACTAAATACGACTATAAAAGTACCAAATTACGTGCTACGATTAATCCTTAAAAATACACATACCTATATCCTAATTGTAACGAAAAACAACCATCACAACTCGATAGATCTGTAATTGGGTCACTGACCGCGTCCTTTGACTTTGTAAGATCACACGTAAAAAGACCTTAAATTGATCTTCCAATCAGTTAAAATTGATCCCAAACGATCTTCGAAGTGTCCAAATGAAACTATTGAAGACACTTATATCCAAATGGCAAGAATAACATTGAAACTGCACAGGAATACAAAAATATTGATGAACTGGCATTAAAGCTTTGTTTACGTTTTGGTCAGAAATCTAATTATATATTCCACCAATCAAAACGCAATATGACATAAAGTAAATTTAGCAGAGTGGAGGGAAATTCAAATTGTAGAAATACATTCGTCAGCATAAAACATGCTATTCACATAGCTACATTTACTGGTTCTTCATGCAGTTTTCTACAGTTTATGACTGTTTCTTTATTGAGTTTTGTACAGTTTATTGACTGTTTCTTTATTGAGTTTTGTACAGTTTATTGAGTTTGTGTAAAATGTATTGACTGGTTATCTATTGAGTTTTGTACAGTTTATTGACTGTTTCTTTATTGAGTTTTGTATAGTTTATTGACTGGTTCTTTATTGAGTTTTGTACAGTTTATTGACTGTTTGTTTATTGAGTTTTGTACAGTTTATTGACTGTTTGTTTATTTAGTTTTGTATAGTTTATTGACTGGTTTTTTATTTAGTTTTGTACAGTTTATTGACTGGTTCTTTATTGAGTTTTGTACAGTTTATTGACTGGTTCTTTATTGAGTTTTGTTCAGTTTATTGACTGGTTCTTTATTGAGTTTTGTACAGTTTATTGACTAATTCTTTATTGAGTTTTGTACATTTTATTAACTATTTCTTTATTCAGTTTTGTACATTTTACTGACTGTTTCTTTATTGAGTTTTGTACAGTTTATTGACTGGTTCTTTGTTCAGTTTTGTACAGTTTATTGACTGGTTCTTTATTGAGTTTTGTACAGTTTATTGACTAATTCTTTATTGAGTTTTGTACATTTTATTAACTATTTCTTTATTCAGTTTTGTACATTTTACTGACTGTTTCTTTATTGAGTTTTGTACAGTTTATTGACTGGTTCTTTATGCAGTTTTGTACAGTTTATTGACTGGTTCTTTATTGAGTTTTGTACAGTTTATTGACTAATTCTTTATTGAGTTTTGTACAGTTTTTTGACTGGTTCTTTATTGAGTTTTGTACAGTTTATTCACTGTTTCTTTATTGAGTTTTGTACTGTTTATTGACTAATTCTTTATTGAGTTTAGTACACTATTTTGACTGGTTCTTTATTCAGTTTTCTACAGTTTTTTGACTGTTTCTTTATTGAATTTTGTACAGTTTATTGACTGTTTCTTTATTGCGTTTTGTACAGTTTATTGACTGGTTCTTTATTGAGGTTGTGTAAAATGTATTGACTGGTTCTTTATTGAGTTTTGTACAGTTGATTGACTGTTTCTTTATTGAGTTTGTGCACAATTTTTTGACTGTTTCTTTATTGAGTTTTGTACAGTTTATTGACAGGTTCTTTATTCAGTTTTGTACAGTTTATTGACTGGTTCTTTATTCGGTTTTGTACAGTTTATTGACTGGTTCTTTATTGAGTTTTGTACAGTTTATTGACTGTTTCTTTATTTAGATTTGTACAGTTTCTTGACTGTTTCTTTATTGAGTTTTGTACAGTTTATTGACTGTTTCTTTATTGAGTTTTGTACAGTTATTGACTGGTTCTTTATTGAGTTTTGTACAGTTTATTGACTGTTTCTTTATTGAGTTTGTGAACAATTTATTGACTGGTTCTTTATTGAGTTTTGTACAGTTTATTGACTGTTTCTTTATTGAGTTTGTGCACAATTTATTGACTGGATCTTTATTGAGTTTTGTACAGATTATTTACTGTTTATTTATTGAGTTTTGTACAGTTTATTGACTGGTTCTTTATTCAGTTTTCTACAGTTTATTGACTGGTTCTTTATTGAGTTTTGTACAGTTTATTGACTGGTTCTTTATTGAGTTTTGTACAGTTTTTTGACCGTTTCTTTATTCAGTTTTCTACAGTTTATTGCCTGGTTCTTTATTGAGTTTTGTACAGTTTATTGACTGGTTCTTTATTGAGTTTTGTACAGTTTATTGACTGTTTCTTTATTGAGTTTTGTACAGTTTATTGACTGTTTCTTTATTTAGTTTTGTATAGTTTATTGACTGGTTCTTTCTTTAGTTTTGTACAGTTTATTGACTGGTTCTTTATTGAGTTTTGTACAGTTTCTTGACTGGTTCTTTATTGAGTTTTGTTCAGTTTATTGACTGGTTCTTTATTGAGTTTTGTACAGTTTATTGACTGGTTCTTTATTGAGTTTTGTACAGTATATTCACTAATTCTTTATTGAGTTTTGTACATTTTATTGACTGGTTCTTTATTCAGTTTTGTACATTTTATTGACTGTTTCTTTATTGAGTTTTGTACAGTTTATTGACTGGTTCTTTGTTCAGTTTTGTACAGTTTATTGACTGGTTCTTTATTCAGATTTGTACAGTTTATTTACTGGTTCTTTACGCAGTTTTCTACAGTTTATGACTGTTTCTTTATTGAGTTTTGTACAGTTTATTCACTGTTTCTTTATTGAGTTTTGTACAGTTTATTGAGTTTGTGTAAAATGTATTGACTGGTTATCTATTGAGTTTTGTACAGTTGATTGACTGTTTCTTTATTGAGTTTGTGCACACATTTTTGACTGGTTCTTTATTGAGTTTTGTACAGTTTATTGACTGTTTCTTTATTGTGTTTTGTACAGATTATTGACAGGTTCTTTATTCAGTTTTGTACAGTTTTTTGACTGTTTCTTTATTCAGTTTTCTACAGTTTATTGCCTGGTTCTTTATTGAGTTTTGTACAGTTTATTGACTGGTTCTTTATTGAGTTTTGTACAGTTTATTGACTGTTTCTTTATTGAGTTTTGTATAGTTTATTGACTGGTACTTTATTTAGTTTTGTACAGTTTATTGACTGGTTCTTTATTGAGTTTTGTACAGTTTATTGACTGGTTCTTTATTGAGTTTTGTACAGTTTTTTGACTGTTTCTTTATTCAGTTTTCTACAGTTTATTGCCTGGTTCTTTATTGAGTTTTGTACAATTTATTGACTGTTTCGTTATTGCGTTTTGTACAGTTTATTGACTGGTTCTTTATTGAGTTTGTGTAAAATGTATTGACTGGTTCTTTATTGAGTTTTGTACAGTTGATTCACTGTTTCTTTATTGAGTTTGTGCACAATTTTTTGACTGGTTCTTTATTGAGTTTTGTGCAGTTTATTGACTGTTTCTTTATTGAGTTTTGTACAGTTTATTGACAGGTTCTTTATTCAGTTTTGTACAGTTTATTGACTGGTTCTTTATTGAGTTTTGTACAGTTTATTGACTGGTTCTTTATTGAGTTTAGTACACTATTTTGACTGGTTCTTTATTCAGTTTTCTACAGTTTTTTGACTGTTTCTTTATTGAGTTTTGTACAATTTATTGACTGTTTCGTTATTGCGTTTTGTACAGTTTATTGACTGGTTCTTTATTGAGTTTGTGTAAAATGTATTGACTGGTTCTTTATTGAGTTTTGTACAGTTGATTCACTGTTTCTTTATTGAGTTTGTGCACAATTTTTTGACTGGTTCTTTATTGAGTTTTGTGCAGTTTATTGACTGTTTCTTTATTGAGTTTTGTACAGTTTATTGACAGGTTCTTTATTCAGTTTTGTACAGTTTATTGACTGGTTCTTTATTCGGTTTTGTACAGTTTATTGACTGGTTCTTTATTGAGTTTTGTACAGTTTATTGGCTGTTTCTTTATTTAGATTTGTACAGTTTCTTGACTGTTTCTTTATTGAGTTTTGTACAGTTTATTGACTGTTTCTTTATTGAATTTTGTACAGTTATTGACTGGTTCTTTATTGAGTTTTGTACAGTTTATTGACTGTTTCTTTATTGAGTTTGTGAACAATTTATTGACTGGTTCTTTATTGAGTTTTGTACAGTTTATTGACTGTTTCTTTATTGAGTTTGTGAACAATTTATTGACTGGTTCTTTATTGAGTTTTGTACAGTTTATTGACTGTTTCTTTATTGAGTCTTGTACTGTTTATTGACTAATTCTTTGTTGAGTTTAGTACACTATTTTGACTGGTTCTTTATTCAGTTTTCTACAGTTTTTTGACTGTTTCTTTATTGAGTTTTGTACAGTTTATTGACAGTTTCTTTATTGCGTTTTGTTCACTTTATTGACTGGTTCTTTATTGAGTTTGTGTAAAATGTATTGACTGGTTCTTTATTGAGATTTGTACAGTTGATTGACTGTTTCTTTATTGAGTTTGTGCACAATTTTTTGACACATTCTTTATTGAGTTTTGTACAGTTTATTGACTGTTTCTTTATTGAGTTTTGTACAGTTTATTGACAGGTTCTTTATTCAGTTTTGTACAGTTTATTGACTGGTTCTTTATTCGGTTTTGTACAGTTTATTGACTGGTTCTTTATTGAGTTTAGTACAGTTGATTGACTGCTTCTTTATTTAGATTTATACAGTTTCTTGACTGTTTCTTTATTGAGTTTTGTACAGTTTATTGACTGTTTCTTTATTGAGTTTTGTACAGTTATTGACTGGTTCTTTATTGAGTTTTGTACAGTTTATTGACTGTTTCTTTATTGAGTTTGTGAACAATTTATTGACTGGTTCTTTATTGAGTTTTGTACAGTTTATTGACTGTTTCTTTATTGAGTTTGTGCACAATTTATTGACTGGATCTTTATTGAGTTTTGTACAGATTATTTACTGTTTATTTATTGAGTTTTGTACAGTTTATTGACTGGTTCTTTATTCAGTTTTCTACAGTTTATTGACTGGTTCTTTATTGAGTTTTGTACAGTTGATTGACTGGTTCTTTATTGAGTTTTGTACAGTTTTTTGACCGTTTCTTTATTCAGTTTTCTACAGTTTATTGCCTGGTTCTTTATTGAGTTTTGTACAGTTTATTGACTGGTTCTTTATTGAGTTTTGTACAGTTTATTGACTGTTTCTTTATTGAGTCTTGTACAGTTTATTGACTGTTTCTTTATTTAGTTTTGTACAGTTTATTGACTGGTTCTTTATTTAGTTTTGTACAGTTTATTGACTGGTTCTTTATTGAGTTTTGTACAGTTTCTTGACTGGTTCTTTATTGAGTTTTGTTCAGTTTATTGACTGGTTCTTTATTGAGTTTTGTACAGTTTATTGACTGGTTCTTTATTGAGTTTTGTACAGTATATTGACTAATTCTTTATTGAGTTTTGTACATTTTATTGACTGATTCTTTATTCAGTTTTGTACATTTTATTGACTGTTTCTTTATTGAGTTTTGTACAGTTTATTGACTGGTTCTTTGTTCAGTTTTCTACAGTTTATTGACTGGTTCTTTATTCAGTTTTGTACAGTTTATTTACTGGTCCTTTATGCAGTTTTCTACAGTTTATGACTGGTTCTTTATTGAGTTTTGTACAGTTTCTTGACTGGTTCTTTATTGAGTTTTGTTCAGTTTATTGACTGGTTCTTTATTGAGTTTTGTACAGTTTATTGACTGGTTCTTTATTGAGATTTGTACAGTATATTGACTAATTCTTTATCGAGTTTTGTACATTTTATTGACTGGTTCTTTATTCAGTTTTGTACATTTTATTGACTGTTTCTTTATTGAGTTTTGTACAGTTTATTGACTGGTTCTTTGTTCAGTTTTGTACAGTTTATTGACTGGTTCTTTATTAAGTTTTGTACAGTTTATTTACTGATTCTTTCTGCAGTTTTCTACAGTTTATGACTGTTTCTTTATTGAGTTTTGTACAGTTTATTGACTGTTTCTTTATTGAGTTTTGTACAGTTTATTGAGTTTGTGTAAAATGTATTGACTGGTTATCTATTGAGTTTTGTACAGTTGATTGACTGTTTCTTTATTGAGTTTGTGCACAAATTTTTGACTGGTTCTTTATTGAGTTTTGTACAGTTTATTGACTGTTTCTTTATTGAGTTTTGTACAGTTTATTGACAGGTTCTTTATTCAGTTTTGTACAGTTTTTTGACTGTTTCTTTATTCAGTTTTCTACAGTTTATTGCCTGGTTCTTTATTGAGTTTTGTACAGTTTATTGACTGGTTCTTTATTGAGTTTTGTACAGTTTATTGACTGGTTCTTTATTGAGTTTTGTACAGTTTATTGACTGTTTCTCTATTGAGTCTTGTACAGTTTATTGACTGTTTCTTTATTTAGTTTTGTACAGTTTATTGACTGGTTCTTTATTGAGTTTTGTACAGTTTCTTGACTGGTTCTTTATTGAGTTTTGTTCAGTTTATTGACTGGTTCTTTATTGAGTTTTGTACAGTTTATTGACTGGTTCTTTATTGAGTTTTGTACAGTTTATTGACTGGTTCTTTATTGAGTTTTGTACAGTTTATTGACTGTTTCTCTATTGAGTCTTGTACAGTTTATTGACTGTTTCTTTATTTAGTTTTGTACAGTTTATTGACTGGTTCTTTATTTAGTTTTGTACAGTTTATTGACTGGTTCTTTATTGAGTTTTGTACAGTTTCTTGACTGGTTCTTTATTGAGTTTTGTTCAGTTTATTGACTGGTTCTTTATTGAGTTTTGTACAGTTTATTGACTGGTTCTTTATTGAGTTTTGTACAGTATATTGACTAATTCTTTATTGAGTTTTGTACATTTTATTGACTGATTCTTTATTCAGTTTTGTACATTTTATTGACTGTTTCTTTATTGAGTTTTGTACAGTTTATTGACTGGTTCTTTGTTCAGTTTTGTACAGTTTATTGACTGGTTTTTTATTCAGTTTTGTACAGTTTATTTACTGGTCCTTTATGCAGTTTTCTACAGTTTATGACTGGTTCTTTATTGAGTTTTGTACAGTTTCTTGACTGGTTCTTTATTGAGTTTTGTTCAGTTTATTGACTGGTTCTTTATTGAGTTTTGTACAGTTTATTGACTGGTTCTTTATTGAGATTTGTACAGTATATTGACTAATTCTTTATTGAGTTTTGTACATTTTATTGACTGGTTCTTTATTCAGTTTTGTACATTTTATTGACTGTTTCTTTATTGAGTTTTGTACAGTTTATTGACTGGTTCTTTGTTCAGTTTTGTACAGTTTATTGACTGGTTCTTTATTAAGTTTTGTACAGTTTATTTACTGGTTCTTTCTGCAGTTTTCTACAGTTTATGACTGTTTCTTTATTGAGTTTTGTACAGTTTATTGACTGTTTCTTTATTGAGTTTTGTACAGTTTATTGAGTTTGTGTAAAATGTATTGACTGGTTATCTATTGAGTTTTGTACAGTTGATTGACTGTTTCTTTATTGAGTTTGTGCACAAATTTTTGACTGGTTCTTTATTGAGTTTTGTACAGTTTATTGACTGTTTCTTTATTGAGTTTTGTACAGTTTATTGACAGGTTCTTTATTCAGTTTTGTACAGTTTTTTGACTGTTTCTTTGTTCAGTTTCCTACAGTTTATTGCCTGGTTCTTTATTGAGTTTTGTACAGTTTATTGACTGGTTCTTTATTGAGTTTTGTACAGTTTATTGACTGTTTCTTTATTGAGTTTTGTACAGTTTATTGACTGGTTCTTTATTTAGTTTTGTACAGTTTCTTGACTGGTTCTTTATTGAGTTTTGTTCAGTTTATTGAATGGTTCTTTATTGAGTTTTGTACAGTTTATTGACTGGTTCTTTATTGAGTTTTGTACAGTATATTGACTAATTCTTTATTGAGTTTTGTACATTTTATTGACTGATTCTTTATTCAGTTTTGTACATTTTATTGGCTGTTTCTTTATTGAGTTTTGTACAGTTTATTGACTGGTTCTTTATTGAGTTTTGTATAGTTTATTGACTGGTTCTTTATTGAGTTTTGTACAGTTTCTTGACTGGTTCTTTATTGAGTTTTGTTCAGTTTATTGACTGGTTCTTTATTGAGTTTTGTACAGTTTATTGACTGGTTCTTTATTGAGTTTTGTACAGTATATTGACTAATTCTTTATTGAGTTTTGTACATTTTATTGACTGATTCTTTATTCAGTTTTGTACATTTTATTGACTGTTTCTTTATTGAGTTTTGTACAGTTTATTGACTGGTTCTTTGTTCAGTTTTGTACAGCTTATTGACTGGTTCTTTATTCAGTTTTGTACAGTTTATTTACTGGTCCTTTATGCAGTTTTCTACAGTTTATGACTGGTTCTTTATTGAGTTTTGTACAGTTTCTTGACTGGTTCTTTATTGAGTTTTGTTCAGTTTATTGACTGGTTCTTTATTGAGTTTTGTACAGTTTATTGACTGGTTCTTTATTGAGATTTGTACAGTATATTGACTAATTCTTTATTGAGTTTTGTACATTTTATTGACTGGTTCTTTATTCAGTTTTGTACATTTTATTGACTGTTTCTTTATTGAGTTTTCTACAGTTTATTGACTGGTTCTTTGTTCAGTTTTGTACAGTTTATTGACTGGTTCTTTATTAAGTTTTGTACAGTTTATTTACTGGTTCTTTCTGCAGTTTTCTACAGTTTATGACTGTTTCTTTATTGAGTTTTGTACAGTTTATTGACTGTTTCTTTATTGAGTTTTGTACAGTTTATTGAGTTTGTGTAAAATGTATTGACTGGTTATCTATTGAGTTTTGTACAGTTGATTGACTGTTTCTTTATTGAGTTTGTGCACAAATTTTTGACTGGTTCTTTATTGAGTTTTGTACAGTTTATTGACTGTTTCTTTATTGAGTTTTGTACAGTTTATTGACAGGTTCTTTATTCAGTTTTGTACAGTTTTTTGACTGTTTCTTTATTCAGTTTCCTACAGTTTATTGCCTGGTTCTTTATTGAGTTTTGTTCAGTTTATTGACTGGTTCTTTATTGAGTTTTGTACAGTTTATTGACTGTTTCTTTATTGAGTTTTGTATAGTTTATTGACTGGTTCTTTATTTAGTTTTGTACAGTTTATTGACTTGTTCTTAATTGAGTTTTGTACAGTTTATTGACTGGTTCTTTATTGAGTTTTGTACAGTTTTTTGACTGTTTCTTTATTCAGTTTTCTACAGTTTATTGCCTGGTTCTTTATTGAGTTTTGTACAGTTTATTGACTGGTTCTTTATTGAGTTTTGTTCAGTTTATTGACTGGTTCTTTATTGAGTTTTGTACAGTTTATTGACTGGTTCTTTATTGAGTTTTGTACAGTTTATTGACTGTTTCTCTATTGAGTCTTGTACAGTTTATTGACTGTTTCTTTATTTAGTTTTGTACAGTTTATTGACTGGTTCTTTATTTAGTTTTGTACAGTTTATTGACTGGTTCTTTATTGAGTTTTGTACAGTTTCTTGACTGGTTCTTTATTGAGTTTTGTTCAGTTTATTGACTGGTTCTTTATTGAGTTTTGTACAGTTTATTGACTGGTTCTTTATTGAGTTTTGTACAGTATATTGACTAATTCTTTATTGAGTTTTGTACATTTTATTGACTGGTTCTTTATTCAGTTTTGTACATTTTATTGACTGTTTCTTTATTGAGTTTTGTACAGTTTATTGACTGGTTCTTTGTTCAGTTTTGTACAGTTTATTGACTGGTTTTTTATTCAGTTTTGTACAGTTTATTTACTGGTCCTTTATGCAGTTTTCTACAGTTTATGACTGGTTCTTTATTGAGTTTTGTACAGTTTCTTGACTGGTTCTTTATTGAGTTTTGTTCAGTTTATTGACTGGTTCTTTATTGAGTTTTGTACAGTTTATTGACTGGTTCTTTATTGAGATTTGTACAGTATATTGACTAATTCTTTATTGAGTTTTGTACATTTTATTGACTGGTTCTTTATTCAGTTTTGTACATTTTATTGACTGTTTCTTTATTGAGTTTTGTACAGTTTATTGACTGGTTCTTTGTTCAGTTTTGTACAGTTTATTGACTGGTTCTTTATTAAGTTTTGTACAGTTTATTTACTGGTTCTTTCTGCAGTTTTCTACAGTTTATGACTGTTTCTTTATTGAGTTTTGTACAGTTTATTGACTGTTTCTTTATTGAGTTTTGTACAGTTTATTGAGTTTGTGTAAAATGTATTGACTGGTTATCTATTGAGTTTTGTACAGTTGATTGACTGTTTCTTTATTGAGTTTGTGCACAAATTTTTGACTGGTTCTTTATTGAGTTTTGTACAGTTTATTGACTGTTTCTTTATTGAGTTTTGTACAGTTTATTGACAGGTTCTTTATTCAGTTTTGTACAGTTTTTTGACTGTTTCTTTGTTCAGTTTCCTACAGTTTATTGCCTGGTTCTTTATTGAGTTTTGTACAGTTTATTTACTGGTTCTTTATTGAGTTTTGTACAGTTTATTGACTGTTTCTTTATTGAGTTTTGTATAGTTTATTGACTGGTTCTTTATTTAGTTTTGTACAGTTTCTTGACTGGTTCTTTATTGAGTTTTGTTCAGTTTATTGAATGGTTCTTTATTGAGTTTTGTACAGTTTATTGACTGGTTCTTTATTGAGTTTTGTACAGTATATTGACTAATTCTTTATTGAGTTTTGTACATTTTATTGACTGATTCTTTATTCAGTTTTGTACATTTTATTGGCTGTTTCTTTATTGAGTTTTGTACAGTTTATTGACTGGTTCTTTATTGAGTTTTGTATAGTTTATTGACTGGTTCTTTATTGAGTTTTGTACAGTTTCTTGACTGGTTCTTTATTGAGTTTTGTTCAGTTTATTGACTGGTTCTTTATTGAGTTTTGTACAGTTTATTGACTGGTTCTTTATTGAGTTTTGTACAGTATATTGACTAATTCTTTATTGAGTTTTGTACATTTTATTGACTGATTCTTTATTCAGTTTTGTACATTTTATTGACTGTTTCTTTATTGAGTTTTGTACAGTTTATTGACTGGTTCTTTGTTCAGTTTTGTACAGCTTATTGACTGGTTCTTTATTCAGTTTTGTACAGTTTATTTACTGGTCCTTTATGCAGTTTTCTACAGTTTATGACTGGTTCTTTATTGAGTTTTGTACAGTTTCTTGACTGGTTCTTTATTGAGTTTTGTTCAGTTTATTGACTGGTTCTTTATTGAGTTTTGTACAGTTTATTGACTGGTTCTTTATTGAGATTTGTACAGTATATTGACTAATTCTTTATTGAGTTTTGTACATTTTATTGACTGGTTCTTTATTCAGTTTTGTACATTTTATTGACTGTTTCTTTATTGAGTTTTCTACAGTTTATTGACTGGTTCTTTGTTCAGTTTTGTACAGTTTATTGACTGGTTCTTTATTAAGTTTTGTACAGTTTATTTACTGGTTCTTTCTGCAGTTTTCTACAGTTTATGACTGTTTCTTTATTGAGTTTTGTACAGTTTATTGACTGTTTCTTTATTGAGTTTTGTACAGTTTATTGAGTTTGTGTAAAATGTATTGACTGGTTATCTATTGAGTTTTGTACAGTTGATTGACTGTTTCTTTATTGAGTTTGTGCACAAATTTTTGACTGGTTCTTTATTGAGTTTTGTACAGTTTATTGACTGTTTCTTTATTGAGTTTTGTACAGTTTATTGACAGGTTCTTTATTCCGTTTTGTACAGTTTTTCGACTGTTTCTTTATTCAGTTTCCTACAGTTTATTGCCTGGTTCTTTATTGAGTTTTGTTCAGTTTATTGACTGGTTCTTTATTGAGTTTTGTACAGTTTATTGACTGTTTCTTTATTGAGTTTTGTATAGTTTATTGACTGGTTCTTTATTTAGTTTTGTACAGTTTATTGACTTGTTCTTAATTGAGTTTTGTACAGTTTATTGACTGGTTCTTTATTGAGTTTTGTACAGTTTTTTGACTGTTTCTTTATTCAGTTTTCTACAGTTTATTGCCTGGTTCTTTATTGAGTTTTGTACAGTTTATTGACTGGTTCTTTATTGAGTTTTGTTCAGTTTATTGACTGGTTCTTTATTGAGTTTTGTACAGTTTATTGACTGGTTCTTTATTGAGTTTTGTACAGTATATTGACTAATTCTTTATTGAGTTTTGTACATTTTATTGACTGATTCTTTATTCAGTTTTGTACATTTTATTGACTGTTTCTTTATTCAGTTTTCTACAGTTTATTGCCTGGTTCTTTATTGAGTTTTGTACAGTTTATTGACTGGTTCTTTATTGAGTTTTGTTCAGTTTATTGACTGGTTCTTTATTGAGTTTTGTACAGTTTATTGACTGGTTCTTTATTGAGTTTTGTACAGTATATTGACTAATTCTTTATTGAGTTTTGTACATTTTATTGACTGATTCTTTATTCAGTTTTGTACATTTTATTGACTGTTTCTTTATTCAGTTTTGTATAGTTTATTGACTGGTTCTTTATTGAGTTTTGTACAGTTTCTTGACTGGTTCTTTATTGAGTTTTGTTCAGTTTATTGACTGGTTCTTTATTGAGTTTTGTACAGTTTATTGACTGGTTCTTTATTGAGTTTTGTACAGTATATTGACTAATTCTTTATTGAGTTTTGTACATTTTATTGACTGATTCTTTATTCAGTTTTGTACATTTTATTGACTGTTTCTTTATTGAGTTTTGTACAGTTTATTGACTGGTTCTTTGTTCAGTTTTGTACAGCTTATTGACTGGTTCTTTATTCAGTTTTGTACAGTTTATTTACTGGTCCTTTATGCAGTTTTCTACAGTTTATGACTGGTTCTTTATTGAGTTTTGTACAGTTTCTTGACTGGTTCTTTATTGAGTTTTGTTCAGTTTATTGACTGGTTCTTTATTGAGTTTTGTACAGTTTATTGACTGGTTCTTTATTGAGATTTGTACAGTATATTGACTAATTCTTTATTGAGTTTTGTACATTTTATTGACTGGTTCTTTATTCAGTTTTGTACATTTTATTGACTGTTTCTTTATTGAGTTTTCTACAGTTTATTGACTGGTTCTTTGTTCAGTTTTGTACAGTTTATTGACTGGTTCTTTATTAAGTTTTGTACAGTTTATTTACTGGTTCTTTCTGCAGTTTTCTACAGTTTATGACTGTTTCTTTATTGAGTTTTGTACAGTTTATTGACTGTTTCTTTATTGAGTTTTGTACAGTTTATTGAGTTTGTGTAAAATGTATTGACTGGTTATCTATTGAGTTTTGTACAGTTGATTGACTGTTTCTTTATTGAGTTTGTGCACAAATTTTTGACTGGTTCTTTATTGAGTTTTGTACAGTTTATTGACTGTTTCTTTATTGAGTTTTGTACAGTTTATTGACAGGTTCTTTATTCAGTTTTGTACAGTTTTTTGACTGTTTCTTTATTCAGTTTCCTACAGTTTATTGCCTGGTTCTTTATTGAGTTTTGTACAGTTTATTGACTGGTTCTTTATTGAGTTTTGTACAGTTTATTGACTGTTTCTTTATTGAGTTTTGTATAGTTTATTGACTGGTTCTTTATTTAGTTTTGTACAGTTTATTGACTTGTTCTTAATTGAGTTTTGTACAGTTTATTGACTGGTTCTTTATTGAGTTTTGTACAGTTTTTTGACTGTTTCTTTATTCAGTTTTCTACAGTTTATTGCCTGGTTCTTTATTGAGTTTTGTACAGTTTATTGACTGGTTCTTTATTGAGTTTTGTACAGTTTATTGACTGTTTCTTTATTGAGTTTTGTATAGTTTATTGACTGGTTCTTTATTGAGTTTTGTACAGTTTATTGACTGTTTGTTTATTGAGTTTTGTACAGTTTTTTGACTGTTTCTTTATTCAGTTTTCTACAGTTTATTGACTGGTTCTTTATTCAGTTTTGTACATTTTATTGACTGTTTCTTTATTGAGTTTTCTACAGTTTATTGACTGGTTCTTTGTTCAGTTTTGTACAGTTTATTGACTGGTTCTTTATTAAGTTTTGTACAGTTTATTTACTGGTTCTTTCTGCAGTTTTCTACAGTTTATGACTGTTTCTTTATTGAGTTTTGTACAGTTTATTGACTGTTTCTTTATTGAGTTTTGTACAGTTTATTGAGTTTGTGTAAAATGTATTGACTGGTTATCTATTGAGTTTTGTACAGTTGATTGACTGTTTCTTTATTGAGTTTGTGCACAAATTTTTGACTGGTTCTTTATTGAGTTTTGTACAGTTTATTGACTGTTTCTTTATTGAGTTTTGTACAGTTTATTGACAGGTTCTTTATTCAGTTTTGTACAGTTTTTTGACTGTTTCTTTATTCAGTTTCCTACAGTTTATTGCCTGGTTCTTTATTGAGTTTTGTTCAGTTTATTGACTGGTTCTTTATTGAGTTTTGTACAGTTTATTGACTGTTTCTTTATTGAGTTTTGTATAGTTTATTGACTGGTTCTTTATTTAGTTTTGTACAGTTTATTGACTTGTTCTTAATTGAGTTTTGTACAGTTTATTGACTGGTTCTTTATTGAGTTTTGTACAGTTTTTTGACTGTTTCTTTATTCAGTTTTCTACAGTTTATTGCCTGGTTCTTTATTGAGTTTTGTACAGTTTATTGACTGGTTCTTTATTGAGTTTTGTACAGTTTATTGACTGTTTCTTTATTGAGTTTTGTATAGTTTATTGACTGGTTCTTTATTGAGTTTTGTACAGTTTATTGACTGTTTGTTTATTGAGTTTTGTACAGTTTATTGACTGTTTCTTTATTTAGTTTTGTATAGTTTATTGACTGGTTCTTTATTTAGTTTTGTACAGTTTATTGACTGGTTCTTTATTGAGTTTTGTACAGTTTATTGACTGGTTCTTTATTGAGTTTTGTTCAGTTTATTCACTGGTTCTTTATTGAGTTTTGTACAGTTTATTGACTAATTCTTTATTGAGTTTTGTACATTTTATTGACTGGTTCTTTATTCAGTTTTGTACATTTTATTGACTGTTTCTTTATTGAGTTTTGTACAGTTTATTGACTGGTTCTTTGTTCAGTTTTGTACAGTTTATTGACTGGTTCTTTATTCAGTTTTGTACAGTTTATTGACTAATTCTTTAGTGAGTTTTGTACAGTTTTTTGACTGGTTCTTTATTGAGTTTTGTACAGTTTATTCACTGTTTCTTTATTGAGTTTTGTACTGTTTATTGACTAATTCTTTATTGAGTTTAGTACACTATTTTGACTGGTTCTTTATTCAGTTTTCTACAGTTTTTTGACTGTTTCTTTTTTGAGTTTTGTACAGTTTATTGACTGTTTCTTTATTGCGTTTTGTACAGTTTATTGACTGGTTCTTTATTGAGTTTGTGTAAAATGTATTGACTGGTTCTTTAATGAGTTTTGTACAGTTTATTGACTGTTTCTTTATTGAGTTTTGTACAGTTTATTGACAGGTTCTTTATTCAGTTTTGTACAGTTTATTGACTGGTTCTTTATTCGGTTTTGTACAGTTTATTGACTGGTTCTTTATTGAGTTTTGTACAGTTTATTGACTGTTTCTTTATTTAGATTTGCACAGTTTCTTGACTGTTTCTTTATTGAGTTTTGTACAGTTTATTGACTGTTTCTTTATTGAGTTTTGTACAGTTATTGACTGGTTCTTTATTGAGTTTTGTACAGTTTATTGACTGTTTCTTTATTGAGTTTGTGAACAATTTATTGACTGGTTCTTTATTGAGTTTTGTACAGTTTATTGACTGTTTCTTTATTGAGTTTGTGCACAATTTATTGACTGGATCTTTATTGAGTTTTGTACAGATTATTTACTGTTTATTTATTGAGTTTTGTACAGTTTATTGACTGGTTCTTTATTCAGTTTTCTACAGTTTATTGACTGGTTCTTTATTGAGTTTGTACAGTTGATTTACTGGTTCTTTATTGAGTTTTGTACAGTTTTTTGACCGTTTCTTTATTCAGTTTTCTACAGTTTATTGCCTGGTTCTTTATTGAGTTTTGTACAGTTTATTGACTGGTTCTTTATTGAGTTTTGTACAGTTTATTGACTGGTTCTTTATTGAGTTTTGTACAGTTTATTGACTGTTTCTTTATTGAGTTTTGTATAGTTTATTGACTGGTTCTTTATTTAGTTTTGTACAGTTTATTGACTGGTTCTTAATTGAGTTTTGTACAGTTTATTGACTGTTTCTTTATTGAGTTTTGTACAGTTTTTTGACTGTTTCTTTATTCAGTTTTCTACAGTTTATTGCCTGGTTCTTTATTGAGTTTTGTACAGTTTATTGACTAATTCTTTATTGAGTTTTGTACATTTTATTGACTGGTTCTTTATTCAGTTTTGTACATTTTATTGACTGTTTCTTTATTGAGTTTTGTACAGTTTATTGACTGGTTCTTTGTTCAGTTTTGTACAGTTTATTGACTGGTTCTTTATTCAGTTTTGTACAGTTTATTGACTAATTCTTTAGTGAGTTTTGTACAGTTTTTTGACTGGTTCTTTATTGAGTTTTGTACAGTTTATTCACTGTTTCTTTATTGAGTTTTGTACTGTTTATTGACTAATTCTTTATTGAGTTTAGTACACTATTTTGACTGGTTCTTTATTCAGTTTTCTACAGTTTTTTGACTGTTTCTTTATTGAGTTTTGTACAGTTTATTGACTGTTTCTTTATTGCGTTTTGTACAGTTTATTGACTGGTTCTTTATTGAGTTTGTGTAAAATGTATTGACTGGTTCTTTAATGAGTTTTGTACAGTTTATTGACTGTTTCTTTATTGAGTTTTGTACAGTTTATTGACAGGTTCTTTATTCAGTTTTGTACAGTTTATTGACTGGTTCTTTATTCGGTTTTGTACAGTTTATTGACTGGTTCTTTATTGAGTTTTGTACAGTTTATTGACTGTTTCTTTATTTAGATTTGCACAGTTTCTTGACTGTTTCTTTATTGAGTTTTGTACAGTTTATTGACTGTTTCTTTATTGAGTTTTGTACAGTTATTGACTGGTTCTTTATTGAGTTTTGTACAGTTTATTGACTGTTTCTTTATTGAGTTTGTGAACAATTTATTGACTGGTTCTTTATTGAGTTTTGTACAGTTTATTGACTGTTTCTTTATTGAGTTTGTGCACAATTTATTGACTGGATCTTTATTGAGTTTTGTACAGATTATTTACTGTTTATTTATTGAGTTTTGTACAGTTTATTGACTGGTTCTTTATTCAGTTTTCTACAGTTTATTGACTGGTTCTTTATTGAGTTTTGTACAGTTGATTGACTGGTTCTTTATTGAGTTTTGTACAGTTTTTTGACCGTTTCTTTATTCAGTTTTCTACAGTTTATTGCCTGGTTCTTTATTGAGTTTTGTACAGTTTATTGACTGGTTCTTTATTGAGTTTTGTACAGTTTATTGACTGGTTCTTTATTGAGTTTTGTACAGTTTATTGACTGTTTCTTTATTGAGTTTTGTATAGTTTATTGACTCGTTCTTTATTTAGTTTTGTACAGTTTATTGACTGGTTCTTAATTGAGTTTTGTACAGTTTATTGACTGGTTCTTTATTGAGTTTTGTACAGTTTTTTGACTGTTTCTTTATTCAGTTTTCTACAGTTTATTGCCTGGTTCTTTATTGAGTTTTGTACAGTTTATTGACTGGTTCTTTATTGAGTTTTGTACAGTTTATTGACTGTTTCTTTATTGAGTTTTGTATAGTTTATTGACTGGTTCTTTATTGAGTTTTGTAAAGTTTATTGACTGTTTGTTTATTGAGTTTTGTACAGTTTATTGACTGTTTCTTTATTTAGTTTTGTATAGTTTATTGACTGGTTCTTTATTTAGTTTTGTACAGTTTATTGACTGGTTCTTTATTGAGTTTTGTACAGTTTATTGACTGGTTCTTTATTGAGTTTTGTTCAGTTTATTGACTGGTTCTTTATTGAGTTTTGTACAGTTTATTGACTAATTCTTTATTGAGTTTTGTACATTTTATTGACTGGTTCTTTATTCAGTTTTGTACATTTTATTGACTGTTTCTTTATTGAGTTTTGTACAGTTTATTGACTGTTTCTTTATTGCGTTTTGTACAGTTTATTGACTGGTTCTTTATTCAGTTTGTGTAAAATGTATTGACTGGTTCTTTAATGAGTTTTGTACAGTTTATTGACTGTTTCTTTATTGAGTTTTGTACAGTTTATTGACAGGTTCTTTATTCAGTTTTGTACAGTTTATTGACTGTTTCTTTATTTAGATTTGCACAGTTTCTTGACTGTTTCTTTATTGAGTTTTGTACAGTTTATTGACTGTTTCTTTATTGAGTTTTGTACAGTTATTGACTGGTTCTTTATTGAGTTTTGTACAGTTTATTGACTGTTTCTTTATTGAGTTTGTGAACAATTTATTGACTGGTTCTTTATTGAGTTTTGTACAGTTTATTGACTGTTTCTTTATTGAGTTTGTGCACAATTTATTGACTGGATCTTTATTGAGTTTTGTACAGATTATTTACTGTTTATTTATTGAGTTTTGTACAGTTTATTGACTGGTTCTTTATTCAGTTTTCTACAGTTTATTGACTGGTTCTTTATTGAGTTTTGTACAGTTGATTGACTGGTTCTTTATTGAGTTTTGTACAGTTTTTTGACCGTTTCTTTATTCAGTTTTCTACAGTTTATTGCCTGGTTCTTTATTGAGTTTTGTACAGTTTATTGACTGGTTCTTTATTGAGTTTTGTACAGTTTATTGACTGGTTCTTTATTGAGTTTTGTACAGTTTATTGACTGTTTCTTTATTGAGTTTTGTATAGTTTATTGACTCGTTCTTTATTTAGTTTTGTACAGTTTATTGACTGGTTCTTTATTTAGTTTTGTACAGTTTATTGACTGGTTCTTTATTGAGTTTTGTACAGTTTTTTGACTGTTTCTTTATTCAGTTTTCTACAGTTTATTGACTGGTTCTTTATTGAGTTTTGTACAGTTTATTGACTGGTTCTTTATTGAGTTTTGTACAGTTTATTGACTGTTTCTTTATTGAGTTTTGTATAGTTTATTGACTGGTTCTTTATTGAGTTTTGTAAAGTTTATTGACTGTTTGTTTATTGAGTTTTGTACAGTTTATTGACTGTTTCTTTATTTAGTTTTGTATAGTTTATTGACTGGTTCTTTATTTAGTTTTGTACAGTTTATTGACTGGTTCTTTATTGAGTTTTGTACAGTTTATTGACTGGTTCTTTATTGAGTTTTGTTCAGTTTATTGACTGGTTCTTTATTGAGTTTTGTACAGTTTATTGACTAATTCTTTATTGAGTTTTGTACATTTTATTGACTGGTTCTTTATTCAGTTTTGTACATTTTATTGACTGTTTCTTTATTGAGTTTTGTACAGTTTATTGACTGGTTCTTTGTTCAGTTTTGTACAGTTTATTGACTGGTTCTTTATTCAGTTTTGTACAGTTTATTGACTAATTCTTTATTGAGTTTTGTACAGTTATTGACTGGTTCTTTATTGAGTTTTGTACAGTTTATTCACTGTTTCTTTATTGAGTTTTGTACTGTTTATTGACTAATTCTTTATTGAGTTTAGTACACTATTTTGACTGGTTCTTTATTCAGTTTTCTACAGTTTTTTGACTGTTTCTTTATTGAGTTTTGTACACTTTATTGACTGTTTCTTTATTGCGTTTTGTACAGTTTATTGACTGGTTCTTTATTGAGTTTGTGTAAAATGTATTGACTGGTTCTTTATTGAGTTTTGTACAGTTTATTGACTGTTTCTTTATTGAGTTTTGTACAGTTTATTGACTGGTTCTTTATTGAGTTTTGTACAGTTTATTGACTGGTTCTTTATTCGGTTTTGTACAGTTTATTGACTGGTTCTTTATTGAGTTTTGTACAGTTTATTGACTGTTTCTTTATTTAGATTTGCACAGTTTCTTGACTGTTTCTTTATTGAGTTTTGTACAGTTTATTGACTGTTTCTTTATTGAGTTTTGTACAATTATTGACTGGTTCTTTATTGAGTTTTGTACAGTTTATTGACTGTTTCTTTATTGAGTTTGTGAACAATTTATTGACTGGTTCTTTATTGAGTTTTGTACAGTTTATTGACTGTTTCTTTATTGAGTTTGTGCACAATTTATTGACTGGATCTTTATTGAGTTTTGTACAGATTATTTACTGTTTATTTATTGAGTTTTGTACAGTTTATTGACTGGTTCTTTATTCAGTTTTCTACAGTTTATTGACTGGTTCTTTATTGAGTTTTGTACAGTTGATTGACTGGTTCTTTATTGAGTTTTGTACAGTTTTTTGACCGTTTCTTTATTCAGTTTTCTACAGTTTATTGCCTGGTTCTTTATTGAGTTTTGTACAGTTTATTGACTGGTTCTTTATTGAGTTTTGTACAGTTTATTGACTGTTTCTTTATTGAGTTTTGTACAGTTTATTGACTGTTTCTTTATTTAGTTTTGTACAGTTTCTTGACTGGTTCTTTATTTAGTTTTGTACAGTTTATTGACCCGTTCTTTATTGAGTTTTGTACAGTTTCTTGACTGGTTCTTTATTGAGTTTTGTTCAGTTTATTGACTGGTTCTTTATTGAGTTTTGTACAGTTTATTGACTGGTTCTTTATTGAGTTTTGTACAGTATATTGACTAATTCTTTATTGAGTTTTGTACATTTTATTGACTGATTCTTTATTCAGTTTTGTACATTTTATTGACTGTTTCTTTATTGAATTTTGTACAGTTTATTGACTGGTTCTTTGTTCAGTTTTGTACAGTTTATTGACTGGTTCTTACTTCAGTTTTGTACAGTTTATTTACTGGTTCTTTATGCAGTTTTCTACAGTTTATGACTGGTTCTTTATTGAGTTTTGTACAGTTTCTTGACAGGTTCTTTATTGAGTTTTGTTCAGTTTATTGACTGATTCTTTATTGAGTTTTATACAGTTTATTGACTGGTTCTTTATTGAGATTTGTACAGTATATTGACTAATTCTTTATTGAGTTTTGTACATTTTATTGACTGGTTCTTTATTCAGTTTTGTACATTTTATTGACTGTTTCTTTATTGAGTTTTGTACAGTTTATTGACTGGTTCTTTGTTCAGTATTGTACAGTTTATTGACTGGTTCTTTATTCAGTTTTGTACAGTTTATTTACTGGTTCTTTATGCAGTTTTCTACAGTTTATGACTGTTTCTTTATTGAGTTTTGTTCAGTTTATTGACTGTTTCTTTATTGAGTTTTGTACAGTTTATTGAGTTTGTGTAAAATGTATTGACTGGTTATCTATTGAGTTTTGTACAGTTGATTGACTGTTTCTTTATTGAGTTTGTGCACAAATTTTTGACTGGTTCTTTATTGAGTTTTGTACAGTTTATTGACTGTTTCTTTATTGAGTTTTGTACAGTTTATTGACAGGTTCTTTATTCAGTTTTGTACAGTTTTTTGACTGTTTCTTTATTCAGTTTTCTACAGTTTATTGCCTGGTTCTTTATTGAGTTTTGTACAGTTTATTGACTGGTTCTTTATTGAGTTTTGTACAGTTTATTGACTGGTTCTTTATTGAGTTTTGTATAGTTTATTGACTGGTTCTTTATTTAGTTTTGTACAGTTTTTTGACTGTTTCTTTATTCAGTTTTCTACAGTTTATTGACTGTTTCTTTATTGAGTTTTGTACAGTTTATTGACTGTTTCTTTATTGAGTTTTGTACAGTTTATTGACTGGTTCTTTATTGAGTTTGTGTAAAATGTATTGACTGGTTCTTTATTGAGTTTTGTACAGTTTATTGACTGTTTCTTTATTGAGTTTTGTACAGTTTATTGACAGGTTCTTTATTCAGTTTTGTACAGTTTATTTACTGGTTCTTTATTCGGTTTTGTACAGTTTATTGACTGGTTCTTTATTGAGTTTTGTACAGTTTATTGACTGTTTCTTTATTTAGATTTGCACAGTTTCTTGACTGTTTCTTTATTGAGTTTTGTACAGTTTATTGACTGTTTCTTTATTGAGTTTTGTACAGTTATTGACTGGTTCTTTATTGAGTTTTGTACAGTTTATTGACTGTTTCTTTATTGAGTTTGTGAACAATTTATTGACTGGTTCTTTATTGAGTTTTGTACAGTTTATTTACTGTTTCTTTATTGAGTTTGTGCACAATTTATTGACTGGATCTTTATTGAGTTTTGTACAGATTATTTACTGTTTATTTATTGAGTTTTCTACAGTTTATTGACTGGTTCTTTATTGAGTTTTGTTCAGTTTATGGACTGTTTCTTTATTGAGTTTTGTACAGTTTATTGAGTTTGTGTAAAATGTATTGACTGGTTATCTATTGAGTTTTGTACAGTTGATTGATTGTTTCTTTATTGAGTTTGTGCACAAATTTTTGACTGGTTCTTTATTGAGTTTTGTACAGTTTATTGACTGTTTCTTTATTGAGTTTTGTACAGTTTATTGACAGGTTCTTTATTCAGTTTTGTACAGTTTTTTGACTGTTTCTTTATTCAGTTTTCTACAGTTTATTGCCTGGTTCTTTATTGAGTTTTGTACAGTTTATTGACTGGTTCTTTATTGAGTTTTGTACAGTTTATTGACTGTTTCTTTATTGAGTTTTGTATAGTTTATTGACTGGTTCTTTATTTAGTTTTGTACAGTTTTTTGACTGTTTCTTTATTCAGATTTCTACAGTTTATTGACTGTTTCTTTATTGAGTTTTGTACAGTTTATTGACTGTTTCTTTATTGCGTTTTGTACAGTTTATTGACTGGTTCTTTATTGAGTTTGTGTAAAATGTATTGACTGGTTCTTTATTGAGTTTTGTACAGTTTATTGACTGTTTCTTTATTGAGTTTTGTACAGTTTATTGACAGGTTCTTTATTCAGTTTTGTACAGTTTATTGACTGGTTCTTTATTCGGTTTTGTACAGTTTATTGACTGGTTCTTTATTGAGTTTTGTACAGTTTATTGACTGTTTCTTTATTTAGATTTGCACAGTTTCTTGACTGTTTCTTTATTGAGTTTTGTACAGTTTATTGACTGTTTCTTTATTGAGTTTTGTACAGTTATTGACTGGTTCTTTATTGAGTTTTGTACAGTTTATTGACTGTATCTTTATTGAGTTTGTGAACAATTTATTGACTGGTTCTTTATTGAGTTTTGTACAGTTTATTGACTGTTTCTTTATTGAGTTTGTGCACAATTTATTGACTGGATCTTTATTGAGTTTTGTACAGATTATTTACTGTTTATTTATTGAGTTTTCTACAGTTTATTGACTGGTTCTTTATTCAGTTTTCTACAGTTTATTGACTGGTTCTTTATTGAGTTTTGTACAGTTTTTTGACCATTTCTTTATTCAGTTTTCTACAGTTTATTGCCTGGATCTTTATTGAGTTTTGTACAGATTATTTACTGTTTATTTATTGAGTTTTCTACAGTTTATTGACTGGTTCTTTATTCAGTTTTGTACAGTTTATTGACTGTTTCTTTATTGCGTTTTGTACAGTTTATTGACTGGTTCTTTATTGAGTTTGTGTAAAATGTATTGACTGGTTCTTTATTGAGTTTTGTACAGTTTATTGACTGTTTCTTTATTGAGTTTTGTACAGTTTATTGACAGGTTCTTTATTCAGTTTTGTACAGTTTATTGACTGGTTCTTTATTCGGTTTTGTACAGTTTATTGACTGGTTCTTTATTGAGTTTTGTACAGTTTATTGACTGTTTCTTTATTTAGATTTGCACAGTTTCTTGACTGTTTCTTTATTGAGTTTTGTACAGTTTATTGACTTTTTCTTTATTGAGTTTTGTACAGTTATTGACTGGTTCTTTATTGAGTTTTGTACAGTTTATTGACTGTTTCTTTATTGAGTTTCTGAACAATTTATTGACTGGTTCTTTATTGAGTTTTGTACAGTTTATTGACTGTTTCTTAATTGAGTTTGTGCACAATTTATTGACTGGATCTTTATTGAGTTTTGTACAGATTATTTACTGTTTATTTATTGAGTTTTGTACAGTTTATTGACTGTTTCTTTATTGAGTTTGTGCACAAATTTTTGACTGGTTCTTTATTGATTTTTGTACAGTTTATTGACTGTTTCTTAATTGAGTTTGTGCACAATTTATTGACTGGATCTTTATTGAGTTTTGTACAGATTATTTACTGTTTATTTATTGAGTTTTGTACAGTTGATTGACTGTTTCTTTATTGAGTTTGTGCACAAATTTTTGACTGGTTCTTTATTGAGTTTTGTACAGTTTATTGACTGGTTCTTTATTGAGTTTTGTACAGTTTATTGACAGGTTCTTTATTCAGTTTTGTTCAGTTTTTTGACTGTTTCTTTATTCAGTTTTCTACAGTTTATTGCCTGGTTCTTTATTGAGTTTTGTACAGTTTATTGACTGGTTCTTTATTGAGTTTTGTACAGTTTATTGACTGTTTCTTTATTGAGTTTTGTATAGTTTATTGACTGGTTCTTTATTTAGTTTTGTACAGTTTTTTGACTGTTTCTTTATTCAGTTTTCTACAGTTTATTGACTGTTTCTTTATTGAGTTTTGTACAGTTTATTGACTGTTTCTTTATTGCGTTTTGTACAGTTTATTGACTGGTTCTTTATTGAGTTTGTGTAAAATGTATTGACTGGTTCTTTATTGAGTTTTGTACAGTTTATTGACTGTTTCTTTATTGAGTTTTGTACAGTTTATTGACAGGTTCTTTATTCAGTTTTGTACAGTTTATTGACTGGTTCTTTATTCGGTTTTGTACAGTTTATTGACTGGTTCTTTATTGAGTTTTGTACAGTTTATTGACTGTTTCTTTATTTAGATTTGCACAGTTTCTTGACTGTTTCTTTATTGAGTTTTGTACAGTTTATTGACTGTTACTTTATTGAGTTTTGTACAGTTATTGACTGGTTCTTTATTGAGTTTTGTACAGTTTATTGACTGTTTCTTTATTGAGTTTGTGAACAATTTATTGACTGGTTCTTTATTGAGTTTTGTACAGTTTATTGACTGTTTCTTTATTGAGTTTGTGCACAATTTATTGACTGGATCTTTATTGAGTTTTGTACAGATTATTTACTGTTTATTTATTGAGTTTTCTACAGTTTATTGACTGGTTCTTTATTCAGTTTTCTACAGTTTATTGACTGGTTCTTTATTGAGTTTTGTACAGTTGATTGACTGGTTCTTTATTGAGTTTTGTACAGATTATTTACTGTTTATTTATTGAGTTTTCTACAGTTTATTGACTGGTTCTTTATTCAGTTTTGTACAGTTTATTGACTGTTTCTTTATTGCGTTTTGTACAGTTTATTGACTGGTTCTTTATTGAGTTTGTGTAAAATGTATTGACTGGTTCTTTATTGAGTTTTGTACAGTTTATTGACTGTTTCTTTATTGAGTTTTGTACAGTTTATTGACAGGTTCTTTATTCAGTTTTGTACAGTTTATTGACTGGTTCTTTATTCGGTTTTGTACAGTTTATTGACTGGTTCTTTATTGAGTTTTGTACAGTTTATTGACTGTTTCTTTATTTAGATTTGCACAGTTTCTTGACTGTTTCTTTATTGAGTTTTGTACAGTTTATTGACTGTTTCTTTATTGAGTTTTGTACAGTTATTGACTGGTTCCTTATTGAGTTTTGTACAGTTTATTGACTGTTTCTTTATTGAGTTTGTGAACAATTTATTGACTGGTTCTTTATTGAGTTTTGTACAGTTTATTGACTGTTTCTTAATTGAGTTTGTGCACAATTTATTGACTGGATCTTTATTGAGTTTTGTACAGATTATTTACTGTTTATTTATTGAGTTTTCTACAGTTTATTGACTGGTTCTTTATTCAGTTTTCTACAGTTTATTGACTGGTTCTTTATTGAGTTTTGTACAGTTGATTGACTGGTTCTTTATTGAGTTTTGTACAGTTTTTCGAACGTTTCTTTATTCAGTTTTCTACAGTTTATTGCCTGGTTCTTTATTGAGTTTTGTACAGTTTATTGACTGGTTCTTTATTGAGTTTTGTACAGTTTATTGACTGTTTCTTTATTGAGTTTTGTACAGATTATTTACTGTTTATTTATTGAGTTTTGTACAGTTTATTGACTGATTCTTTATTCAGTTTTCTACAGTTTATTGACTGGTTCTTTATTGAGTTTTGTACAGTTGATTGACTGGTTCTTTATTTAGTTTTGTACAGTTTATTGACTGGTTCTTTATTGAGTTTTGTACAGTTTATTGACTGGTTCTTTATTGAGTTTTGTACAGTTTTTTGACTGTTTCTTTATTCAGTTTTCTACAGTTTATTGACTGGTTCTTTATTGAGTTTTGTACAGTTTATTGACTGGTTCTTTATTGAGTTTTGTACAGTTTATTGACTGATTCTTTATTGAGTTTTGTATAGTTTATTGACTGGTTCTTTATTGAGTTTTGTACAGTTTATTGACTGTTTGTTTATTGAGTTTTGTACAGTTTATTGACTCTTTCTTTATTTAGTTTTGTATAGTTTATTGACTGGTTCTTTATTTAGTTTTGTACAGTTTATTGACTGGTTCTTTATTGAGTTTTGTACAGTTTATTGACTGGTTCTTTATTGAGTTTTGTTCAGTTTATTGACTGGTTCTTTATTGAGTTTTGTACAGTTTATTGACTAATTCTTTATTGAGTTTTGTACATTTTATTGACTGGTTCTTTATTCAGTTTTGTACATTTTATTGACTGTTTCTTTATTGTGTTTTGTACAGTTTATTGACTTGTTCTTTGTTCAGTTTTGTACAGTTTATTGACTGGTTCTTTATTCAGTTTTGTACAGTTTATTGACTAATTCTTTATTGAGTTTTGTACAGTTTTTTGACTGGTTCTTTATTGAGTTTTGTACAGTTTATTGACTAATTCTTTATTGAGTTTAGTACACTATTTTGACTGGTTCTTTATTCAGTTTTCTACAGTTTTTTGACTGTTTCTTTATTGAGTTTTGTACAGTTTATTGACTGTTTCTTTATTGCGTTTTGTACAGTTTATTGACTGGTTCTTTATTGAGTTTGTGTAAAATGTATTGACTGGTTCTTTATTGAGTTTTGTACAGTTTATTGACTGTTTCTTTATTGAGTTTTGTACAGTTTATTGACAGGTTCTTTATTCAGTTTTGTACAGTTTATTGACTGGTTCTTTATTCGGTTTTGTACAGTTTATTGACTGGTTCTTGTACAGTTTATTGACTGTTTCTTTACTTAGATTTATACAGTTTCTTGACTGGTTCTTTATTGAGTTTTGTACAGTTTATTGACTGTTTCTTTATTGAGTTTTGTACAGTTATTGACTGGTTCTTTATTGAGTTTTGTGCAGTTTATTGACTGTTTCTTTATTGAGTTTGTGAACAATTTATTGACTGGTTCTTTATTGAGTTTGTACAGTTTATTGTTTATTTATTGAGTTTTGTACAGTTTATTGACTGGTTCTTTATTCAGTTTTCTACAGTTTATTGACTGGTTCTTTATTGAGTTTTGTACAGTTGATTGACTGGTTCTTTATTGAGTTTTGTACAGTTTTTTGACCGTTTCTTTATTCAGTTTTCTACAGTTTATTGCCTGGTTCTTTATTGAGTTTTGTACAGTTTATTGACTGGTTCTTTATTGAGTTTTGTACAGTTTATTGACTGTTTCTTTATTGAGTTTTGTACAGTTTATTGACTGTTTCTTTATTTAGTTTTGTACAGTTTATTGACTGGTTCTTTATTTAGTTTTGTACAGTTTATTGACTGGTTCTTTATTGAGTTTTGTACAGTTTCTTGACTGGTTCTTTATTGAGTTTTGTTCAGTTTATTGACTGGTTCTTTATTGAGTTTTGTACAGTTTATTGACTGGTTCTTTATTGAGTTTTGCACAGTATATTGACTAATTCTTTATTGAGTTTTGTACATTTTATTGACTGATTCTTTATTCAGTTTTGTACATTTTATTGACTGTTTCTTTATTGAGTTTTGAACAGTTTATTGACTGGTTCTTTGTTCAGTTTTGTACAGTTTATTGACAGGTTCTTTATTCAGTTTTGTACAGTTTATTTACTGGTTCTTTATGCAGTTTTCTACAGTTTATGACTGGTTCTTTATTGAGTTTTGTACAGTTTCTTGACTGGTTCTTTATTGAGTTTTGTTCAGTTTATTGACTGGTTCTTTATTGAGTTTTGTACAGTTTATTGACTGGTTCTTTATTGAGATTTGTACAGTATATTGACTAATTCTTTATTGAGTTTTGTACATTTTATTGACTGGTTCTTTATTCAGTTTTGTACATTTTATTGACTGGTTCTTTATTGAGTTTTGTACAGTTTTATTGACTGTTTCTTTATTGAGTTTTGTACAGTTTATTGACTGTTTCTTTATTTAGTTTTGTACAGTTTATTGACTGGTTCTTTATTTAGTTTTGTACAGTTTATTGACTGGTTCTTTATTGAGTTTTGTACAGTTTCTTGACTGGTTCTTTATTGAGTTTTGTTCAGTTTATTGACTGGTTCTTTATTGAGTTTTGTACAGTTTATTGACTGGTTCTTTATTGAGTTTTGCACAGTATATTGACTAATTCTTTATTGAGTTTTGTACATTTTATTGACTGATTCTTTATTCAGTTTTGTACATTTTATTGACTGTTTCTTTATTGAGTTTTGTACAGTTTATTGACTGGTTCTTTGTTCAGTTTTGTACAGTTTATTGACTGGTTCTTTATTCAGTTTTGTACAGTTTATTTACTGGTTCTTTATGCAGTTTTCTACAGTTTATGACTGGTTCTTTATTGAGTTTTGTACAGTTTATTGACTGGTTCTTTATTGAGTTTTGTTCAGTTTATTGACTGGTTCTTTATTGAGTTTTGTACAGTTTATTGACTGGTTCTTTATTGAGATTTGTACAGTATATTGACTAATTCTTTATTGAGTTTTGTACATTTTATTGACTGGTTCTTTATTCAGTTTTGTACATTTTATTGACTGTTTCTTTATTGAGTTTTGTACAGTTTATTGACTGGTTCTTTGTTGAGTTTTGTACAGTTTATTGACTGGTTCTTTATTCAGTTTTGTACAGTTTATTTACTGGTTCTAAATGTAGTTTTCTGTTTCTTTATTGAGTTTTGTTCAGTTTATTGACTGTTTCTTTATTGAGTTTTGTACAGTTTATTGAGTTTGTGTAAAATGTATTGACTGGTTATCTATTGAGTTTTGTACAGTTGATTGACTGTTTCTTTATTGAGTTTGTGCACAAATTTTTGACTGGTTCTTTATTGAGTTTTGTACAGTTTATTGACTGTTTCTTTATTGAGTTTTGTACAGTTTATTGACAGGTTCTTTATTCAGTTTTGTACAGTTTTTTCACTGTTTCTTTATTCAGTTTTCTACAGTTTATTGCCTGGTTCTTTATTGAGTTTTGTACAGTTTATTGACTGGTTCTTTATTGAGTTTTGTACAGTTTATTGACTGTTTCTTTATTGAGTTTTGTATAGTTTATTGACTGGTTCTTTATTTAGTTTTGTACAGTTTTTTTACTGTTTCTTTATTCAGTTTTCTACAGTTTATTGACTGTTTCTTTATTGAGTTTTGCACAGTTTATTGACTGTTTCTTTATTGCGTTTTGTACAGTTTATTGACTGGTTCTTTATTGAGTTTGTGTAAAATGTATTGACTGGTTCTTTATTGAGTTTTGTACAGTTTATTGACTGTTTCTTTATTGAGTTTTGTACAGTTTATTGACAGGTTCTTTATTCAGTTTTGTACAGTTTATTGACTGGTTCTTTATTCGGTTTTGTACAGTTTATTGACTGGTTCTTTATTGAGTTTTGTACAGTTTATTGACTGTTTCTTTATTTAGATTTGCACAGTCTCTTGACTGTTTCTTTACTGAGTTTTGTACAGTTTATTGACTGTTTCTTTATTGAGTTTTGTACAGTTATTGACTGGTTCTTTATTGAGTTTTGTACAGTTTATTGACTGTTTCTTTATTGAGTTTGTGAACAATTTATTGACTGGTTCTTTATTGAGTTTTGTACAGTTTATTGACTGTTTCTTTATTGAGTTTGTGCACAATTTATTGACTGGATCTATATTGAGTTTTGTACAGATTATTTACTGTTTATTTATTGAGTTTTCTACAGTTTATTGACTGGTTCTTTATTCAGTTTTCTACAGTTTATTGACTGGTTCTTTATTGAGTTTTGTACAGTTGATTGACTGGTTCTTTATTGAGTTTTGTACAGTTTTTTGACCGTTTCTTTATTCAGTTTTCGACAGTTTATTGCCTGGTTCTTTATTGAGTTTTGTACAGTTTATTGACTGGTTCTTTATTGAGTTTTGTACAGTTTATTGACTGTTTCTTTATTGAGTTTTGTACAGATTATTTACTGTTTATTTATTGAGTTTTGTACAGTTTATTGACTGATTCTTTATTCAGTTTTCTACAGTTTATTGACTGGTTCTTTATTGAGTTTTGTACAGTTGATTGACTGGTTCTTTATTTAGTTTTGTACAGTTTATTGACTGGTTCTTTATTGAGTTTTGTACAGTTTATTGACTGGTTCTTTATTGAGTTTTGTACAGTTTTTTGACTGTTTCTTTATTCAGTTTTCTACAGTTTATTGCCTGGTTCTTTATTGAGTTTTGTACAGTTTATTGACTGGTTCTTTATTGAGTTTTGTACAGTTTATTGACTGATTCTTTATTGAGTTTTGTATAGTTTATTGACTGGTTCTTTATTGAGTTTTGTACAGTTTATTGACTGTTTGTTTATTGAGTTTTGTACAGTTTATTGACTCTTTCTTTATTTAGTTTTGTATAGTTTATTGACTGGTTCTTTTTTTAGTTTTGTACAGTTTATTGACTGGTTCTTTATTGAGTTTTGTACAGTTTATTGACTGGTTCTTTATTGAGTTTTGTACAGTTTATTGACTGGTTCTTTATTGAGTTTTGTACAGTTTATTGACTAATTCTTTAGTGAGTTTTGTACATTTTATTGACTGGTTCTTTATTCAGTTTTGTACATTTTATTGACTGTTTCTTTATTGAGTTTTGTACAGTTTATTGACTGGTTCTTTGTTCAGTTTTGTACAGTTTATTGACTGGTTCTTTATTCAGTTTTGTACAGTTTATTGACTAATTCTTTATTGAGTTTTGTACAGTTTTTTGACTGGTTCTTTATTGAGTTTTGTACAGTTTATTCACTGTTTCTTTATTGAGTTTTGTACTGTTTATTGACTAATTCTTTATTGAGTTTAGTACACTATTTTGACTGCTTCTTTATTCAGTTTTCTACAGTTTTTTGACTGTTTCTTTATTGAGTTTTGTACAGTTTATTGACTGTTTCTTTATTGCGTTTTGTACAGTTTATTGACTGGTTCTTTATTGAGTTTGTGTAAAATGTATAGACTGGTTCTTTATTGAGTTTTGTACAGTTTATTGACTGTTTCTTTATTGAGTTTTGTACAGTTTATTGACAGATTTTTATTCAGTTTTGTACAGTTTATTGACTGGTTCTTTATTCGGTTTTGTACAGTTTATTGACTGGTTCTTTATTGAGTTTTGTACAGTTTATTGACTGTTTCTTTACTTAGATTTGTACAGTTTCTTGACTGGTTCTTTATTGAGTTTTGTACAGTTTATTGACTGTTTCTTTATTGAGTTTTGTACTGTTATTGACTGGTTCTTTATTGAGTTTTGTGCAGTTTATTGGCTGTTTCTTTATTGAGTTTGTGAACAATTTATTGACTGGTTCTTTATTGAGTTTTGTACAGTTTATTGACTGTTTCTTTATTGAGTTTTGTATAGTTTATTGACTGGTTCTTTATTTAGTTTTGTACAGTTTTTTTACTGTTTCTTTATTCAGTTTTCTACAGTTTATTGACTGTTTCTTTATTGAGTTTTGTACAGTTTATTGACTGTTTCTTTATTGCGTTTTGTACAGTTTATTGACTGGTTCTTTATTGAGTTAGTGTAAAATGTATTGACTGGTTCTTTATTGAGTTTTGTACAGTTTATTGACTGTTTCTTTATTGAGTTTTGTACAGTTTATTGACAGGTTCTTTACTCAGTTTTGTACAGTTTATTGACTGGTTCTTTATTCGGTTTTCTACAGTTTATTGACTGGTTCTTTATTGAGTTTTGTACAGTTTATTGACGGTTTCTTTACTTAGATTTGCACAGTTTCTTGACTGGTTCTTTATTGAGTTTTGTACAGTTTATTGACTGTTTCTTTATTGAGTTTTGTACAGTTTATTGACTGGTTCTTTATTGAGATTTGTACAGTATATTGACTAATTCTTTATTGAGTTTTGTACAGTTTATTGACTGTTTCTTTATTCAGTTTTGTATAGTTTATTGACTGGTTCTTTATTTAGTTTTGTACAGTTTTTTTACTGTTTCTTTATTCAGTTTTCTACAGTTTATTGACTGTTTCTTTATTGAGTTTTGTACAGTTTATTGACTGTTTCTTTATTGCGTTTTGTACAGTTTATTGACTGGTTCTTTATTGAGTTTGTGTAAAATGTATTGACTGGTTCTTTATTGAGTTTTGTACAGTTTATTGACTGTTTCTTTATTGAGTTTTGTACAGTTTATTGACAGGTTCTTTACTCAGTTTTGTACAGTTTATTGACTGGTTCTTTATTCGGTTTTGTACAGTTTATTGACTGGTTCTTTATTGAGTTTTGTACAGTTTATTGACTGTTTCTTTACTTAGATTTGTACAGTTTCTTGACTGGTTCTTTATTGAGTTTTGTACAGTTTATTGACTGTTTCTTTATTGAGTTTTGTACAGTTATTGACTGGTTCTTTATTGAGTTTTGTGCAGTTTATTGACTGTTTCTTTATTGAGTTTGTGAACAATTTATTGACTGGTTCTTTATTGAGTTTTGTACAGTTTATTGACTGTTTCTTTATTGAGTTTTGTATAGTTTATTGACTGGTTCTTTATTTAGTTTTGTACAGTTTTTTTACTGTTTCTTTATTCAGTTTTCTACAGTTTATTGACTGTTTCTTTATTGAGTTTTGTACAGTTTATTGACTGTTTCTTTATTGCGTTTTGTACAGTTTATTGACTGGTTCTTTATTGAGTTTGCGTAAAATGTATTGACTGGTTCTTTATTGAGTTTTGTACAGTTTATTGACTGTTTCTTTATTGAGTTTTGTACAGTTTATTGACAGGTTCTTTATTCAGTTTTGTACAGTTTATTGACTGGTTCTTTATTCGGTTTTGTACAGTTTATTGACTGGTTCTTTATTGAGTTTTGTACAGTTTATTGACTGTTTCTTTATTTAGATTTGCACAGTTTCTTGACTGTTTCTTTACTGAGTTTTGTACAGTTTATTGACTGTTTCTTTATTGAGTTTCGTACAGTTATTGACTGGTTCTTTATTGAGTTTTGTACAGTTTATTGACTGTTTCTTTATTGAGTTTGTGAACTATTTATTGACTGGTTCTTTATTGAGTTTTGTACAGTTTATTGACTGTTTCTTTATTGAGTTTGTGCACAATTTATTGACTGGATCTTTATTGAGTTTTGTACAGATTATTTACTGTTTATTTATTGAGTTTTCTACAGTTTATTGACTGGTTCTTTATTCAGTTTTCTACAGTTTATTGACTGGTTCTTTATTGAGTTTTGTACAGTTTATTGACTGTTTCTTTATTGAGTTTTGTACAGATTATTTACTGCTTATTTATTGAGTTTTGTACAGTTTATTGACTGATTCTTTATTCAGTTTTCTACAGTTTATTGACTGGTTCTTTATTGAGTTTTGTACAGTTGATTGACTGGTTCTTTATTTAGTTTTGTACAGTTTATTGACTGGTTCTTTATTGAGTTTTGTACAGTTTATTGACTGGTTCTTTATTGAGTTTTGTACAGTTTTTTGACTGTTTCTTTATTCAGTTTTCTACAGTTTATTGCCTGGTTCTTTATTGAGTTTTGTACAGTTTATTGACTGGTTCTTTATTGAGTTTTGTATAGTTTATTGACTGATTCTTTATTGAGTTTTGTATAGTTTATTGACTGGTTCTTTATTGAGTTTTGTACAGTTTATTGACTGTTTGTTTATTGAGTTTTGTACAGTTTATTGACACTTTCTTTATTTAGTTTTGTATAGTTTATTGACTGGTTCTTTATTTAGTTTTGTACAGTTTATTGACTGGTTCTTTATTGAGTTTTGTACAGTTTATTGACTGGTTCTTTATTGAGTTTTGTTCAGTTTATTGACTGGTTCTTTATTGAGTTTTGTACAGTTTATTGACTAATTCTTTATTGAGTTTTGTACATTTTATTGACTGGTTCTTTATTCAGTTTTGTACATTTTATTGACTGTTTCTTTATTGAGTTTTGTACAGTTTATTGACTGGTTCTTTGTTCAGTTTTGTACAGTTTATTGACAGTTTCTTTATTTAGTTTTGTATAGTTTATTGACTGGTTCTTTATTCAGTTTTGTACAGTTTATTGACTAATTCTTTATTGAGTTTTGTACAGTTTCTTGACTGGTTCTTTATTGTGTTTTGTTCAGTTTATTGACTGGTTCTTTATTGAGTTTTGTACAGTTTATTGACTGGTTCTTTATTGAGTTTTGTACAGTATATTGACTAATTCTTTATTGAGTTTTGTACATTTTATTGACTGATTCTTTATTCAGTTTTGTACATTTTATTGACTGTTTCTTTATTGAGTTTTGAACAGTTTATTGACTGGTTCTTTGTTCAGTTTTGTACAGTTTATTGACTGGTTCTTTATTCAGTTTTGTACAGTTTATTTACTGGTTCTTTATGCAGTTTTCTACAGTTTATGACTGGTTCTTTATTGAGTTTTGTACAGTTTCTTGACTGGTTCTTTATTGAGTTTTGTTCAGTTTATTGACTGGTTCTTTATTGAGTTTTGTACAGTTTATTGACTGGTTCTTTATTGAGATTTGTACAGTATATTGACTAATTCTTTATTGAGTTTTGTACATTTTATTGACTGGTTCTTTATTCAGTTTTGTACATTTTATTGACTGTTTCTTTATTGAGTTTTGTACAGTTTATTGACTGGTTCTTTGTTCAGTTTTGTACAGTTTATTGACTGGTTCTTTATTCAGTTTTGTACAGTTTATTTACTGGTTCTTTATGCAGTTTTCTACAGTTTATGACTGTTTCTTTATTGAGTTTTGTTCAGTTTATTGACTGTTTCTTTATTGAGTTTTGTACAGTTTATTGAGTTTGTGTAAAATGTATTGACTGGTTATCTATTGAGTTTTGTACAGTTGATTGACTGTTTCTTTATTGAGTTTGTGCACAAATTTTTGACTGGTTCTTTATTGAGTTTTGTACAGTTTATTGACTGTTTCTTTATTGAGTTTTGTACAGTTTATTGACTGGTTCTTTATTCAGTTTTGTACAGTTTTTTGACTGTTTCTTTATTCAGTTTTCTACAGTTTATTGCCTGGTTCTTTATTGAGTTTTGTACAGTTTATTGACTGGTTCTTTATTGAGTTTTGTACAGTTTATTGACTGTTTCTTTATTGAGTTTTGTATAGTTTATTGACTGGTTCTTTATTTAGTTTTGTACAGTTTTTTTACTGTTTCTTTATTCAGTTTTCTACAGTTTATTGACTGTTTCTTTATTGAGTTTTGTACAGTTTATTGACTGTTTCTTTATTGCGTTTTGTACAGTTTATTGACTGGTTCTTTATTGAGTTTGTGTAAAATGTATTGACTGGTTCTTTATTGAGTTTTGTACAGTTTATTGACTGTTTCTTTATTGAGTTTTGTACAGTTTATTGACAGGTTCTTTATTCAGTTTTGTACAGTTTATTGACTGGTTCTTTATTCGGTTTTGTACAGTTTATAGACTGGTTCTTTATTGAGTTTTGTACAGTTTATTGACTGTTTCTTTATTTAGATTTGCACAGTTTCTTGACTGTTTCTTTACTGAGTTTTGTACAGTTTATTGACTGTTTCTTTATTGAGTTTTGTACAGTTATTGACTGGTTCTTTATTGAGTTTTGTACAGTTTATTGACTGTTTCTTTATTGAGTTTGTGAACAATTTATTGACTGGTTCTTTATTGAGTTTTGTACAGTTTATTGACTGTTTCTTTATTGAGTTTGTGCACAATTTATTGACTGGATCTTTATTGAGTTTTGTACAGATTATTTACTGTTTATTTATTGAGTTTTCTACAGTTTATTGACTGGTTCTTTATTCAGTTTTCTACAGTTTATTGACTGGTTCTTTATTGAGTTTTGTACAGTTGATTGACTGGTTCTTTATTGAGTTTTGTACAGTTTTTTGACCGGTTCTTTATTCAGTTTTCTACAGTTTATTGCCTAGTTCTTTATTGAGTTTTGTACAGTTTATTGACTGGTTCTTTATTGAGTTTTGTACAGTTTATTGACTGTTTCTTTATTGAGTTTAGTACAGATTATTTACTGTTTATTTATTGAGTTTTGTACAGTTTATTGACTGATTCTTTATTCAGTTTTCTACAGTTTATTGACTGGTTCTTTATAGAGTTTTGTACAGTTTATTGACTGATTCTTTATTCAGTTTTCTACAGTTTATTGACTGGTTCTTTATTGAGTTTTGTACAGTTGATTGACTGGTTCTTTATTTAGTTTTGTACAGTTTATTGACTGGTTCTTTATTGAGTTTTGTACAGTTTATTGACTGGTTCTTTATTGAGTTTTGTACAGTTTTTTGACTGTTTCTTTATTCAGTTTTCTACAGTTTATTGCCTGGTTCTTTATTGAGTTTTGTACAGTTTATTGACTGGTTCTTTATTGAGTTTTGTACAGTTTATTGACTGATTCTTTATTGAGTTTTGTATAGTTTATTGACTGGTTCTTTATTGAGTTTTGTACAGTTTATTGACTGTTTGTTTATTGAGTTTTGTACAGTTTATTGACTCTTTCTTTATTTAGTTTTGTACAGTTTATTGACTGGTTCTTTATTTAGTTTTGTACAGTTTATTGACTGGTTCTTTATTGAGTTTTGTACAGTTTATTGACTGGTTCTTTATTGAGTTTTGTTCAGTTTATTGACTGGTTCTTTATTGAGTTTTGTACAGTTTATTGACTAATTCTTTAGTGAGTTTTGTACATTTTATTGACTGGTTCTTTATTCAGTTTTGTACATTTTATTGACTGTTTCTTTATTGAGTTTGTGCACAATTTATTGACTGGATCTTTATTGAGTTTTGTACAGATTATTTACTGTTTATTTATTGAGTTTTCTACAGTTTATTGACTGGTTCTTTATTCAGTTTTCTACAGTTTATTGACTGGTTCTTTATTGAGTTTTGTACAGTTGAATGACTGGTTCTTTATTGAGTTTTGTACAGTTTTTTGACCGGTTCTTTATTCAGTTTTCTACAGTTTATTGACTGGTTCTTTATTGAGTTTTGTACAGTTTATTGACTGGTTCTTTATTGAGTTTTGTACAGTTTATTGACTGTTTCTTTATTGAGTTTAGTACAGATTATTTACTGTTTATTTATTGAGTTTTGTACAGTTTATTGACTGATTCTTTATTCAGTTTTCTACAGTTTATTGACTGGTTCTTTATAGAGTTTTGTACAGTTTATTGACTGATTCTTTATTCAGTTTTCTACAGTTTATTGACTGGTTCTTTATTGAGTTTTGTACAGTTGATTGACTGGTTCTTTATTTAGTTTTGTACAGTTTATTGACTGGTTCTTTATTGAGTTTTGTACAGTTTATTGACTGGTTCTTTATTGAGTTTTGTACAGTTTATTGACTGTTTCTTTATTCAGTTTTCTACAGTTTATTGCCTGGTTCTTTATTGAGTTTTGTACAGTTTATTGACTGGTTCTTTATTGAGTTTTGTACAGTTTATTGACTGTTTCTTTATTGAGTTTTGTATAGTTTATTGACTGGTTCTTTATTGAGTTTTGTACAGTTTATTGACTGTTTGTTTATTGAGTTTTGTACAGTTTATTGACTCTTTCTTTATTTAGTTTTGTATAGTTTATTGACTGGTTCTTTATTTAGTTTTGTACAGTTTATTGACTGGTTCTTTATTGAGTTTTGTACAGTTTATTGACTGGTTCTTTATTGAGTTTTGTTCAGTTTATTGACTGGTTCTTTATTGAGTTTTGTACAGTTTATTGACTAATTCTTTAGTGAGTTTTGTACATTTTATTGACTGGTTCTTTATTCAGTTTTGTACATTTTATTGACTGTTTCTTTATTGAGTTTTGTACAGTTTATTGACTGGTTCTTTGTTCAGTTTTGTACAGTTTATTGACTGGTTCTTTATTCAGTTTTGTACAGTTTATTGACTAATTCTTTATTGAGTTTTGTACAGTTTTTTGACTGGTTCTTTATTGAGTTTTGTACAGTTTATTCACTGTTTCTTTATTGAGTTTTGTACTGTTTATTGACTAATTCTTTATTGAGTTTAGTACACTATTTTGACTGGTTCTTTATTCAGTTTTCTACAGTTTTTTGACTGTTTCTTTATTGAGTTTTGTACAGTTTATTGACTGTTTCTTTATTGCGTTTTGTACAGTTTATTGACTGGTTCTTTATTGAGTTTGTGTAAAATGTATTGACTGGTTCTTTATTGAGTTTTGTACAGGTTATTGACTGTTTCTTTATTGAGTTTTGTACAGTTTATTGACAGGTTCTTTATTCAGTTTTGTACAGTTTATTGACTGGTTCTTTATTCGGTTTTGTACAGTTTATTGACTGGTTCTTTATTGAGTTTTGTACAGTTTATTGACTGTTTCTTTACTTAGATTTGTACAGTTTCTTGACTGGTTCTTTATTGAGTTTTGTACAGTTTATTGACTGTTTCTTTATTGAGTTTGTGCACAATTTATTGACTGGATCTTTATTGAGTTTTGTACAGATTATTTACTGTTTATTTATTGAGTTTTGTACAGTTTATCGACTGGTTCTTTATTCGGTTTTCTACAGTTTATTGACTGGTTCTTTATTGAGTTTTGTGCAGTTTATTGACTGTTTCTTTATTGAGTTTGTGAACAATTTATTGACTGGTTCTATATTGAGTTTTGTACAGTTTATTGACTGTTTCTTTATTGAGTTTGTATAGTTTATTGACTGGTTCTTTATTTAGTTTTGTACAGTTTTTTTACTGTTTCTTTATTCAGTTTTCTACAGTTTATTGACTGTTTCTTTATTGTGTTTTGTACAGTTTATTGACTGTTTCTTTATTGCGTTTTGTACAGTTTATTGACTGGTTCTTTATTGAGTTTGTGTAAAATGTATTGACTGGTTCTTTATTGAGTTTTGTACAGTTTATTGACTGTTTCTTTATTGAGTTTTGTACAGTTTATTGACAGGTTCTTTATTCAGTTTTGTACAGTTTATTGACTGGTTCTTTATTCGGTTTTGTACAGTTTATTGACTGGTTCTTTATTGAGTTTTGTACCGTTTATTGACTGTTTCTTTATTTAGATTTGCACAGTTTCTTGACTGTTTCTTTACTGAGTTTTGTACAGTTTATTGACTGTTTCTTTATTGAGTTTCGTACAGTTATTGACTGGTTCTTTATTGAGTTTTGTACAGTTTATTGACTGTTTCTTTATTGAGTTTGTGAACAATTTATTGACTGGTTCTTTATTGAGTTTTGTACAGTTTATTGACTGTTTCTTTATTGAGTTTGTGCACAATTTATTGACTGGATCTTTATTGAGTTTTGTACAGATTATTTACTGTTTATTTATTGAGTTTTCTACAGTTTATTGACTGGTTCTTTATTCAGTTTTCTACAGTTTATTGACTGGTTCTTTATTGAGTTTTGTACAGTTGATTGACTGGTTCTTTATTGAGTTTTGTACAGTTTTTTGACCGTTTCTTTATTCAGTTTTCTAAAGTTTTTTGCCTGGTTCTTTATTGAGTTTTGTACAGTTTATTGACTGGTTCTTTATTGAGTTTTGTACAGTTTATTGACTGTTTCTTTACTGAGTTTTGTACAGATTATTTACTGTTTATTTATTGAGTTTTGTACAGTTTATTGACTGATTCTTTATTCAGTTTTCTACAGTTTATTGACTGGTTCTTTATTGAGTTTTGTACAGTTGATTGACTGGTTCTTTATTTAGTTTTGTACAGTTTATTGACTGGTTCTTTATTGAGTTTTGTACAGTTTATTGACTGGTTCTTTATTGAGTTTTGTACAGTTTTTTGACTGTTTCTTTATTCAGTTTTCTACAGTTTAGTGCCTGGTTCTTTATTGAGTTTTGTACAGTTTATTGACTGGTTCTTTATTGAGTTTTGTATAGTTTATTGACTGATTCTTTATTGAGTTTTGTATAGTTTATTGACTGGTTCTTTATTGAGTTTTGTACAGTTTATTGACTGTTTGTTTATTGAGTTTTGTACAGTTTATTGACTCTTTCTTTATTTAGTTTTGTATAGTTTATTGACTGGTTCTTTATTTAGTTTTGTACAGTTTATTGACTGGTTCTTTATTGAGTTTTGTACAGTTTATTGACTGGTTCTTTATTGAGTTTTGTTCAGTTTATTGACTGGTTCTTTATTGAGTTTTGTACAGTTTATTGACTAATTCTTTATTGAGTTTTGTACATTTTTTTGACTGGTTCTTTATTCAGTTTTGTACATTTTATTGACTGTTTCTTTATTGAGTTTTGTACAGTTTATTGACTGGTTCTTTGTTCAGTTTTGTACAGTTTATTGACTGGTTCTTTATTCAGTTTTGTACAGTTTATTGACTAATTCTTTATTGAGTTTTGTACAGTTTTTTGACTGGTTCTTTATTGAGTTTTGTACAGTTTATTCACTGTTTCTTTATTGAGTTTTGTACTGTTTATTGACTAATTCTTTATTGAGTTTAGTACACTATTTTGACTGGTTCTTTATTGAGTTTTGTACAGTTTATTGACTGTTTCTTTATTGAGTTTTGTACAGTTTATTGACTGTTTCTTTATTGCGTTTTGTACAGTTTATTGACTGGTTCTTTATTGAGTTTGTGTAAAATGTATTGACTGGTTCTTTATTGAGTTTTGTACAGTTTATTGACTGTTTCTTTATTGAGTTTTGTACAGTTTATTGACAGGTTCTTTATTCAGTTTTGTACAGTTAATTGACTGGTTCTTTATTCGGTTTTGTACAGTTTATTGACTGGTTCTTTATTGAGTTTTGTACAGTTTATTGACTGTTTCTTTACTTAGATTTGTACAGTTTCTTGACTGGTTCTTTATTGAGTTTTGTACAGTTTATTGACTGTTTCTTTATTGAGTTTTGTACAGTTATTGACTGGTTCTTTATTGAGTTTTGTGCAGTTTATTGACTGTTTCTTTATTGAGTTTGTGAACAATTTATTGACTGGTTCTTTATTGAGTTTTGTACAGTTTATTGACTGTTTCTTTATTGAGTTTGTGCACAATTTATTGACTGGATCTTTATTGAGTTTTGTACAGATTATTTACTGTTTATTTATTGAGTTTTGTACAGTTTATTGACTGGTTCTTTATTCAGTTTTCTACAGTTTATTGACTTTTTCTTTATTGAGTTTTGTACAGTTGATTGACTGGTTCTTTATTGAGTTTTGTACAGTTTTTTGACCGTTTCTTTATTCAGTTTTGTATAGTTTATTGACTGGTTCTTTATTTAGTTTTGTACAGTTTATTGACTGGTTCTTTATTGAGTTTTGTACAGTTTCTTGACTGGTTCTTTATTGAGTTTTGTTCAGTTTATTGACTGGTTCTTTTTTGAGTTTTGTACAGTTTATTGACTGGTTCTTTATTGAGTTTTGTACAGTATATTGACTAATTCTTTATTGAGTTTTGTACATTTTATTGACTGGTTCTTTATTCAGTTTTGTACATTTTATTGACTGTTTCTTTTTTGAGTTTTGTACAGTTTATTGACTGGTTCTTTGTTCAGTTTTGTACAGTTTATTGACTGGTTCTTTATTCAGTTTTGTACAGTTTATTTACTGGTTCTTTATGCAGTTTTCTACAGTTTATGACTGGTTCTTTATTGAGTTTTGTACAGTTTCTTGACTGTTTCTTTATTGAGTTTTGTTCAGTTTATTGACTGGTTCTTTATTGAGTTTTGTACAGTATATTGACTAATTCTTTATTGAGTTTTGTACATTTTATTGACTGGTTCTTTATTCAGTTTTGTACATTTTATTGACTGTTTCTTTATTGAGTTTTGTACAGTTTATTGACTGGTTCTGTGTTCAGTTTTGTACAGTTTATTCACTGGTTCTTTATTCAGTTTTGTACAGTTTATTTACTGGTTCTTTATGCAGTTTTCTACAGTTAATGACTGTTTCTTTATTGAGTTTTGTACAGTTTATTGACTGTTTCTTTATTGAGTTTTGTACAGTTTATTGAGTTTGTGTAAAATGTATTGACTGGTTATCTATTGAGTTTTTTACAGTTGATTGACTGTTTCTTTATTGAGTTTGTGCACAAATTTTTGACTGGTTCTTTATTGAGTTTTGTACAGTTTATTGACTGTTTCTTTATTGAGTTTTGTACATTTTATTGACAGGTTCTTTATTCAGTTTTGTACAGTTTTTTGACTGTTTCTTTATTCAGTTTTCTACAGTTTATTGCCTGGTTCTTTATTGAGTTTTGTACAGTTTATTGACTGGTTCTTTATTGAGTTTTGTACAGTTTATTGACTGTTTCTTTATTGAGTTTTGTATAGTTTATTGACTGGTTCTTTATTTAGTTTTGTACAGTTTATTGACTGGTTCTTTATTGAGTTTTGTACAGTTTATTGACTGGTTCTTTATTGAGTTTTGTACAGTTTTATGACTGTTTCTTTATTCAGTTTTCTACAGTTAATTGCCTGGTTCTTTATTGAGTTTTGTACAGTTTATTGACTGGTTCTTTATTGAGTTTTGTACAGTTTATTGACTGTTTCTTTATTGAGTTGTATAGTTTATTGACTGGTTCTTTATTGAGTTTTGTACAGTTTATTGACTGTTTGTTTATTGAGTTTTGTACAGTTTATTGACTGTTTCTTTATTTAGTTTTGTATAGTTTATTGACTGGTTCTTTATTTAGTTTTGTACAGTTTATTGACTGGTTCTTTATTGAGTTTTGTACAGTTTATTGACTGGTTCTTTATTGAGTTTTGTTCAGTTTATTGACTGGTTCTTTATTGAGTTTTGTACAGTTTATTGACTAATTCTTTATTGAGTTTTGTACATTTTATTGACTGGTTCTTTATTCAGTTTTGTACATTTTTTTGACTGTTTCTTTATTGAGTTTTGTACAGTTTATTGACTGGTTCTTTGTTCAGTTTTGTACAGTTTATTGACTGGTTCTTTATTCATTTTTGTACAGTTTATTGACTAATTCTTTATTGAGTTTTGTACAGTTTTTTGACTGGTTCTTTATTGAGTTTTGTACAGTTTATTCACTGTTTCTTTATTGAGTTTTGTACTGTTTATTGACTAATTCTTTATTGAGTTTAGTACACTATTTTGACTGGTTCTTTATTCAGTTTTCTACAGTTTTTTGACTGTTTCTTTATTGAGTTTTGTACAGTTTATTGACTGTTTCTTTATTGCGTTTTGTACAGTTTATTGACTGGTTCTTTATTGAGTTTTTGTAAAATGTATTGACTGGTTCTTTATTGAGTTTTGTACAGTTGATTGACTGTTTCTTTATTGAGTTTGTGCACAATTTTTTGACTGGTTCTTTATTGAGTTTTGTACAGTTTATTGACTGTTTCTTTAGTGAGTTTTGTAGAGTTTATTGACAGGTTCTTTATTCAGTTTTGTACAGTTTATTGACTGGTTCTTTATTCGGTTTTGTACAGTTTATTGACTGGTTCTTTATTGAGTTTTGTACAGTTTATTGACTGTTTCTTTATTTAGACTTGTACAGTTTCTTGACTGTTTCTTTATTGAGTTTTGTACAGTTTATTGACTGTTTCTTTATTGAGTTTTGTACAGTTATTGACTGGTTCTTTATTGAGTTTTGTACAGTTTATTGACTGTTTCTTTATTGAGTTTGTGAACAATTTATTGACTGGTTCTTTATTGAGTTTTGTACAGTTAATTGACTGTTTCTTTATTGAGTTTGTGCACAATTTATTGACTGGATCTTTATTGAGTTTTGTACAGATTATTGACTGTTTATTTATTGAGTTTTGTACAGTTTATTGACTGTTTATTTATTGAGTTTTGTACAGTTTTTTGACCGTTTCTTTATTCAGTTTTCTACAGTGTATTGCCTGGTTCTTTATTGAGTTTTGTACAGTTTTTTGACTGGTTCTTTATTGAGATTTGTACAGTTTATTCACTGTTTCTTTATTGAGTTTTGTACTGTTTATTGACTAATTCTTTATTGAGTTTAGTACACTATTTTGACTGGTTCTTTATTCAGTTTTCTACAGTTTTTTGACTGTTTCTTTATTGAGTTTTGTACAGTTTATTGACTGTTTCTTTATTGCGTTTTGTACAGTTTATTGACTGGTTCTTTATTGAGTTTGTGTAAAATGTATTGACTGGTTCTTTATTGAGTTTTGTACAGTTGATTGACTGTTTCTTTATTGAGTTTGTACACAATTTTTTGACTGGTTCTTTATTGAGTTTTGTACAGTTTATTGACTGTTTCTTTATTGAGTTTTGTACAGTTTATTGACAGGTTCTTTATTGAGTTTTGTACAGTTAATTGACTGTTTCTTTATTGAGTTTGTGCACAATTTATTGACTGGATCTTTATTCAGTTTTCTTCAGTTTATTGACTGGTTCTTTATTGAGTTTTGTACAGATTATTGACTGTTTATTTATTGAGTTTTGTACAGTTTTTTGACCGTTTCTTTATTCAGTTTTCTACAGTGTATTGCCTGGTTCTTTATTGAGTTTTGTACAGTTTATTGACTGGTTCTTTATTGAGTTTTGTACAGTTTATTGACTGTTTCTTTATTGAATTTTGTATAGTTTATTGACTGGTTCTTTATTTAGTTTTGTACAGTTTATTGACTGGTTCTTTATTGAGTTTTGTACAGTTTCTTGACTGGTTCTTTATTGAGTTTTGTTCAGTTTATTGACTGGTTCTTTATTGAGTTTTGTACAGTTTATTGACTGGTTTTTTATTGAGTTTTGTACAGTATATTGACTAATTCTTTATTGAGTTTTGTACATTTTATTGACTGGTTCTTTATTCAGTTTTGTACATTTTATTGACTGTTTCTTTATTGAGTTTTGTACAGTTTATTGACTGGTTCTTTGTTCAGTTTTGTACAGTTTATTGACTGGTTCTTTATTCAGTTTTGTACAGTTTATTTACTGGTTCTTTATGCAGTTTTCTACAGTTTATGACTGTTTCTTTTTTGAGTTTTGTACAGTTTATTGACTGTTTCTTTATTGAGTTTTGTACAGTTTATTGAGTTTGTGTAAAATGTATTGACTGGTTCTTTATTGAGTTTTGTACAGTTGATTGACTGTTTCTTTATTGAGTTTGTGCACAAATTTTTGACTGGTTCTTTATTGAGTTTTGTACAGTTTATTGACTGTTTCTTTATTGAGTTTTGTACAGTTTATTGACAGGTTCTTTATTCAGTTTTGTACAGTTTATTGACTGGTTCTTTATTCGGTTTTGTACAGTTTATTGACTGGTTCTTTATTGAGTTTTGTACAGTTTATTGACTGTTTCTTTATTTAGATTTGTACAATTTCTTGACTGTTTCTTTATTGAGTTTTGTACAGTTTATTGACTGTTTCTTTATTGAGTTTTGTACAGTTATTGACTGGTTCTTTATTGAGTTTTGTACAGTTTATTGACTGTTTCTTTATTGAGTTTGTGAACAATTTATTGACTGGTTCTTTATTGAGTTTTGTACAGTTAATTGACTGTTTCTTTATTGAGTTTGTGCACAATTTATTGACTGGATCTTTATTGAGTTTTGTACAGAATATTGACTTTATTTATTGAGTTTTGTACAGTTTATTGACTGGTTCTTTATTCAGTTTTCTTCAGTTTATTGACTGGTTCTTTATTGAGTTTTGTACAGTTTATTGACTGGTTCTTTATTGAGTTTTGTACAGTTTTTTGACCGTTTTTTTATTCAGTTTTCTACAGTGTATTGCCTGGTTCTTTATTGAGTTTTGTACAGTTTATTGACTGGTTCTTTATTGAGTTTTGTACAGTTTATTGACTGTTTCTTTATTGAGTTTTGTACAGTTTATTGACTGTTTCTTTATTTAGTTTTGTATAGTTTATTGACTGGTTCTTTATTTAGTTTTGTACAGTTTATTGACTGGTTCTTTATTGAGTTTTTGTACAGTTTCTTGACTGGTTCTTTATTGAGTTTTGTTCAGTTTATTGACTGGTTCTTTATTGAGTTTTGTACAGTTTATTGAGTGGTTCTTTATTGAGTTTTGTACAGTATATTGACTAATTCTTTATTGAGTTTTGTACATTTTATTGACTGGTTCTTTATTCAGTTTTGTACATTTTATTGACTGTTTCTTTATTGAGTTTTGTACAGTTTATTGACTGGTTCTTTGTTCAGTTTTGTACAGTTTATTGACTGGTTCTTTATTCAGTTTTGTACAGTTTATTTACTGGTTCTTTATGCAGTTTTGTACAGTTTATTGACTGGTTCTTTATTGAGTTTTGTACAGTTTATTGACTAATTCTTTATTGAGTTTTGTAAACTATTTTGACTGGTTCTTTATTCAGTTTTCTACAGTTTTTTGACTGTTTCTTTATTGAGTTTTGTACAGTTTTTTGACTGTTTCTTTATTCAGTTTTCTACAGTTTATTGCCTGGTTCTTTATTGAGTTTTGAACAGTTTATTGACTGGTTCTTTATTGAGTTTTGTACAGTTTATTGACTGTTTCTTTATTGAGTTTTGTATCGTTTATTGACTGGTTCTTTATTGAGTTTTGTACAGTTTATTGACTGTTTGTTTATTGAGTTTTGTACAGTTTATTGACTGTTTCTTTATTGAGTTTTGTACAGTTTATTGACTAATTCTTTATTGAGTTTTGTACATTTTATTGACTGGTTCTTTATTCAGTTTTGTACATTTTATTGACTCTTTCTTTATTGAGTTTTGTACAGTTTATTGACTGGTTCTTTGTTCAGTTTTGTACAGTTTATTGACTGGTTCTTTATTCAGTTTTGTACAGTTTATTGACTAATTCTTTATTGAGTTTTGTACAGTTTTTTGACTGGTTCTTTATTGAGATTTGTACAGTTTATTCACTGTTTCTTTATTGAGTTTTGTACTGTTTATTGACTAATTCTTTATTGAGTTTAGTACACTATTTTGACTGGTTCTTTATTCAGTTTTCTACAGTTTTTTGACTGTTTCTTTATTGAGTTTTGTACAGTTTATTGACTGTTTCTTTATTGCGTTTTGTACAGTTTATTGACTGGTTCTTTATTGAGTTTGTGTAAAATGTATTGACTGGTTCTTTATTGAGTTTTGTACAGTTGATTGACTGTTTCTTTATTGAGTTTGTGCACAATTTTTTGACTGGTTCTTTATTGAGTTTTGTACAGTTTATTGACTGTTTCTTTATTGAGTTTTGTACAGTTTATTGACAGGTTCTTTATTCAGTTTTGTACAGTTTATTGACTGGTACTTTATTCGGTTTTGTACAGTTTATTGACTGGTTCTTTATTGAGTTTTGTACAGTTTATTGACTGTTTCTTTATTTAGATTTGTACAGTTTCTTGACTGTTTCTTTATTGAGTTTTGTACAGTTTATTGACTGTTTCATTATTGAGTTTTATACAGTTATTGACTGGTTCTTTATTGAGTTTTGTACAGTTTATTGACTGTTTCTTTATTGAGTTTGTGAACAATTTATTGACTGGTTCTTTATTGAGTTTTGTACAGTTTATTGACTGTTTCTTTATTGAGTTTGTGCACAATTTATTGACTGGATCTTTATTGAGTTTTGTACAGATTATTTACTGTTTATTTATTGAGTTTTGTACAGTTTATTGACTGGTTCTTTATTCACTTTTCTACAGTTTATTGACTGGTTCTTTATTGAGTTTTGTACAGTTTATTGACAGGTTCTTTATTCAGTTTTGTACAGTTTATTGACTGGTTCTTTATTCGGTTTTGTACAGTTTATTGACTGGTTCTTTATTGAGTTTTGTACAGTTTATTGACTGTTTCTTTATTTAGATTTGTACAATTTCTTGACTGTTTCTTTATTGAGTTTTGTACAGTTTATTGACTGTTTCTTTATTGAGTTTTGTACAGTTATTGACTGGTTCTTTATTGAGTTTTGTACAGTTTATTGACTGTTTCTTTATTGAGTTTGTGAACAATTTATTGACTGGTTCTTTATTGAGTTTTGTACAGTTTATTGACTGTTTCTTTATTGAGTTTGTATAGTTTATTGACTGGTTCTTTATTTAGTTTTGTACAGTTTTTTTACTGTTTCTTTATTCAGTTTTCTACAGTTTATTGACTGTTTCTTTATTGAGTTTTGTACAGTTTATTGACTGTTTCTTTATTGCGTTTTGTACAGTTTATTGACTGGTTCTTTATTGAGTTTGTGTAAAATGTATTGACTGGTTCTTTATTGAGTTTTGTACAGTTTATTGACTGTTTCTTTATTGAGTTTTGTACAGTTTATTGACAGGTTCTTTATTCAGTTTTGTACAGTTTATTGACTGGTTCTTTATTCGGTTTTGTACAGTTTATTGACTGGTTCTTTATTGAGTTTTGTACCGTTTATTGACTGTTTCTTTATTTAGATTTGCACAGTTTCTTGACTGTTTCTTTACTGAGTTTTGTACAGTTTATTGACTGTTTCTTTATTGAGTTTCGTACAGTTATTGACTGGTTCTTTATTGAGTTTTGTACAGTTTATTGACTGTTTCTTTATTGAGTTTGTGAACAATTTATTGACTGGTTCTTTATTGAGTTTTGTACAGTTTATTGACTGTTTCTTTATTGAGTTTGTGCACAATTTATTGACTGGATCTTTATTGAGTTTTGTACAGATTATTTACTGTTTATTTATTGAGTTTTCTACAGTTTATTGACTGGTTCTTTATTCAGTTTTCTACAGTTTATTGACTGGTTCTTTATTGAGTTTTGTACAGTTTATTGACTGGTTCTTTATTGAGTTTTGTACAGTTTTTTGACCGTTTCTTTATTCAGTTTTCTAAAGTTTTTTGCCTGGTTCTTTATTGAGTTTTGTACAGTTTATTGACTGGTTCTTTATTGAGTTTTGTACAGTTTATTGACTGTTTCTTTACTGAAATTTGTACAGATTATTTACTGTTTATTTATTGAGTTTTGTACAGTTTATTGACTGATTCTTTATTCAGTTTTCTACAGTTTATTGACTGGTTCTTTATTGAGTTTTGTACAGTTGATTGACTGGTTCTTTATTTAGTTTTGTACAGTTTATTGACTGGTTCTTTATTGAGTTTTGTACAGTTTATTGACTGGTTCTTTATTGAGTTTTGTACAGTTTTTTGACTGTTTCTTTATTCAGTTTTCTTCAGTTTATTGCCTGGTTCTTTATTGAGTTTTGTACAGTTTATTGACTGGTTCTTTATTGAGTTTTGTATAGTTTATTGACTGATTCTTTATTGAGTTTTGTATAGTTTATTGACTGGTTCTTTATTGAGTTTTGTACAGTTTATTGACTGTTTCTTCATTGTGTTTTATACAGTTTATTGACTCTTTCTTTATTTAGTTTTGTATAGTTTATTGACTGGTTCTTTATTTAGTTTTGTACAGTTTATTGACTGGTTCTTTATTGAGTTTTGTACAGTTTATTGACTGGTTCTTTATTGAGTTTTGTTCAGTTTATTGACTGGTTCTTTATTGAGTTTTGTACAGTTTATTGACTAATTCTTTATTGAGTTTTGTACATTTTTTTGACTGGTTCTTTATTCAGTTTTGTACATTTTATTGACTGTTTCTTTATTGAGTTTTGTACAGTTTATTGACTGGTTCTTTGTTCAGTTTTGTACAGTTTATTGACTGGTTCTTTATTCAGTTTTGTACAGTTTATTGACTAATTCTTTATTGAGTTTTGTACAGTTTTTTGACTGGTTCTTTATTGAGTTTTGTACAGTTTATTCACTGTTTCTTTATTGAGTTTTGTACTGTTTATTGACTAATTCTTTATTGAGTTTAGTACACTATTTTGACTGGTTCTTTATTCAGTTTTCTACAGTTTTTTGACTGTTTCTTTATTGAGTTTTGTACAGTTTATTGACTGTTTCTTTATTGCGTTTTGTACAGTTTATTGACTGGTTCTTTATTGAGTTTGTGTAAAATGTATTGACTGGTTCTTTATTGAGTTTTGTACAGTTTATTGACTGTTTCTTTATTGAGTTTTGTACAGTTTATTGACTGGTTCTTTATTCAGTTTTGTACAGTTAATTGACTGGTTCTTTATTCGGTTTTGTACAGTTTATTGACTGGTTCTTTATTGAGTTTTGTACAGTTTATTGACTGTTTCTTTACTTAGATTTGTACAGTTTCTTGACTGGTTCTTTATTGAGTTTTGTACAGTTTATTGACTGGTTCTTTATTGAGTTTTGTACAGTTTATTGACTGTTTCTTTATTTAGATTTGTACAGTTTCTTGACTGTTTCTTTATTGAGTTTTGTACAGTTTATTGACTGTTTCATTATTGAGTTTTATACAGTTATTGACTGGTTCTTTATTGAGTTTTGTACAGTTTATTGACTGTTTCTTTATTGAGTTTGTGAACAATTTATTGACTGGTTCTTT